>JAVTVY010017271.1:0-614612 GCA_036873755.1 Hanleya hanleyi | reverse complement strand
TGGTGACAGCAAGGTAAATGAAGATGTGTGCTGAGAGCAGGGTAAATGTGAGTGAATGGTGACATCAAGGTCTATGTGGATGGGTGGTGACACCAGGGTGTATGTGGATGGGTGGTGACAGCAAGGTAAATGAAGATGTGTGCTGAGAGCAGGGTATGTGTGTGGGTGGTGATATCAAGGTGTATGTGGATGGGTGGTGACACCAGGGTAAATGTGAGTGAATGGTGACATCAAGGTGTATGTGGATGGGTGGTGACACCAGGGTGTATGTGGATGGGTGGTAACAGCAAGGTAAATGAAGATGTGTGCTGAGAGCAGGGTGTATGTGTGTGGGTGGTAGCAGCAAGGTGTATGTGGGTGAGTAGTTACAGCAAGGTATATGTGAGTGGGTGGTGACAGCAGGGTATGTGTGTGGGTAGTGAGAGCAAGGTGTATGAGCATCTGTGGTGATAGAGTATGGAAGGGTGGTGACAGCAAGGTGTATATGGATGGGTGGTGACACCAGAGTAAATGTGGGCGAGTGGTGACAGCAAGGTTTATGTGGATGGGGGGTGACAGCAGGGCATATGTGGGTGGTCGGGTGGTGAAACCACAGTGTATAAGGATGGGTGATGACACCAGGGTGTATGTGGGTGAATGATGACAGCAAGGTCTATGTTAGTGGGTGGTGACAGCAGGGTATATGTGGATGGCCGGTGGGGAAACATCAGTGTATGAGGATGGGTGAAGACACCAGGGTGTATGTGGGTGGATGGTGAAACCAGGGTATATGTGGGTGGGTTCTGACAGCAGGTATAGGTGAGTGGGTGGTGACAGCAAGGTGTATGTGGATGGGTGGTGACAGCAGGGTATATGTGGGTGGCCAGGTGGTGACACCAGGGTGTATGTGGATGGGTGGTGACAGCAAGGTGTATGTGGGTGGGTGGTGATACTAGGGTGTATGTGGATGGGTGGTGACATCAAGGTGTATGTGGATGGGTGGTGACACCAGGGTGTATGTGGATGGGTGGTGACAGCAAGGTGTATGTGGGTGGGTGGTGACACCAGGGTGTATGTGGATGGGTGGTGACAGCAAGGTAAATGAAGATGTGTGCTGAGAGCAGGGTGTATGTGTGTGGGTGGTGACATCAAGGTGTATGTGGATGGGTGGTGACACCAGGGTGTATGTGGATGGGTGGTGACAGCAAGGTAAATGAAGATGTGTGCTGAGAGCAGGGTAAATGTGAGTGAATGGTGACATCAAGGTCTATGTGGATGGGTGGTGACACCAGGGTGTATGTGGATGGGTGGTGACAGCAAGGTAAATGAAGATGTGTGCTGAGAGCAGGGTGTATGTGTGTGGGTGGTGATATCAAGGTGTATGTGGATGGGTGGTGACACCAGGGTAAATGTGAGTGAATGGTGACATCAAGGTGTATGTGGATGGGTGGTGACACCAGGGTGTATGTGGATGGGTGGTAACAGCAAGGTAAATGAAGATGTGTGCTGAGAGCAGGGTGTATGTGTGTGGGTGGTAGCAGCAAGGTGTATGTGGGTGAGTAGTTACAGCAAGGTATATGTGAGTGGGTGGTGACAGCAGGGTATGTGTGTGGGTAGTGAGAGCAAGGTGTATGAGCATCTGTGGTGATAGAGTATGGAAGGGTGGTGACAGCAAGGTGTATATGGATGGGTGGTGACACCAGAGTAAATGTGGGCGAGTGGTGACAGCAAGGTTTATGTGGATGGGGGGTGACAGCAGGGCATATGTGGGTGGTCGGGTGGTGAAACCACAGTGTATAAGGATGGGTGATGACACCAGGGTGTATGTGGGTGAATGATGACAGCAAGGTCTATGTTAGTGGGTGGTGACAGCAGGGTATATGTGGATGGCCGGTGGGGAAACATCAGTGTATGAGGATGGGTGAAGACACCAGGGTGTATGTGGGTGGATGGTGAAACCAGGGTATATGTGGGTGGGTTCTGACAGCAGGTATAGGTGAGTGGGTGGTGACAGCAAGGTGTATGTGGATGGGTGGTGACAGCAGGGTATATGTGGGTGGCCAGGTGGTGAAACCATGGTGTATGTGAGTGGATGGTGACAGCAAGGTCTATGTTAGTGGGTGGTGACAGCAGGGTATATGTGGATGGCTGGGTGGTGAAAACACGGTGTATAAGGATGGGTGATGACACCAGTGTGTATGTGGGTAGATGGTGACAGCAAGATCTATGTGAGTGGATTGTGTTCCCAAGGTGTATGTGGATGGGTGGTGACACCAGGGTAAATGTGAGTGAATGGTGACAGCAAGGTGTATGTCGATGGGTGGTGACACCAGGGTAAATGTGGGTTAGTGGTGACAGCGAGGTGTTTGTTGATGGGTGTATGTGGTTAGGTCGTGACAGCAAGGTTTATGTGGATGGATGGTAACATCAGCGTAAATGTGGGTGAGTGGTGACAGCAATGTGTATGTGGATGGGTGGTGACACCAGGGTAAATGTGGGTGAGTGGTGACATCAAGGTGTATGTGGATGGGTGGTGACACCAGGGTAAATGTGGGTGAGTGGTGACAAGGTGTATGTGGATAGGTGATGACACCAGGGTAAATGTGGGTGAGTGGTGACAGCAATGTGTATGTGGATGGGTGGTGACACCAGGGTAAATGTGGGTGAGTGGTGACAGCAATGTGCATGTGGATGGGTGGTGACACCAAGGTAAATGTGGGTGAGTGGTGACAACAAGGTGTATGTGGATGGGTGGTGACACCAGGGTAAATGTGGGTGAGTGGTGACAACTAGGTGTATGTGGATGGGTGGTGACACCAGGGTATATGTGGGTGAGTGGTGACAACAAGGTGTATGTGGATGGGTGGTAACATCAGGGCAAATGTGAGTGAATGGTGACATCAAGGTGTATGTGGATAGGTGATGAGATCAGGGTAAATGTGAGTGAATGGTGACATCAAGGTGTATGTGGATGGGTGGTGAGATCAGAGTAAATGTGAGTGAATGGTGACATCAAGGTGTATGTGGATGGGTGGTGACACCAGGGTGAATGTGAGTGAATGGTGACATCAAGGTGTATGTGGATGGGTGGTGACACCAGGGTGTATGCGGATGGGTGGTGACACCAGGGTAAATGTGAGTGAATGGTGACAGCAAGGTGCATGTGGATGGGTAGTGACACCAGGGTAAATATGAGTGAATGGTGACATCAGGGTGTATGTGGATGGGTGGTGACACCAGGGTGCATGTGGATGGGTGGTGACACCGGGTAAATGTGAGTGAATGGTGACATCAGGGTGTATGTGGATGGGTGGTGACACCAGGGTGCATGTGGATGGGTCGTAGCAGAAAGGTGAATAAGGATTGGTGGTGACAGCAAGGTGTACATGTATGTTGATGGATGGTAACAGCAAATATGGGTGGTGACATCAATATTGATGCGGATGGGTGGTGACATTAAGTTATGTTTGTTTGGGTAGTGACAGCAAGGTGTATGTTCATCAGTGGTAACAGCAAAGTGTATGTGGATGGGTGGCAACACCAAGGTAATAATATGCTGGTAGGTGGTGATTACAAAGAGTATGTGAGGTGTCAGTGACAGCCAGTGGTGACAGCTCTAGTATACATGTAGTGTGTATATGAGTGGTGCACAGGTGTGATTATGGGTGGATGCATGGCTGGCAACAGCAGTCAGTGCATGTATATGAAGGTGTATGCATCGGGCAGGTGGTGACAGCAGTATGTATATGGGTCGGTGAACAGGGGGGTGCATGAATGGTGACAACAGTGCATATATTATGGGTGAGTGCATTAATGGTGGCAACAGTGCATTTATTATGAGTGGGTGCATTGATGGTGGCAACAGTGCATATATTATGGGTGGATGCATGAATGCTGGCAACAGTCCATTTATTATGGGTGGGTGCATTAATGGTGACAACAGTGCATTTATTATGGGTGGGTGCATTGATGGTGGCAACATTGCATATATTATGGGTGGGTTATGGGCGGGTGCATTAATGGTGACAACAGTGCATTTATTATGGGTGGAGGCATTGATGGTGGCAACATTGTATATATTATGGGTGGGTTATGGGCGGATGCATTAATGGTGACAACAGTGCATTTATTATGGGTGGGGGCATTGATGGTGCCAACAGTGCATATATTATGGGTGGATGCATGAATGCTGGCAACAGTCCATTTATTATGGGTGGGTGCATTGATGGTGGCAACAGTGCATATATTATGGGAGGTTGCATGAATGGTGACAACAATGCCTATATTATGGATGGGAGCATTAATGGTGACAACAGTGCATTTATTATGGGTGGAGGCATTGATGGTGGCAACATTGTATATATTATGGGTGGGTTATGGGCGGATGCATTAATGGTGACAACAGTGCATTTATTATGGGTGGGGGGCATTGATGGTGCCAACAGTGCATATATTATGGGTGGGTGCATGAATGGTGACAACACTGCATATATTATGGATGGGTGCATGAATGGTGACAACAGTGCATTTATTATGAGTGGGTGCATTGATGGTGGCAACATTGCATATATTATGGGTGGGTGCATGAATGGTGACAACAATGCTTTTATTAGGGATGGGTGCATTAGTGGTGACAACAGTGCATTTATTATGGATGGGTGCATTGATGGTGACAACAGTGCATATATTATAGCTGGGTGCATGAATGGTGACAACAGTGCATTTATTATGGGAGGGTGCATGAATGGTGACAACAGTGCATATATTATAGCTGGGTGCATGAATGGTGACAACAGTGCATTTATTATGGGTGGGTGCATGAATGATGAATGGTGGCAACAGTGCATATATGGATGGGTGCAGTTATGGTGGCAACATTGCATATATTAACAATTTTTGGGTGGGTGCATGAATGGTGACAACAGCGAATATATCATGGGTGGGTGCATGAATGATTACATCTACACTTGTGTGTATATTACGGGCAAGTGCATGAATGGTGAAATCAGTATGTTTCTTATGGGTGGGTGCAAGAATGGTGCATATATTATGGGCCCATGCACTGTTGTCACAATTTATGCACCTGCTAACATATATGCACTGTTGTCACTGTTCATGCACCCACTCATAACATATGCACTGTTGCCACCATTCATACACCCACCCACATCACCTGCTAACATATGCACTGTTGTCACCGTTCATGCACCCACCCATAATATATGCACTGTTGTCGCCGTTCATGCACCCAACCCCTAAATATATTCACTGTTGTCGCCGTTCATCCACCCAACCCCTAAATATATTCACTGTTGTCGCCGTTCATCCACCCAACCCTTAAATATTTGCACTGTTGTCGCTGTTCATCTACCCAACCCCTAAATATATGCACTGTTGCCATCATTCATGCACCAGCTCATAATATTTGCACGATTGATGTCACGATTCACAGACCCACCTATACTACATGTAGATGCACTGTTATCACCTTTCATGTACAGGTGATATGTGGGTAGTGTGTAGGTGATATGTGGGTAGTGTGTAGGTGATATGTGGGTAGTGTGTAGGTGATATGTGGGTAGTGTGTAGGTGGCTGCAGCATTGCACATTAATCTTGTTGAGATATAAGCAGGTTCAAATTACTGACACTAGCAGATGTTTCAGCTAAATACCACCTCACCAGTGATGATTACGTTCAATAATAATATTTCCTCCATTGGTGTACACATGTATACTGATGATCCTATGGGAGATTTATTAGTTTGCAAATACATGTATTACAATCTGTGTGGCTCAACTGTAGTTATCATCAGCTTTAACCGATGGTTTCATGCCCATAGTCAAGAGGCGCGGGTTCTGGGTTCAGGCAAACCCCCTTTTGGAAAAAATATTTTTATCTTGTACAAATGCCCGGGAATCACACAGAAGCAAATCCCCTATTTGCCCCCTTCTTCTCATACAGCTAACCCCACTGATCTGCCGTTTTGAAGCGAAAGTGAACCCTCAAGATATCCTGGCTACGGCCCTGGGTTAATGGTTGGTCTAAGTATAAGGCATGATGCACCTTGCCTGCTTAATTATGTGATGTTATGGGAGAGGTTTTATAGAAAATTGGGATCAGCCCCAGCCTCTTGTTAGTGGAAGCATCATTGTAAACACCAGTGTTCCATTGAATGTTTAATGTGAATTCACTTGTGGGTTCCGCTTAAATTTTTAGTGTGAACCTTTGAGTTCCAGTTGAATGTTTATTGCAAATTTTGGGTTCTAGGTCAATTTTAGGGGGATGGGTTCCTTGTGAATATTTATGGCAAACTTTGGATTCCTGTTATATTTTATAGGTTCCCATTGATTTTTTTTTCTTTTGTAAATTTGTGGGTTCCAGTTAAATTTCCGATGTGAACCTGTAGACTACAGATAAATCTTCATAATAAAATTGTGAGTTCCAGTTAAATTTCCATTGTTAGCTTGGGGTTCCAGATAAATATTTACTGCAATCTTCTAAGTTCCAGTTAAATCATCATTGGCTCCAGATGTATGGTCATTGTAAACTTGTTGGGTTTCAGTTATAACTACCATTGAATACCTCTGGGTTCCACTAAAATCTACATTCTAGACATTATTCATAATTGTAAATTGGGTTCCAGTAAAATCTTAAGTTTGTTTTGTGTAACCGACAGACGGCCTACTGCTCACAGCATGACCAACGTCGGCCATTTACCATCAAGCAAATACACCGTCCCCTTGTTCTGTATTCTATTAAAATCACTGTAGCTTTGATGTAATATAGTTATTATTCAAGCAGCCTTCAGGTTGAGTACCGTAATTGTTTTCATCGATAAAAATCAGCTGTGTTCAAATTATTATTTCAACCCACTGGCAAATATTGTGTTTTTGAGTTATTTTTAACAGAGGCGGAAAAAATGACAGTTTTTCGTATAGAGAGGCGAATTATTAAAGTAGTAATCTTCTGGATTCCACTTCAGTTAAATTATGATTGAAAACTTGAGGATCCCAGAAGAATTTTCATTGTAACCAGGACTTTCATTCTGAAAATAGTTGAGAGAAAGTTTAATTTAATATCTTGTTCAGCCATTTTGATAATAGCACCAGGCTGATTGTCAGGCCCAGTTAGAGCAGAGTATGGGGCTGATTTCTTTGAAAGCAGGGCTGATTTCAATTTTCAACTGCAAACTTTTACCTGGCTAATTATCAACCCCTGTGAAAATACTCACAGGGCCTCATCAAAACACAACAGGTGTGTAACCTTGAGGGCTCAAGTTAAATGTAAATCTTTCTGGTAAATATGTGGGTTCTATCTGAAATCTTTATAGGTAACTGGGTTCCAGTTCAATGATATATATTGTAAACATTTGGGTCCCATTTCAGCCTTTATTCTAAACTTGGTTTCAGTTCAATCCACCCATAGTTTCAGTTCAATCTCTACTTTGAACTTGCGGATTTCTGTTAAAAGCATGCAGGATTAATGGCATCTAGTCGCTTGAAAAAAATCTGAATGGTGATGGAATTTCTTTTACTTTGAACTAAAAGAAGACAATGTGAAGGTGAACAAATCTGTTCTAATTCAAATATGGAAGCAAAAAAGAGAATGAAAATCTGACATGAATATTTCAAGATGGAGATATGACACAATAAACTGATGAACTGTGAAATCACGAAGAAATGGTGAAATAAGGCAAAAAAGGCGAAAGAAGTCATTTCAGAGATATGATGTTCAGAGTGTTATAAATCAGGTTAAGGATGCTGGGAGTCCCTGATGGTTATATTTATTATGGTGCACCCATGTTCCCAGCCTCCTGTTACTGGACCTGCTGGTAAAACCGTCACACTTGTCAGGGTCTCACTGAGTTCTGGAAAGGAAACGCGAACCACATGGTAGTATTTTGACTGCTCCAGTGGATAGCATCAGCAGTAAGGGGGCCATATGGTCTGGGCTCACCCAAGAACAGCTGCTTACATCCAGTTACCGGCTCTTACAAGCACTCAACACCTCTCCGCCTGCCCCGTACTACCCCCCTCCCCCGCTCTTTTCACCACCTCCTAAGTTATTAATATGCAATAACTTTCTGCGAGTATTCCAATACCAGCATTGACATAGAAATTTCAAACTAATAAGAGAAGATATTTATTATATTATTCTAATAAGTGAAGAGTCCACGTATTTAAGATCTATTCCTAAACTCAATTCTAAGGCAGAAAAATAAATTTGGATACAAGCTTGACCTTTGTACTTTCAACTTGAAGTTCCTGTCCGCAGCGATTAATATTTGACATCATGCTGTATAGTTCAGAGCAATCAGAGGGAGTAGGAGTAGAGAATGGAAGAACCGATAGACAGGCTAATGATTACAACATACACCATATGTTGAGACTACTGCAATCCCAGATAACAGCTGTTAAACTATTACATGTACAGGTAATCGAGAAAAAAAGTTCCAAATTATATTATTCTCGGAGGTTACAGTAAATATTCTAATGATCAGGTAAAGCAATTGCAATGTACAAATACTGCTGAGAGTTGGTGGGATGGCGGGGTGGGGGTGGGTCGGTCAGTCTTTCGCGCAAGATTAATAAAATTCAGGCCTTTGTATTCCTGAAAAACCAATGGGTATCTAGATCCATTGTTGTATTCAAAGACTCTATCCTACTTGTGTATCAGGACAACATGAAAGATTGATCAGTTGGTTGGGGGAGGAGGGAAGCAGCATAGTAACAATTGGCAAATAAAATAAGATGATGAAATGGAACAAAAAAACAACACAATGTTTTATCAATAAATGTTTTTATTAATTCCTCCTAACTGTACCGGATTATCCAATTTATGGTTAGGTAGGCTTGTCAGTATGAAGTTTTATAGGGGCAACAGTCGGGAGTGCATCATGGGATATTCTCCAGTTTTAAAATACTTCATTGGTCAGTTCAAATTTTTGAAAAGAAATCCTGTATTTTGATTGGCTGGTGGATAAAATTGGCAGAACATCCATCCAATCATATAGTTTGTGTAAAGGTTCATTCACCACGAATTTATGACTGATTCAATGTTACAAATGCTGTGAATAGAGTGATAATCATGCAGTCTAATAATTCAATCACTGACTGAATTATTAGAACAAAGATTGAGCATGAATCTCTTCATACACAAAATTGCAAGAGGTAAACCCGCTAATAATTGAAGGAAGTGAGAATTCCCACCATAACATCATGAGTGATCAAATTTATTTGGTAGCAAATGGTCCAAAATCATGCAAATATTCCATTATTTCCTCGTTGTACTGATGATTTTAGAGAGTCGTCACATTTATTAGAAAGAGTGAATGAATTTCCCCACAAAATTGAGGGCGATTGATTTTAATAGTGATTGAATTATTAGAAGATTTTCCGTATATGAAATCAATGGAAATCTACTGGTTACTGGAATGTACAAACACGAGAACTGTGAGTGATTGTCACACAGGTTTACCATAAACCCACATAATATTTTAAACTTTAAGAATTTCAACACACATTGTAAATGTGGATTCAACCGGGTAGTTTGCGTGGTGAATGTCATATTTTTATCGATAGAAAGATTAATGTCTGCCTGCAAATACATGGATTATTTTGTAACTTCAGTGGATTGTGGGAAGTTTTGTGGGAAGGGGATTGTGGGAAGTTTTTGATTAATCACTTGGTTGGTCGATTCAATTATTTAAAACCAGATCCGCTCTATTCTTTGGTTCGCGGAAAAAATCAAATCAAATCAAGCATAGTACATGTAGTGTTGCATCCAAATACTTTTCAGGTACATGAAATGATTTGCTCATAAAGTTCAGTCACCATTGGTGGATGACCCAACTCCTCAGTCCCTCTAGTACAGTAATCCCTCTATAATTCAATCCCCTGATCAAAATTCAATCACCTCCAATTTCTGGGACAAAATTCAAATGGCTGTTCAATGATCAATGAAATAACAAAGAAATGATAGATTATCTGCAAGATTTGGATCATTTTATCAACTTCTTCTTCTAATAAATTTGATCACTCTCAGATTTCATTGTTGTAAATTTTATTTCCTTCGATTCAATTATTAGAGGGATTATTGTATACATGTACCTGGTTGTCAATTATCAGTAGTGCAGGTCATCGCACACATTATCCTCAAGAACATGGGCCATTTCCTTCACTACTGACAATGTAGGAACAATCTGGGTTCGGTACTAAAGACGGTTATTAAGTTTACTGTAGAGAAATCAACCAGTTGAAATAATTGGGTATTGCTTTTAAAGAACTAGCTCTGATTCTGCTTTGAAGAAGATATTACAAAATTAATCTCCATGGACTGTAATAAATAAAGTCATCAACATGATTTCCAAACTGTACACCATTTTGAGCTGGGCATACAATTTTTCTACAGATAGAAATATGGCGTCAGGGAGCGATTGCCTATTCCAACAGTGCAGCCAGTGCAGCAATTTTTCAGATGGTATTTGAAAGCCCCTAATTCTCTAATGACAGTGGCGGCTAGGAGGGAAGTCAGCTTTGCCGAATAATGCCATAATTGTGAAATCATGTCACCGCTTTGAATTCCGCCTTTAACAGCAACTATTCCGCTGGCCTGTTAGATGAGTCCGCATGAAGATGCTTGGATAGCCCGTGAGAGTTTTCCACTGGCGACATAACAATAAGCAATCCATCAAATCTTGATGAATGGGAATGGAATAAACGATCCAGTCGACAGATGGACACAATATCAGCTTCTGTATGGGTATGTAGCAGACTTGGTGTATGGTTATTTTCTGGCTATCATACGATCAAAGAACACATAATATTTACTTGTTCTACCCTGAATGTATCAGCTTAGTAAACTATTGGAATAATCATTTAGAATGTAATTTACATGTTGATTTCAGCCGATATGATTCACGATTTTTTTATTATTTTGTTATGCTCAAACCAAAACAATATTATCTGCAAGTTTGATGGAGAAATGAAATTTGAGTTTGGTGAACACAGAGAAATAAGGGTTAAAACTGGTGTACTTCCACATCAGCATCAATCATGGAAAACAACCCTGACATTGAAATACAGAGTGATCAGGGGCAGATAACTAGAGAAACCATGTGCTCCCAGCCTCTGAACCACTGGGTTAGTTTAAGGTTACTCTGGGGTCATCTGTGTCCAGTCTAGCCAGCTATTCTGGGAGGGTAACATGTGGTTTTAATAGACCAGTGTTCAGACCTGGAATGGTGCATATGTGGCTGGCCATTTTCGAACAGGTACCCTACAGTAAGCTATGCAGAGTTTGCGGTCTATAGTCAATTATACCTGTCTGCATTATCCAGGTCAAAACAATATAGAACTGTGAACTATGGTAAAAACTCCACAAAAGTGCAATTTTTCCAACCAGGAACAATATAGCATGATCAAATTTACTGCAAATATGAGTTGATGAAATGTCATGAAACCAGACGAGAACATTATCAAATTATTTTTAATTTAAAACTAAATTGGTGATCAAATTTTAAGTACACCGAGCTGCTCAGAACAAGATATCAAAAAGTCAGATTTTGAGGTTTGTAAAAATGATGTACTGATATTTCAAAAGTACATACTTTTAACTAATTTACTAACTTTTTATCAAATCTTCAGTTTAATGAAACATGTAAATGTTGTGGAGCACATAGATTTGTGAGCTCTGGAAAGGTGATGTACACCACATATTTCTGAGCTGACAAAACGTGGTGTCCCACTCTACAACATACAATACTTCTATATTAGTCTGTGGGGGCAGAATCAGAGCAATATGCAAATATACAGTTGTGCATTTTTAGATCAGAAAGATTCCAAGTGCAGGCTATGTACAACAGGTGAGATTAATAACGAGCTTTCAAATGTTTAAATTACACTCGCGATAGTGAGGACCTATAGCTATAGGGAGACCATTTTAATAACATTCTGTCTTGAAATCTCCACAAGGGTTAGGTCAAATCAGAAGCCAAGACAAAAGTGTTTTCATCAGTTGTCAAATGGCATCAGGAGTTCAAACTTTTTCGGGGGAACTTTTTAATCATTTTTTCGTTATGTGTAAACCACAATCAAAGATCTCAGATAGAATACCACAAGCGAACGATTTGACAACAGATTAATGTGGTCATTTTCTACAACCAGCTTCAAATGAGTGACAGTTTATAAGGAAAACTGTGGTCAGCGACATAACAAATTCCTTTTTTCCATTACTGATAACACGACAGTGTGATATTATCAAAGCGATGTCTGACAGGACATTCTAGTTTTTTCCCGTAATGTTATTAAAAAATGTCTTCTCTAGCATTGCCAATTTATTACCATTGGCACAAATCGAGGAATTTGCCAGATTCAGCTGCATTGGATGTTTGTTGATATTTGTCGGCTTGTTTGATTGGTTGCTTGTTGATGCTTCTTACCCAATGGTTGATTTGTTGTTTGTTGAGGCTTGCTACCCAATGTTTGATTGGTTGTTTGCGGAGTCTTGTTACCCAATGTTTGATTGGTTATTTCTTGAGGCTTGTTACCCAATGTTTGATTGGTTATTTCTTGAGGCTTGTTACCCAATGTTTGATTGGTTGTATGTTGTGGCTAATCAACAGCTCAAGTTTAATCAGTTGTTATAATAATCCACTGTCATAACCCCTGGCTGTTTGTCAATTTATTGTAAGCTGTTGTTCCATTGGTTAGTTGGTTGTTTGTTCAGGTACATGTATCTTATCTCATGCTTGACTGGAAGTTCATTGAGTGAAAGCAAGCCGATGTTTGACTGGTTGCTTGTAACTTGTTCACATTCAGTGATTCTGCTTCTGGTGAGAAGTTGGTAATTCGGGGGTAAGAATTTTCTTAAATTTTCAATCATTTTATATGAATTTAGAGTAAAACAGAATGAAGAGATCACTAACCTGGACCTGGGGCCATATACACACGTCGTCCCTCTGATGGCGGTCCGCCATACTGAGGCCACTTGTGTAACATTCAGGACTGAAAAACACAAGATGGAAAGATAACATTAGCACAATGTTACAAGTGTTATAGTTACATATATCCAGTTTATAATCCGTTTAATGGGCAGAGATATTTATACATCTATTTCTCGTTCATAATCTGTATTTCAAATTTACAAACACTACATTTCATACTTTACGATTGAGCACTTATAATGATAAATTTGTACATATATTTGCATGTTCTCATATCTTATCAATTCATAATAATTACTTAAGAATTCACTGTTAGTGTTCAACAACATTACATTTTATTCCTCTCGTGTTAATTAATATTAGACATACTGGATTGCTGTAAAATTCTCCTGTTTTATCATTTTTAATTACAATTTGTATATACGTTACATTTCACTGTTTATAGAATGTACATTGACAAAGGGTATTGTATTGCCAGCTGTCATGTTTCGGCATGCTGATATTTGATTTAAGTAAAAGTTCATTCCGCCGTGATAATGGCACAATATTATCACTTCACGGGTTCATGGCAGACAGATGGCGATCTCAGACCGGTCAGCTGTTATTATTATTATTATTTGATAGTTTGACAGGTTTGAGAATTAGTCCGTCTGCCAGACTCACGGAGTGAGAAACAATTACAATTAAAATACTTTGTTACCTATGTTTGAATAGCAGTCACTATATGTCATGCTGTATTATAGTTAGACTATATAAGATATGCAATTTGTGTTTATGATTAACCAGAAACTCGGACACCCAGCTTCTGTCGGACCAAGTTGTGCATAATTCCAACTGGATTTCTTGTGTAGTTTTGTAGTTCAGTATATTTTATCATCAGAAGACACACTTCGGTGTAATAAAGAAGTTCCCGTGTTTGCAGCTCTACATTGCGACTTATTTTAGGTTATTTCCTATTTTAAATAAGGTCTTGGAGTTGCGCGGGAAAATCAACTTCTAACATTTGGTGCAGAAGTGTGGTAAGATCTCGGTTACCTCAAGCTCAGTCTCCAAGCGACTGCCTACCAACAACCAGCTAGCTTCCTCCCCGAAATTCAAGATGGCTACGATCCCAACCTTGGACGTCTTTCAGATATTGAACATGCTCGGTGTGCCGGCTGAACCGACAAGCTGGAATTTGCAGCACACGAACGGTGACGCCATTCAAGTGACTTTTACTTGGGGGAACGTGGATGTACTCCCGAAAGACGTCAGTGTGGCTTGTGTGAAACGTAAGTCGCCGTCGACTGTTCGTCGTGACAATCAACGATTCTTAGCCTTCAAAGATCGTATGTGCGAGGAGAAGAACACAGCGATGAGAGTAAAATCTGCACCGGCGCAGGATATCACCCAGGTCAGTACAGTCACCAATCCATCAATTCTTACACAATCATCGGAAACTCAAACAGAGTTCACTATCGAACATAAAGAGACACAAACGGACAACACATATCGAGATGGATCGTCTCAGACTGTGACACCATTTCAACCTGTTGACATATCGTCTGTCTCAAAAACTGATCAAACTGTTCATCCTGTTCGTGAACATTCACCTGTAACAGACGTCACCCCTATCCAGCAGGGGTATATAAAGGAAAGAACTGACACAGAAGGGAAGAAAGAATATTACGGGCTTCCTACGATCCGACCAACAGAGAAGATCACTCGACGCAGGATAAAAAATGGTTGTGAACAATTTCAAGTTCAGTGGCAAGGTTTGGGACCCCAAGCCAAGCAATGGATTGCAAAAGAGAAGTTAGATGCCGCAGGGAAAGCATATTTAGCCGCCCATGAAAATGACATTCCTGGACCACGCCCATTTGTGAAAACTGAGCAACCTTTATGTAATGTCATTTCTCAAGACGACATTCGCCGACATGCTGAACAACATCACATCGATCATATGCTACAACATCGTCAGCGAATGCAATTTCAACATCAAGGCTATTGGCGATAACTTATGCGTATTCTTCTTAATTTCCATGTAGATGCTTCCTTATGTATGCATTTCGTTTTACTACCACGCTTCTATTATTTCATTTTATTTCACATGATAGTCTTCGTCATCCATAGGCACAGCTTCTTAATAGTGCTAGTGAGATCCTGCATATCTTAAACCTGGATTATATTGTCACCATCTAGTATTTATGAAAAAGTCCCACGCTCAAAACATAGGTTTCGAGGACGAAACTGGCGGAGCGAGAGGGATATGTTATAGTTACATATATCCAGTTTATAATCCGTTTAATGGGCAGAGATATTTATACATCTATTTCTCGTTCATAATCTGTATTTCAAATTTACAAACACTACATTTCATACTTTACGATTGAGCACTTATAATGATAAATTTGTACATATATTTGCATGTTCTCATATCTTATCAATTCATAATAATTACTTAAGAATTCACTGTTAGTGTTCAACAACATTACATTTTATTCCTCTCGTGTTAATTAATATTAGACATACTGGATTGCTGTAAAATTCTCCTGTTTTATCATTTTTAATTACAATTTGTATATACGTTACATTTCACTGTTTATAGAATGTACATTGACAAAGGGTATTGTATTGCCAGCTGTCATGTTTCGGCATGCTGATATTTGATTTAAGTAAAAGTTCATTCCGCCGTGATAATGGCACAATATTATCACTTCACGGGTTCATGGCAGACAGATGGCGATCTCAGACCGGTCAGCTGTTATTATTATTATTATTTGATAGTTTGACAGGTTTGAGAATTAGTCCGTCTGCCAGACTCACGGAGTGAGAAACAATTACAATTAAAATACTTTGTTACCTATGTTTGAATAGCAGTCACTATATGTCATGCTGTATTATAGTTAGACTATATAAGATATGCAATTTGTGTTTATAAAAAACCAGAAACTCGGACAACCAGCTTCTGTCAGACCAAGTTGTGCGTACTTCCAACTGGATTTCTTGTGTAGATTTGTAGTTTTGTAGTTCAGTATATTTTATCACGAGAAGACACACTTCGGTGTAATAAAGAAGTTCCCGTGTTTGCAGCTCTACATTGCGACTTATTTGAGGTTATTTCCTATTTTAAATAAGGTCTTGGAGTTGCGCCGGAAAATCAACTTCTAACACAAGAATCAACTATTTTCAAAAAGGTATAATTGCCCTTTCTGGCATTTCCTTTGCCAAGTATCTGAAATTGAGCCTGCAATTAAAACAAACTTGTCCACAACAAAGATTTCACGTCAAATGAAATTTTGATATCAGAGATAAAGACCTTCACACTGTATACAAGTTAGGTTCAAAATTAGTTCAGAGAGGGTAGGAGAGAAATTTGTAACTAGATCCCTCAACCAATCTAATTAAAATTAAATCCTATCTGCTCCCACATTTGGATATGTCGCTTGAAGGATCTAACAGGCTTGCAGTAACTCGAGCGTCAACCAATCCTGAGAACGCATCATAGTGCTTTGAAGGGAACATTTATGGTAGAGAAATTTTGGTTGGCTCAGCCGAATAACACGTCGTTCTAGCGGGGTGTTTTTTCATGTTGCCATGGTCCCGACATTGTGACACCATAATACGGGGTAGATATATGGACTTGTTTTTGGTGTAAACATTGGGGTAAACGAAGACGGTGACACTATCTCCCCTCCTTGACTGCAAGTGGATTAGTCCAGATGCGACCGTGAGGTCATAATGCTATTAAATATTCATGACATGGGTGCTTAGAACACCAAATTCAGTTGAAATACGTAATATCCTATATAGCGACTGGGGAGCATTGATAAGATATTAATTTATTAAGATTGATCCCTCAACATCCATCACAATTCTCAACCACAGAAATCCATAGCATGTTACTTTCCAACTAAACAGGGAAAATACAAATATACCATAATAATAAGAATTCATCAAGAAATCTAATATTGCATTTAACCAACAGCAAACACTCTAATAATACAAACACACTATTGATTCAATCAGCTCCAGATTTGCTTCGAGATTTGATCAGTTATTATAATAAAATTGATTACCTTCTAAATGTAGAGAAACTTTTAACATAGATATAAAGGTCCTTTTATTGTATCATTACCTCAACTTTCCATTCTAATCAGTTTTATCACCTGGATATTTTGGGGTGAAAAAATCCACATCATGTGATTGAAATATTGGAGCATTTACCATAATGAACAATGGCAAAGAAAAGAATTAATATATAACTCTTTGCCACATAGCGGGTTGCTACCATTGCCCCATAATGATACCATTTGATGCCCCATACCATTTCATATTG
The DNA here is from genome assembly GCA_036873755.1 of Hanleya hanleyi. Classification (NCBI taxonomy): domain Eukaryota; kingdom Metazoa; phylum Mollusca; class Polyplacophora; order Lepidopleurida; family Hanleyidae; genus Hanleya; species Hanleya hanleyi. The sequence goes on along the minus strand of JAVTVY010017271.1, from coordinate 597,371 downwards.
ATGCTTCAAACAAATTAATAAATTTGTTAGTTTGACTCTTTAACATTTATGTCAAGCAGTATTAAGTATGCTAAATCACTTATCCTTTTTTTTTTCATGTGAAGGTAAAAAATATATAGTTTACAATATATGCAACAGTTTACAGTTGAACATTCTAAAGGTTTTATGGGGCAGCCCAGCAGTCACTCTATGGTTCTGAAAGAGGCGTCATATGACGTCATCATGGGGCAAAGAGTTGAAGATTTCATCTACAAATACACTGTAGCTTCTACATGTACATGTTTAATTTCAATAATACATGTAATTTTTTCTTTTAATTTCAGCTTGACTTTCAGGGTGAAAATTGCAGTAGGTTTGGATAAATATACACATATTATATGTTGCTGGGCCTATGAGAATAATTCACAGATAAGTACAATGTAAAGGGCAATAACTCTGTTGTGTTTGTCACAGCATGTGTCAATGCCAGGTAGTATCCATACAGGTGAAATTGTTATCACATTTACTATTGGTGTTTTTAATGCTATGAAAGTACCAGTTCCAGTTATATGGTAACCAGTGACTTATTTAACATGCTGGCCTGACTGTTTACTCAGCTTTTTGAACTCTTGTCTATGATTACATGCATGGAATTCTCTCTCTCTCTCCATCTGTGTATGTACATTTCAAAGATTTAACATTTACCATTATGTCCAAAATACAATACAGACAACAGTTTAACCAAAAGCTGCCAGCTATTTGCATTTTTTTTTTTTCAGAAGCCTTTAAACATGGGTGAAAAGTGGGAAGGTACAATTTTGAAATAAGATTTTGAGTTATTAACGAATATAATATCATCTAGCATGACACCTAAACTGGGAACTGGGGAAGGGAGAGGGTGGGAGAGAATAACATGTTGTGAGTTGTTATCTTTTCTGTCAGAATCTCTCACAGTGAGTCCATCCACTGACCAGCCCAGAGAGCTGAGAGAGGTTACACCAAATATATCTGACCATCTGTTCTAGGCTCAATCGGGGAAATCCATCTTACACTGGAACTGACATGGAATTAACAAGGTCTGAATTCCTTCCCCCCAGAGACTGGCTCAGGTCAGCTGAGGACAAGCCAGGTCTGGCCCTCACTGGCTACCAACACTGGACAGGGGCCCCAACTTGAACTGGGTCACTGGGTTTGTGGGTGAAACTGGCCAACTCTTAGAGAACTTTCTGTTCCCAGTTAAAGCTGGCCAGGTTTGAAATTGTTTTGATAGCCTTTCCAGTGGGCTGAGACAGAGCATGATTTAATTTCCTTGCCACACCAAGCCCTAGCAGTCTGGCACATGTTAAAACATCTAGCCCCAGGGAGCAAGCCATACTCCTGAAGCTGCAAACTTCTCCCCAGAAACTCAAATGCTACCATTTCAGCTGGCCAGTTTCTCATCAAAGCCAGCTTTCTCTCTCTCTCTCTCTCTTTAGCCCCCCTTTTTTTATCACCCCCCTAACCCTGTAAGACTGAAGTTTGCCATCATCTGCCAATTGAATCCCAATGAAGCATTAAAGCAGCCATCAACACTCTCATAAAAGTCTCAGCCAATACACTGGGCTCTGTAGATTTATTATCTTTTAGTGGCTATAACAATGTCAACAGAGATTTGTCTGTTGTGAAGACTGAGGCAGGCAGGGAGGAAGAAGGCTTTGGACATAGTTTAATAAGGGATTATCATACAAAGCAAAGTTTAATTATCGTCCAACCTAGGATCACCCATTCAGTACTAACACTGGCACTTCACCAAATAAGTGTTAACTTTCAAATATATAAGTGGAAACTATTAACAACTGAGGCTCTGAATTCAGGCAAAAAGTGATAGAAACAGAGTTGAATAAGAAGGCTTTAAATAGTCCACAAATATTGTTCAGTGACCATTTCAACATGTTCTCAACTAATGGAAAATGAGATAAAAAAAAGTTTGATTATTCTTTTAGCTTAACTTGTAAAGTTGAAAAACATTATATTATCATGCAAATCAACCCATCTCTAAAAGGATTTATTTGCCGACTCTCTCAAGAATTTAACAACCAAATGGATGGAGGGCAAGGTTTGAGACAATACATATAGAAGACAATATACAATGTAGATCTTTTGGCATATGATATATCGTTAAGCTTTACCCCACTGGAACTCTCAGTATTCTGTTTTTAGGAACCGAAAAATCACAATCATCGGATTGGTCTCAGTATTTCTTCAAATTACGAATATCCACGATTCCCGTTTCCCCAGGCGGATTGGTAGTTCAGGAGTAGAAAGTCACGCTCCAGGAGGGCAATTTACCTTGGCTCAACGCCTACTATGACATACGAATGATCAGCTACGAAGGAAGTTACTTATTATCCAATAGATTGGCCACTTGATATTCCCTGCAGTGCTCATACAAATCATCAAGCCCCACAAAACGTTCAATTGGTTTAACTATTAGTCGGTATTTGTAGACTTAGCTCATAAAGCCTGGAGCATATGTCAGCCATACTTAATTTACCCACAAAAAGCACCCACCAACCAATAGGATATCACTTACTATATCCATATTATTTTTACATATTCCATATTTTAATGTTTCTGACAAATCTGTCAAAATCAGAAGCTATAATTTTTTTTAACTGTTTGCAGCTATAGACATCTGAATAAATACCAAGTTAAATAATTAACGTAAGCTATTAACTAGCCAGGCAAATATAATAATGAAAAAATACATTTTTCAACTGTCAGACACAAATTACTAGGTTAAATTAGGTCATTTTAAAATAACTATACAATGTGTCAGTATAGCTTGTAAGCTCAGAAATAATGTCTTAATTCAATTTTTTTTTTTTTTTTAATCTTTTTACAAAATGAAGATTTTTTTCCCAGAAATATGATTGAGCCAAAATCAAAACCATGTGAAGTAAATAGTCCTCAGTTCTGCAGCTCTTAATGAAGTTAAAATAACCTTGAAATTTCTGATTGGACTAACAGTAATGAGGACCAACAGAGGAAATGGATTATATGGACCGTGACTATTACTCACAATCAGAGCAGATAGTGCAGAAGAACTTTATATTGGTAGAATAAACTCCCTAATAAATCAATCACTGTTACAGTAAATTCTCTAATAATTCATTCATAGGAGTGCATTTTTGCTCCCAGAAATATTGCTGTGATCAAAGTTATTGAAACAGAAAGCTGACCAAATGATATCATAAGAGGATCTTATATATGTTAAATGTTTCTCTCACATTTAGAAGGTGATCAGATTTATTACATTTATTATTAAATTAAATTAATGGGGTGATTGAATGTTTATGGGGTGATTGAATGTTAATGAGGTGGTTGAATGTTAATGGGGTGGTTGAATTATTAGAGCATTTACTCAAATGATTGAATTCCTGATCAATCTTGGTGAAATGCTTGAAGTAGATGGGCTATGTTATTGGAACAGTCTTTTTTCTCCAAAGGTCGTTCAATTTAGTGGTTTCATAGGCCGATCAAAATCTCACCCCAAAATTGTAGAGTGACTGAATTGCAATAGAGTGTTTGATTGATCGGATAAATTGACCGTGTATATAACTCATTTATTCCCATGGAGTAAACTCCCTAATAATTAATTCGCAGGAAGTGCATTCTCCCACCCAAAAATTTTGTGGTGATCAAATATATTAGAACAGGAAGTTATATAAAAACACAATCCTATATATGTAGTTTCTCTTACATTTAACAGGTGATCACGTTTATTAGAGGGACTGATCCAAATTTGAGTCAAATTTGGGGGTGATTGAATGTTAATGGAGTGATTGAATTATTGAAGCACTTAACTATCGTAAAGTCTCTAATAATTCAACCACTCCAGATAAGATAGTAAATGTTAGATATATATCTGAAAATAGTCATTGAATATTCTACAAACTGTGGTTTTTTCTTGGAAATTTTTTCAGCCATTCTGTTTTTTGGTTGTTTTTTTAATTTTTTAATTTTTTTTTTTATTTTTTTTTATCAATCACTTATTCTAAAGATGGACTGACAGTTATTAACCTAGCTAATTAGATAATTCATCGTACCTGTCCTCCACAAACTGAACAGGAATTTTGTAAGAATCTTTTCAAGGTGAACATTTCACACACCTGGAGAAAAATTACAGTGCGGCGAGCACTCCTCTTTGCCAATGAATTTATACTGAATGTGACCCGACAAATACAACAAAATGAACTACAAGAAATCCGTCAGCTGGAACACTTAGAAATATATATAATGTAACTTCCACATACAGCTGAAAGAATTCATAAACAATGTCCTATTCTATTTAAGAGGGTTTTTTTTAACTGGATCAAGAAGATAAAACTACTTTTCAGAAATTTCCTCATCGGTAATTAACCCCTGGTATTTATTCCTATCTCCGGTGCCATCGTTAAGGCATGCATAAATTACCAGGCGCTGAGGCATTCTTCAGGCCCAGGTACATCTATCAGATCATATCATAAACGAACTCCCGACTACAGCCATGTCTCTTCGGTTAATCGTCTCTCTTTAACAAGTAGCTCAAAGGGGTTTATTCATTCTGAAGGCTTAAGAAACCAAGAATATGTAAGGCCAAAAAAATACTTTTTTTGTTTCTGGTTAATATGCCTTTCTCGAAAAATGGTGCAAGTGTGTGTTTAAAAAAAATTTATTTCCCTATTATTTTTTATATTATTGAAGGTGTGATTTGACAACAGTGAGTGTAGTATGAGGCATAAAATGTCCATATATATTCCCAAAAGTTTTTTAACAACGTGTTCTAGTAGCCAAATTCAAGGGAGATGAATCTTGTCTTGGTTAAATCAAGGGAGATAACTATCATTGAAAATTTTGTGAGCAAAAAGTAACATCTAATAATTCCCCTAATAATTCAATCACAGGAAGTTCACTTTTCAACTCGGTTATTCAAACAGAGAGAAAAAGTAGCCCATTCTTCATTCAAATTGAAGAAAGCCATATAATGACAAAATGTGACATCTTGCAGATGGTGCCATCAAGAATATTCTCCGATATTTATAAGCCATTTTTGTTGCACTTCCGGTGATCGAATTATTAGGGGAATTACTGTAACTTTCAAAATTATGCACTGTAACTGGATAAGAAACAAAAGACTTTCTATTATGGCTGAATTCACCTTCAAGATATATCTAGATTATATTGGGACTCGAGATAAGATCAGACTTAACTCAGTCTATATATATATATATAGGTAGTACCGTATATATTGAAATATACAGGGGTAACAATTAGACATATTTATAGAATTATAAAGAAAAACCTGTTTGTGTCCAAATTAAATTTGGCATACATTATAAAATAATTCATAAATCTATCCTATTTCGGTGCGCAAATTTCTTTAAGCTATATAGATATAATCTATCCATGATAAATATAGACGGGACATTAAACTGGAAAATGAAAGACCGGTGCATGCTTGAATAAGGTCAAATATACATGTACTCTCGGAATCTCCATGAAGCTGCGCAAAAGCTTTGATTACTGAAGAAGCCACTGATCTTGCCCATTCATTCAAATTAGGGGCATCCTGTCATATAAGACTGCACTAAATTATATTACTATCACATTTAAAGGGTACAATGTCTATTGTTTGTCTACTGTCGGACAATTGGCAGATTCACTTTTCAAGTCAGAATCATACTCAGTTTATCTTAAGAATGGTTGAATTAGAAGTTGGATTTCACTGAGGCACACAATCATGGTACGATGGGCACTGGTCATGCAGAGAATGTCGTTCAATTGTACCTTGTTCTATATACGCAAGCGCAGTCTGCCCGTTTGCAGATGATTGGATTAACGGCATCGAAATCAAGACCTGCATGGGGCAGAGTGAAATGAAGGTCATAACAAATGTGTATTTTTTATTTATTTTGAACTTGAAACAATTAACACACAACTATATGGGTATACATCTACCATGCTCAAAGCTGTTTAATCCAGCACTTGGAAACAAATGGGATAAAATGGTTGAAATGGTTTCATTTGACAGGGGAGATTCAGGATTCGAGTCAGCGTAAGCTGTTTAATGGTGCGCTACATTTCTGTAACTTTTCGACTTTAAGCCCACTCCCACAGCACTCTTTATCCGCTCTACCATGGCAACCTTTCGGCCTACAACATAGCTCTGCATCTCGCCAGTGAGGACGGATAACTACTCACTATTGATTTTCTCTTACGTAACAATCTTTTTGCCCATCTCTACGATCTTATTGCACAATCAGTCAGCGCTGCCAGCCCCCGTCCATATGTAATGCACATACACCGTTTGTCTCCAGCCTCTACATTTCCTCGTACATGACATGCCGAAAATCTGCATCCGTCATTGTTGATCTTAGTGCGCGCCCCGAAACCTTAAATAAGATCCGTCATTTTGCTTATCCTAGACGACTTAAATTGTTACTCAGAATCTCTTCCTGCATCGAAAGATGGTACCATATTCTGTAACATATTGCTTCTCTATCTGTATCTGGTTGTATCTGCAAGGAGATAGGGATTTTCGTCCTAATAATTTATTTAGCGCAGTATTAAATTAAAAATTATATAACCTGTCAGATTCAAGAAAACTGATTGAAAATGGAGGCTGTCATTGTAATTTGAATCCGAAGCAGAGAAATCTGATGTAATGATGAATTAATCTTGCCTCGCCACAATGTCCATGTTACGTTATACTGATAATTAAATTCCATTTCTATATTTTTGGCATAATTTCAAGCCTGTATTGAAGTCTGTCAACATTGGGTGCAGCAGAATGCTGACCATGTCAGTTGATCAGAAAGTATATACTTATCTAAGTAAATTTCTTAACTTTTAAATTTGGAATTTATGAATCATTAAATTCTTCATCAGTTGAAAAGCAGGATCAATCCAAGTGTACGAGATTTGGCACAATTTGAAACTAAATTCAAATTCTGATGCAGTTAAATTGGCAAAAAATGAAAATTATAAATAAATATATTATTGTTACATGATATGTGATTTGACATTCTTTAGAGATCACTGTAACTGCCATTTGTTTATATCAAATTATGAGAGACATCAATCGCTGTTGAAGGTTGAACTAATTCTCCAAATTTAATTCCTATATAAATAGGGTACAGTGTTCCTTCCTTTTGCAAAAGACAAAATTCGAGGACTTTCCCGGTCCAGGGCCTTTAACTGAATTTTCCAGGGTATTTTTTAACACCTTTTATCATGTTTCATTCAGCAATTTCAACAATGTACATTAGAATGAAATGAATATGCATTTCAACTATCACGTTTCATACAGATCTGACCAGATCGAAAAATAAATTCAGTTCGTTAGAGAGAAATTCCAGTAATTAATTGTGGCAGATAGCTTGGGGAGAGAGAGGAGAATATAATTCAAAGACTTTTCCAGAAATCTTTACAAATATTGTCAGAATTCATGGATTTCCAAGTCCTGGAATTTATTTCCTCATAATTCAAGGAAATCAGGGAAATCCAGGACCCATATGAACCCTGGGTATACATGTAGGGTGGTAGGGGGGAACGGGTTGCAATGGCAAACTCGTATGACCAGTACCCACAGTACAACAACGGAGTGCCCAATCAAATAAATTTCTAGCTTCACAGACCCTGCCGCATCATTTTGTTAGTGCCGTGTCAACCCTATTTACTGCCCACAGCAACAAAAAAAAAACAACACAAAACACCCCAACAGTTTTATAAAAAAAAGAAGAAAAAAACAACGTTTTTTTTTTTTTTTTTTTTTTTTACATATTTCTCTCTCAAGTCTTGGCAAAATAATTTTCTTGAACTTTGAGTCGAAGAGTTGTTTGAGATCTTGTTTCATTCTGAAGGAAATATTATTGTTGAAGGCAGACTCTTCAATCAACTATATAGAACGTTGTTGGTTTCATGCAAATTGTACCCAACTACTGCATCGGTTTCCAGAAAATATGGATATATTTGGTCTGCATGAATGAAAAAAAAAAAAAAAAAAAGGGAGAAAAAAAGTCTCCATCCCTCAGCATATTTTTTTCAAAAAAAGTGCCTGTGAAAATCGCGATTAATTTTATCGTGCCTTATCAATGTAGTTTCACCTACATTCAAATTTATTCGACATTGAATTGAATGCTGAATCATCAGTACACCAAACTTACACATAAAAACTAAATATTATGAAGAATGGACACCAAGTTGATGCTGTATCCCTCAAATTGGCCGGAATACACACCCAGTGTACATTGTAGCTCTGCGTTTTCTACTTGAATTGCGGCTCAACTGTTGGAGTTGGCATGATGCAGTGTTTTTTTAATAGCATGGATGGTCCGAGGTTGAGGGATAAATCATTAGTGTGGAGCTTGACGATTTTACGTGACGTTAGTGCGACCGATTTTTCCAAATCAAGAGAGCGGTCAAACAGGAATTGGCTCCGTCAGAGCAAGTCAAAACATTGCATCATTATTTTGATGAAAAATGGCACAAAACACAATTAAATTGGATTCTCGACTCAGGGGTGTTACTCAAGCTCGGGGTATCAAGTTGTAGACTATTGACATCAAGCCAGTAACTCCTGTCCACCGCAGCCGTGTAACAAATTGTACTATAGCGTGAGAAGACAAACGATCGCAGTTTCTACACAACTTGGGATTTTTTTTCGCAAATTAGTTTTAACAATTGTAGAATCGTCACATTTAATTGGTGCACCACCCCATACAGTAGAGATGTCAACACAAATAAACTAATTGTTCGTCTGTAATTGCCAATTTGAGTTATTTGCATTTGTCCATTTTTTTTAGCCAATGTTATATGTACTTACATGTAAAATTTCTTAAAATGAAGGATTTCAAGAAGAAAAAAACATGGCATTAATTTGAATCCCTATATCTTATGTGCATTAAATTTAGTTAAAATATCAACAGTGTAATTAATCAGTTAATGTTCATCGCAAAAGCAAACTTTTCAATAATGCAAATAACGATTATAAGATAAATACGAATTCAATTACAGGAAACCTATCATATTTAACTCGGTAAAATTTGCATATCTGGCACATATTGAAACTAATTAAAATGACACGAATATATTCATACAGCTATAAATAAAGGATCAAATACATATAGCTGTTTATCAGTGTTATAAAGCACCGAAGGACAAGGAAGCGAGCCTGTAGGCCATGCTGTAGATGAAACTTGATTTTTGATATTGCTTCGATAAGTGCAGCATTCTATTTCAACACAGGAAATGTACAGGATGGAGGTCAGGGTAGGATGTCAATAGGCCTGTAATATATTCCCTCTTCCAACTGTGAAAGATCAACTGGTTGATTGACATATTGCAGTTAGTGGTCCCCAGAACCTCGTGATTGGGTGCTACACAGTCCCAGGTCCCATAAAACTGTCCAGACCAAACTGCATAGTCCCCCCTCCCCTCCCCTCCCAAACCAGAGAAACTACTGGAGGTTGTCAATCCCTCCTGACAGCTGTCAAGAGACAAAATGCCACAAATTCGTCTCTCATCTCACCAAACTGTTGCAATGGTGGAACTACCTAATTCCCTTTTGTAATATCTGTAAAAATCAGCAAAAGTCTTCTGAAATATCATTTCAACTTAAAGTTAAAGTTTAACTTTTTTTTCCATCATTTCACTCAACAGTATATTTGTCATTATTTTTGCTCATTATTTCCAGGATATAGACTCTCTATTCATTCTATGAAACTTTACCAGGAAAATGGTTAGAATCAAGGTTATTTTCCATTCTGATATTAATATGGGGGTCAATCACTCTGGAACGATCACCAGGTCCTGACATGAATTCATTAGTTCAGGTCACAATAGAGGTGAATACTTGCTCACTGTTATTAGCCCAACATTTCTTAAATTAATCTGAACTGCAATGAACTCAAATTGGGATTACATTTGGCACAAGCCTGCCCTAAATCTTCAATGATTTCCTCTAAGAATGTCCAATTCATTTGCTCTCCCCCTCCCATCGCCAACAATAATTTTTTTATTTCAAATAGACTACAATGAGTGTGGTCCAGATGAAGCTATTTTAAGTTCTAACAAGACCGTTGTTGCCTTTTTCTTCTAAAAAATTATCCCACAATGCTAAAAAAATAGGGTTAGGACACAATTACTGCTGGACAAAGACTTAAATTTTATCCGCCGAAAAAAAGTCCGGGCTAACGAGAAGAATGATCATTATACTCGTTGAGATGACTGTCGAATTAGACCCAAACGGGAAATCAATGCACTAGATCAGCGCGTTAGATTGTTCTACTGTACAGGGAATTCGCTGCTTAGTTTATGGAATTTCCTTGGACGGACATTTTTATTGCAAGGCTTGAGTAACAATTTAACCAATAGAGTCGACCAAAGTAAACCCACTTTTATAAAAAAAAACTGATGAACATGCACCATTTACCGTGTCGGGACAGTATACTGGTGAACGGTATAAAAAGGATAGCTGGCATCACTGCAACTATACCAACTTCCATGCGAACTTAAAACATCCACAACTGTACCGTGGCAAAAACTAAACCCAAACAAACCGAATGTTTGCGTATGAGCAAGAAATGCTGCTATAATAGTCGCTTTTCTCCCGTGGTGAAGGGAAAAATTGTTGATTCTCAGCGTTCTCATTATATATGGGTTGTTTCAAAGCTCCGAGTGTCAAATATACACCCCTGATGTCTTACTTACCACTAACTGTCAAAACAATGCCTGGCAGAGGAGAAATTAGCTAGTCCACCATTTTTTTTCTTCTTTTTTTTTCACTCGCCTTCGGAAAAGCTATCATGCTCATCGTGGAAAAAGATGGAACAGCCATATTTTATATTTGTGAGGACAAACAGTCCAGATGGATAGGTTTCTGATCTATGGATAAGTTTCTGAACAAAATTAAGTGAAATTTTCCATGGGGAAAAAAAAAAAAAAAAAAAAATAGTTCATATACCTGAGACATAGAAAACCATACCTTTTTTTTCTTGAAAGATTTTGACAATCAATTAGAACACAGTGATAAAACATGTCAACATCTCACAGCTAACACTAGCTTATAGGTAGACTGAAATGTAACACGAAAGACAACCCATAAATCTGATAGAAAAGAGACTTCTATTGAGAGAGAGAAATACATATGAACAGACAGACAGACCCCAATGACCTATACTGAACATGCTGAAGGATACATAGTGGCAGACAAACTGCACGAGAAATGTGGCTTATGGGGAAGAAACAGTGTGGTATACATCATCAACACTGGCCAGCGCAATATTTAAGACATTGACTTTGGGACCAGACTATCCTTCCATTGTACATAAACCAGTTCTAGATCGATGGTTACAATTGTTCAGATTTTTGGTTACAGCATGGATCAGAGATCCTGTCCACTGGACAGGCATATTCCACATTTGGACAGGCATATTCCACATTTGGACAGGCATATTCCACATTTGGACAGACATATTCCACATTTGGACAGACATATTCCACATTTGGACAGGCATATTCCACATTTGGACAGACATATTCCACATTTGGACAGACATATTCCACATTTGGACAGACATATTCCACATTTGGACAGGCATATTCCACATTTGGACAGGCATATTCCACATTTGGACAGACAACAATTGGAAAATTTAACATGGGAGATATAGGAAAAAATAAAAAGTTGACAAGTAAAATTTGGCAAAATGGGATTTTTGGACAGGCAGGTTTTGAATCCTGGCTAACACCCTGGGTAATACAGTTGTCCAGATTATCGACAAATGCACTGACAGACCAAAAGGTTTCCAGGTGCAATAGAATTGGTCATTCCTTTGAGTAGAGACAATCATGGTCTTGGATTGGTCAGATGGAAATAATGTCACAGACAGACTTTGCATTCATTGAATGGGGGCTTGTGGAGAAAAGGAAAAGCTCAGAGAGTATCAGAAAGATGGTTGGATGGGGATAGGAGAGGGGTCCAGGCTTAAGGATTTATGGGATATGGCCTTAATAATTCCAGATGGCTGTGGTCCGTCAGTCTGTTTGGTGGCCTAGATCAAACCAGATGTATATTCTTCCTCAAGTTTTTTTTACAGTCCTGCAGTGATCAGTCCCAGTTAGACAGAAAACTGCTGGTAACTGATCCACCCAACAATGTTATTTCTCCAAATGTCACCACCAACTGTTTATGTGGGTTCAGAAAGCAAAACAGCAAAGAACATGGGCGAGAGTCGTGGAAAGAGCAACAAGACGGGGGCCCATGAAGCCCTGAGGGAGGTGACAATTTGGGGTCTCCCATGTTGATTAGACAGGTTATCAGGGACTAGCTCCCAACAGCGAAACCTGCATTTTGACTTTTGCGCCTGCCGTTATCCGTCGTATCAGTTTTCTCAAGTTTTCACCAGTTGTTGAGTCACACTTCTACATCTGCACCGAGTATTGCGTCGTCGTCGATTCTTCGAGTGCGCGCCGGTTTTCTCAGGGTAGTAGTGATGATGAGATAACGTTAGCGAACAGCGGCCTTAGCTTCGCCCACTCCCACTTGAAAGAAACCATCTAGGGTTCGACAGGCCAACAGACCATTGATATTATATAGATGTACGTGGAAGCAAGATTTGGTTCTCAGAAGCTGGCAAGTAACAAGCTGGTGAGCAGCAGACACAGAGTGACAAACAATTCAGGAAGCCCTTGTGCTGTTACAGCTGTCAGTTGACCCCCGCCCTGACCCCCTGAGATTGTAGCAATATGGGCAAACCCTTGTTTCCTTCTTTTTGCTCTGATTTCACCATAAACACCCCTGTTAACTCTTGCCACAGACCTGGGTACTAATGACTATATGGCAAACCCAATCATAACTGGTCTGGAGGGAAATTGTAAGGAAGCAGACAGCAAGTTGCAGGGAGCAGACGGCACAGGCTCAAGCTGTCAAGGATCTCACCACTGATGGAACTTGCCAGAAACAGGACTGTGAACTTTAGTTACCAGTGTATGAAGGTTTTCCCTGGCTCTCGTTCCTTAGTTATGTTTGAGTTAACAGAATCTCCAGAAAACTGTCCGTGACCTTAGGCTAATGCACACCTGGGGTACAGAACTATAAAGTATGTTGCTGTCAGTCTCGGTTATGTCAAATCTTGAACATGGTTTATTAAATAATTCGGGCCCTTGCTGCCAAAATTCCAGTCTGAGCAAATATACTTATTCCGGTATCGGTACTTGTAAGCATTCAGTGCTAGACCATTTGACATATATTGAAAGCCTATGTGAGTCGACTAAATGTCTACAATTTGGTGGAAAATCCCCGAGTTGTAGACAAGCATTGAAACATCAGTTTCATAATCTTCAGGCTGAACTTCATCATGTATGCGAGAATGCGCAAATTTGTCAATGAATGGTCATTGAGCCCAATTATTCCGAGACAAGTCTGTGCATATAACGTATGTTTGTATAACGATATTATTCTCAATATTATCATCACATTGTCCCTGAATTCCCTCCACCCCCACCCCAATGGCAGATAGAGTAATTCTGTTTATGACCATCATCATATTTCTATGCTCGAATAAATATATATTGGTCACCTAGAATGCCATCAACTTTGGGCCAATCCTTAACAACCAAACAGCACATACATAAGTTTCAACTTGTGACATAAGCACACTTGGTGAGTCCTGCTTTGATTATAATAGACACTGGTACTGATTAAATTGTCCAAATAGCATGTAAACAAACAGGAATCTGTGTAACATTGAACACACTGCTTCAATTTTTATAACCCTCCACATGCAATGTGGAAATTCTCAAAAGCTCTGCGACTAGGCTGGACAGATTTCCAGCATTTCCTGACTGAGCACATGTTTTTAAATGTGACATTTTAAGCCATATCTCATTCTATCAACCTCTACTGGTCTGGATTCACAGAGTTCCACACCTATATCAGACAGCTTTTATTGTCGTTTGCTTCCCAGAACGAACTTTCTTCTATACAATTATACCTCTCCGCATGTAAATGGTCATTGAAATTTAATTCAGTATATATATTTTATGAATTTAGTTATCAACTGTGGGAAAATGAATTATTTTAACACCCTTTGTCTACTTCTTTTGAGCCATTGTGTTTAACAGTAGTAGAACACCAGTATATTATACAAATACATCATTCAGCTTATTAGTGCATCAAATATCAATGAGATTGGCAACAAGGACCATTCCAAAAATTTTGTATGGCTTCCACGCGTAATAGAATAACGATCTGAACTAATTACAGCAATATAGATAATTATCCAGAAATACAAAATTAGGGAGATGTGGGAGGAGCAAGTAATAAAAATAGTTTAAATTGTTCAACACAAACTTTGTTGACTATTTAGAGCCAAACATTCTGATTTCCATTCTGTACTATATAAGCAGTTTGAATGATGTCAGAAGAGTACAGGTGATTTCATCCATTACGTCAGTGACACACATTCATATCCGGAGAAATCATGGCCTAGAATGTGATACGAAAATATATCAAAACAGCGCTGACACTCAAGCCAATCAAGGACTATGACAATGTGGTGCCTGTGAGTCACACTGAGCAATACATAGAGAATTTACATGTATAATGGAGATATTTTCATATTTTCATGATTTCAACCATTCGATTTTTATGAAAATATAGAGAAGTTGGAAAAAAGTTCAACACATTTCAATTTCTATCAAGCTAAGCAATTCTGAGAGACATATAGAATTCCTTGAAGGCACAAATGGAAAAGTAGCCATCTTTATGAAGCAGATGTTTATATTCTGTTTCTGGGACTAGACAGTTTTCTCGGGTTTAAAGAATATGTAACCATTCATGTCCATGAACTGATTAAAAATTAGACGCTGTCACTCTGACGTACTCAAGGTCTCTTCATAATAACTCACCGGCGATTAACATTAGACGATGTCGAGAAAGAAAACATACGAACGGCTGACATACATCTGAAAAGTTTGCGCCGTGAGAGTATAATAAGACACCGGTGACGGTTGAAGACGAAAAACAACGGGGAAGATAATATGTCCTCCAGACTAATCTCCTACAGGTACTAACATTTTTTCTTGATTTTTCTTTCCGTAAATTTCACAGCCATGCAAGTGCATCAAACACAATCATAGACGACCGTATGAGACGAAGGTCATGTAAGAGACGAGAGAAAAAATGCGGGAGAAACCCAGCTATACGATTCGACAGCCTTAAAGGCACAGTCTCTCGAGACAATTACAAATTTACAATGGAGGTAAAAAAATATCCTTCGCATGAAAGTACGTACCTGGGTGAATGGATATGGTGTGATAGAGAATACGGTGATGAGGAATCCACAGTAAATGTGTCCCGTGATGCGCTCAGGCTATCTAAAGCAGCCATGGGTTTACCCAACTTCGGGACAAGCCAGGGTCCCGATATCAACACAGCTAAAGTAGAGAAAAACTTAAATTGGTCTGCCTATGAAGAAAGCAACTCATTTTATTAAAGGTTTCCCACACTATGTATATCACTGCCAGTGTGCTTATTTATGACAAGCCTCAGGGCTAATAAGTCCCCTACCTGATTCAGCCGTATCTAGCCGAACCACTTTTTTTCTCTTTCTCGATCTCTCCTTTTACCTTGATAGAAGCTGGAGGGCTTTTTTTTGTTTCAACCAAGACAATAGCAGTCTGAATTCCGTATTTGACTCAGACTTGACAGCCAATTGGCCCGAAGCAGTTTGATACTTTTCAATAATATTGTATATGAGAGCTATATAGGACCTCAAACAGGCCAACCGAATCATTCTCGTACTAACTCAATCTTCCCTCCCGCGACCTTAAAACTTTCACCTCGATGACCTTTGACCTGAAATCAAAACTATTACGGCTGTCCCGAGATCAGAAGCTTTAGTCATACGAGGTGCGAAACAATATAAATTTCCATGTGAGGTTACGCCAAGGTGGGGCAATGGGCCATTCATTTGAATTGGGACATTGTAAATGTTAAAGCCGCGCCCACTACCTAACATTGGCCTCCCAAGGCCAAAGATTTTGATCGCGGGTCATTTGCCTTGTTCCTTTCTGATAAATTTGGGGGAAGTACTTCCCATCTTCAAACACAAGACTTCACGGTTCACATTTTGGATTGGCCTTGACATATCGGACCACCGAAAGCATTCAAATTCAATGTGTAAATTTTATCGACGAACAGACACGTTTCAAAATTAAAATGGATTCAAGGTCAAGGACATTTTGTGTCTATTTATAAATTCTTGTGAACAGAGATGGTGGACTGATATATCAAGGCGAATTTGAAGTGTGAACGGAGAGGTCGACTTGCGTATCAAAATGAGTGGTTCCACTTTTGATAGCACAGTTGAAGAATGAGACACACCATGTCAGTCTGTTCCAGGATTGGTCATCCCAATTCTCTCCACAGGCCAATGAGAATCCCAGATTTCTTTTTGAAAATTTGAATTGACCAATCAAATGCTTTAAATATGGAAGATATCCCATGATGCACTATTGTTTACTATAAATCTCAACTTGGAAGTAACCCCAGAAATTTGAACACAGAAAAATGGGGAACTAATTAAAATGGAGACACTAAACATGGATATGTACGTTAAACATGGATGCTTATGTTTAAAACTGAAAAGTCAAACCACACGTCCACGCCTGTTTAAATACTGAAAACTTAAAGTAATTATCCAATCAGAGAACAGGAAACCCCAAGACTGGAAACCGTAACAATGAAAACCTAAACCAAGGCAGAAAGTACACCAACCCTTGGATACATGGAGATCGAAATGTCGGCACAAATTTATTTGACAAACAAAATTGTAATGGTTAAACATGAAGCCGATTTGTATATTTATAAAGAGAGAGAAACGCAGTTCTCATCAAGGAGTGGGAATAGAGGTTCAGTGATAGCATGACCATAAAGGAATACGCAATAATGACACAATGATAGACCAGAACACAGGAGTACAATGTAAGAACAGGGACTATCAGTTACCCGGGGAACACATAAAGATACACAGTAAGGGCCATTGCCTACAGCTGATGCGAGACATTATTGGCCATGGGCCGAGGGAAAAAATGGCACAAGCCATCAATGATAAAGATAATTTGTCATTTAGACCAAAATTGGCATATTTGAAATCATGTCAGTTTTTTTTTAACAACCATGTCAGGATTAGGGAGAAAAAATGAAGTTTTCAGAAGAAGACAACTGGAAAATAAATATTACCCCATTTATTCCACGTCTCGATGAATAATTCTTTCACGCTGCTGTGCCTCAAAAACGTAAGGAAGTGTCTAAATCAGCCTATGAGGCCCGTAAATCTGAAGTCACAGGAAAGAAAGCTGTACGACTTTCATCACAGGAAAACACTGCACTGCACACAGATTTTGGCAGAGGAAAAATAGAAAACTAGGCCAAAATATGTTTCATGTTTCTGGTCAAAGAAAGTAGTGCAGTGACACCGCTTTTAAAAAAAAAAATTTGTGTTGTTTTTTTAAATTCTGAACGAGCCCCGATTTTCAGACCATGATATATGTTGAATCAATATACTGGTATGTCAATCATAGTGTCAAGATCCAGACTTTTAGTTTGAGTACCCATACACAATGCAGAGTGTGGCAATTGAGGCACTGGGAAATAGGCTGTGGTGCTTCAGGACTGCTGATTAACCCATAGAAGCTCTAGGAGTATTAAATGGTCCAAAATACAATCTGACAATTTGATATTTAGTAACATTACAATTGGTTTCAACATGTTCAGTGGAGAATTTGTTGAAAAAAAAATAATTTGTTTTTGCCTAATTGGGTACACCCATGGGGCCCAAATCAAGTCTAGTGGGAGCAAAAACGACCTGTCTCAGGCCTTGACCCCGAACCCGCAACAATATTTCAACAGCTAACAGCCTTCGCTAAATCTTAATATTGAACAGACGCATTCTAGCGAGTCTTTAAACCTTGGTCAAGGGAGATTACTTCGCTGAAAAATTTGCAAAAAAAGGTCATGTATTGAATTTGATGCGTAGGGTTCAGAACAACATGCACACTGACAAAAAAAGAGTACTTTTTAATGGGCCTAATTCTTTGTAAGAAATGAACCAGCAAATAGTCATTTTGTCAAACGATGAGTCAATAAACCAAATGCTGTGGTCAGATTTAGGATATGTTGTAAAATTAATATTCGAAAAGCAAAATTTCAAAATCGATAGAATGTGCAATTAAAACAGCATAATTTCCACCATTTAACACTGTTTTCGAGATGACCAGACAAAAGGGATATTAAAAGCCACAGAGTGATATTGTCAACAACATGTATAACAAAATAACAGAAAAATTGCCTCCGATTTTCCAAGATTCTCTCTTTGGTACCCTATATCAAAAATGACAATCGGCCAGGGTAGATATCAAATATCAGATCATCGTCAAAACATTCCAAGCTAATAGGAAATAATTGAATGGTGTTTATGGCTTATATATTTTATAGCCCGACCATTTGGCACAGCTTATACCCCATCTAGGGATCACATAAGAGAATTAATATCACCAATTTGACTCAATTCACTTTTTCAAATCCACATAACAGTTATTGCCCAACAGTACGAGCATTTGTTTTGTATTCAGATCCAAACAGCATGCTGTACAATCTAACTGGAATTACTATCGGTGAAATATTGCCGTATACACAAGGGAACTCATCTTTCAAATTGGAATGAGGAAAATAACAAGACACGGAGAGGGGAAAAAACACGACGACGTATCCCTGTTCGCAAACGCTGTAGGTGATCCGCTGTGGTATTTTTACAACGTAAATGACCCGGCCGAAATTCTAAGAAAGGAGACGAGAGAAGAAGGACCGATGAAAAAAAAACATATATGCGATCCTGACAAATGCAGCACTCGGAGATATGCAAATAAGGCGACCAGCGGGGAAATGACTCGGGAGAAACCGATATCACTGACGAGAGCCAATGATATAACTGAGAGGGGCGAAAGAAGATGTCTTCACCAGTTCCAGGCAATTGGAGAGGGCTGGGCCGCTGGGGATAAAAAGCTCCCAGTACGGAAGATTGGAAGAATGAGGGAAGCTGGTCTAGTGGGTAATGGAGAACTCCGAGCTTGACGTCCATCCACGAGGATGACGACGGTATTACCATGCGATGCCATTAGAGTGAGCTAGGTAACAGTGACATTGGGTAATGAATTGGCTGTTTCAGGTCAGTGGGTCGAAGAGGAAACCAGATTGGTCAACTGTTGGGAAGAAGACAGCCTAAATCGGTCATGATCGCCGCTAGATTTATAAACCCCCGCGTACAATTACAGCCAACGAGCCCGAACTGTTCACTGTAAGACCCATCCCTGTTACGACACAATAATAAAAGAGTCCAGACTGATCGGTTGTAACGAGCCTCATCGTGGCTTTGTCCTAAATTAAGCTATTACATGCTGAGCGCATTAAACACCCACTATCTTCATTCTCTGTGTGGGGTTTGAACTTCTTAGCTAATACAATCAAAATGATGGTTATAATGGCTGCATGTGTAGTCAAGGATCATTAAGATAGGGCGTAGTGATATTTGAAAGCCAATATCTGACGATGTTCTAAATCGTCGAAAAATTCTTCACAATACAGTAGGCCTACATCATGCAGTATGATACAGTTCTACAATAGAGAGTAACACAGAACAGACGTTCATTTCATGTCTTTCCGTCAATGGAGTTAAAAGCTACAGTCCATGCGATTGAATTTAGGAAAGATTTGAATTTTTTTTTAATACAATATAACCTATTATTCACACATATAAAAAGATGATTATGTATTAATTAAATGAACAAAAAAAAAATTCCTCACTGGATAAAGAGAGACTTAATCTGCACAGGAATGTGGAAAAGAATGGAATATTTGGTCAGAATAAAAATTATAATTAGAACTACGAAACAACGAGTTATCAAGCTGTTCCAACATTATTGCCAAAGAAAGGGGATGGGGGGTATATGATAACAGAGAAATCAGCACTTGAGAAGCCATTTCCTCTATTCCCCCCTCCACCATGTGCCTGGTAGCACCTGGACAAGTCAGCTCTATCTGTATGGGCGCGAGATTCAATCAACATTCCTGGCGACTACGGGCTCTCAATCAGATGGCATGTCAATCCCAGCATGCACGGTCCAGCGGAGCTCTTATCAGTTAGACACACGCACTGACACACAGACATACGCACTTCCCTCTGTCAAATTATACCGACTTCATCTTATTCAGCATGTAAACCTCATACTGTGATACTTAGTGCACCCGTTCATATATTTTCACTTTACGCTATTCTACTCTTTTACGTAATACAGAAAAAAACTAAAACAAGTTATAGCTGCAGTTGGCAATTAAGTTATCCCCCTCCCATCAGAGCAGTTTTTATATGGGATTATGTCAAGGTTTATGGGAATTACAGAAATGAAAACAAAATATGTGTACATCGATATAAGAGTACCAGTATAAGGTATCACACATAATCTGAGCAGCTAGATTTCTTCCTATAAACACTTTGAGTTTTTCTTGAAGTAGCGAAAAAAAAAGTTTTAATGTTATATGTTATGCATAGTTAATATACACACCAGTAAGATAATTTCAATTATCTGGTTCGAAATTCTGAAGATAAATAATATCTAAGTGAACAGAAAAGTATAGCAATGGATTATAACTTTGACTGGTCTACATTTAGTTATCTACCATTGCATAATGTCACAATCATCGCTTGATATGCAATACACAGGAGGAAGAGACAGTGGACATAGTTGAGTTTGAGTCATCTAAATTTCAAGATGTTCAAATGAAAAGTACAGTGGTAACCTCTTATTGGTAACCTCTTATTGGTAACCTCTTATTTGCATACCCTAAAATCCAGCAATATTTTGTGCATTTATCCAGACTACCGGTACTCCTTTAACCAGACCTAGCCATGGGGCGAATGATGGATTTGTGATTTCACCACCCATTCCATTAAGCAGATTTTCCAATTAAGCAGTTTGCGATTAAGCGGGTTTACGAACAGACACACAGACCCAGAGCACATCTACATTATATACATGTCGTTATTGTACGTGTGTAAGTTTTGCAAACTTCCCATCATCGGTAGATACTTCATGTAGGAAGTTATTGTCTGAGTCTTTGTGTTGCTGAAAAGGCCGAAGTCTAGACACATTGAGGTCCCCGGACTTGGCTATTGTATGCATTGTCTCATGATTCTTACATGGAGTATGAACCCCTTCATCAGTGTCCGAGATATTCGATGAAAGGAAAAAAGTTAAACAGTCAGTACACGTAGGGCTCAGAGAAGTGAAAATATAATATGGGAGCGTAAATGTTCATAAACAAGAGCCGCCTACAGAGTGACGGATCTGTTAGCTATATATCAGCACTAAATGTCGGGGACTGGTCGTCTGAAGCTCCCACATGTCTATTTGGTCCAAAATGTCTCAAGTTTTACAAAATGTGAAGTTTTTCACCATTACATCACCCAAAGTGCTGCAACTGCTCAGTGAAATGGCTTTCCACAGAGGAAGTAATATCTCACCGTGACGGACAGTGAAAACCCAAAAGGAGAACTTTTCGATTTGATCTTGATCAATGTGACATAACATGATGCAACTGAACTGTGGTGAGTGGACGTCAGGAAGTGCTGCTGTTGTTGCTGTCTGGTCGCAGTGCAGAGCTTGTTCCGGGGACTATATAGCGCAAATAAAACCGAGATGTCACCACTTGTATGATCTCCGGATGCGGAGGTTGAGAAGGTTAGAGAGATCGGTGTACCGAGTGATCTGGCAGGGAAACGGACTGGAAAGACGATCTGGAATTGCTTCATATCCCATACAGGTATATCTTAACCATGCCATGGGAGCAAAAATTGCAAAAAAATGTGGAATGTCAGATAAATCAGGTAAACTCCAGCATGAGGAGAATGACTGAACTTGGAACTACTTCAAGAGAAATGATGGACTCTGTTCATGTGAACATAAGTCCTTAAAGTTTGTATTGCACGAGTGAGTGTACCGCGAGAGTAATTCACTTTTGATGGTATTACTCTAAAGTACATTTCATTTTCCAGGAGAGTGATCAATAACTCTCCTCGGAGAAAAGTTAGGTGAGTGATCGAGTGAGGGAGAGTGATCGCTCTCCTTAAAAACGAAAGACTGCATATACCATGCAATCAACCCCCTCCCACCTCTCCCAAAAAAAGATGGAAGCTCCGATGGCGAGTTTTTATTCTAACCATATCATGATTAAGAGGTCCATTAGTAGGACATGGTAGAAGGGTGCACGGAAAGATTGCCCATCAGGGAAAGAGATGGATCCCTGGTGAACTCCGCTCCTCGCCCACCAATCTTTTATCCCACAGAAGACAGAGTGCATTCCGGATGGCCAATAACAGCTTACGTAACTCTCACCATCGGTTAGATCTCGCTAGGGAGAGCGCGTGGGTTCATTGCAGTTACACACTCGATTTCTACATGGGTTAATGAAGATTGAAGAACCTCTAGCAATCTCTCGTCCCACAAAAAAAGTGCGGGGAGAAACAGGGAGCTGGTACAATACAGCACCGCCACAAACAGGTCTCACGGGGTCCCAGAAGGGTGTTCCGGAAACTAATGAACAATGGCGGCACGTTCTCGGGCAATTTACAAAATTATGTAACCAGGAAAAACGACAAGGGTAACATTAAAATAGTATCAACATGCAGGCGGGGTAACTTGCGGTTCTCTGTTTTTTAGCCACTGCAATGGGCACCAGAGACTAGCGAGTGAGACTGGATATCTCGCAAGTAATCTCGCGGACGACTAAGATGAAGTACGGAGACGGGATGATGTTACGCAAGACATCATCACCTCGCCAACTCTTCAGAGACTTTATCGTGTTAATGGTCCCACTGTTACATGCATTACGTGAACATGCAAATTGCACGGTCAAAACAAGTTACTCTTAGACAATTCCTGAGGAATGTTAGGCGAATCTAAACCCTACATTTAGATGGGCTGTTAATCCAATCATTTTTGGATGTTGATTTTTTTGACAGTTCCATAAATCTCCAAATTTCGTTGCAGGCATATTGCTATAGTTTAAGTTAATGAGCCACCCTAATGAAGGTAATCTGCACCAAAAATTCAGGCTAAACACAAGACCGTTCCTTTGGAATGGGGGCTTCCCAATATCAATCTCAAACAGAGTGCACAGTAATAGGTGACATACCCACTCTAATCCTCGCCTGCAAATTTCTGGGTACCTATGCTACAACATGGGCAAGTTTTTAATCAGTGACAACTGATATATTTTTGGTAAATGCATCAAATTACCCTATTATTTGAAGGAAGAACCATTATGCTTATGCTGGTGAACTTTTTGGCACCTTTAAATTGAAAATATCTTAGATATCGCTCGATAGAGATATTGCTCCAAATAGGACCATAGGGAGAAAAGAAAATCAACTACGGAGACCCAGAGATGAAGCCCAGAGCGATTCTCGCCTCACCTCACATTCGTCTCACATCGATGAGGAATCTAAATGGCATTTAGCTATGAACTTCACAAGTGAATTAGGATTCAATTTACTAATCTTTAATTTTGTACTATTTTCAATATATCACATGATGCACTGAACACCATTGCATTATGGGAAATCTTACAGGTATAAGAATATTGGTTCACTGATACAAATGTTTGGAAACAAATTCGGGAAATATAATTGGCTTTTGGAGGAAACTCCATGGAATAGCTTAGACAACGATGTAGCCAATCACAGAGTTCCATATTAATATCAATTCGTTGTCTGGCATGAACAGACTGTGGAACACGTCATACCTGTAACACGACTAAGTATGCATTCGATGAGAATGGCGATATTGAATTAACGAAACAGTTTAGCATGCACCTTTTCAAATCAGATTTTTTATTTTCAAATATGAACGTTTTTCAGTGTTTGGATTCCTCTGTGTGTAGCCCATTAAAGTGATCCCTTTTTGAAGCTATCACTGCCCCACTCCAGGACCTTTAAGTTGCCTGTTCTGGCTGCTTTAGTGACTATCCAGTCACCGGGTAGTGAATGACCCTCTTAGTGCGGTAATAAAGGACGGTCCAATATCAGGAACATTAGAGCTATAATCAGCATCATTATTGCACAGGCAGAGACAATTTTCCAGTCCCTCGACCGCTAATGCTTCACAAGAGTTGAGGTCAAGTTATGTAACAGCTCTAAGAACGGCACTTTCTGAGCAATCAAGATCATTTTACCGTCAGGTCTCTGGGAATAGCCTCAGCTGGCTCCAACAGGAAGCTAGCATTCCGTTCGAATTAGGATACCGCCAACTTCAAACTCAGTATGGTGTAATGCATTCAAATCTACTGATACTTAAGATATGATAATTAAAGCGGACGCTTTGCTTTCTGTGGACTACCGATGTGATACTACTGATACCATAAAGCGAACTTAATTGAACAACGGAATTTTGAATTACAGTATCCATTTACATTAATATGTTATATAAAATCTATAATGTCATTAACTTTATGTGTTTCTTGACAAATGATGTTGGTAAATTCAGAGCATATTATTATTCCTAATGTGGGGTGGGGTGGGGGTGGGATAAAACTGAATCTTCTATCTGCATACCATGGTCCCAAGATCGTACTCTCCAACTGCGAAAGGTGCGAAAAGAAGCCATTGTCCTAGTGACATCACTCCAAGCTTATAGGCACTGGCCAATGCTTTAGAATTAGCAATACCACAATAATCGGATCATATAGTGGCTTCCAATATACTGAAAACCAAACAACTTGGAAAATGTTATTTCTATATATAATACAGTGTAAAACCTATGCGGGATAACATGCTAGGATAAGTCATCCCACACACGTATGTGGGATGAGCACGTGCGACGCCGGTGGAAAAGTCATGATCCTTGACCCGAGCTGCAGGCATGATGCGCTTCAGCAATGTTCCCCAAGTGTGTCATTGATATTTTCAATAAAATACTCATTAAAGTAATGATTTAAATTATAAGGGAAAAAGAATCCTGCAGTAATTTGATCATGGGATGAAAATTTCCACTCTTGAGAAGGAACCTTGGCGGCTCAGTTGAGATGCATTTTCTTTCTCTCGAGTGGGAATTTTCATCCCACAATCAAGTTATATGGGATCCTCTTAGTGCAATTAACGAAGAATTTGCAAAAAAAGGATATCACCTATAAGTAAAATAACATGGCGTTGCCAATGTAAACAAATGAGTCGTTGCCTAACCTCAGCCTAACATCACATAGGCAATCCAAGATTTCACACCTTCTGTGGTTAAATAATTTAATATGGGGACAGTCCAATTAAATCAATACAATCAATAGGCAGGGTTGTCCATGAAGACTTGAATTTGAATATCGTCTTCATTTCACACTTCCAGCAAGTAGCGACAAATACCGGAATATTATTTTCGTCAATCAGCCCAGTTCAGAAATGAACTCCGAAATGTCCTCAAATATTTGTCTCAAAAATGAATTCAATTTAAAGCTCCAATAATTTCAAGTCAAGCAATAATCAAGGTCCAAAGGTCAGTTCCATTATATCATCTCTTCTGTCGCATTCCTAAAATCCAGCTACGAAATATGTTGAAATATATAAATGTATGCATATGGTACAATCTGAAATTAAGAAAATCAATATGAAATTTTCTAGGTTTCTTGGTACACACAGGAGAACATTTCAGAAGAGGTGACATATGTACAAATTCGAACTTTAATCACTGATTTGACCAGAAGTCAAAGGCGAAGGTTATCAAGCCTTTATTAAGCTTTGACTTTTTACTTCGAATTGTTCTATTCATAAATGAAGCAAAATTGGGTAGCAGTCTGGCAAACACAATCTGGGATACAGGAGGCAACGTAATATTCAGAAGGAAATATCAGCTAGGATTCCAGGACTGACAGTTTTCTTTAAATCATTAATTTTATATGATGAACTGCATCATTCGACAGTGGGAGAAAAGGAATCCCTGTCTCTGCTGTGTTAATTAACGCCTGCCTTACGACGAACAAATTGCATTTCCGTCTCAAGTTTTCTATATTGCCCCAATTATTTATCTGGCGGTACTGGTGGAAACTAACAAATCCCGTTGGAGAATAAACTTCATCCGTGCGCGTTACGTCGGATTGCAGAAAATCGCACTCCGCATGTCACAGAGACATCTGATCCCATCCCTAATCAATCTGACCAAAATCTCTTCAAACATTTGCGTAATTAAGTAACAATATATCATTGCGGATTCCCTAACATGCCAGGCTGCAAGCCGTGCAGAATTCCAAATCTGGCTGAGCCCCGACCCTGCATCCTAACTCTAGTCCCTCCAGGAAATGTCGGGCTAAACAGCATGGTGCAATGACACTGGTCATGTGGGGTCAATATCTGACCATAACTATGTCTCGGCTTTTACAGGAGCCACCTCTTAATTTACGATCACTCAATCCCACGGCATAGGCCAAATTGATCAGCTCATAATAGCGGCTCTTCAATCTTTCGCCACAATGCACATGGTCCGAGTTCTTCCCAAACGATCTCCCGGAGTCCCGACTGTTACAATGTTACTGTTAAACCATCCCTGAGAGTTTGGCAAGGGTCTCAATCATGGCAGAAGTGACAAACCCTACAGTCATTTGTCACAAGGCTATTGCCGCTATTCAAATAATGACGCAAAAAAGCCGCCTATATTTCAGAAATGCAGAAGCCTGGCCTTCAGCCTGTATGGCATAAGTCATTGACTGTGGGCTGCAAAGTTTGCAAGACAAGGAGCAGAGAGCAGAACTTTCACAACTCAACAGCGGATGTCAATGTTGGGGGAAAAGCTGAGGTTTAATGGATGAAACAGCACATCTGCTTTACAACTTTTTGGAGAACCCAAGATTTCTAGCGAGTAAGCACAGGCAAGCTGGACTGTATGAGGGGGTCACTTGGGGTATTTTCAAGGGGCTGTCCTGGTTTAGACAGCACAAGAACAGGGGAGAAATCGGCCCTAAAGTGAGATCAGATTTGACCGAATTCCAGAATCTGACCAACAATTGATGCCCCTGTCCCACATCTCTCCTCTCTCACCAGCTTTTCCTGTCTACAACTAACCATTGTCCAAATACCACTGGCTCTAGCCTATATTATAATTGACTCCATCAGGTACTCAACCTTTCTTGACCTTTCCTGGCCTGCCATTGGACTAGCCCGGGGAGATTGGCCTTAATGAGAAGGTCAAGCACTGCTGGTCCTTGGGCAGACCAGTGGTCTCACATTCTAACCACTCAGCCCCCAGGGGTTCTCAGCTCAGGTCAAGGTCAGGGTCAATTTGAGCAGGATAGCTGCTGCTTGAGAACAAATTCATGCAGGCCACAAACAAATGAATGGAGCATTGAACTGAAAATGTAACCCTCGTAAGATGCAATAATGGATTTATTAAGAATGTTTAATACTGGAACTGTCCTACGTTAAACCACTTTCTATTTGTTTAAAAATACAAATGTTTTCTGAAATGTCATGCATGTAGCTGCAACCTTTATATTATTTAATTAAATTTCTCATTATGAGTGAGGTCCCATTGGGGCTATCATCTTCAAGTGGGTTCAGTTATCAGTATTGGGCAGTTAGCTGGATTTAAAAAAAAAATTATTCAACGTGATCATGCCTATAGTCTAGGACATATTTGTCAAATCATAAATGAAATATTATTAAACGAAAGAGTAAAAGTACATTTTTTAAAATGATTGTGTCATTGGAGACTACATCGTAACTGATACATCAAGATACTGATGACAGGAACACGGTTGTACATGGCTGATGAAGATTTCTGTAACGGTAGGAAAGGGACAAAATCAGACTTATACAGAAATTTTCTAAATGAAATATGTTTAAATTTTCCCATCATGCATTGTCACGCCATGACAGAATGACCAACAATCAAGTGTCCCACCCCAATCATAGGTCTTTGCTCAAGAAGTTGATCGCTCAAACATAAGTAGTGGTTGTTAAACAAACCGTTTCCCCACACAAGTGTGTATAGATCCAGCAGATTTCTCCAACCACTCATCAGCTATAGACAGGAAACCCCTTATCACCGCCAGAGGTAGACCCATCAGTATTTATGGGCTATTTCCCATAAACACTTTCCGCCAAATGGCATATTTGTATAAATATTGAAAGGTTAACACTTGCATTCATGATCTTGTACATTATAAAATAAGCTCTACATCATCAACAGTGTAAGATTGACAGGCAACTGGTTGCTGATCCTCTTTAAGCCTGCCACCCCCTGCCTCCTCCCACCTCTAGGCACACACACACATGAATACCACGAGAAAAGCTGATCGACGGTGATATAAAGTGACAAACAGATAAATAGATGTAATCCTGCATGATTTCATCTGTAACTGCAGAACCATTACATAAGGAATAACAAACCGGGTCAGAAAGAGAAACAGGCTTTGACAGAACATTGAGCGAAACTTTTTTAACAGGGTCTGACTCAGACCATTTTTGTAACCCATTTTAACAGGTTTGGGTCTCCATTTTTTTTTTTTTTTATAAATTTGAATATGCTGAAACCAATAGTAATGCAAGTAATGTTGCTAAATATCAAGTTGTCAGGCTGTATTTAGAGCATTTAATACGCCTAGAGCTTTCATGGGTTTAGGCACGTGACCTATATCACTATGTGTTGCCAGGCTCTGCATCATGTTTGGGCGCCCGAACTAAGGGTCTGAGTCAGGCCCTGTTCAAAAAACGTACACGCACATCTCATTTTAATCAAGACACAACCATTTAGATTTGAAAATTAGCAAAGAATAGGAAAGAATTGATGTCGCTGATGGTGTATATTCAATAAACCCACAATTTGCGTAATCAATCATCCTTATTAACATGAACCAGTTCACATTTTCCTTTCACTGCAACTGTGGGTGGGGGGTGGGGGAAGGGGGCACAACACCCCTCATGTGCCCCCTCCACCCCAATTTTTTGAACACTGCTGGATGAGTGGAAAATACCCTCAATGCCAGGCATTTTGTGAATTTAATAAAACCAACTGTCATGGATTTTAAAGGAAACAATATTTTGTTCCTGTTTTGCATGGATAAATATTGCTTGTTTGAGCTGTTTCGAATAGCAAACTTTCATTCAAATTCCCAAACTGTATAAACCGCTGTAAATATATCACCATTAGGATTGCAGAATAAATGGAAATGAGAAGCTTTCGAAAAATTGTTCTAATTTTGTTTTAATAGCTTTTTGGAACTGTTAAAATGTCACGTTATGGTGAGGAATATTCCCTGAAACATGCTCAAAATGCGCTAGATTGCGGGAAATGGAGCCTAAATGTCAATTTTTTTGGGACCCTCTTAGCATTGCCCAGATAGTAACATTTTTCCCAGTTGTCCACCCCCCCCCCCCCTACATCCATGAAATGTCACCATGACACAAGTGCAATCTCATGCAGGCATGTCCATGAACTTTTACCTGTAGCATCTGTAGGTGTCCTTCTGGATATTAACGGGGGGATCAATGGGAAGGCAACAAGTTCAGGAAGGCATTAATGTGACTACACCGTCATCTAAAGCTGGAGCAAAGCGATAAAACCAGCCATTGCGCAAGTTTGCGGACAATCAGCAGTAGGAGGATGGGAGGGCTATTACCCGAGAAAGCAATTGTACCACTCAAGGGAGCTGGCAAAGTGTCAGGTAGCTAGGGACTAATTTGATAAAGGCCAGATCCTTACAAGCGATCCACATCGAGTCGAGCGTCTCTTGTATTGATTTGAAGTAACTTGACCATCTAATGTAGGGGTTAATACCAGAAAGATGCGAGAGACTCTCAGGGGTCACCCGGCATGGGATTTAAAAAACACACATTGACAGGATGCTACAGCAGTAAAACTAGCTTATGCAATGGCGAGTTCAATGCTGCTTAGATGCAAGGAGAGACGAGAAAATTTGTCCTCCGTGGCTCACCATTCCTTGCACAAGTGATGGCACAGTTCAACATGTGTTTTTTTAATCCGATCTCGATAGTCCTCGATGGCAATTATGTCATGTTAATCACGTTACTTAATGATATACGTCCACGGACTTCCCTCTTAAAAAACGGTAAAAAAAGACCATTCAAAGACCAAGAAAAATGAGATGTTTACATGCCAAATGCAGCCAATGGGATATAATCTTGTGAATTTTCATTTCAATCTATAGCGAGGAGCTGTCGGGGGAATTCTGACTATGCAGTGACAACGTGCAGATCAGAAGAAAATGACTCCATGCTGAAAACACATCACTTGCAGTAAGACACCGAAGTCTCCCACACAGAACATAAATACATACAATATAGCCCTCCAGAGAAAATCCTATGCAAAACTGTCGTCAACTTCTTGTTTTTGTGAAACATTTTTACCATACTGATTTAAGTTCTATTTAAATCTGCCCCCACTAGCTCTAGTCTAGGGACTAGATTTTCAAAATATTTCAGTTTTCATGCTGCATCGATATCGTAAAAACTCAACAGAAGATATTAGAGATATGCAGTTATAGAAATGAAACAAGCAGCAATGGCTTTTAAATAGTTATTGTTAAAGGAATACTTCACTCAATTCAAATACGCTTCTATCATGGAGGTGTGTACATATAAATAAAGTGTGCCAAATATTTCTTGCCTCTGAAGACTGGAAAGTATTATTTTATTCGTTTCAGTCTTATTCCCAGGCATCTGGTCGCCGCCATTTTTCTGGCAAAGTTGACGTAATTTGGTGCTCCGAGCAACAAATAATGTCACACCAACATCACATAGAATTCCTACTAGTTTGAGGCCTCAGATAACATCAAAAAAATCGACCATAGAGGTCCATGTCCCCCGCTAGCAGCACCAGTTATGGTGGATTACATCCACCATAACTGGCGCTGCTGCTGCGGGGGCCATGGACCTCTATGGTCGATTTTATTTGGTCGATGAAATCTCATATCATTGATAAAGAGTATGATTTGAAAATGGAGATATCGCTGATGAGCTTAACATAATCTAATACTGCGGATGGCACCCAGATTGGATTATGCACATTCATAAAACATAATACCAACTGTCCTCTCACCAATGTCCATGCACTCCCCAGGCTTGAAGTAGATTGGTTGAATCGTTCTAGAGTTATTGTCCAGACAAGATCTAAATGCTGAAAATCTAAGATGACTGATGGTGGCCATCTTGGATTACACAGGTAACTGTAAAGCAATGATAACTGTCCTCCCACCGATGTGAAGCCAAACTGCAAGTTTGAAGTCGATCAGTTGAATTATTCTAGATTTGTTGTCCAGACACGATGCAACTGCTTAAAATGCAACATAATCCAATATCGCTCGTAGTTGGCAGCCAAATTGGATTATGCTCGTTCATGAAACACAATCCTAACCGGGATCTCATCAAGGTCAAGGGACTTCCCAAGTTTGAAGTAGATCAGTTGAATCGTATGCCAGCTATTGTCCGGACAAGATCAAACTGCTTAAAATCCAATGAAATCCAGTATGGCTGATGGTGGCCATATTGGATTAAGCATGTCCTTGAAAAACAATCCTAATCCTCCTCTCAACAATGTTAAGGCACTCCCCACATACCCATATTGGATTATGCACATTGGTAAAAAACAATCCCAACCGTCCTCTCACCGATGTCAAGGCACTCCCCAAGTTTGAAGTAGATCAGTTGAATCGTACTCCAGTTATTGTCCGGACAAGATCAAACTGCTTAAAATCCAATGAAATCCAGTATGGCTGATGGTGGCCATATTGGATTAAGGACGTCCTTGAAAAACAATCCTAATCCTCCTCTCAACAATGTTAAGGCACTCCCCACATACCCATATTGGATTATGCACATTGATGAAAAACAATCCCAACCGTCCTCTCACCGATGTCAAGGCACTCCCCAAGTTTGAAGTAGATCAGTTGAATCGTACTCCAGTTATTGTCCGGACAAGATCAAACTGCTTAAAATCCAATGAAATGCAGTATGGCTGATGGTGGCCATATTGGATTAAGCACATCCTTGAAAAACAATCCTAATCCTCCTCTCAACAATGTTAAGGCACTCCCCACATATGAAGTAGATCAGTTGAATCGTTCTTGAGTTATTGTCCGGACAGGATCCAACTGCTTATAATGCAATATGGCTGACGGCAGCCATATTAGATTACGCACATTGCTGAAAAACAATCCCAACCGTCCTCTCACCAATGTCAAGGCACACCCCCAGTTTGAAGTTGATCGGTTAAATCATTCACGAGTTATTGTCCGCACAAGAAAATCTGTGATCCAACTGCTTATAATGCAATATGGCTGACGGCGGCCATATTAGATTACGCATATTGCTGAAAAACAATCCCAACCGTCCTCTCATCAATGTCAAGGCACACCCCAAGTTTGAAGTTGATCGGTTAAATCGTTCACGAGTTATTGTCCGGACAAGAAAATCTAAGATCCAACTGCCTATAATCCAAAATGGCTGACGGCGGCCATATTGGATTATGCACATTGCTGAAAAACAATCCCAACCGTCGTCTCGCCAATGTCAAGGCACACCCCAAGTTTGAAGTTGATCGGTTAAATCGTTCACGAGTTATTGTCCGGACAAGAAAATCTTACGGAATTACGGAATTTCGGAATTACGGAATTACGGACACCGGTGTTTCTAATATCCCCCCCTACTAAGTAGCGGGGGACAATAAAAGAGCAGAAAACAAATGACATATTATCAGTTATGATGTTTGTTTGAGGGGGCATACAAACTATTTACATGGTCAGTGTGGGGAATTCTTATCGGTCTCGCCTCAGCCGTCAGGCGAGACCGATAAGAATTCTCCACACTGACCATGTAAATAGTTCGTATGCCCCCTCAAACAAACATCATAACGATTTTATTATGCCGAAGAGCCTTTGTTTAAGCCGAAAACGCGACGACAACAACGATTAAATGAGGTTTGTTTTCGTAAGACAACTTCAACTGATTCACATTTCCTGACCTAATACGAAAGAGTCGCGCATGCCCACAACGTCTTTGGGTTGAAAGCAAATGCTGAGGCGCAACATCACAAAACCATTGATACGAGGTAGCTCTTCGTTTTGTGACGTGTCGGCTTTGTGACGTTGCATTGAAGGACAGGCTACGTCAATTCCACCTTCCACTATGGTAATGTTAACACGTGATTGTTCGTATTAGGTGTGTGGCTGCCCTAATACGAACTATTTATGGGATGGCAATTGACCAATCGGCTATCAAACAAGCTACTCTGAGGCGTAATAACAATTTTTATATGAGCATTGAGCATTATTAACACATTCCACTACTACTCTAATAGATCATGAATGGTATTAAATTTTGACAATGGATAGCTCATTGTGGAAGGAAGTCGTATTGGGCCAATCTGCAAATGACGCTCTAATCCTGAATACAGCGTCATCAGATCTAGCAGCCTCGTTTTCACATAGGACTGGCTGTGGCAAATATGGAATCACTCAGATGCTCGAGAAATAAGGCACAGAAATGAATAAAATAATACTTTCCTGTCTTCAGTTGGAAGAGATATTACACTTTATTTTAAAGTAAAAGCCTTTACAATAGAAACGTATTTGCAATGAGTGAAGCATTCCTTTAACCCACCCCACCATATCACAGGTGACCAATGAGGGCAAACACACAGACCAATAGCCTGCCTGTGTGTGTAGACTTTATGTAGCTCGCTGTTGTTTCACCAGAACAATTTTTTACTCCATTATCATTATTTAATATAAGCTCTATGTAAAACAGGTGGCAAGGACAAAGCGATCCCCCAACTATGTTTGTATATTAACATAGCAGCCTACGATGTCACAGTACACAGGTTTGCCACAGCACATAGAAAATTAAATATTCACGACTTTTCATGAAGAAATGCGACCATTTTTCATGATTTCCAAGGTGTAAAATAAGAGGAAATGTGTGGAATAACTTCAGCAGAAGACATATTTGCCAAAAAATATTTTGATGTGTCTTTGTGACTTTTTCATGACTTTCCTAAAATACTTCAAATTCATGACATTTTCATGACTTAAACATTTATTCATGACTATTCAGTTTTTTTCATGACTGTGACAACTCCGAATTCGTAGTAACCAGGTTATCGCCAAGCTTACCGATCACGTCCACTGGGAGAATCTCATAGACTTCCCCGCACCATCAATGACTGAGCCGGCGTACGTACTATTTGATAGTACACACCTTGGCATCGTGCCAATTTCTCGCGGACCTCAAGCGATCAGCTTTACATGAATTTGTGTAACAGTTATTCACGAGTGTCCAGGGTTTCGTCTTGACTATCAGAGTGACCCAATCAATCCGCTATGGAACATTTCTCGAGTGG
Source organism: Hanleya hanleyi (assembly GCA_036873755.1). NCBI lineage: Eukaryota > Metazoa > Mollusca > Polyplacophora > Lepidopleurida > Hanleyidae > Hanleya > Hanleya hanleyi. The sequence goes on along the minus strand of JAVTVY010017271.1, from coordinate 562,925 downwards.
CTCGTTCACATACGATGAGCCGAATCCAGTTTATAACATGACGTCTCTAAACCTTCCTATTTTCCTTCCCAGCAAGTCCAACATCATGATCATTTGGGTTACAGGAATATCACTGTCATTAGACATTAATATTTTTTTATAAATATATTCTATAGGAATCAATCCCTATCATGCCAGTGAGGTCCCTATGGATTCAAGCACTTGTTCAGTAATTCCATAAAAAAATAAAATAAAAATAAAAATAAAAAAAATCTAAAATAAGTTCTTGAAAAACCTCAGCTTTTTTCAGTAAAATGACATCTATTATGCGGAATTCATCAATGGCAACATTGATAGCAACACAGAATGTCAATGATTCTCTCGCTGTTTTTTAATGAGTAGAGTTGTAAATTGAAAGCTAATTTACTGTGATTGGGTTATTACAGCCCATTATCACATATGATTGTGATTCTATTACAATTCTAATAGATGTATTCAAGGGGAGCTCATTTTTTAAACCAAGGGGAGTAATCACTCTCCACAAAAATCAAGCTTAGCATGTGAGTGTAAGAATAGCTCTAGGTTAGCTCTAGGTCTTCTTGCGCATCATTTTCTTACAGCTCATTAAACCATGGTGGAATGCAAATCAAGATCGATGCCAATTTTTCCCACTTTTTCCTTGCCACCTGGCACAAGTCGAAAAGCTGAAAGCTGAATTTTTAATGGCAGCTCAAGTCGCGCTGGGGCTAAAACAAGACGTAGAAATGTGAGTTGTAGAGTTTAACTCGTCTTGATGCGATGGTTGCATGCCGGAGTTGAACTTCTCAGATTTCTGCCAACGTTTTTGACAAACTAATGAGGAAGGACAAACGGTCGCATCTGGCTATCAACACGTCTTGGTAGGGAGAGGAACGGGGCATATGGCTAACAGCCTCTAGGAGATGATAGATTCAAGCTCACTCCATCTTCAGTTCCATATGAACCCGCCACAGTCAAGAGAGAAATATTACCAATATTTGGAGTTCCTATAATCAATTGCCGACAAAGACGAAAAGTCGGTTTCCTTCTGCTGTACACCTCTGTGGCCCCACCATAATCTGGAGTCAATAGAGTTTAGCCCAACGACATTTCCCATAATTCCATAATTGAGAATTTACGGCCATTTATTGAATGAAACATACTGACTGATAGCTCTGGTAATTCCCAATTCATAAAGCAACACTCCAGTCAGCAAGAAAATCATTACACCCTTCATAGCTTTGAACAATTGGCACTGTGCCAGAATTTTAGCGTAAGTATAGTGGAGCCGTGACTAGCCCTTGAAACCACGGCAAGCTGAGAATTCGGGGAGACCAGAAACTACTTGTCTACGTCCACACTTGCCCGTTAACTTCACAGAATCAAAATCTGCAGTTTGGGGAAAGATGTAAGAAAACATATATTTGAAATTAGATTAGATTCAAAATTTGAAGTTGTAGTATATGGGAAAGCTGAATCTCCGATGCTAGCATGCCATAAAATGTCAACACTCTAGTAAATTATTAGATAACATACTCAGAAAAAAAGCCAACAAAATATTCTCTGTATTTTCTGGAGCAGACAATACATAAAAACTTCCTCATTCTTGGGAGTTCATAAGAAGGGGCTTAATAATAATCATCCAACTGCACTCAAGTAACCCACTTCTGTTTTCATACATATAGGAAAAAAAAATAACTTTTTACAATTGAGGGGGTGGATGTTTCTCCCATTTCAAGAAATTAGTTTCTTTTCTGGCGGGGGAAAAAACCCCCAATTTTTTCAAATGCTATAGATTACAGGGCTAAAAGGGACTTCTTCTCGCATTGATACAAGCACACTTCAGAGCTTCCTGGGATGCCATCTCAATAGGGCACCCTTGGTGGGGAATTGGGTCGACCGGCCGTAACTCGCGTGAAGATGGCTCGTTGATTGGATTAATCCCTTGAGCAATTAAAGTATCAATCTCCGATACCAAAATCGACGGGATCAAATCGGAAGGGGGGAAAAAACTTAAGTAAACATATTCAATCAGCGGATCTCACAGATCAACCCAGGGGCCAAACCAGTAAATCTTGTTTCCTAAAAAGCACCTGTTTATTCTAGCCCCGAGGAACGAGATCTTTCACTCGATGGAGAAAAAAATATAATTCACCGAGAGTCATATACAACGACCACGGTCTCTCACAAACTACCTTATGCTCTCAAACTCTTCCAAGCTTCTTACCACGAGGACAGAGTGGAGATGGAAGATTACTGCTAATGGACACTCAGAGATACCTCGCTTCCACAAATCTACCCAATTCTCAGTTGAATCAGGGAAATTAAATAAAATACATGAAAAAAGCTATATTTTCAAATTAAAGGTTGGGGGGGAGGAGGTAGGGGTATGTCGAGGACCACTTTGCATCCCCGCCATCCCCCCAATAATTGGACTAAAGTGCCTTGAAATGGGTCAAATATACATAATCATCTGAAATTCTAAAAATTGAGAAATTTCATTGATAAACACAGATGGGCGCAGTTTATTTCAGCTCATGTGACATGGTTTTATTGTGAACTATTTTATCCCTTTCAAGCTTCTTAGAAGTGCCAAAGTGTGATGAATCTCACCTAAAATTCAAAAAAATTCTGTATCACCCATCTGAGGGAGAGGGCCACCTCCTTATTTCCCATGTCAGAATTGGTTTGAATATTGGAAGATTAGAAAATTAAATTTAATCTTGTAAACAGAAAATATCCAATCCAGAAAGTAAGATTTAAGATCATGAGAATATGGAGAGTGATAAACTGTCCACTGCTGATTACAGTCAATAGTCTAGACAGTGATGTAACTAACAACTCTTATCGGTTTTTTTGTAAGCTATCATGCTGTTTATAGTAACCTGTTCCAAATATAAATATTTTTTGCTTCAGCTAGTTCGGGACTGCTTATTCTTTGCAGTCGAAAACTCTTCATTATTCTTCATTTTATTGTGCAATATACATGTATTTTTGAAGCAAGAGTGATAAAAACATGGCAGTGTGACTAACGTCACAGGACCTACGAGGTAGGTCTTAGGAGGCATAAGGACATGTTTTTGCCAATTATGAGGTTCATAGGTCACCTAAGTAGGCAGGGAGTAATCCAGACGGGTTTTGATACCGGCATACTGGTATCTGCGCCCAAACGCACGTGCCCAAATACTGACAAACCAATTTGAATGTCGGTTAAAATCTAAACCAAAACTACTTCAAATCAATCTAATGGACTTACTTTTATTATTTATCGAAGAAATAACTGATTATTTCCTGTGTACAGCAGGTGGAGAGACTAAATTTTCACACTCGCATCGTGCTTCTTGACGAAATATATGCGGGCCGCCATTTTAGCATGGTTTAAGCCCACTGTGCATTGATTCTGCGCAGAATGTTTTCTTCCGGTAATTGCGGGTTTCCAAGGTAGTCGACCGGTGTCCCCCAAAAATGCCTGGATTAGTCCCTAAATTTCATCAAAAGTAGGTCAGCTCAGAACTTGCTGGTCCCCTGATGCACGTTCATGCCAAAAATCAAGGTTCTCCTTATTTTGCCGATGAAAGGATTCGGATGGACTCACTCACTCATTCATTACTGGGCAATTTGCAAATGAGAGCCTACTCCATAGGAAAAACAAACATATGATATATGTATATTATATCTGGGATACAATATGACAAAGGGATTAGAATCTCCATTGAAATGAATGTCCAATGTTATACAATGCTGTATTCACTATATTGTTCATTGCTGACAATTTCACTCACCTGTAATTCTGTCAATTTATGTCATATAGTGATACATTTGGTCTTCTATAACATCACATTCACCAACACAATCAGTAACGCAAATATACTTAAGATGTGTCACTTTAAAGGAAAGTTTTCATGATTTTTGACAAACAGTGAAAACCAAGAAATTTATGTAAATTGCAGATTTCGTCCCAGTATCTAGACACCCCTTACAGGATACGGACTGGATAAAGGGCCATAACTCTGTGGGAAATCGGATTAAAAAACAGATTATGCAAGGTACTGAGAATCTTCCATGTAAGTTTTGAAGATTTCCATCAAATAATAACTGAGATATAGTCCGGAAAAGGAACTATTGACTGATGGGACAAAGGGCCATAACTCTGTGGAAAATCATCGAAGCGAGTTAAAAAAAACATACACTTCACATTTGAAAGGTACTAAGCATTTTTCATTTCAGTTTCGACCATATTACTAGAAATACATGATACTGATTAAAAGACCCCGAAGTCCAATGGAAACTGAGGGGCAAAAAATAGTGAAAAAATGTTTAATTCGTCCATATTTTACTCCATTATATTCGTCCACATCTCAGCAACAACATAATTTAGTTGTTCTGACAATAAACGAGATTCTTTCTGAGCTTTTGCAAAGACCAATTTGAGCTCATCAATGAGAACATCGATAGCTTAAATAATGGAGTATCCAATCCCTCTACTACTATATCCCACATTAAATCTACCTTTATTTACTGTATTTAAGGAATATATATATACCAGTAAAAACACATTTATATGTACCGTCAAGGTCATCATCACATTTAAACTCTTTCTCACTTGATTGTGAATTGACCCAGAACTACATGAGAACACCCATGAATCACATCTATATATATATATATAGATAAAAATATATTCTACACTGATTTTTCCAATAAATCTATACATTACAATATTTTCATCGTATGTTCAAGATTCAATGTTAACTTGTGCTAAATACAATTTCTGAAAGAATGTCAAGTCTTCCTGAAAATTTTCATTCAACAGCCAGATACACTGGGATAAATTTAGATTACTAAATGAAAAATAAGACTTATTTAAGATATATGACTATATCTTGAATATACGAGAGACGAAGTAAATGATAAGAGAGAAAACCAAATGGTTTAGTACAATAAAGAAATGACATCAAACAAGAAATAAAGAAAGCGACACAGCTTAATGAGAAACAGCGTAGAAACTAGAAACAGGAAACTATATATCCACCTCGTTAAACTGTGTCAGATAATCACAGAAAGAGCGAAGGATGTCATAATGAGAGATTAAAATTTGTACAAATCTTGGCTGATGGTCTGATAATTTGTAATACATAATTTAACACGTTCAAAGTTATCGAAAATGGTTTACAAGGCTTCAGAATTTCACTAGTAAATTATAAATTGTTAGAAATTTTGTTCTGGTACACTATAAAACTATTCCCTTGAATACTTGTCCATATCAATAATCATTCCCTGAAAATTTCGCTCAAAAATGCTATCAGCGGTGAGGTAATATTTTGAGGGAACGATTCCGTTGTACTAATATGGATGGGATATTCCTTTATTTTAAGGGAAATATTTTTTGAGCATATATGTAGTTTGCCATTAGAAATTAAAAAGTCAACATATATTATGATGTTACATAATTGATGCTGTTTTCAACTGAGGTTAAATGAACAAGAGAAAGAATAGGAAAGCTGAATAGAGGCGAAGCGAAAAACGATGTAGCAAGAATGATGAGACATCAATATCGTGAATGTTAAATTCACTAGATTGAATTTCTTATTAATGATTAAACTATCATTTAAATCATCATGATCTCCAAATTAAATTACTCAACCAATCAGAGACAAGAAAGGCAGAAAATAAGGCAGAGAATATGAATTGCAGATAAATGTCGAAAATCATTTCTTTAACTCATTCATCATGTTCGTACAAGCTGAGAGTCAGAGAGGACAGTAGGAGTATGCAAGTCCTCAGAGAGTAATACACTGGCCAAACCAGAGAGTAGTACAAGTAGGCAAGTCTTTAGGTGAGTAATTGCTCTCCTAGCCTACTCTCCAATCAGTGAGAGTAAAATGGTTTTCTGAATCATGGTGATAGCACTCGCGAGAGAGTATACATACATGGACAGTGAATGTGCCAGGTCTTCTGCTTTTATGTCATTTCAACACGCTATATTTTCTGCACTCATCTTATTTTTTGTTTTTTGTTTTTTAGCATTTCTTTTATTCAATTAAACATAAAACCTTGCCACATGTTTTTTTGTTTTTTTTCAAGTGAGCGAATATCGGCCACTTCAAAATTACAAGTTTCCACAAACCAGAAGGCCTGAATATGTATGTTAGCCAGCAACCGGCAAAGTTTTCGATTGATTAATTTTTAATCTTTCTAAAAGCATTAAATATAATGGCCAATAGGAAAATATGACAGATGAAGCCGTATCTATGGGGTTTGTTTTTACCTGTTGACGACTTTCCACCATTCCCACATATTGTCGTTTACCTGGAAATGTAAGAGGTACTAGTACAGGTGAGTGGAGAGAGTTAGCACGATTAATCACGGATGTATGAGGTCACAGGTCGATGTCAGATACCACAATTAATCACTGACGACGTCACAGGCTGGTGAAATTCCTCCCCGAATGAAAATCCATAGAAATTGATTCAAAATGAGTGAAAGTTTGGTTCCACTCGACAGTATAACAGCAAAATGTCTCTCCCGTTGATGTCAGAATTAATAATTCCTTTACTGTTGACGTAACAATAAAGCGCGGACAGTGAGAATTGACCCCTGTGTAGGGGGTGTCAATAAGGGATCAGACTTGGTAACCTTCATTTATCTCCAATTGCTTTGTAGTTAACCTCTCCACTGAAGCCTCGACTCTTTATTGTTCCCCGTGATGTTAACCCACTTCAACCATTAACAATGACCACAATTACACGCGTCACATCAGCGTCTTGCTCCAACAGAAGAGTCCACAGTAGCAACTAAGGTTGTCAAAGAGAAGTTCCAACAACTAAACCTCACATAGCCGGACTCTATCGGCCTGCCAGGGACTACATGTATCAGTGACTATATGCCTCCAGTTTTCCCGAGTGAAGTATAGTCAGAAAGTGACTAAAAAGCTCAAGGAGTTCTGATAAAAAAGTATATGCACATGTACTTAAGATTTCCGCAGACACGCACTCATGCTAGCCGACGAGAGAAAAGCCAATCATCCGTCAAATCGGCGTCCCGATAACTCCACGATCACTTGTACACGGTGACCATTCAAGCTCATCGTGGTCCTTTCCTGGTCAAGTCACCTTTCATTTAGACCAGATCTTTTTTTAGCAATCGACCCTGTTTTGGGAGTGACCGACCGAAGAAAGCTGAAACAAGCCAGTGTTTCTTGATTTTTGTCTCTGTCACAAATTAGGGGGAGTTATTCATGCGTTTCATGAGATCGCTAGTAAAACCACCGGCAGGTACTTGCCATTCACACGCCACTGGATAAAAATATCTCCCACCAATCTGTTCTACTCCCAAGTCAAGGACATTTGTAACTTTCCCTCTGCGTTTTATATTTGAATCGTAATTGACAACAATGGGAAAAGCGACACATTCATAATCACACATATTTACATGTTTGTGTATTCACGATAACTTGGGTATATTAACTTTCTCTCTTTATAATATATTATTCGTTTCATTGTGGGATATTCATAATGTGCATTCAATCCTCTGTATATATATGATCTTCCTTTTGTTTGTAGTTTTCCATTATTCTGCCTTATTGCAATATAGATAATTACAATCTCTGACTACAAATGTGAACAATAGGTATAGAACAATAGAACTACATAATGTGGTATATGGCAGAAGAGAGAGAGAAAAAAAATAGATTTATTAAAAAATTAAAAAATCAGATGAAAAATGAACACCAGTACCAATAACTTCTGAAAAAAAAAAAATTCATATGAACCGACATGTACAAGCATATTGCAGTAAAATTTATTCATTTCAATCCACTTTTTCTCTAAAAATAAATATATTATCTCCCGAATAAAATCAGTCTGAATCAAACTGTTCCGCTGTATTTTTATCTGAACAGATGATCAAATGGGGATTGAAAATCAGATCAAATTGTATCCAGCCAGAAATTCCTATAGCCAATTACTGACATACATTAGGGAGCTGTAAGACAGGAAATTTCTTCAATGAGACCTACATGTGAAAAGTGATACAAAAATAGATAAAATCCTGCCTATAAAGTGACAAAAGTAACTGAATATTCTAATTAATAATGTACAAGGTATATCAAATGGAAAGTACGCCGTAAGAACTACAGAATTAAATATGTAGATTGAGACAATCAAACGGATTTAAGAACAGCGCCATTTTAATAAAGCGAGAGCCGAATCTAACTGCACTGACGGATCACCGCATTATACTCATATACACATGACGTACAGTACACGAGATCACCTTAAAACGTTAAGTCATCAATTAAAGATTGAAATTTATACACTGAATGCATCAGGACAGAGAGTATGAACTTAAAAATCTTGGTGGTCAGGTCAGCTTAAGGACACAGACGGTCCACAATCAGTGGACCGTAAACTGACCATCAGTCATGTCAAAACTATGGGACAGCACATATCACTGACCAGGTATTAGCCCTTTATGGACAAGTCATTTGTCTTATTAACATTGACAATACCTAAAAGCAGACGATTGAAAGTGTTATTGATAGATGTACATTAAGTTAATGCCTTTCTTTTTTTCTTCAAATTTCCAACTCATTTAGTACTTGAATATTTCCTGGCAGTTATTTTTCTTACGTCCTTCTGAAACAAGTCCACACAATTATACATCTAGTTGTCTATACAGGACTGTAACTATTGTTATTGATGAAATGTGCAACAGTTTCAATAATTATTAGGACGAATATCCTTAGCAAAAATGAATCCAAACCATATGATCAAGAACCTACCGGATATTGTAGATTGTTAAAAGTCCTATTGGATCAAACTTTTATAGAATGCAAAATCCTATGGGATCCTATAGGATTGTATGAAATCCTCTAGGACAGAATTTTGACCCTATACAATCAACTTTTCTGTCCTATAGGATTGTGAAAGATTCACTATCAGTAAGAATTCCATTCCCCATGTCTGTCCTGTAGGATATGGTTTGTGACATGAACCTCAAGCTCGCTTTCCATTGAATGGCGACATATTTTAAGTCCAAAAATTCAAATTCCAATCTCAATTCAAGTTTTTTGACTCAGATTTCAAATTCAAACTTCAAAGAAAACTGCTAATGCATGGGAACAACAAAGAATAATTATTCCCTGGATACGGTGAAACTTAAATAAACCGACCATGCATGGGAACAAATTATAGCGCCGGATTTGACAGGGTTCTGGTTTATCAAGGTTCAAATATTTTAAATTTAAATATTGGGACCATGGTTATAATGTCAGTATTTAGAGGTTGGTCAGTTTTACTCAGGTGTTGGTATACACAGGTTTCACTGTATATGCCAATGAGTTTACCTCAGCAGGATGTTTCAGCAAGTTTCTTAAATCAGTTGTCTGAGATGTCTAGAGATTCCTGATTTTTAGGATGTCGCGGCATTGCCTTAGTCGGGCCATATTAAAGTAGCATAACTTGAAGTTCACTAAATTATTGTTTGCAAGCAAAGGCGTTAAAAGTCGCTGCTCCATTTTGAGGCAATGCTGCCATATCCCAACATATCCGATTGACACAGCGCTAGATTTATGCGAACACGAACGGAATATTCTTCCAGAAACTGTTAAACAATTATTCAAATTTCCCAACATTATTGATAATAATCGATTAGATTAATGACGCAAGCCATGTGACCAGACACTGGTTATGTCACATCCATGGAATTACTAACGAGCAAAAATGGCCATTATCTACTGAGGCATTGACTTATTGCAAGATGTAATGATGTGAAAAAGATTAATCCATCAATTGCAAAACACACAAAACATACCAAAATGATCAGTCTCTTAATCAACGGAAAGAAAATCATTTATTATATAAACATATATTTATTATAGTATGAGTGAATAAAATTGACTATATAGATTAGCTATCTTATTCACTTGCCATAGAATACAAGTATAGTCTCATGTTTTCATTTATTCTATCACACACAAGGACAATGTAACTTAACTTTATTTTATTTATTTTTTATATACATGTATATTAAATGTTATAATCTTCCCCTGATTAAGTCATATTTAAATTTTTTTTTCAATCATCAGCTGTAAAATACAATACAAGCGATATAAAGAACAAAATAGGAGAGAAGATCGAACAGCAGCGTTTGTTATTTTGTTTCATTTTCACCCAGTTAAGAAGAATCATTTTGGAGCGGGATTTTTTTCCTGCTTTCATACCGGCAGCTTAGAGAAGCAAGATATTTGAAGCAGTTGTATGCCTCTACTCCACGAGAGGCCATTAGAAATGCATGGCATAACCACGGCAGGGCTTTAGATAAGTGAGTTCTTGGAAAACGCATTTTACTGGTAGTGTAAAGTAGAAATTGAGATTAGCCTGCAGGGGATATACCGAGAGGTGAGGTAACCTAACCTGTGGGGCCCTGACAGGCTTAGAGAATCAGTGGGAGTCAAATACAAAACGATTGAAGTGAAAACTTAGCCACTTCTCAAGAAAGGGACTTTAATGGGAAATTGCTTGGCAGAAGATGCGGCTTCTGAATGTTTCCAGCACAGTTTGCCGCCGAGAAGATCGGGGAGGGGAAAGGAAGTAGGGATTTTTTTTTCTGGAAAAAACAATCACTTTTTCTTCAGGCCACATATCCTGTTTTATTGGACATCTATTTTTAAAAACAATGGCAATTAGAGCGTATCGAGAGAAAAGCTGAGGTGGACAGTCGGGAAAGAGAGTTATGTTTGTATGAAGCGTTTCTCCGGGGAGTAAATGGGGAATGGGAGAGAGAGAATATCGGAGTCAGGATAGAATCCTTTCCATCTGGGAGCGTGCATTGTTCAGCGACATCGTTTCTGCTTCAAGCCAAGAGGGTAAAGGGTCCAAATGGATCAAATTTGTTTCAACTAATTTGAATCAAGTGATCAGAATTGGATTGGGATTGTGTGCGAAATGACATAAGGCTAATGAACTCTCGGGTCGTCCGCAATGGCCAATTGTGGCACGGCACGAGGCAGGTTTTTCGGCTGGGCGCAAAAAATTAGATAGGGAAAAGCGTAGGAAGGGCTGAACCAGCATCATCAAGGCAATCACTACTTAGGCAACAGAACCATCGGACAAAATTAAATGGAGAAAAATTTGGGAAGGCGATAAAAAAATTGGACTGCAACAGAACCTAAGAAGACACTTGACCTATCCCCGTATTTAGATGCGTTTGAACCGCAGAGCTTGGCTTCCTCTAAATTAGTATGCGACTACGGCTGCAATCACCAGCGACCCCGAGCGTCCTCCAGCACTGTACATGTTATTTTCTGATCAATTTGTTCCCTATCACCACCACCAGGGGGTAGTGCACCTGATTTGCCAGCGGTGCGGGGAGAGAATAGAGATCAATGAAAGAGGACTTCGCCCTGTAAACGTATCTTAAGCCTCCGAGCTCTTCAACCTGTGACCAACGAGCTCACTATAACACAGCGGTTGCGCTCTGCCGTTTTACTATACATGCTTGTATCAATGAGAATGCCTTTGACCTTGGCACTATGCTGCTTCCCGATGCGTGGATCAATAGCTATATGTGCGTTACGTAAATTGGAAGGCCACCAGCCCCGACTACATCCCAATCAGCACTGATCAATACAAAAAACAGCGAGCCCTTTCTATTTTGCCTCCATACCATCCTGGGGGTTAGCTGGGCACCTTCAGCCCACACTATTTCTCTATCAACCCATTCACAAGACATAGAAATACAACAAAAATCTCAAATTACACACCGAGGTACTCCGATAAAAAAACAGCCATAAAACCTGTGTCAAATGCCTGTTTGTGTCCAAAGAGCTTATTCAACAGCCTTTCAAGCCTTTCTTGTAACGGAAGCTATTGCCGGGGTGAATAACTACGCTTGGGGCACTGATCGTTAAATGTGTGACGTAATAAGACCTGCAATAAATCCCCACATATATGTTCTCTGACTGCCCCAAGATAATTTCCAGCGATTCTTCTTCCGCTCGCCTAACATTACATAACCCCTGGCCGCGATCGCTCATCCGCTTTCTTCCTACGTTCACCCAGGAGATATTCGCCGGAGCTTTCCCCGCTACGCCACGAGATCGGCCGCATGCAATAACACCCTAAATACAATCAAGCGGCACACATTTAGTTAAATTAGCAGTACAAGTTACTGCAATTGCAAGTGCCAAATCTCAATCTTGGCGCAAATTCAGGCTTTCCCCGCAAGAAAAAATTTGCATAAACAAAGTCATCAGCCGCCATTGACCAAATTTCAATGGTCTGTTTGAATGTGATCTCGGGCAACTATTGAATTTCAGAGGAAGGGAGCAAGAATTAGATCAGCCAATACCATTACATAATCAAGTCCTACCCATCAGTCTGAGATTATTACATTTTGAGCATTCTGAGAGTGGGTTTTTTATGCATCATCTTTTCCGGGGCGAAATATTCAAAACGGTCTCATAGAGACCTGGCGTTCCAACAGATTTCTTGAGGGGGCAAAAACAACGTGAGCCTTATATTGAATTTCCTATTCATGAAGCGGCGTCAAAAAAGGGACAACGCAAACATGGATAGAATAGCGGACAATTATATACGATTATTGTAAAATGATTGGGCTAAGTTTTCATGCCTTCTAGCCACCACTTAGCCCTTTCTCATAAACACGTCACTAATTAGAAAAATTATCTCCCAGACTTTAACACAATTCTTAGAGTGAGGAATTATGTGTTAAAATATAATTTTTGTGCGAGGAGAAAAAAATGTTTAATAGCTTTTGTACGCATCAACAGATACTTACAAAATCCTCATTTCAGCTATCTTTACATCATTGCTACCTTTGTTTACTACATGGAACAAACACAATCCCATGTTCTTAACACATCTGATGTAACATTTAATTGTAATTAATACACATTACAGTAATCCCCCTAATAATTCAATCCCCCTATCAATATTCAATCATCCCCAATTTTGCAGACAAAATTCAATCGGTGGTTCTACTAAATTTGATCACCCTCTAAAATCATTGAAATAACGAAGAAACAATGGATTATATGCATGATTTTGAACCATTTTGTCAACCTCCTGTTCTAAAAAAAATTGATCAACCCCAGATTCTTTGGTTGGAAATTCAACTTCCGGTGATTGAATTATTAGAGGGATTACTGAAGTCATGGATTGCAAGAATTCAAGATTGAATTGCTGGAGTTCGAGTCAACATGCCGGGGTACTTTAGGTGAGTCAACATGCCGGGGTACTATAGGTGAGTCAACATGCCGGGGTACTATAGGTGAGTCAACATGCCGGGGTACTATAGGTGAGTCAACATGCCGGGGTACTATAGGTGAGTCAACATGCCGGGGTACTATAGGTGAGTCAACATGCCGGGGTACTATAGGTGAGTCAACATGCCGGGGTACTATAGGTGAGTCAACATGCCGGGGTACTTTAGGTGAGTCAACATGCCGGGGTACTATAGGTGAGTCAACATGCCGGGGTACTATAGGTGAGTCAACATGCCGGGGTACTATAGGTGAGTCAACATGCCGGGGTACTATAGGTGAGTCAACATGCCGGGGTACATACTAGGTGAGTCAGTGCCATGGGGTACTATAGGTGAGTCAACATGCCGGGGTACTTTAGGTGAGTCAACATGCCGGGGTACTATAGGTGAGTCAACATGCCGGGGTACTATAGGTGAGTCAACATGCCGGGGTACTATAGGTGAGTCAACATGCCGGGGTACTATAGGTGAGTCAACATGCCGGGGTACTATAGGTGAGTCAACATGCCGGGGTACTATAGGTGAGTCAACATGCCGGGGTACTATAGGTGAGTCAACATGCCGGGGTACTATAGGTGAGTCAACATGCCGGGGTACTATAGGTGAGTCAACATGCCGGGGTACTATAGGTGAGTCAACATGCCGGGGTACTATAGGTGAGTCAACATGCCGGGGTACTATAGGTAGAGCAATATATTCTCTTCAATGGCAGTAATAGGGTGAAAAGGAGGGTGTGTGGGCAGGGTGATGGGTGGCATATATACTGTGAGTGAGATACATTTATACTCTTATCAGGATAAAATTAGGTTAGTATCTGAGGGTGACATTTTGAGCGACTCATGGTGCATTTACTTTAGTGTCTTGAGGTGGCACTTTGTGTTGTAAGTAAGAGTTTGGTTGGAGTGTGTTTGTAGCAGCTGTGTGTCAAATACTACAAAGTATTATCTTTAGATAGCAGTTTGTGTGACAATAATACAATGAGGTTAGTATGTTGGTGGCAAAATAAAGACGTAAATAGCATGTTGGGTTGGCAGTATATGTGTTTTTTTAGGATATGCTGTCTTAGGGTGGAGGGGCATTACTTTTCATGACACGGTGTAAATAAGGTATGTGTCTGAAGTATGTGACAGTTGTTTGCTAATACCGCAATTAAAGTAGTATAATGTTAGGGTGGCAGTTTGTGTGGCAAATGATGCAATTAAATTAGTATGTTGAGATGGTAGCTTGGATGCTTGTAGTGCAATGAAGTTAAGTGTATTGGAGTGACAGTTTTTATAAGAGTATGTGAGGTACACTGTTTCAAGGTGGAAGTTTGGGTGGTGCATACATGTAGTTTAACTTGTAGATGAAATCATTAAAGAGGTAAAAGCGTCATTTAAAAAATATTCAGCAAATAACATATTTCGATCAAAGCTATTCAGTAGTTGAGAGCAACTATGGTGAGCGTGTTTCTGTGAACTCATTATTTAATATCACGGGCATTGAAATCACACTTCTGACATTGTCTGTAAAAATGTAACAGCACCTGCACTTGGCTCCAGTGCCTGAGATGACGTCACAAAACGCGCACTGGCATTCCGAGCGTGATGCTTTGCAACGTCATACTCGATCTTAGAACTTTTATCGCACTGTGACGGCTTCTAACGTGACGTCATGGATACCTGATCACATTATCCGACGTCATCTCAGTCATTTCCCATTTTCATGTTGTTCACTAGACCGAATTGAAGAATCTGACAATATTGATCCCTATATGAAATACAAGATTTCAATACTTGAAAATCTTTTGGCAAATGTTGCAAGTGATCATGCTGTTCAGTTTACCCGAACAACTAAAACCACGCTACTACCTCTTTAAGAAGTTGGTGCAATGACACAGCCAGCTTTTTCCCCTCATTTCCTATGTGTTCTAAAAGATATGTTTAATGATGGTAGTATATCATGCCACAACTCCGTTACTTTCATTTTTACCACATCATTTGAACAGTTTAACAGCCTTTTACTGACATTCAACATCACAAATCTTACAAACTGAAGGTTGATAATGGCAGTCTTGGTCAAGGGAGATAACTCTGCTGAATTTTTGTGAGAGGAAAAGGTTGACTTGCATGATACAGAATGATATGCACGCTGCCCAGAAGCAAACATTTTTCTAAACTATTCTAAATGAAGTTATAGTGTGCTGGGGTGGAATGTAGGGTCAGGGTCCAAATGAAGGGAGGGAGGGAGGGTAGTGATTATAATGCAAGGCAGGTTTGCATTGTTACATGTGGATACTTGAAGCAGAGGTATGGGGTAATAAAGCAAGGTTGAATTTATATACTATTAGCTGGATTGGTGGGGTGTTGGATAGAATGAGGGCATATAGTTCATGTAAGACGAAGTGACGTGAATTTACGGGATTTCCAATAGTAGCAAATGGGGAAGTGGTCAGCCATTGTTCCATAAGATAACATGTGAAGTCACGTTGAAAAGCGGTATCTCCTCTTACATGAACCATATACCAGAATGAGGCAAGGAAGATTGGGTCTGGATGAGAGTACTATGAGGTGACAAGGAGAATTGGGGTGGACAATACTGAATTGTTCTGGATCTAAACCTTGTGATAATTCAATCAGATCTAGTGGTATTCCATCAAGTCTGAGTCAGATATTCAGACTAATAAACGATACCCTTTGATTTCAAGTTGGAAAAATTACACACAGATCTGTTTATGGAAGGCCAAATACAACCAGGAACTCATGCTTATTGAGTTTTCGAAATAGAAAAATGCTGGTTTTCAAATTGAGAAAGTGCACTAAATGATCAAAATCTAGGTTATCTATAAGAGAACAGCGGGTCTAACCTTGAGTTTCTCTCTTTTAGCACAGAAACTCACCCTTGTTCTGAAATAATGGCACCTTAACTTATCAACTCATAGCCTAGGGTTTCGATAACCTGAAAGTCGTTTTGAGTGAGTGGTTTACAAACTGACATGTGAAATTGTACGATGTTTTCTGATTGGTCAAAGTAGAGAAGCACGAGCTTAAAAGTCAGGTTTCATTTTATGATAACCATAAAGTAAATTTCGATAATCAACTGCAATTATCGATTCGAAAAGAATAGCTGTGGGTTTCCCTTCAATAATGCAGGTTTGAATTCGATAACTCAGAGTTCTGAAAAATATTCTTGTTCCAAGACATACTCCCCACAGCGCATGCTTCATTTCACAGGCTCATTTATCATCCCTGCCTCCAATAGCGGAAGTTGACCTTTACTACGTTGCAATGACGTATCTATGGGAAAACTCACGTATGCACGGTTCAGTTTGAATCCAGCCGAACAACTCCTTCAGTTTTGCACATGAGTGAACTACTTTTCATATGCTCTGTCCAGATAAACAGGGAAAATAATCTTCAGATAATTCTTTTTGACGCTAGGTCAACAGAGGTACAGTACAAGGCAGAAATATCTTCATCATAAACGCGAGTAGAACGTGAAGTAATCGAGACTGACTCGCGCTAGTTTATTGAAGGAATCGCGACTGTAAATTTTGGAACACGCGGTTTCGACCTGACTGTTTTCTGTAAACGCGTCAGCGTGTAAAAGCGGCCGATGTCGCTGTCGACGCGATCGTCTCGGGTTTTAGCGCGATCCACAGGCATATTTCAAAAGGGATTACTTTATTGATCGTGTCAGATGGAGTCTTGTTGGCCGAACAAGCCAAGATTGACCACCACGTAAGAAATTCCCCTCACAGTAAAATGTTCGTCAAGTGAAAGCTCATTGATAGTCCACACCATTCAATAACGAAATAATCGGCTATAGGCCCTATACGTTCACATTTTATTAAGAATCCTACCATAAACGTATAAGGAGTTTATTTTGTTGAAGACGTACCTTCATTGTGATGGAAATTGAGAAAATCAGCAAAGAATTTGCCATTTTATGGACCATTTTCAGCGCCATCGAAATCTCATTTCCCGCGGTAGAATGTCGGAGATATTGGCCTCATTTCAAAGGCCATTTCCCCCACTTTCGACCTACAATGAGTGATTTAACAACTAACAAAGAAATAACGAAGAATTTGATTGAATAGACATGTCCTCGTCATGAATATTCGTTCGATAAAACAAGGTCGACTGAGTTGGTTAATACAGCGAAGCTGATTAGTTGAGAATGAGGTCATCGTAGGAAAGTCTGTGAGACAATCTCGGCGATTGGCCGCCTGTCTGTCTGTATGTCGGTCTTCAATGCCGAGTGAATTTATCGCATAGAAAATGGCTCCGCTGGAAACTTTAGCGAGCCGACTGTTGGATTTACAATGGAAATAAAGGGTTTCTTGAATTTATATGTCGGATTAAAACCCACAGAGATGATGTACTGGTATTTTAGCACGATCGCCCGCTTGAATTGAGCGAATCGTGATGAGATTTTTTATAACAATTATCGTTTGGCTGGGACATAGACACAAGGTAATGTTCAGTGTTGCCGAAATCAAAGTGTTTTTTTTGTTTGTTGTATTTTCTCGTCTGGTCTGGTTTCATTTTAGACACAAAAGGGCAGATATTTTGAAGGACAGATTAATTAAAGTATGGGCTTTCTGAAAATATATATATTTAGCGGGGTTTCAATCAAGCTACATGCAAATATATTGCTTCAAAAAAAGACGGTCCATAACAAAATCCTCCCGCATGCATTTATCCGAGCATACAAGGCTGACAAACGAGACTATCGGCAAGTACATGTAGCAAAGGGGCTCGTTCATTTACAACACGCGACTTGTTCTGATCGCGTCATGCAGTATCATTACAGTTACGGCGAACGGTCGACGCGTCTCAGTCGCGATTATGCTTTTGTTTTTGCGCGATTGAGGCGCATTTTCCGATCGAGATTAATAAATTGTAGTCGCGAAAATGATTTTTTTAACTCGCGTTTATGATGAAGATATTTCTGCCTTGTACTGTATTATGCAGACTTGAATAGTAATCAAAATGTTTGACAAACATCTATTTTACTATATATGATGTCACTTTCGGCGATGTGCACGCGGCCCGAATCCAGTCCAAAAATCTGCCTGGGGTATTATTAGACCCCCAGCGAGGTGGTTGGTTCCAAGACTGGTCTATGAATTATAGGTGAAAGTTTGAGCTTCCTGTGAACATTTAACTGAGTTAGAATGGGAACTGATAGAGAAGAGATTGTGGAATGCTGAACATATTAAGGTAGAGCGACATTCACTAGTTGGGTGGAATATCCAGGCAGTCAAGTGAGTGGTCTAGAAAAAAAAGTGTTTTTTTATATTTATAACTGGAAATAGAACAAATAAAAAAAAATTCTTTGCTACTTATATAAATATCACAAGATGATGGAGATGACTTTGAATTTAAAGACATGAACTCATTTAATGTCTTTAGAATGATAATATTTAAGCATAATAATAATTACTATTAGGTTGATAACGGTTAGTAATTAGGTTGATAACGGTTTAGGAATATACCTAAAAACATTGCGCCAATGTTTGTATTCAAGAGGTTATTACTCATACACTGGTCAATTCTATGAAGGAAATATAGTGGTAGTGTTAAGGTGCAGGGAGGGGGGGGGGGCAGTATCTGGTACTAAACTCTACAAAAAAGTGTGTGTCTTGTGTTGTCTTAAACCATATCTATATCATGTGATAGAATTAAGACCAATCTGAATCAGGAAAAAAATATCATAACATCCATATAATAGTTCATACTGAGACGATGTAATTTTTTTTTTTTACATCTGAGCATAGAAAGCTATGATTCAATCGTAACATTTACCTCGTCTGTTTTTGATAATCGCTGTAGTTCCGTGCCATCCTAGGATACATTAGCACTCCACTTTAACCATCTCTCTCGAGACATATTTCCAAGTTTGACTGACACAGGATGTGCACAGATCAGGACACAATTGACCAATAAATCTGTCATCGCTGACACAAGCTGTAACTGTATTTATAGCATCTGGGAATTCAGAGTACCGTGTTGTCAAGCTCATCCTCATCGAAAGGAAAGTTGGGATGTTAACAATTTGATTGTTTGCTATGTTTTTTTTTTTTTTTTTTGGTGAATTCTTCTTATACCGAAATTTAGTGCATGAGGAAAACATGTTTGCTGTTATTTTTTTTAAATGACGAAATATCAGATAAGACTATTTCATACCTGCCACAAAATATTCTAAACATACTTCTGAAAATAACGTTAACTTTTTTTTATACAGGTTTCTGGAAGAGTTTAACCCAATTTGTTTCATCCACTGCATGAAAACGTAACCATGTATTTTCATGTCACTGAGTAATTCACAGACTGAACAAAATAAATTTCTAGCTGCATATACACCCCCCACAACATTTTTTTAATGCCAAGAACTATTTTTTTTTTCTATTTCTCTTTTCTGTTTTTTTTTAAAACAATTTTTTGTTCGTCTTTACACATTCTCTATCAAAATTTTGCTAAAATAATGCTCTTGAAAACTGATTAAAGAAGGTGTTTGATGTCTTGTTTTATTTACAAGTAATAGTATTGTTAAAGGCTGAGTCTTTAAGTAACTAAAAGAACATTGTTGGTTCCATGCCAACTGCTGAATTGGTTTGCCAGAAAAGATGGATATATTTGGTCTGCGCGAAAAAAATAAAAATAAGATAAAATAAAAAGACAAAATAAAAGCCTCCCTCCCTAGTCAGTTAGTCTTAGATGCAACCTTAGGTCAGTGAACTGATGAGTGATATTACATCAAGTTTGAACTCACAACAAACTTAAACTTCCAGCTTTCAGAAATTCTAAGGATTACCATCAAAGAAAATAGACTTCTAAATATAAAGGTTTATTGATGACCAGTGTATTTATTTACGAATTAATATTCTCAAATTAAGTTGTCAGTATTGTCATTACACCTAAATCTCACTCAGCTAATACAGGTAACACTAAGAGATGTAGCTCCCCCTATGGAGCCCCACGATTGTGTGGTGAGGACAACAAACATGACACGGTTACATGAAGGACTAAGACTGGCTTACCTGAAGTCCGATGTGGGGAATGCAGCATATCGAGGTGTATGCCACTCTATCATATTGTGTCCTATTATGTTGCCGCAGCACCTGTGTGAGATAGCCTGCCAGGGAGTTACTGTCTAAGACGGTCTTCACGAATAGCTCTGCCCTGTCATCGCTCGTGGCTAGGCAGGGAAAGAGTGTGTGGTTGTACGGCCGACCGCTTGCTCCTACACACGTTAGCTTAGAGCAGCAGGCAGACGTAGTAACTCGTGTAGTATCTGGCGTAATGCGTTACATAGTTAAACAGAACTCACAGTTATCAGCGAGGGGCTCGCCACAGCCTACGGAGCTCATCAAATTACTCGACTTACAATGAACTGCATGTGTGGGTCATCGAAAAGGAAAGAAAGAAAAAAAATCAAAGTGCCAAATCAGAGAGATGGTTCGAATGACAGTCAATAAGCCACGGGAACAGTATACTGGGGCTTGATCTGCTTATGCTTCACCTCCGTAATAATACGCTAGCCTGCCGTAACACGGAATTACTGACAGCAACCAGAGACCGAGATCATCGCAGAATCTAATAGTTCCATCAAAATTCAAAAGGATGTGAGATAACTCTCCTCTCATCACTGGTATTAACGGATATACAAGGACATGTTGTCTCCAGGGTTCAAAGTAAATATATATCTATATATATTTTAAATGACACCCAACCTGTGCCAAAGTATATCTGTTAATTAAGAAATAATTTCTCATGTTATTTCTTCTTGAATCAGCTACATACACCCATGAATACTGCCATTAAGGTCTCATGTGTCAATGTTGACATGGAGCTCGTCTGTCCGTCTGTCTGAGAGGAAGACAAGAATGACCGCCAGATCGAGTCAATGGACACACGCCGACGACGTCGTACACGCACATACCAGTTACCCAAGCATGAGAGCAGAGAAAACCATGAGGGGGGCCTTTATAAATGCAGCTTGGGGGAAATTCGTAGTAGTGAGCAAATTTTAACAACAGATCAATTGCGGCTGCTGGCCTACAAGGTTCAAGCTGAGAATGCCCCCTGGGCTGGACTATCCAGCATTACGCCATCGCAAGCTGCGCTGAAAGGCAACAGCATGTCCCGGTCTTCCCTCCTAAGCCCTATCTCTGTGTCAATAGGCGCTAGCTTGCTTTGCGTTTACGCAACTGGTAGTTCAGCTGTAAGCTATGTACATATCTGTGTGGTCGGCCGAGGCGGGCCAAGAAGCCAGCCTTATTTCAATACCAAATTTTTCCCAATTTTCCCAATTTCAATTTGAGAGCCGGAGAAGAAGTATGAGATCAATTGCCATCCTCCCCCTCTTCATCACCGCAGCACGAGAGTGAGCTCTACGCCAAAACATGGCCATGTCCTCTTCTTTCTCTGTGCTGCAACCTCAAACTCCATTTCTAAATTGATTTCAAAAAACTGAAAAAGCCATTATTTTGATGGCAGGCTGTGCCCACGATCTTCTTTCTATGGCTTCAACCCTCAGTCAACTCAATTGGGGGGCGGCCCTGTTATCTTCTCACCACAACGCTTAATGAATGAACCTTAAATCATTTGGTTTCGCTTAAACTTTGAAAACTTGACTATGGGTGATGAGACATGCCTTTTTAGAGGAAACACCAATGAAAAGAACAATGGATGCATGCAGAATTCTGACGGATGAACTTGAATTGGCCCACTATTTGAATGCTTTGTATCTTTTTGATTGGATGTAATCAGATTCTTAATGAGCATAATAGGACATTGTTCATGCTAAAATGGGTCCAATATAATGTTGTTACTATAAGATTTTTTTTTTCTTTATCAGGTTAAACAAGTGACAGACGATGCACCAATAATTATAAATCTATGAAGTTCGCAACTCCTTACATTTCCAGGGACACAAAATTCCATAGTTGTTACAATGATGACGTAAAGGCTGGCACACATGCACCTAGCCAATTCTGTCTGAAGCAACTAAATTGGAAAATTACTCCGGACTCTGTCAGCACTGAGTGTTTGCCGCACATCTTCACGATGTTGTCAGAAATAAGAAAATCCAAAAGAAAATGGTTATGTGACAATATGTTTAGGTGCTGCCACTTGTGTTCGAATTACTAGAAAACTTACAATACTTTCATTGCTTCACTTCCTGTGATTGAATTATTAGAGAACTTACAACACTTTAATTGCTTCACTTCCTGTGATTGAATTATTAGAGAATGTACAATACTTTCATTGCTTCACTTCCTGTGATTGAATTACTAGAAAACTTACAATACTTTCATTGCTTCACTTCCTGTGATTGAATTATTAGAGAACTTACAACACTTTAATTGCTTCACTTCCTGTGATTGAATTATTAGAGAACTTACAATACTTTCATTGCTTCACTTCCTGTGATTGAATTATTAGAGAACTTACCATACTTTCATTGCTTCACTTCCTGTGATTGAATTATTAGAGAACTGACCATACTTTTATTGCTTCACTTCCTGTGATTGAATTATTAGAGAACTGACCATACTTTCATTGCTTCACTTCCTGTGATTGAATTATTAGAGAACTGACCATACTTTTATTGCTTCACTTCCTGTGATTGAATTATTAGAGAACTGACCATACTTTCATTGCTTCACTTCCTGTGATTGAATTATTAGAGAACTGACCATACTTTCATTGCTTCACTTCCTGTGATCGAATTATTAGAGAACTGACCATACTTTTATTGCTTCACTTCCTGTGATCGAATTATTAGAGAACTGACCATACTTTCATTGCTTCACTTCCTGTGATTGAATTATTAGAGAACTGACCATACTTTTATTGCTTCACTTCCTGTGATTGAATTATTAGAGAACTTACCATACTTTTATTGCTTCACTTCCTGTGATTGAATTATTAGAGAACTGACCATACTTTTATTGCTTCACTTCCTGTGATTGAATTTTTAGAGAACTGACCATACTTTTATTGCTTCACTTCCTGTGATCGAATTATTAGAGAACTGACCATACTTTAATTGCTTCACTTCCTGTGATCGAATTATTAGAGAACTGACCATACTTTAATTGCTTCACTTCCTCTGATTGAATTATTAGAGAACTGACCATACTTTAATTGCTTCACTTCCTGTGATCGAATTATTAGAGAACTGACCATACTTTTATTACTTCACTTCCTGTGATTGAATTACTAGAGAACTTACCATACTTTAATTGCTTCACTTCCTGTGATTGAATTATTAGAGAACTGACCATACTTTTATTGCTTCACTTCCTGTGATTGAATTATTGGAGAACTTACCATACTTTTATTACTTCACTTCCTGTGATTGAATTACTAGAGAACTTACCATACTTTTATTGCTTCACTTCCTGTGATTGAATTATTGGAGAACTTACCATACTTTTATTACTTCACTTCCTCTGATCGAATTATTAGATAACTTGCATGGACTCTACTTTCTGCTCTTCAGAATGGCCACATGATCAGGGAATACATTTCACATTATCTGGTCACAACTTTATTGGAATTGAATGAATCAAAATTTTAGGAGGGGTTTGAAGAAACTTTTTTGAATCTGAGGGATAGAGAAAAGTGAGACTCTTTATTTTAGTTTCGCACAACCTTTTCTGACCAGAACAGATATGACAAGATTATAACTGGACTGATTGCGTTATCCTCAGTATCTAATTCAAGCAGTTTTTTGTCCCACTGTGTTTTTTTCCACACAGCTCCATTGGAATGGCTGTAGCTAACTGAATGGCTCCGTCATCACACAATATTAACTGTGTGATATATTGCTTATTAGAGGAGGCTAATGGCAGTTCTTTACATATTCCCTTGAGCCACTCGACACCTAACCATTCGAAAACCGTTCATGCTAGAGCACAGACACCAAAATATGAAAATAATTACACCACAACAACGTGAAAGTAAATGAACAAAATAAATTGTAATCCCGCAAAAAGAGCTAGAATACTGACGAGTCTCATGCAGTTACATGTTATCAGCATGCTTGTCCATGTTTATCAGGTGCCGACAGATGTGTGGGGACACAAGCTATTATAACTCCTGTATCAGCTTTCTTCTCAGAGCAAAAAATACACCTATGGCCAATTTTTTTTTAATTATTGGTTTCCGGTAAATCTTCTAATTATTCAACCCCCCTATTAAACTTAAATCACCCCCTAATTTTGTGGACAAAATTCAGTCTGCCATTCTAATAAACTAATTAAAATAATAAATAAATAATGACATATCTGCTTGATTTTGGATCATTTTTTTAACTTACTGTTCTAACACATTGGTCGCCCCTGAATTTATGGCGGAAAAAATTATCTTCTTGGACTAGAGGTTTCACCATACATTTAGCTTAATTTTCATGGTGAAAACTGAGTGAACGACGTAACAAGGATTGTGAGATGCTGCTTTATTCGTCATCAAGGATTAAGAGGCAGAAAATCTCATAATGCTCTGATCAGACGTGATGGCTTGATTGCGATTGTGGACTGCAATCTACATAACGCTGTACTGATTTTTATAACTTGGGTGTTTCACATTATTTGTTTATTGTAATATACTACATGTAGTACTAAAATATGAATTATAATTCCCAATTCCAGCCCCACCCCACATGCTCATCTGAATTTAGTGTTGGCTACTCTACAAATCAAGAAATAAAAGAAGAAAAACAAAATGGCAGAAGGGCTCTAGTGTTATAAATCAGCAAATTTGTGAGGTTGAACAGCAAAAATGAATTGATGCCAAATTATGTAATATCTAACAAAAATCTAATTGGTATGTACAATCCCTGATTAAATGTTTTGTTTTTGTGTTTGCGAAAGTGACAAACACATACTTTTATTAAACAGTCACAGTACCAGTATTAAATGATATGTTGTTTTGCCTATTTTCAAGACACCATCTAGTGAAATGTTAAGAATATCCCACAAAATATCAACATTTCTAACATGTAACATTGTATCCACATTTTTCTGTAATTGGAGACACATAAACATATTAAAAAAACTTTTTATAAAATAAGTAGAAATATATATATATATATTTAGTACCTTTAGATCCCAACAGATATAAAAGCTGAAGATTAGAAAAAAATAATTGATAACATAAATCTTCAGATGTTCCGCAGTAAAGAGAAGTTCATAATCACATTTGAATGAATGAATACATGTCTGGAAGAAAACCAATACCATAATCAGTGAACTATTTAAGTGAAATTCTAGCAAACATCTTGCAAAATGCAAAAGTTGGAATAAATATAAAATATAAGCTTGCGACAGAAATATGTATTTTGCAAAGAAGAATGTAGAAAATGTTGGAAAACCGGACCTTAAGAAACATGCCACAGTTGCAGGGTTTTTTCGAATTATTTTTTTACCACATCAATTCCAGATCAGTGACACCTGGATAACACACAAGAAAGCTGACAGGATGGCTCACCTCAATATTAACTCAGCAGATTCAACTCAAATTTCACTTAAATTCCACAGATATCACCTTAACACATTACGGTCCTAGAGGTGAGGATAAACATGTAAAATGCAAGATGGGATGTTTAAGATAAAGTCTACCATGATATAATCGAGATGCTGAGTTAATGTCCTTTAATCCCAAACCTGGAATGAATATGGTTTTCTTTTTCTCTAATTGTATTAGGTTCTGGACATTTCAAACTGGAGAACACAGATTTCTAAAAAGATTTCATGGTCATTGTCTGGTCTGAAGAAATAGAATTATCAGGGATTTATTTATTGACCATCAATTCTGATTTATTGACCAATTCTGATAAGATGCATAAGTGATGGTAAGGTTTCTAACAGTTCAATGTTTTGTGTAGTTTTATCATTTTCTTTTTAAGTGACTTTTTTAGTCCATTTGTTTCATAAAGAACACACAAGACACTAACCTTTTCTTGACACAACAGTAGAGGCTGGACGGTGGGAGATACTCGGGCGACGGTAAATGTCCCGCCTCCATCCCCCGCCCATACGCGGCACACACACCCTCGGTCAGGGTGCTATACATGAATCCCGCTTGTTTCCCGCCGCCCGTAAGGTGAATGGTCTAACGGGTCTATATCACACTATATACTAGCCGCTCCAGTATAGGGAGCATGTGTTGTGGTATTCTACTATAACCATATACTATAACACTACAAACAGACTGATGGTAGAGTAGTACTAGTCCGTCAGTTAGACCAGTCTGGACTGAGGGAGCGAGGGAGGGCATCTAAGGCCACCAGTTATGGGACCCGGGGATTCAGCATGTGAGTCAGGGTTTCCCATTAAGGACACGGGGCCCCATTTACTACTGGCCCAGTCTACGAGAAAGTAAGGCAGACAGTGCGGCAGCCGGAGTTTGTTTCCTTTCTCATTGGTACAGACAAGCAAAACAGGCCGGCTTTCGACTGCTGCTGTCGAGTGGGCCCCATTTGGTTCTCAGTTCCAGTGGCAGTTACCCACCAACCCACAAGTGAAGACAGACAGACAGACGAATGAACCACATGTGTCAGCTATCCAATACTGATGATAACAGGAGAACATGAAAAAAAAAAAGTTAAAAAAGAAAATCCGACCAAATGTTGTGGTCCCTCACACACACATGCAGGCGCTGACTTGTCAAGGGTTTACTATATGTGCAGCCTTCCATACATCGTACAGTGGCTTGCATATACAAAAGATTCACTGCCCACTGGCTATATTCTTGTTAAAAAGGTGGAGATACGTACTTCTAAAAAAATTTATATCATGTTTAAATGTAACTATAGTTTCTTCAATAGTATTATAACGAGGTGATAATATTTTAAAGATTTCTTTAAAATGACTCTGGAGTATCATTATAAACAGAGATTGATTCTTTGAATTTATTTTTTGGGATGCATTAGGCAACTATATATGGATGGTCCAAGGGAATTTCAATTTTTGACCTTCAATATGGAGGGATATTTTTAACTAGTTATAAATGGCATATTTTTGACTTGAAGTTGCCAAAATTATCATAATTAATTAAAGCATACTTGTCCTTTACATATTTTTCACTCAAACTACCAAATTTATCATTAAAATATGCGTAATGGTCCTTTTCATTAAATACAATGTGAAAGGGCGAGTTGATCCATATTTACCATATTTAAGACTGTTTTTTGACTTGTTAAACATATCCCTTCGTCTTAGAGAATATGCCAAAATTAAAATACATAAGACTACCCAGAACTATAGCCGCGGTCACATGCCAGTGTGCCGAGAGAATCTATTATTCAAATTCACATCAAAAGCCCATTCAACATCATTGGAATCCAAACCTTCCATCTACATGCTAGAAGAAGCAACAAGATGGGGCCCACCAAGGGGATTCTACAATTCATTTCCATGTATTCCTTAACATGGGTCAGTATTGGGCCTAAGGCCGCTGGAAATTAAGCCTAGTTTGAGCAGGGCTACATACTGCTGGTCTCCCCCTTGGCTGAAAGGTCTAGCTTGCAGTATTTCTTCATCATGGCTCTTTAAGAGGAAGCCGAGTTAGCGATGTTTGCAGTGGGTCAACTCAAGACCCTGGTCAATACATGGACAGGACAAACATTGAACAGAGCCAGGCAAACTCTTACATCACATAAATACACAATCACTCATGATTATTCTAGCTTCTGCTCCAGTAATTTTCCCATCAGTCGATTTATTTATTTTTTATCTCATAAATTTGTTTTTAGGAGGGAGAGGGGAGCTTCTGTTCCACAGTGAAGCTTAGATTGAGTATCATACTAACTATTATACTGTCCACTTTAAAAGATAGCTGTTAAATTATCATCACACACTCCACTGGTCAGTATCTTGACAGAGACAGCTTGGTCAACCTTGACCACTGATATTTGCATAATGATGCTTCAGTCAGCTAACAAGTGGTCACCTCATGGCTACTGAGTATCAAACCGAAATTTAGCTTTGCTATTGATAGATTAGAGTCACATGGCATAGTTAGACTTTGTGTTCAGTATTTGCTTGAATCTTTCGTTTTCATCTATATAAACTTATATAACAGACACATTTACACATTCAGCAGGTTATGCTACACTTATGAATGTGTGACGAGATAATTTCACATATTTAGGAAATGTTCATACAAGGCAACTTCAGTTTATTTTTGACTGGATGTGTAAGCACTCAACTACTGAAAGTCACAAAATAAGCTTTATTATATGTTTTTTTCAGTCAAGTGCTACTTTTTGACCAAATCGGAAAAGGAGTGAAGGATTTCACACTGCTTTCAACAATATCTCAGTAATATCACGACGGTGCCATGGCTTACATGTGACAAAGCGGTATGTCCCAATATTGGCTTTTCATACTGTCATGCTGTATGCATACATGAGATTTCATCCAATCACATTATCATGTTGGTCAACCAATCCTTGATCTATCCTTCTAATGCTGAGCACCTAGCGAGGAAGCAACAAGTTGCATTTTTTAAGTTTTACAGTATGAGGTAAAACTTGCTCAGGGATCGATCCCACCGGGATTTCAGAAAAAGTGAGAACGGAAGTCAGTGGCTGTACATGTAAGGTCGAGAAACCAGAACCAACCATATTGTTTTATTCAGACTGAGCATGATTTTCCAGCATCTCATACCACAGCTTATTGCCATAAATACCATAAATACACATGTCGTGTCGCTGTGGGGAGCATCAATCTAGCTATTACATAATGATAACAGAATATACATAAACAGAGACATTCAGAATCCATAAACTATATTAATTCATTCTATCAACATTCAATTGACCCAAATTTGAGGCAAAATTGGATCACACCATCAATTCTAGGGGTATTACAGTTCATTTGATTGAATTATTGAAACATCTATATGAAGAGTACTTCCTGAAACAGGCTTCAATTAACCAATGAATTGCATTGAATTGAAATTTATTTCACCAACAATTTTTATAACATTCTGAGAAATTTATCACATGTATATACATTCAGGATTAAAACCCCATGGGGCTTGACTAACAGTCTTCAATTAACCATGTGTATCAGTCATATAAAAAATATAAAGTCTTGATGAGCAACCAGCTGCAGATTTACTAAAATGATTATAAAAAATTACTTCATCGACAATATCATCTTCCTCATTAGTCTGTAATGAGGAAGTAATCTTGATCGAGTCAACTACATCAATAAATGTACCATATAAAGAGGAGGATTTCAAATGAAGACTTTTGTGAGCAACTACAAATTGTCATAAAAGAAACCTGAGAGAAAGATAGCTATATCACCTCTCCACTAATCGAGATAAAAGTATTTTACTGTGAGAATCTCTATTTAGATGCAATAGTCCAGCTACACATACATTAAAAGGCCTGAATTTACAATTTTAGAAGAGTACCTCTGGGTGGGGGTGGGAAAGATCCAGGGTCAATTAAATTTAATACCTTTTGCACTGTTCCCCACCTGTTAACCAACTCAAATCAAACATTTATCCAAGAAAGCCTATTTGAGGAAGATGGGGGGATGGAAACATCTTAAGACACAGGCAGGCCACCTCAATAAACATACACAAACTCATGGCCTTATCAGCAAAAACAACATGTCACCCATGTAAACAGTGATGGCCTAAACCCCAAATTAATTGGGTGTTTATAGCTGTGCAAGTGGTCATGGGTTAGGGAGTTAAGTTAGACAGCTCATCACAGCATCAGGAGAAGCTCTATAGACAGGGATGTTACCAAACACAGACAAGACCCCATAAACCAACATGATCTTCAACCAGTCAGTTTATACCATCTTGCCCAGTAAAAGTCAAGAGGGCATCTTGAAGAGAGAATATGGTCCTATCTCCGGTGTTAACATGTTGTATACACAAATAATGTCACAGATTAATCAGAAAGCATGCACATTGCATATGGCAGATATCTTGGGGGTTTATATTCTGTGTCAAATTGATGGACTATTTCTATCGTCTTAATCGTAACGGTATTTTATACCGCCACTTTTCATTTAATTATCCCTTCGACGGCAAATAAAGTGATTATGGATAGCTTATATTTTCAATTGATTCCCATATCCAGCATCAATCTGCATTGATTTAAACAGATTGTGCTGATGAAACGGTCTCATATATGTTACTTCACCTTCCATTTTGTTGATGTTTAACTAACGGAGGACAGTGGTGGCAGACCTATCAACTCTCACGCATTCGGCGTGAGACTCACGCATTTGGCATCTGTCTCACGCTCTCATGCAGCTATATAAAAATCTCACGCATCTAGGAATTTTCATGAAAATATTTCTAAAATAACCAAGAATCCTTCAAAATTGCTCCAGTTTGCAGAAAAAGGAGTCAGTAATTTCAAAATTTTCCTAAACTTGGTTTTAAAGTATCTATTTTTAGCCTCCGACCGTGAAGGGTGAAATGTATAATGGTAGGCTGTTATGAAACAAAATGCGAAAATTGTATGAAATGATGCCTAAAAATTCACATTTTTGGGAGACTCGTATCTCCCGGGCGGACATACTCAAATCTCACGCCTTGGTAGAATTTTAACTTGAGAGGTCTGTGGTGGTACACTGTATTATAGGGTGAGCCAAAAGTGGGAAGACAAGATGAGGTGAGAAGCAACAGATGCACAAGGAAAAGACAAATAAGGAGACACGAAAGAGAAGATGGGTTAGGACTGGAAGAGACAGATAGGGAGGGGGGATTAGGGAGATGAGAGGAGACATGAGGGAAGGTGGGAGGAAACAAATTAGAGAGATGGGGACATGGAGGAGGTAGGAAGAGACCGATCACACAGGTGGGAGCAGACATGAGGGAGGTGTTGGGAGACAGATTAGGGCTCCAGATAAGAGGAGACAAGGAGGATGTGGGAAGAGACATGGAGGATGTGAGAGGAGGCATGTCAGGGAGGTGGTAGGCGAGACATGACAGAGGTGTTGGGAGACAGATTAGGACTCCAGATAGGAGGAGACAAGCAGGACGTGGGAGGAAACATGGAGGATGTGAGAGGAGACATGAGGGAGGTGGGTGGAGAGAGATTAGCAGATGGAAGGAGACATGGAGGATGTGAGAGGAGACATGAGGGAGGTGGGTGGAGAGAGATTAGCAGATGGAAGGAGACATGGAGGAGGTGAGAGGAGGCGCTGCGGGGGGTGGGGTGGAGATTAGCAGATGGAAGGAGACATGGGTGAGGTGAGAGAGGAGACATGAGGGAGGTGGGTGGAGAGAGATTACTAGCAGATGGAAGGAGACATGGAGGAGGTGAGAGGAGACATGAGGGAGGTGGGTGGAGAGAGATTAGCAGATGGAAGGAGACATGGAGGAGGTGAGAGGAGACATGAGGGAGGTGGGTGGAGAGAGATTAGCAGATGGAAGGAGACATGGAGGATGTGAGAGGAGACATGAGGGAGGTGGGTGGAGAGAGATTAGCAGATGGAAGGAGACATGGAGGATGTGAGAGGAGACATGAGGTAGGTGGGTGGAGAGAGATTAGCAGATGGAACAAGACATGGAGGATGTGAGAGGCGGCATGAGGGAGGTGGGTGGAGAGAGATTAGCAGATGGAAGGAGACATGGAGGAGGTAAGATGAGACGTATTATGGAGGTAAGATGTGACATATTATGGAGGTAGGAAGACACATGAGGGAGGTTGGAGGCAACAGATTAGGGAGGCAAGAGGCGACATGAGAGAGATGATATGAGACATGGAAATGGGGAGAGGCATGGAAGAGGTAGGAGGAGATATATTCTGAAGATGGGAGGCGACCTGGAGAAATGAAGTGGGAGGAGACATGACAGAGGAGAATTGTGGGACAAGAGAAAAGACAGCATGAGAAGACAATTGAAGCTGGAAGAGAGGTGGAATAAAGGAAGTGGGAGGTAGTATGAGACACATAGAGGTGGGAGGAGATAAATGATGTGGGAGCACAGTTGAATTGGGATGTAAGGCGTGACTCTTCCTCTATTCTTTTAGACAACATCTTTGTATCTTTGTACTTTAGCATGAAAGAGGTCTGGTATTGTTATCAGAATCTTATCAATGGTATTGATGGATGGATCAGTTCTTATATTCAGCCCTATGAGGAAGGCCAGTTATTGTATTTTATACTACAAGGACTACTAGTCTTTATATTGTACTCTGTAAGGACTACCATTTCTTATGTTGTCCTCTGATGATGGCCACTTCTTTTATTGTACCTAAAGATGCCTGCCACTTCTTATATTGTGCTCTAATGACTGCCACTTCTTATATTGTGCCTAAAGAGGACTGCCACGTCTTATATTGTGCTCTAATGACTGCCACTTCTTATATTTTGCATAAAGAGGACTGCCACTTTTTATATTGTGCCTAAAGAGGACTGTCACTTCTTATATTGTGCCTAAAGAGGACTGTCACTTCTTATATTTTGCATAAAGAGGACTGCCACTTCCTACTGCCACTTCTTATATTGTGCCTAAAGAGGACTGTCACTTCTTATATTGTGCCTAAAGAGGACTGCCACTTCTTATATTGTGCCTACAGAGGACTGCCACTTCTTATATTCTGCCTAAAGAGGACTGTCACTTCTTATATTGTGCTCCAATGACTGTCACTACTTCTATTGCGGCTAAAGAGGACTGCCACTTCTTATATTGTGCCTAAAGAGGACTGCCACTTTTTATATTGTGCTATAATGACTGCCACTTGTTATATTGTGCTTAGAGGACTGCCACTTCTTATATTGTGCTCTAATGGCTGTCACTTCTTATATTGTGCCTAAAGAGGACTGCCAGTTCTTATATTGTGTTCCAATGACTGACACTTCTTATATTGTGCCTGAAGAGGACTGCCACTTCTTATATTGTGCCTAAAGAGGACTACCACTTCTTATATTGTCCTCTAATGACTGCCACTTCTTATATTGTCATCTAATGACTGCCACTTCATATATTGTGCCTAAAGAGAACTGCCACTGCTTATATTGTGCACTAATGACTGTCACTTCTTATATTGTGCGTACATTGTGCATAAACAGCACTGGCACTTCTTATATTGTACTCTAATAACTGCCACTTCTTATATTATGCCCTATGAGGACTGTCATTTCTTAATTTTGCCCTCTGAGAACTGAATTGTCAAATTTGAGCATCTAAATAAACTGAACACTATGTGGGATGTTGGACATTAATCAAGTCTTCAGCTGGCACAAGGCTGCCAGCCACATTGAGAAAACAAGGCCCCCAAAGGAGAATGGTCAACACCTTGTAATATCTTAATGGTTTTCTTTAATGTTTATGGTTTAACACGAGGACAATTCTCTCCTATCTTGGTTGACATGAGCTAGATGACTAATCATCATTCTCAGATTTGCGCGGCCAAAATTCGCTGTCAGACGCTGACCCGTAGGACCCTGTAAAAGACTTGTTAATGCAAAATTTGTCAGAAATTCTCATTTGCCATAGATGGGGCCATTTCCATACATGTTGGATATGAGTTTGGGAGGTGACCACTTATCAATGAAATGCCAATGATATATTTCCTCGAGTCCAACTGTACGATATTGCTTTCTCAAAGAAGCCGGGCTATCAAGAGATTATGTCATGCACTTGTGTTTTTAAAATTGATGGTCCCCGGCTTCACATTTCATAGTTTTGTCAGAACGTTTTTCCTTCGCTCCTCCGAAACAAATCAGTTGCCATAACAATAATGCTGGGCGAGCTATCACTAAGACTCCATCTTGACTCTGTTGTACCCAGGACCCAGTCAATTACGACATATCGTCAAATATCCATCCTATCACCAATATATCTCTCCATGTTGCATGATCTTCGGAGCCAAAACCTTCAAGTCATGACAATTTATCATCGTTCTCGCTGTCAAACTGGAAACTGCAGCCCTCAGTGCCCCAGGACGTGCCTAAATCTTCAAGTTTGTGACTCTCATCGCGCTGAGCATACTCTTCTATAGCACTCCTACCCTATATTAACTATATAAAGTCTCTCACTGCAATGTAACGGTCAGTAACTGATCAGTAACTCTGACTGAATCAGTGTGTTTGATCACAGGTGAGCTGAAACATGAATCTAGTATTGAAAGAAATCCTTCAAGAGCTAAAAAAAAATATATGTTTTAGAAAAGATCTTTCTGAAGCAGAATCTTTCAGAGGAGAGAATATTGCAGACGATCTTTCAGCCTGTGAGAGCAATCTTTAGAAGAGATATTCTGTTTCAGAAGAGATCTTTTTGAAGCGGAATCTTTTAGAAGAGAGAATATGGCAGAAGATATCTTTCAGCCTGAGAGAGAAATCTTTCAAAAGAGATATTCCCGAAGCAGAATATATCTTTCAGGATCAATAACTTTCAGGATGTATCTTCAAAACAAAAGAATCTGAAAAAATCGCGCAAAGGGGCAGTTTCCTGAAGAAAATTATTTGCTAGCAGCAAGATCTTTCAGGAGAGTGCTGCTTCAAAAGATGTATCTTTCAGGAGAGGAATGTTTCAGAAGAGAGATCTTTTCGGAAGAAAATTACAGAAAAATATTCAGAGTGATCTTTTCAGGAGGTAATTCCTTCAGATTCAGAAGGGTGATCTTTCAGAAGAGAGATCTCTCAGGATCAAACTCTCTAACATCAGAGGGATATGTGAAACATTCTCTCTCTTCTTTCCGCATTTTTTATTACCTCCTCTTGACAAGATTACGACTAAGAAGACAAGGACTCGAAGAGAAATTTATCAATGTCCAAAACCTGGCATATGTTCCATTCCATCGGGAAAGTTCTCTCCGTAAGCCGTTCTATCCGGTGATCACTACCCCTTCATTTTCAGCAATGACGACAACTTACGGTTCCTGACAAGTAAAAGCTTTTCACAAAGCATTTCTTCTGTAAACACTACCTTTGCCAAGAATATGACCATTTGAGATTCATCAAAGTCAAATTTTTTCTTCAGGCGATATTCCAGCCCACTAGAGCCGGCCCTGCCCATTAGCGGTGAAGATCTATTTGATGTAACCATATTTGGAATGGATAATCGGTTCCTCTAATCTTAATCTTCAAGCTACCTTTTAGTTTCTCCTCAGACCTATTAAATAGTGAATAAGCCGATGGAAAGATTTATCAACGTCCGAGTCTAATGCTGGAATTATCCATCACAAAATCAGAGTTGATATCAAAATATTCACGAGAAGACATGGGACTCATCAATTTTCCCTATCAGCACATGCTCTCTAACACTCTTTACCAACACAGCACTGCAGTCAAAGTAGTACAGCCCGCTAAAAAAGAAAAGTCGAACGGGCAAAAAGAAATTTATCAAACTTTTGCTGTAACGGGTTTTCTACCCCGTGGGAATGGTAATTTTGCATTACATATATTTCACAGAATTATACCACTGCCTGTGGTCACAAATCCATTCCCATTTGGCTCTCAAGCAATGCAGACTTTTCGGGGATCGAGAAAACTTGGCTGCATGACGCGAGATGTTTCTTCCTTTGCTCCCTCCTTCGGGAGTGTCGTCGACCAATCATAATGCGGGACGGGGGACCTGGTAGCAACAAAATCACGGAGTAATCACAACTACTTTCTGAGATAATGCACTGAGTGCATGATAATAGCTAATTCTCACCCTCTATTGCCAGCTAATGATGAATGCAAAATGTCATGGCCTAATCATGCTACCGTAACCATCTGAAAGACAATGATTTTCCACGGCTAAATATCTGGATCTGTTCAGATTTGCTGGTCGTAGAATAAACGGAAGATTTTTTCGAGATCAGAAATATTTACAGAAATCAAACGCAACATCAAAATGGGTGTGGTAAACGATACCGACAAGAAATCATATGACCACACAGAAAATCACACCTCACAGAATCAAAATCCAAAGCTTAGCCGCTAAAACTGAACAACTGTCATAGGTTTGGTATTTCAAAAGGCCTGGTTCATTAACTGTTGACTACTTCTGTCTTACAGAAACATGCAACTTTGGACTTTCACAAATGGACCGGCTGGACTCAAACCTGCACCGGTTCAGCGGTGTGAGGCTAGCGGTCACTAGTGAAACGCCTTAGATCACTCGCCCACCAAGGGCCCCTACACGTAATGGTCATGAATGGGGAGTGATGGCCCTCCTTTCACCTTTCACTCCCCCAACAGAATTTACCCTCACAGAAAACCTGACCCCTTCACAAAGATTTATTTAGAGTTGAAAACAAATAGATATGATACCAACTATTGAATTGTGAGATTACATGTATGTGACATGCAGCCATTGGATATCTTAACTGACCTGCCAAAAAAAACAGAAAAAAACAAACAACAAGTACATGTTGCTCCTCTCAGAAATTTTAATAACACCAACTCTCTACTCTGAACATAAAACATTCTCTCGTCACATTTTTGAGAAAGGCAAATCCAGTTATGCAGTTAAAAGAAAACTTTAATTGAATTTCAAAGCTTTCAGAGAAGTATTGCATCCACTTAGCCCTCGTTGGGACTCAATTTGATTATGTGACTCCTCCCACTGCCTTTTAAACAACTCAGCCCCTTTTGAGAAGTCCTCACAGTTGGCTCCATTACACAACACACCACATTCCATTACCCATCCAACAAATCTTTTACAAATACATGTATCAGATACAAATGGGTTTTCCATTTTTCTGAGAATTAAGTTTGTTAAGAATTTGATTTTCCTATGTACACAACCACAACACTTTTTTCATTTGGACTTTAGATATTTTTTTCAACCAATGCATTGACTAATTAAATCAGTTACTTCTTGGAATAAAATATCTGAATTATTAAGAAATGTTATATTTACAGCCACATGTAATAGTCATGTCACCCCTTAATTATGTATTGTATTCACACACATGCAACAATTAAAATTATTTAAATTAAATGCAAATAAAAGAAGTGTTTGTAGTTTTAAAATAGAATTGAGTTGAAAAAAATATATAAAAAGTTATCTTTGGGGTATATTCAAACTTATAATTCTAATTTTTTTAAGAGGAATTGATATGTTAGAACAGTGACAGCTTACGTCAACTCCTACAGGTAAACCGGTGCACAACAGGTAAATAAATTTGTTGACAAAGTGACAACTTAGAAAACCGGTTACACAATCATAGTGACCTGCCCCCAAAACATCGTAATTTACTGCATGTACTAAATATGTTCTCATCTTCAAAATTAAGAAATTGGGTATGGGACATTTTTGGGAAAAAAGCTGTTAGTATAAAAGAAAGCAAACAATGAAGACTAATTGGAGATCATTGGGAAATCGATGGAAATCAAGAGACTGGAAAAAAAAAAGAGTTTATAAATGACTGGACACACTGCACACCATACCAACTACTTTGTTAAATTCAGGGATTATCAGGCCTTCAAGTGGCTCACAGTGAAAATTTAGGAGAAAATATAACAGGAAATTTTTTAGAAATACGGGAATTTTCTTATTGAAAGATAGGAAATATATGATTGTAAGACAGTTCGCTACTACATTGTAGGTTCCAAACTTGGTAGTTTACTGCATGGTCTTCAATCCAACAAAGACATATTGAAATGTCCATGTCATTTATGCTTTTTCTGAAATTAATAGGTTTCCTAGATGTCAATTTCCTGAAATCATTCATATTGGCATGGTGTTACATGTAGCTCTCAGTAGAATGAGATCCATTTTGATTGTCAAGTCTTAGGGGTAACCCAATCGGAATCTCACAATTCCTATATATTGTCAAATTCATCATCATGCATATAGCCGTAAGAGAAATTATCAATTCCAATCAATGCCTATAACCCTAATCAAGACTGAAGATTGAAAAAAAAAAGAAAAAAAATTACCACCAAAATGTTTTAACAATAGCATGCCATTATTTGCACACATAATTCTGACAGAATATACAACTTTTCTTGCGGTCAGTAAATTATCCCTCTTTTTTTGTGTACATCAATTCATTATTTTCACATGGGCGAAGAGGACAGGAGGATAATTCAATGACATTTGGGGACGTAATGTTGTATTAAGGGGAATTAAGTATGCTCTCAACACGCAGGAAGATTATCCCGAGAACAAATCTGTGTTTAAGCCCCACCGCCAGGGAGCACGAGGCGAAGAAGGAAGTCCGCTTTCCTAAATGTCCACTGTGATTATATATTACGACTGTTTTACGAAGCCCTTTACACCATTTTCATGACAGATTCCATATTCGCTTTCCATCGGTGATTTATTGACATTAGTTCCTCATTTAAAAAAGTGCCCTAGCGTGTCAGGGTTTTACATGCTGGCTCTGTTATCTGTCACCTGTTAAAGAGGGCAGCTGACTTCGACACTTGACGGAAATGAATTGATCAGAGAAGGAAGACATTCCCCGTACCCTATTGCAAGCTAGTTCGTATTTCGCACAATTTTTGAGAAGTATTCTGGTTCGAGGCTATGCAATAATGTCTTTGCAGGAAAGAATTGCACAATTTTTTTTTAGAAAGAGGCAAGAACTCTCATTTCTGGGGTCAAATGTATACAACATGCAATTTACGTATCCATCCTAACAACATTCCCATAGTAATTTTGTTCAAGCATTTATCCCTCACCCCCAACAATTATCCCTCATCCCCAACAATTATCCCTCACCCCCAACAATTTTGGCTCAAATTCTTACTAATCTGCCTAAATAATTAGATCACGAGTTCTTGTATCATTTCATCAACTTCCTGTTCCAATAACTTTGATCACCCCCAACATTTTAGAGTGGACAATGGTATGGCAATCCCTCTAATAATTCAATCACAGGAAGTGAAATTTCTCCACAATTAAAACTGGGGGTGATCAAAGTTGACAAAATGGTTCAATATCATGCATATAATCCACGATTTCTATGATTTTTTAGGGTGATCAAATTTATTAGAAACGATTGAATTTATCCCCAAAATTGGGGGTGATTGAATTTTGATAGGGGGACTGAATTATTAGAGGGATTACTGTGCTTGCTGCGATTGAATTATTAGACCATTTACTGTATGTAGTCTCTTCTCTCGACAATGCTTCTTTGAGGTGATTGTTATTGTCAACTCACGTCGAGAGAAATGATGAATGGCTACATTTATTTAAATCATGATTTCAACGTATTTCTCGAAGCCTTTTGAAAAATTCTTCCATTTTCAGGCCTAACTGTATTATCATCTTCAAGATGTTTCAAGGTTTTGAAGTTAATAGGTGAGAATTTACAAACCATGTATTATACCAGAATGATACCAGTACAAGTACATGCTCTGCTGTTCGTGCCTTTATGAAAAGACTATTAACACAGATTTATTCCACATCCACCAAATAATAATCAAAGATTTAAAGATTATCTAGTAATGATAATGGGCTTGTTTGGATCAAGGCTCTTTAGAGATCATCTCCAATAACCAAGGAGCTTCTCGATGCAACTGGCATTTTCCACCCAAGAAGGTCCAATTCTGTCAGCAAAATTAACTTTCTCTTTGAAATTGAAAAAAGTTCTGTTAAACCAATCAAATTTGCTGTCTGGGCTAGTTGGCGAAGCCAGAATGCAATTGAATGCATGAGAACTTCTTCGCAACTGTCAACTATCATGCTTGAAAACACACTTAGGACCGCGTCATAAATCTGAAAGCAGCCAATAACAGTGTTATATAAGAAGTGGTTACAGCAAAACAACTGATCAGCTTGTTTAACTCCTACTGGTCATAAATTCTAATTAACACCCAGAAGGCCCATGTTTTTGTAAGAAACTGACTTAGAGCGGCACCCAGACCTTCAAATTATACCGCTGTTGAGTGTGGAGACAAGACTGCCTTAAAAGCTTTTTCGGCGCTGGCCAGATGTACATGTACTATAATCACTTGGATTTGAGGAATCATTCATCGCCTTCGACATGCCTTCATTATCTCCCCTTAGTAATCAGCACAATATAACACATACATTCAATCTTCCAATCTTTTGATCACTGACGCAGAAGGTGTAATAGTCTTCATGTATCTAGCAATATTATTGGCACGATCAAATGTACTCAAACACAAAATCTATGAAATGGTATAAAACCATCTTGTTTTTAGAACATTTTCTTTCTCGCTATCAGAATGCAGATCATCACCAGAATGCAGAATGCTATCATCACCAATCTCCAATCACTGGCTACACCTTCAGTGATAACTAGATTCATATTGTAAATATCGAAGCTTTATAAAACAGCTATATATCAGCTTGAATCTATTACAAAAGAAACTTGTTTGTTCACAAAAGTTTTTTTTCTATTTCTTTATTATATGCA
The DNA here is from genome assembly GCA_036873755.1 of Hanleya hanleyi. NCBI lineage: Eukaryota > Metazoa > Mollusca > Polyplacophora > Lepidopleurida > Hanleyidae > Hanleya > Hanleya hanleyi. Next base: position 522,341 of record JAVTVY010017271.1, on the reverse strand, counting down.
TAAATTATTATATGAATAAACTGAATAATTAGGTAAATGTTATGCTTTTGGGAGACCTCAACATTGGTTCGAAAAATTCCCCAAATTATTAAACAGTCCTTGTTATCACCTGGCTTATGTTTTTCTAATTTTTTACCGAGAATTCTCAATGTGTCGACCCCGAAAAAAAGCAGTAATTAGTAGCCGTGGAACAAAAACATCTGGCATATTAAATGTACATTCAAGCAGGAAGTTAATGAGATCAATTCATGACAGTCCCTCAACAAATTTAGACATCGCTTTGAGAAACTGTGGAAAAAGGGTGTTAAAAAAAAATAATAATAACAAAAATATCAAGAAAGACAAAAGAAAGGTGTAAGAAAAAAGTTTAATGTTACAAGGCAAGGTCATGTGCATGGAGTTATACCACACCTAATATAAATGTCTAAATTAGACAGGGGCCACTTGGTGTATGGTAATTAAGCTGACAGACAACGACCTCAATTTACATGTATCTATGGTATAGTCACCCAGATATCACAATGGAAGATTATTGTGCATGTATGTATGTCACCTATAAATATATAATTCTTTTTCAGAATACTTTTTGAAGATTTCTTTTTGATGTCAGTGGCATAAGCAAAGAATTATTTCCTCGTGTAACCCCAGCATAAATCAGCAGAGGAAGTCCACATTGTCTTGAATGGAGAACTGGTCCTGTCTGTCTACTAACGTACCTTCGACGTGAAGCTAGAAAAATCCACGACGAAAAGATAAAAAAAAAAAATCTAGATTCACCAATAATGACATTGATCAGATAGTAAAGTTTTGATGGTACCATCAATGCCATCAGAAGTATTTTCTACTACTCTTTGCAAGTTCCAATGTAAATAGTTTCCAGGTAATTTCTTTGATCTGACATGATTGGTAGACAAAGAAATGCCTCCTGCAACACCAGCGAAAGTCCACTTGGCGTTACATGGAGGAGTAAACATTTGTCAACTGCTTGTCTCTGTCATGTCTGAGGATGTAAACAGAAACAAGATATCTATCCTCAAGTCATTCTCCCATTGTCAGAGATTGAAACCTACTAAATTGTTGGTATAACATCCCCTGACTGCACTGGGCTGGAAAATGTGGCGCACATGCGCATTTAGTCTTCATTGATTTTGATCGACACGAGAAACGTTATCTGCATGCGAAAGAGATCGAAAATGCTTCCAGTATATCTTATGAAAGAATGAACAAGTTAGATGCTTATCTATCCGGAGCCTATTCCGCTACGTTTAGTAATGGATGATGCGGATTGGCTGAGGGCCTAGCAGACAAGCTGTGCGCCACGTTTTTAACTCCAGCGCAATCAGAGGGTGTATCTGACAGTAGGAGGTATGCAACCTAATGCCATGAGAATGTTGACATGTATGCCACTATGTAAACATCTGTACATCAAATCCTTTTCTCACTAGGGAAACATAACAATGTGTGCTATGCATGTTTGGAGGGAGGGAGGGGGGAGGTGTCACAGTCAAGATTTATCCGTAATGTTACTAATATTATATAAATGTAAACATAGCAACTAACTTGTGGAAAGAAGAGGAAAACGGAACTATGGTGTTTAAGACTGACATATGTTACTGACATAGGCTATTGATATTTACAAGTTTGTGCACGGGAATGCTGCTAAAGGTGTTAGACAATATTCCACAGATAATATTCCATCTCAAACGCTGTCATTTCACTCTCCGCAGACACTGGTGGCTTCCCTTTGAACTGACGTTACATCGTCCATAAGGCCCGGCAACAAACAGAAGATATTCATCAGCTCGTGTTTGTTTTCTTGCGCACGTGTTAGTTAAACATAAGGTCTGTAGATATTAATTGACAGTAACTGCCAACAAGATAAACCAGGCAGAAGTTTGACACTATCAAAGGCAGCTCTTCCTCAGTCTTTGTTCTAATGGTGCCTAGTTAATGAAGAGCCAGGTGCTCACGTAACAGAGATCTACGGAGATACCGCGTTTCATTAGTTCAACTGAAGGGTGTCAGGCCTCGCTTACTAGCAAGTCTACAGGAATCACATACATTGCAAGTTTTCTGAGAAAGAAAGAGTAAGTTAACCCTGGCGAACACAAGAGTTATCCCCTGAGCCAATGACCTCAAGTGTTATGTTGTCTCAGGGGATAGCTCTCGTGTGCGGGAAGTTTTTGTGAGTTTTTCGCCTCACGAGGCTGGAAGCAAAATATCTATCTTGTTTGATTATTCTTGCCTCGCAAGGCAAAATCTTCACCCTGTGCGGTGAATATTATAGCTAACAGCTCAGCCGTTTTAATCGACTGGTCAATGAAGCGCATATTATGTTCACGTGATTTGTTTGTACGACTGTTCAAAATGACCATTTTTACGTGGGTCCAGTCACATGATCTTGAAGAAGGTGTTCCGTGGGAAATGAAAACGATTCGGTGTGAACCTTTTGCTCACCGTGTGCGCTGAACCCACACAAGAGCTATCTCCTGAGACAACAGGCAATTGAGGCCATTGACTCAGAGAATAGTTCTCATGTGCATTAGCGGGAATCAAACCCACAATCTCTGGAAACATTTGAGTTGCTCTGGCCATAAATGAGTTTGAACAATGCCAGCAGCTCAAGGGTATGTGGCTCAATCCGTTCTATCTATAGATAACACAAGACAAATGAGAACACTAGCCTGTCTGGGTACATCACTACGTCTAGACAGAAGGGTTTTCAGTAATATCAATCTTCATAACAAAAGTAAGTGTAACACCACCAATTGTATTTTCAGAATCATTCTCTCCAAATCTTCCCTTCTCCTGGACCATAACTACAAAATATGAAATTCACAGGCACAGCTTCTTAGGGGATAATGGACCCTACAGTTTTTTCTAGAAACTCAAATTTCTCAAAGATAAACTGAATTTCACCTGGATTTATGCAGAAAATCCAGTATTTTCCCGAAATTATTTGCTGAAATATCAATTTTTGCCCCAAAAAATATTCAGAAAAATCATTACTTTTGCCTTCATTTCAGTTTGATAGACATCCACCTTTAAATCCCCAAGCAGTGTCAATCGTCTCAATACTGATGACAAAACTAAATTTTGTATGATAATGGTCAAACAGATGATTGTTTCTATGAATTTCTGAGCAGGAATTGAGCTTTCAATAATAAAAGCTTGTCTCTATTATGCATGCATATGAATGCATGAATGGTTTAAGAGCCTGGAAATTTAATCCTCCAGGTCTCCTTAATCTTCCGAGAATCCTTTTTATCTGCAATAACTTGTTATCTCCCCTGACTAAGCCGAGATCTAGGAGTCTTGAATATGTCTATTACATGTACATTTCTCTCCTACAGTGTCAATACGAAGCTGCGCATCAAAAAACCCCTCGGCTCTGGGTACATTCATAATGTATTAAATTTGAACCAAGATGTCAGGAACACCAAGCAGTCAAGTCACAAATATACAGATTATCAAAAATTTTGCAATTAGAAATGACCCCTAAGATTTCCGTCCAATCAGAGAAACCGGTATTCATTACATAAATTTTTTGATGCATCAATGATGTATACCAAATTTTACATCGAGCATTTGAACGGTATCAGAGATAGAGATCATTAATGATTTCGCATAAATTAAAGATGGCCACCCTTCCTTCTCGCCACTCAGAGGAACTGATGTGGTTATTCATTGAAATTTCTCTTGATACATTGATGCTGTATACCAAGTTTCGTATAGAACACTGAAATGGTATCAGAGATATACATCATTAAAGATTTTGCATAAATTAAAGATGGCCACCAAGGTTTCCGCCCAATCAGAGAAACCAGAACTGTCATTTGTCGTAAGTCTCTTGATGCATCGATGATGTATACCAAATTTTACATCGTGCACTTGAACGGTATCAGAGAACGAGATCATTAATGATTTTGCATAAATTAAAGATGGCCGACCATCCTTCGCCCCACTCAGAGGAACTGATGTGGTTATTCATTGCAAGTCAGTTGATACATCGATGCTGTATACCAAGTTTGGTATAGAACACTTAAATTGGATCAGAGATATATATCATTAAAGTTTTTGCATAAATTAAAGATGGCCGCCAAAGTTTTCGGTCAATCAGGTCCCGATTCAAAGTATCTGGATGTATCGATGATGCATACCAACTTTCATATAAAACAACTGAATGGTAACAGAGATATGTATCATTATCGATTTCGCATAAATTAAAGATGGCCTCCAGGATTTCCAGCTAATCAGAGAAGCCGGTTTGGTAATTTATTGAAAGTTGTTTGATGTATAGATGATGTATACCAACTTTCGTATTGAACAGTTGAATGGTTTCCGAGATATGGATCATTATCCATTTCGCATAAAATTAAAGATGGCCGCCAAGGTTTTCACCCAATCAGGTCCCAATTAAATAGGCTTCTGGTCCTTGACTAGGTAAATAAGCATACCAAATTTGGAATTCTTCAGTGGAACCGTTCTCCGGCTATCTCGCTCACGTACAGACGTACGGACGTACGGACGTACGGACAGACGGACGTACAAGACGACGACAATACCCCATGGCCAAAATTGGCCGAGGGGTAATAAAACTGATACATCTTGAAACAGTTAGGTAAAACATATAACACTTGTTGCATGACACACTGCTTTCAAATTTTGGCTATATACTGAGGAAAAAGAAGGAAAAAGAAATACAAAGAAATCAAACCACATTTTCCGAAATCTCTGACCAGGAAGAAAATAAGAGTTTGGGTAAAATGACTATAACTATGGATATAACTATTTAACAAATAATAAGACATAAAATAATAAGAAAGAAGAAAATGTCAGCACTAATTATTATTTATTTAATTAATGATTTAAGGAAGATTTGTAATAATTTCTGATCAACGGCAGTCAGACTTCATTATCATGATCCTCACATCCTACAGGTCAAATTTACACCTGCTCGCTTTTCATCAATTTGATAATTAATGCAGAATAAACCCAACCCCCGGCCCCATCCTTGTAAATTCAGCAATAAAAAATAAGATTTAATTGAATATAACATTAACCAAAAAATTCTCCATACTGTCAGAAGGTGTGTAATCTGTTGAAACACAGAGATAAGGCTGATCCAGTTCATTAAAACTATAAATTAACTGTTCAACGTGAACATATTTGAAAACCACAACTTACGATTTTAATTGCTATCAGAGATTAAAATATCAGATAAAACGATTTCCTTTCCTATCGCGATTTTTATTATGTTCAACATTTTTTTCTTCTTCTTTTTTATCTGATCTGCCCTGAATATTTTTTTCTACCGAACAGCTTCAAAGTTACGCTGTACGGGGGCATGCATCACTTGAGTGAATCACAGAAATTTTTCGAATTAATGCAATTGTTCTGTGACATACAGCCCCTGGCCAGCTAAGCTCACCCATGCGGTGATCATTTCTCGCTTCATGGAAGTGGGGTTTGAACCACAGTCGAGACAAATTCTGACATAATCAAGTGAAAGCACGATACAAATTGCTTCTTCCATAATGTACATGTTAGAATGTCATGAAGAAACTGAGAGAACCCTAACTGTAAATGCTGCAGAACTCAACCACTGCAAGGGAGATAACAATTGTCTATAATGATCTGTCTGTTCCCATCAGCTGGCATGCTCCAATAAGGCCAAAAAACATGTCTTTTGTTTCTGGTTCCGGATCTTGTCAAAATGTGCTGCATTCAGTCAGTTCGTACTTTTTTCAAACCCACCTTTTGAGAACATGTATATGTTAATTCAGCCACAGAATATCATGCCTCAACCCATATAACAATCACTTCCCACATTTCCCCAGCCCTGTCAATTCAGCAAAAATTGTATGGCATTAACATAATTCCCATTTAACTCCATGTTCAAACTTGCTGAGGTGAACTGTTTTTACCACAACATTCACCTCGGCAATTGCTGATTGCCGTGATGAATTGACAGTGACTGTTTCCCTGGATTTAAACAGTTATTACCGCCTTTCTCTTCACCTGATACTACATGGCATGCAAATACAAGCGTGATGATTCTGACTTTGGTCAAGGGAAATAATAAATATTAGAAAGTTGTTTAAAAGGGTTGGCCGCGCAAGTTTCAAAACAACTTGAGCTACTTATGAGGCCATCCTTAAAAATAAGTTTGTTGCGCGTAACCCGACCGACTGTCCAAAAATCCGCCGACTGGAAACTTTTTTCGCCGATTTTCCGACCGGTCATCTTTTTATTTTATTTTGCAATGTCAGAATTATCTCCCCTATCTCCTCTCTGGGTAAACGTATGTAAAACGTTCGCCCAGCAAAAGCAAGCAGGATTTCACTCTCCAGTAGTCGGCGATGTTAGCTTATGTCACACGTTTTGAAGGCATATCCTCCATGGCCCAGTCCGTAGGGGAATGCAGTTTTCGTCGACCACGTGTATATGGCGGGAAGTTCTCCCTTCTGTTTTGTGTTTGGGTTTGATGGAGTCGAGAGGACAATAAACACATCGAGAGGCAACAGCAACACAGGATGGGAAAAATATTTGAAAACGGTTGGTTATTAAAACCTGCCATACAGAGCTCTGTCGCGAATCGACGTGGAACGTAGACATGTTTAGGACTGCCACCACCTCGTGGGTCCGTACACCGACAGATTCTGAGACTGACGATGTTACAACAACAACGATGTTTGGATTTCTACTTTTATCCGAGAAGACTTCAGTGTGCCTAAATGCAGCAAATCTATACTGCTTTGTTGTTTAACCGAAACTTTATAACCCTCTATGTCGATAAAGCTATGGATTATAGTGTCGGTGACTTCAGCGGTCTTGACAAATTAGACCCGTCAGCTTAATTTTGACGTTCCGATGTCGGCATCAAATTTATACGCTTGTCAGAATTCCACCTCGGACTAAATTCCACGAAAAGACACAGGTTAGAAACTTAGTATTTGCCTCATTGTTGTCAGTAAATTAAATTACGATGTATTTCTAATCTGAATAAAGGAAGTACCTAAGTATTCAATAAAAGCACACCATAAATTTGCGACGAGGAAGGGCGGTAATGATGTTAATGATTAATTTGAGGTAATTTTCTGAACTCCAAATGGTAATGAACAACCTTCTGTATAACACTTGAGAGGATTTTTTTCTTTCCTGTCACAATTTTGGCAAAAGTGTGTCTGATAGTGGTATATGTAAAATTTTTTTTTTGACCAGCTAGTCACTAGTCATTGTCAAGAATGTGTTCAAGGATGTCGATGTCTTCTAAGAAATACATGTGGCTGTCGCCATCGGGACCCCTCGGGTCGGGCCCAGAGCAATTGTGGAAATAATGTTTCTGACCCCAACAACTCACATATTTGGGGTGGGCATAATTTTACCTGTATGATATAGATCATAGACAGACAAAACAATATAGCAATAGAGCAGTGATTACCTATAGCAGATGTAGTCGAACGATTACTGTCTATTCACAGCAATCCACATAGGTTTGTGTGAACTCCTGAAAAACACATCCCATGGCACCGACTTTCAATAGGCTTCTGGTACTGGCTGTATTAAACAACTGTATTAAGTTTCATTGTTGTGAGTGAAGGACTTTTTGAGATAATGTGTTTACAAGGATATGGGCCAACAGACATGTATAAAGGGGCAGAACTCCTGAAAAACACATCCGATTACACCGACTTTCAATAGGCTTCTGGTACTGGCTGTATTAAACAACTGTATGAAGTTTCATTGTTGGGAGTGAAGGACTTTTTGAGATAATGTGTTTACAAGGATAAAAACAGACAGACATGTATAAAGGGGCATAACTCCTGAAAAACACATCCAATGGCACCGACTTTCAATAGGCTTCTGGTACTGGTTGTATTAAACAACTGTATGAAGTTTCATTGTTGTGAGCGAAGGACTTTTTGAGATAATGTGTTTTACAAGGATATGGACCAACAGACATGTATAAAGGGGCATAACTCCTGAAAAACACATCCGATTACACCGACTTTGAATAGGCTTCTGGTACTAGCTGCATTAAACAACTGTATGAAGTTTCATTGTTGTGAGTGAAGGACTTTTGAGATAATGTGTTTACAAGGATAAAAACAGCCAGACATGTATAAAGGGGCATAACTCCTGAAAAACACATCCAATGGCACCGACTTTCAATAGGCTTCTGGTACTGGCTGCATTAAACAACTGTATGAAGTTTCATTGTTGTAAGTGAAGGACTTTTTGAGATAATGTGTTTACAATGATATGATGGACAGACGGACAGACGGACAGACGGACGGACGGACGGACGGACGACGGAGGCAACGACAATACCGCTCGGGCAGAATCTGCCGAGGGGTAAAAACGGTTACACAAGCCTGAATTTAAGAATATCTTGCTTTATACCTTGAAGATAACTAGTTTTCTATACTGAAATAATTTTGCTGCCAGACAAAAAGAATATTTCAAATGACCTGCTTAGTATCTGAACTAAATCACACTAACCTCTTCCAGCCTCCCCAAAAGGAAAACCTGATCTAAGAAAAAAAAAAAAAATTACCTACCTACCGACCCAACTTCCTGAGGTAGGGTCGGGTTACAGCCAACAAACATATTTTTAAGGATGGCCTGACCAGAAACAAAATACTTATGACCAGAAACAAAATATTTATTTTTTGGCCTTAACATTAGTTATCATGCAATAATTTATGGTAATCTCTCTAATAATTCAATCCCCCTATCAATATTCAATCACCCCCCAATTTCAGGGACAAAACTTAATCATTGGTTCTACTAGATTTGATCACGCTCTAAATACCATTGGAATAATGAAGAAAAAATGGATTATATGCATGATATAGAACCATTTTTTCAACTTCCTGTTCTAAAATATCCGATCACCCCAGATTTTGTGGTGAGAAATTTCACTTCCTGTGATTGAATTATTGGAGGGATTACCGTGTTCTTGTGTCTGTTCTCTTGAGAGCTGGTCTGCTGGGTAACATTGGCTTCCGGTTTACAAATGTCAGTAAAACGGAAACCAGAATAATTGGGATACCTTGAGAAAGTGTGTGAAACAAAAGCTTACAGTTTGGGAAGTGACATTCTATTTCTCAACAATGTTGGTCTTCAAATTTGAAAATAAAAACACTAGAAAAGCATCCAAAATTTGATGCACCAGTTTGGACTTGAACTATACATGGATGATGCAGAAACAAACAAAAAATTCTTGGCCTAACTTAAACTTGTTAGTGTAGTGTGCAACAGACAATTTATTTTAGCTCGGTAATAATTGCCTATAGTTTCCAAATTAAGAATCCTCCGCATCTTCTCCTCCAATGATTTATCTAAACTGACAATTACTCCGAAATTCAGAAGTCAACTAAAAAGTAAACTAGTATCATAATATAAATTCCGCCACAGAAATGGACATGTCAGTGTACCTCCGATTGTGTAGTACTCCAATCACAGGAGTGTGATTTCACAGAATATCACAATAATGGGGTGACCCAATTTATTGGAACAGATATTTAGTTGATGAAATGGCCATTACAGGAAGTGAAATTTCCCACTATAAAAATCAGGGGGCGATCCAATTATTACAACAGGAAGTTGACAAAACGGATAAAAAATTATGCAAATAATCCATTTTTTTCATAATTATTTCTTGTTGTTATTTATATGATTTTAGAGGGTGACCAACTTTATTTTAATGACTGATTGAATTTTGTCCACAACAGTGAGGGTGATTGAATTTTAATAGATTGATTGAATTATTAGAAGTTTTACTGTAAGATTGATTTACAGTAAGATTGATATACAGTAAGATTGATTTACAGTAAGATTGATTAAAGTATTAAAACATTGACCGTATTAATCAAGACTAAAATTGTATCAAGTTTCGAGAGCTGTAGATGGATTTAAACCTTCCAGTTGTTCAAAATCCAGCCAGCAATCAAGGCTGAAGCTGCACATTTTACTTCACTGTAAAAAAGAAATATTGGAATGATTAAAGGCTAATTTCGTGAGTCCGCTGCTATATAAATCCTTCCAGCCCTTGATACTACATGTAGGTTACTCTGTGGCATGACTTGTCGGCCTGCCCCTGTATTTGGACAGAGTGGGATCATTCCGTTCTGATTTGGGGGCTTCTACAAGATCACTTCGTGGCCCCACCATGTCAAATTCTATATCGACCCGATTGATTAGAAATACATATTTCCAAATATTCTGTGTATGCTTTCATGGACCTAACCTCCGTCAGTGTTTGACCAGCGATCACCTGACAGCTTCCAGAGTCATGAAAAACCCAAATTCAAATCCTTAAAAACGAGCTAATTGGGATTTTACAGAATTCCCTTTTGTTTGTCTTAGATGTGAGGGATATAAAATGTTTACTTTTGTTATATTCACTATTTGACTCCAACTTTCCAATGTCGTCAATGAAAATCTAACTCTGTCTTTTTCTTACGCACATTTTTTTTTTCACTCAAATTATCCAGTTCATTTAGTCCAGCCCGGAATTAAATACAAATACTGCTTTACTATGGAGCACACTATTGGGAACTTCAATTTCATTTGAAATGCATTTTCAGCAGTGAGAAAACAAAAGAGAAAATAATTTTCCCAAAACATCCTCACAGTGTAAATTGAGAAAAATTAATCATCACACAAATAAGTAGATTTATTTCTCTACTCTTAAGAGGAGAACTATTTTTGAGTTAAACTCAATTATAAATTTCAACATCTTAAGTTCACACAGAAAGGTGGGTCAGGCCATCCTTAAAAATTTGTTTGTTGGGTGTAACCCAACTCTATCTCAAAAATTTGGGTAGGTAGGTTGGAATGAAATTTGAAAAAAAATCTAAAAAAATCTGGAAGATATGCAAATAAAAAGTTTTGGGTAGGGGGTAAAATGGTGAGTAGGAAGGGTTATGACCAATCAACATATTTTTAACGATCGCCTCATTATTTCACAGTTTCGATGATGACATGTCACTGTTATACAAAACATGCTAAGGATAATATACTTCGATCATTTTTCAGATTAAAAAAAAGATGCTATGAATTCCATTCTGACATGAACTTATAATTAGTCATCAACAGGAAGTCCAATCTGATAAAATATCCATAAAAAAAATCACTTTTGGATGATAGTCGGGTGTTTTTCATAAAAAGAAGAAATATTTTCCTCCGAAAACATCTCAGAAGGACTTGGCTTTGTCCAATATATATATATTTTCTGTCATAATTTCATCAATTAACTAGTGTATATAGATAATGGGCAGAATGGAATGAAAAACGTTTGAAAGGCCACATAATGGAATTCTATAATTTGAATCCAAGATGGGAGGATAAGGTGGATGAATATCACAGAGTGACACCAGGATAATGGAGAACTTGTCATAAAGTTACGAAATCTCCACTTCTATATAAGTGAGACTGACAATTTTTTTTCGTAACGATGTAATATCGGCAAGAAATCACTTCTTTTTTTTTACTGAAAAAACTTTCCAAATTCCTTTATCTGGAAAGAAAAATGGCCGTATCATTAAATATGTCCATCAAGATGTGGTCTCCGTAACAGCATAGAGCAAAACGACATAATGTACCATTGTCAAATGAATTGATTGTCTATGCTCGCAGCCTTCACTCAAGGCTACGCTTAACACCCATTTAACTATCGAGTTATTTTTATCAACCTTGATATAAAAATAGACGTTCATATTCATCAATAATTCATAATATTTTATTAATGAATTTCAGCAAAAAACAGGTAATATATCAATGCCAAATCAAGATTGAACTACTTGGACTATCAGTTTCATCTATAAAGGCCTAAAACCGAAAAATGAGAGATATTACCGTAACAAAAAGGAATGTTTAAAAAAAACTACGAAAATCATACCTGCACGCTTTCTGATCTGATGTACCCTTGTCCCCAGCCCCCCCCCTCCCCTCCCCCCCTCAATAAACCAATGGCCAAGCTGGCTTTCTCAATACTAGACACAAATAGATCAAAAAAATATATTTTCTTTGTTGTATCAAAATAGAATTTATGAGATACAAAGAAAGAGAAATAATATATAATGTTATGTAGGCAAATTAAGTGTTTGATCAATGGAGAGTACAGTCATATTACTTCAGGCCAGGAAATATAAGTTAAATCCTAATAATGATTGATAGACAGTGGTGGAAATACAATCTATTAAATCTGGGATATAGCATTAGAGGGATTCGTAACTCTGTTATATTGAACTGCAGATATTGTTCTCGCTAAGTGAGTTTTTGCAAAGGCTCAGAAAGAATCTCGTTTATTGGCAAAACAACTAAATTTTCTTGTCACCAACATGGTGAGGGATATTACAAAAACAAACTTTGATACATTTGAAATTTCTTTTCACTAGTCTTTTTTTTGTGCCGAAGTAAGGGGTGGCCAAATACTGAGGAAAAATCTGCAATTTACATAGATTTCTTGGTTATCCGTATTCCTCTAAAAACTTGAATATGCCATCTTAACAATATTTATATTACTGACTCTTTTGTTAATGTTATACACCAAGTGTCCCACTATATGACATATATTGGCTGAGTTACAGGGATTAAAGCTTCCAGAATTTAGTACCCTATTTCTTTTAATTTTTCAAACAGCAATTTCAGATTTAAAAGCAGAAAAGAACCATCTTTATGTCAACTGAGGCTAAATACTGCGACTCGGATATGTTATTTATCCCAAGAACTGAAATCATAGCCGATTAAATTTGTAGAGTGTTGGCAGGATTTCTCTCCACAGATGCCTGAAGTTAAGTTTTGCCGTCTGAATAATTAGAAGAAATAGGGTACAGCATTTTACAACACTGAAAATGTATAACAATTGGACTACTATCCCCCCTGTCATATTTTCCCCCGGATTAAATACACAGGGTGTGCGCTCATTTATTGGACAACTTTGATCCTAAAACTCTGAGGAATAATTAAGTCACAACTGTGGAGTGGAACTGCAATAATTATTATTTCATTCCTATTTATGACTGTTGTACATGGATATGAAAATTATGAAAGACCATGAATTAAATTCCATTAAATTTTCATTAATAAGTGCATTTTTAATGCCTAATGTAATCATTAGAAATTAAGTCATCATTTGTTTTGCTTTAATGGCCATTAAATATTGAATGGTTTACAGGACACATTAATGGCCATTTAATGGGATACCTGTCAAGTAGTCTCCCCTGAACCATCTCCCCCCTAAACTATGAATGAGGGGTAATCTGTAATTAATCCTACATTACAGATACAATCTAATTGTCCATTATTATAACCTGTGGTACTGGTCTCCTCCTCTCCAATAATCTTATGGTACCGGTATACGTTAGTGAGGGCACGATCTTGATATAATGATGGCATTTCCTTTTTCGATATCTTCGTGAGATGTGATTCATTTATGCTAAGGTTTAGGGAAATCCTTCCCAAGCCTTTTTATTTTATTTAGTCAAATAGTGCAAAATATAGCTATCTTCAATGATGGAAGATTTATGAAAAGAACATTTAACAGTAGTAGCACAACTTCAGGCGTGTCATTAGAATGTGATAGGCGTCTGTTTCTGTCCCTCTGCTCTGACCAAAACAGTCGCCTACTTCTCATGTAATTTCTATACACTAAATTTCATTTCTTGCGGCCGCCTACTTCAATGACTTCCACCTACTTCAATAGCTTCCACCTACATGTACTTCAAAACCTGGTTCGGAGATTACTGTTAGATTTGGGATTGTGTGGGTGGGGTATATGTTAGAAGATCATGTTGGACTAGAATAGACAAAGATTTGGATTTATACAATGCATACTGAGTGTACTGTATAATAATCATTAAATTTACAGTATTCAAATTGCTATTCCATTCATCAGTCTTAGCCCTGATCAAACCACAGAACTATTTCATGAATGAAATCATATAACATTGACGACGTACACATTCACACATCGTTCCTTATCTAAGATCTCGTTATTCAAATTAAGAAATATTTTCTCCTCCATAACATTCTATACTTGGTGCCTGAAGGCCATTCTTCTGCTGAGGCCGGGATGAATTATAAACTCGATCCGACTTCATTGGTATTCACTTCACATCACGGATGGCATCATGGAAAACTAGAGAAATATTTCTGAAATAATTAGATTATGTCTTCGTGTAAATGTATATTATATTGTTCCTAAATTCTAAGTGTAGTAATTTTCGCAATTCCATAATAATAAAAACAGCTGCGAGCAAACTTTTAGGCTTCATATATTCGGATCCCTGTGTGAAGTCACTGAGGTTAATCTTGACTCAATTTAATAAGAGTTCCTATCAATCTACGAGCATTCTGCTTTGAAATTTAAAACATTTAGACAAATTCAGAAGGAAGTGAAATACAGAAAGATTTATCTAATCTCCACAGGACTCCATGTTTAAAGAATCCGCTTTCTCTATGCTCATGATGTATGAGCCAATTAAAATGGTCATATTTTTTGTTTATTTTCACTTATTTATACAGATGTGCATACATATATAAAAGCCTATGTATCAACACTGATACAAAAATTATTTCATTTCAAAGAGAATAGAACTATAAAAATGAAGAATTTGTTTAACCTTTTGCTTATCTGTTCATACAAATACTCCAATAAAATCCACAGTTGGATATAATGATACCTGGGAGCCATAGTGAAGGTTTTAAAAAGAGAATTTCATAATCAGTACAGACACGGCATCGGAGGGTAGAATGTAGTAGCCTTTAATCAATGTACCATTGTTAATTATGATAAAACTGCCAAGTGCATGTGGTGGACTTAGGGAAGTTTCCCCGTCCAGGTCGTCCTCGATCTTTCCTTCTCCATCCTGGACATGTTACGTAAATACTCGGGGTGAAGACAGAGGAGGGTGGTAATACAACATTCCAGCACTGCGAGTAGCGAGTATGATCAATTCTACATTAACGTACAACTGACAAGGGCGTGCTGACCGGCTCTCCAAGACCGGGGCCCGCTGATTTGGTTAGGCTCAAAAATTGCTAAATTTACGAAAATGGGCCCAAACATGGACCACACTGCGCTCCGCAACACTGTAACCCTTGGCAACCAATGACATCATCAATCAATGGAAACATTTTTACTTATTAGTGTCGACTGTGCAAAAAGTAATGCATCGTTTTTTGTGTGTGGGAATCGCAGGGGCCCCCAACACGGCACACAGTGGGATGGGAGAGAAATCAGAAACACGCACATTGCTCTCCGCGCTGTGACACAAGCCACCTCTGAATTATTGACGATCACCCAACAGGGTGGTTGCCTTATCAGCGAACGAACTTCGCCCAATTGCACCGCTCAACAGCCTCTGCTCTATTGAAGGGACCTGATTTCCTTCATCATGCATCAAAATGCCTGGCCAGTTCCACGCAACCATTGCCCCCCAAAAAGCTTCCAGCCTAGCGAGTTCACTGTTTGGGTTGCAGGCTCTAATGAAAGCCAATGGGGGTTCAATTTCTCTCGGCAGATAACAGATAACGTCCCAGCTTCCCGTGGTTGGAGTCTGAAAGAACGACTCTAGGTATAGGGTAGACCAAGAGAGAGAATGCAATGCTTGACTGAATCCATTTTATGATAGGGGAATATGGCCTTTTTGCTCCATTTAACACAAATCAATCATCATAGTCCCATTACTCGTGGGCCCGGCTAGGCTAGAGACCGCACTACGTCACATTTAAATTAAACATTTCTCTAAAATCCAAAATTACTTCCGCATCCATTTCCTCGATCAGTTCAAATCAGTTAATTTCCTTTTATGCCATTCCAAGGTCCAAGACCGCATGACTTTCACAACATGTGTGTTTCAATTTGGTTAAATTGAAGCAGTAATTTAATACAAATTTATACTCAACTATAAAACTATACTTGTATAATAATAATGTAGTTTGAGAGGGCAGAAATATGCCTATGTGTGCCACCTTAATAAATGAATCCGCTTAAAATAAGCCCAAGGTTGCAGAAATCATTGCGCATCTTGTACCAAAATCCACTGCAACATCAAAGTCTCAGTACAATTTCAATTCTACCCAAAAGAAGTCTTGAAGTCTTTATTATGTTCTCCCTCCCTGAGCATATTAACATCCAATGAAGTTGTTATTCCCGATGCATGATTTGAAAATAAAAATATACTAATTTTGGCAAAAGCTTAGTTTCAGAAGAAAAAAAAGTTTGAACAAAATTGTTACTGTGGCAGCAAAATTGGAGTTTTACGTAACTGCGTTACTCATCAGGGTTTAAAGTTCATACGACTTTCGACAAGTGAGTGGTTTAACTATTCCCCAATTGACCAAATTATAGGCTAAATGAAATGCCAATAAACCCGCTTAAACTTTATGGCATGAGGAATATGTGATGAAGTAGTCACTGAATTGAGACAGACATATTTAGCGAGCGATCAGACAAGTTAGGAACTCTGTCACTTTATTCCATGTCGATCAGGCCCTAGTCATTAGGAACAAGCAGATCAATTTATGACTAGGTCTTCATTCTTACAATTTGTGTACATGTATACTCTGAAATCTTTCCGATTTATATGCGCTGATACACAAACAACCATCATATGGACAGTAATGAGGGGCTTCACAAGGGGACAGGAGCAGGTGGGGAGGGGAGGGTATAGGATGCTGGAGAGGATGGTAGAGGGGAAGGAGGTGAGGGTATAGGGTGGTGGAGACTGGAGGGAGCGTAGGGTGGTGGGTAGGAGGGTAGAGGGTGGGGATCATGGGAGAGGGGAGGGAAAGGGTATGGTGAGTGAGTGAATAGGGTTTAACGTCACTTTCAACAGTTTTTCAGCTATATCACAACGGGAAGGGAAGGGAGGGAAGGGGAAAGGGCATAGTGTGGTGGGAGGGTAGAGGGTGGGGAAATGGGAGGGTAGAGGGTGGTGGGGAGAAGGGTAGAAGGTGGGAGAGGGATGCGGGCATAGGGTGGTGGGGAGGACTGGGTAGAGGGGCAGTGGAGAGGGGAGGGGAAGGGTATAGGGTGGTGGGGAGAAGGGTAGAGGGCGGGGAGATTGAGGGTATAGGGTGGTGGGAAGAAGAACACAGGGTGGGGATGGGGAAGGTATAGGGTGGTGGAGAGGAGGGTAGAGGGGGAGGGGAGGGTATAGGGTGGTGGGGAAGAGAGTAGAGGGTGGGGGGTATAGGGTGGTGGGGGGTGTAGAGGTTATTTGCAAATCTTAATTCGCTTAATTTCAATGATCTGAAGAAAAAAAATATGAAGTGAATTTGAAATAGTTTCAAATGACGAATTTCACTGTTAAAGTGGATGTGTACAATTTGTAATTTACTTCATGATATAACATCAAGGTGTTTACACTGACAATATCAGATAGTTTCTAATCAAGTGCCAGATCAGGAAACTTTAAAAATCTTATAGTCTCTGAGTTGAATTTACATGCAGCTGATATTTACAAATGAGTGGCATTTGGAGTTCTTGGAAAGTATTTTAAACATGTAAACAAATAAATCATTGCATATGAGCAGTTTCTTATCTTGTGACAACAAAATTTGATAGAGCATTTAAGCTGTTACGATGGAAACATTCAACATGCCACATCGCCTTGTTCCAAGGACTATCAATAACAACAGAGCAACCATATAACTGGCTTAGCCAGGGGTTACCTTGGAGAAGATGTATTGAAACAGTGCAATGTACCTGGTATCCCCTAAAAGGTGATCACAACAGGGACTTCAATCTGATATCACCGCTAGTCATAGAACCTAGGTCAGTTTCAGCTGACCAGAATGACACCCCCTTATGGGGCCTCTTAGAGAAGTAATACTGGCTGACAATAGACTATCCATCTTAGCTAGGCTGTCAGGATGTAACATTCTAACTAGCGATTTGCCAAATACAGCCAATTACATGCTTCCACTACCATTCATCTCCCCTTAATACCATCTCTACACACCGTTACACAAAACTCTTTGATCCCACGACGGATACCTTCTCCGCTTTATTTCCCCGTCTTTGCATGTCCATCAATACGATTTATATCAACTCTTGGCTATGGACCAAGGTGGGTCCGGACAGATGGAATAAGAGAGGGGGAATTTGTACGATGATTACATGATAAGTGTCTACAATGAGAGCATCAATGGTCTCTGATCGACCCATCAATTGAACACTTACTCTCTGATCCCATAACAGCCGTTTTTATTTCCGGATCTGACCAGTTATGGCGCATTGCTATTAATGCTCACCACTGATATTAATGGTCAACACTGATATTAATGGTCAACAGTGCCATTAATGCTCAACACTGATATTAATGGTCAACAGTGCCATTAATGCTCAACACTGGTATTAATGGTCAACACTGCCATTAATGCTCAACACTGATATCAATGGTCACCACTGCCATTAATGGTCACCACTGCCATTAATGGTCAAAACTGCCATTAATGGTCAACACTGATATTAATGGTCACCACTGCCATTAATGGTCAACACTGATATTAATGGTCACCACTGCCATTAATGGTCAAAACTGCCATTAATGGTCAACACTGATATTAATGTTCAACACTGATATTAATGGTCAACACTGCCATTGATGGTCAACACTGATATTAATGGTCACCACTGCCATTAATGGTCAACAATGATATTAATGGTCAACACTGCCATTAATGCTCAACACTGATATTAATGGTCACCACTGCCATTAATGGTCAACACTGCCATTAATGGTCACCACTGCCATTAATGGTCAACACTGATATTAATGGTCACCACTGCTATTAATGGTCAACACTGATATTAATGATCAACACTGATATTAATGATCAGCACTGCCATTACTGGTCAACACTGATATTAATGGTCACCACTGCCATTAATGGTCAACACTGCTATTAATGGTCAACACTGATATTAGTGATCAGCACTGCCATTACTGGTCAACACTGATATTAATGGTCAACACTGATATTAATGGTCAACACTGCCATTAATGGTCACCACTGCCATTAATGGTCACCGCTGTCATTAAGGGTCAATACTGATATTAATGGTCACCACTGCCATTAATGGTCAACACTGATATTAATGGTCACCACTGCCATTAATGGTCAACAATGATATTAATGGTCAACACTGATATTAATGATCAACACTGCCATTAATGGTCAACACTGATATTAATGGTCAACACTGATATTAATGGTCAACAATGCCATTAATGGTCACCACTGCCATTAATGGTCAACACTGCCATTAATGTTTAACACTGATATTAATGGTCACCACTGCCATTAATGGTCAACACTGCCATTAATGTTCAACACTGATATTAATGGTCACCACTGCCATTAATGGTCAACACTGTCATTAATGGTCACCACTGCCATTAATGGCCAACACTGATATTAATGGTTAACACTGATATTAATGGTCAACACTGCCATTAATGTTCAACACTGCCATTAATGGTTAACACTGATATTAATGTTCACCACTGCCATTAATGGTCAACACTGCCATTAATGTTCACCACTGCCATTAATGGTCAACACTGATATTAATGGTCAACACTGCCATTAATGTTCAACACTGCCATTAATGGTTAACACTGATATTAATGGTCACCACTGCCATTAATGGTCAACACTGCCATTAATGTTCAACACTGCCATTAATGATCAACACTGCCATTAATGGTCAACACTGCCATTAATGTTCAACACTGCCATTAATGGTTAACACTGATATTAATGGTCACCACTGCCATTAATGGTCAACACTGCCATTAATGTTCAACACTGCCATTAATGGTCAACCCTGCCATTAATGGTTAACACTGCCATTAATGGTTAACACTGATATTAATCATGGGCATCGTCAGGATTTCTGCGAGGGGGTCGTTTTGTATAATTACTTACATATGACCCCCCTAACAACACCCTTGTTATCATTGGTCATCTGTGGCTACATGTACACACTAATTTGAATAAATAGACCTACCGGAACCTAACTGAATACTATCAGTTATTATAGACCTACCGGAACCTAACTGAATACTATCAGTTATTATAGACCTACCGGAACCTAACTGAATACTATCAGTTATTATAGACCTACCGGAACCTAACTGAATACTATCAGTTATTATAGACCTACCGGAACCTAAATGAATACTATCAGTTATTATAGCTAAGTACAGTTTCTATGAAAAATGATTAAGTATGGGGCAAGGTGTCCCAGGCACCCATATTAAATAATATAATACACTCTACAAAAGATCTTTAATTCTGAAAATGAAATGAAGAGTTCTGATTAGAAGCATGATAAGAATTGAATTGAATTTGAATTGAATTGAATCTTTATATACCGGATTTAAATGTAATGTAATCAGCCTCAAAATCTAGACTGCCAGCAAGATTTCTGAAACTCACTGAGAGTGACATATATGCTACAACAGGTACAGAAAGAAGTATATTCGACCACATCAATCTCAACTTGTGTCTAGCGTTCATGAGAAAACGGGAGACAATGATCATGAAAAATAAATGGCATGGCATGCCGTTTATTTTTTTGATGGCCACAGTGAATGCACTGTTTGGCTTGGTTGTCAACATTGCAACGACATAGTTGAAAGTGGGGGTCATGACTGTTTGTTGGACGATGTCATAATGTGGAGTGTCGTTTGACCGATGTCATCGTCATTCCATATGTTGTGGTTGTACTAGCTATGGTGAACCTGAAGTTCGTTGAAGTGGAGGGAATTTTCAAATTTCTTTGCCTGATATTCTTGCTTTTACAGTGTATATTGACATCGCTGTTATCAAATATGAAAACCATGATGCCTTTGACGCCGACTGTATAGAAATATCCTTGTCAGATACAGAATTCATATTTCCTGATTTAACTTTTCAGAAAACTGATAAAGTATCCGGCGAAGAACAAAAGAAAATATTTCTAGGCAAGCATGACAGACAAAAAGGAATTTGAGAGAACTTTACCAAGAAAGACGGGAGGGCAATTGGAACTCTCTGTTGAAAACTTAGCCTTTGGTGAGATAAAATTACAATGACATGATCTCCTCTTCACCCTTAAATCTTACATCACGTCCAGTCCTGGTTCGACTTTGAAATGATCATATTTACAGAGAAATGAAAGCTGAGTGTGTGGGAACATCAGAAGAACATTGAGCGGATTGATTCCACGCCAAAGGACAATTTAGGCACATGTCCACCCACGATTGTCTTCTGTCACTTTAGTAGCGTACCATGCTCAATACAACCACATTTGTAAATTTAGCTGAAATTCCTTCCCCATGGGAAGTAACCCTTCCAATTACAGTAACCCTTCCAATTACAGACCAAGACACCCCCATTATGCAATACTGAACTTTCCCATCACAGTGGATGGACAATGCCCATTATGGATCCCTGGGGGGAGTGACAGGCTAAATCTGTGGAACTCCTATAAAGCAATTCCATTTGCTCCATTTGCATTAACTGCCAACAATTTGTGTTTTATTTGGGCTGCCTAAAAAACAGTTTTAATTATTAACAAGTTGGGCACAAATGGCACCAACCTGGAATAATCTACACACCTTGGCCTTCACTTCGGTTAACTGGATTTCCTACATTACAGACCATTAGGCAATCAAACAATAGTATCCGCCGGGGATAATACTGCAATAAATCTTTAAAAAAACTTCCACCTTTCATAAATCTTCCACATACTTACGGGAAGTTTATCCCAGAGGTTTCTGGAGAAAGGAAAAAATCTTTGGTATTGTTGGGAAAAATACTTGGTATTGTTGGGGAAAATACTTGGTATTGTTCTTTTTTTTTTCCTTCCACTTCTATGTTTCACTCGTACTTACTCATATTTGAGTGGATTGAACACAAAATACATAACCATTTGAGAAATGAAAACAATTGCAGGTGAAATTATTTCTATAATAAAAAAAAAGACAAAAAAGATAATGCCACTTAAAATGTTTAAAAACAATATTTTTCGATATTTCTTTGAAGCTGGACAAAAGAGATACTCTACATCTTTTCCCTGAAGCAATTGTTGTTTAAATGCAACATAGGCACGGATTCTCGGTCCATCTTCATTTAAGTCACAAGAGAGCAGAGAACAATCGTCTGTCTGGGTACAAGAATGAGTCCAGACAGAATACTCTTCAGTGATATAAACACCTTGACAATAGAAACCTACATGACAGCTCGAACAAATTTCAGTGTAGAGTTTCAGGTCTCTCGAACACTGATGTGGAAATTGTGGTAATTCCCCTAATAATTCAATCATTAGTTCACATTTCAACTCTGTTATTCAAACACAGAGAAAAAGTAACATTTTCTATTCTTCATTCAAATTGAGTCATTATATGACACCTTGTGGCTGGTGCCATGAAGAATATTGCCAGATATAAGCCATTTTTGCTGCACTTCCAGTGATCGAATTATTAGGGAATTACCGTACTTGTGGAGGACAGTATCAAAGTGAATATATCTGTGGAGGACAGTATCAAAGTGAATATATCTGAGTGTACATGTATATTAGCGAAAGAGGAATCTTGCTTATACTTGTAGTCCAAAGTTACACAATGTATGTGAGTTGGTGGGAGATGAACCCTTTAACTTGGAAAGAAACAAAAATATTTTTTAAACAATAAACGGAAGGCTCACTGTATACGTCTATATAAGAGCTGTGATTATCTGGCGGTCAGTATACATCGGTGATCTTACATTTGTAGATTACAGCTTTTTTATTCCGTCCCCTAATGTCTTTTTTCTCAGCAGCTTCAGTCACCCACATAGCGAGCACCCTCATCAATAATGAAACAGTGCCATTAAGCTAACCTGTAATCGTAAGGGCGAGGAACGGACAAGTACAAAACAGTTCACGAGTCCATACAAACTAAGCACTGAGAGGTAATTTGAAGATCTGAACCCATAAAGAGGCTGACACAGAAACAGTCCATATCCTTAATACAGGTACACTGGTCCCACATGATAACACAGTTCACTATAAAGTGCAGGTTTCAGTATAGCACGACCACTATTGTTTCCCCAATATTAATAGTAGTAATACTGCTGCAATGAAAACTTAGTATAGTGTGACTCTCCTATAGTGTGGTCAATATTTTATCCACCATGTAAATTAGGCAACCAAGTTTTGCCTTCAACATAATGCCTAATAAATAAGTGTATACAACCACCCCCCCCCCCCAACCTTTTATTTTTCGGGTGGGGTGCTTGTACTGGTGGTACAAATATAACAAATGTATTTTTTTTTAATTAAGGCGACCCCTCTGGCGCGACCCAAATTGGAGAACAAGTGCAGACTCTATACAGATTAGAATGCTTTCTCAGTCCAGCTGCCAGTGACTGATATATGCCATGTACAGGGATTCAATTTCTCCATAACATTGAATCAGTTACTCCATTGAGGACTGTTTAACTGAGTTTAACATTGGAAATAGAGATAGACTGACCCATTAATTTCAAGGACAGTTTTTTTTTTCATGCTCAAGATGACCATGGTCAGAATGAATGATGAACACAATAGATACAGACAGAATCACCAGATGACAAATTGCCAAGCCCGAAATGGCCATTGGACCAAATGGTTAACAGACAAAATAGCCACAAACTGAAACCAAATGGTGACCAGGCGATGTAGCCAACAGACAAAATGACCACAGACTAAAACTGCCTAATGGAGAAAAATGATCAACGAACAAAATGGTCAACAGACAAGACAGCCACAAACTGAAACCAAATGATGGTGACCAGTCGATGTGGCCAACAGACAAAATGGTCACAAACTAAACCTGTCCAATGGACAAAATGATCAGTAACAGAAAAGCCAAAACATAAATTGCCCAATGAACAAAAAAGCCAACAGACAAAATAACCACAGACTAAAACTGCCTAATGGAGAAAAATGATCAACGAACAAAATGGTCAACAGACAAGACAGCCACAAACTGAAACCAAATGATGGTGACCAGTCGATGTGGCCAACAGACAAAATGATCACAGACTAAACCTGTCCAATGGACAAAATGATCAGTGACAGAAAAAGCCAAGACATAAATTGCCCAATGAACAAAAAAGCCAACTGCACAAAATGGCCAAGGGTACAATGGAGAGAATACCTAATGCACAAAATGACAGATGTTAAAAAATGACCTGGCTTTTTAATCCCTCTTTTGTGCTTGGCTATCAATGAGGGACTCGCACAATAGAGACACTGGGTGAACAGGAAGTACCACCTCTGGACAGTGAGTGGTTAGCTGGATCATAACGGTGTGAAATGGCAAAAAGGAAGTGAAAATCTGGGCTGTTCATTGGCTACATTGTATTGTGCAAGCTCCCCATTGTTTCAGGACTCTGATTTTGAAGGATATCAAAGTTAAAATGCTAATGTAATGCACAGCACAAGTCTATCATCTCTTCTGACATTAATAATTAATAATTGGAACAAATCTGTTCAATCACTGCATTGTCACGATGTCTCGCAGACAAGATGTTGAAGTGTATATTTATGTATGATGTCGCCATCAGCATCATCCCCGACATCATCCCTGACATCATCCCCGACATAATCCCCAACATCATCCCTGACATCATCCCTGGCATCATCTCTATCATCTCTGACATAATCCCTGACATTATCCCTGACATCATCCCTGACATCATCCCCGACATAATCCCCAACATCAACCCTGACATCATCCCTGTCATCATCCCTGACATCATCCCTGGCATCATCCCTATCATCTCTGACATAATCCCTGACATTATCCCTGACATCATCCCGGACATCATCCCCGACATAATCCCCACCATCATCCCTGTCATCATCCCTGACATCATCCCTGGCATCATCCCTATCATCTCTGACATAATCCCTGACATCATCCCTAACATCATCCCTGATATAATCCCTGACATCATCACTATCATCTCTGACATAATCCCTGACATTATCCCTGATATCATCCCCAACATCATCCCTGACGTCATCCCTGGCATCATCCCTATCACCTCTGACATAATCCCTGACATTATCCCTGACATCATCCCCAACATAATCCCTGACATCATCCCTGATATAATCCCTGACATCATCCCCAACATAATCCCTGACATTATCCCTGACATCATCCCCAACATAATCCCTGATATAATCCCTGACATCATCCCTGGCATCATCCCTATCATCTCTGACATAATCCCTGACATTATCCCTGATATCATCCCCAACATCATCCCTATCATCCTTGACATCATCCTCGACATCATCCCTGCCATCATCCCTGACATCAAAGCAAGGCAAGGGAGATTACTAGTAGCATTTTTTTTTTTCATGCAGAAAACCTGCTTTGAATCCTTTGAGTGAATGTGAGGGACCTAAAATATTACGGTTTTTTTATCCTAAATACAACATAAACATACGAAATGACCACACTCTGATATATATTGAATGAAGGCCTGGAACACAATCTGGATACGAAGGTATATATTGTACTGTCAAAGAAACCAACTAGGCCTTGCATTTTGATGGGGCTGATCATCCAAGACTCTGTGAGTGTTTCTTTTTTTTTCTTTTTTTTGGGGCTTACTTTATACATGTATCAGCCTGGTAAAAAGTGAGTGCTGATAATGTAGTTCAATTGAAATCAGGCCCGCTGTGAGCAAATCAGCCCCGTGAATAGCGAATACCAGGTACCAAGTCTGACGTGATTTCTGCCAACAATGAAAATCATCCAGTATTACTTGTATACCTTGAACAGGTATTTCTTGCATGAGGATAACCGCAAAATTCACACAAGACTGATATACAGATCCTGATAACGAGTGCCTATAAAACTGGTTCAACACTGAATTGGACACTTTATCTTCCGACAGAATTCTTCTAGGAAATACATTCATTTATGGATCATTAACTTGCTGGTGAGAAATTATTTCAAGGGCATTTCAGTTGATTTGTTCTAAAGTCCTTCATGGTATGACAGATACATCTTTTCATACAAAAGTCGACTTCTCCGTCAAGACTTTGAATTTGAAGTGTCGATGGAAAAGTCAACTTGTGTTTGAAGCTGGGTTCGGCATGGTAAGATAAACTTCTGCATAAAGATAGAAAAGAAGGAAAAAAACCCCTTCATATTCTGATGACAGGATAATCTCAAAGATTTGTTGATTATCAGACAATAAATTTCCGGAGTCATATATGTCCATGACCCATTTTCTAGTCAGACAAAACGATTGGCCATGTTTTAAAATCACTGCAGGCCATGATATCACGCTTCATCGGACTTGACCACAGACGGTATTCCTTCTGGAAAATGATAATCCGAATTGATCAGATTTATTTTTCTCATAATAATTAAAAATAACCCGTTTGGAGTGTAAAAATAATCCCAGTAAAGATGCCAGCATGTATATTCTCAGGCTTTCACTTTCCACATTCCACCTGTGAAGTGTATGTGATTTATTGCAATCAAAGCTTATACAGCGGTCACACAACATTGATTTCTACCATAATATATAAACCAGTGTACCTTGACTTATAGTTTTTTTTAATCACACCTTGAGCGAACAGGACTGCACTAAAATTAGAGCCATGGCTTGACCAAAATATTAATTTGACATGGATCTAATTAAATCCAGGCCATACATGACACACATTCGAATGCGGAGACTTGAGCTTTCAAAATCTTTGTAGATGAAATGTGAAGTTCTGACTAAAGGACCCTTGAAGGTCAATACAATGTTATCACACTACAGTCTTTCAATGTGGAGCAATACAACAAGCCAAATGTATGCATACAATAAATATGACAACTATAAAGCCACACAGATTTTTTTTTTTTTGCTTTTTTGTTTCTGGTCAAAAAACCTGGAAAAAGTGGTATAGTGTTGCGGCTTCTTGAAAATTGTGTGTCATTGATCAAGTCTGTAACTAGCCCTGATTTAGGACAGTGTTATATTTTCCAACACTATTCCGACAGCTAACAGCCTAACATCCTACAATTAAATAACATTGCTTTACACAGATAAATTATAGGTTTTAGGGCAGACTCTTAGCTTTATCAAGGGAGATAACTTTGCCGAAAAATTAACAAAAAAGTGTTGATGCAAGGTTCAGCAAGAGATGCATGATGATCAGAAACAATTTTTTTTTTGCCTAACCAAATGCGATCATACTGCGATTGTAGTACAGTGTAATTATAACCACTAACAGAAACTTCTCAAACACCCAGGTGAACAGTCATCAAAGTCCCTATATTTGTAAATTACAACAGTAGATCAAAGTACAAGTATGCAAACACTGATCCTGGGACAATCCAGCGGAGAAATGACTGATCGCTTATATTATATCGTACATGTTCTTCAAACAATTTCACGGAAAAGAATGTATTTTATTTCAAAAGGTGAGAATATTTGACAATTAATGCTAACATTTAGAGTTGTTAATTGGGACAATACATTCCTCTAATGACGGCAGATCACTAATTATAACGAAGCCTGTGCCATCTGCTATACTTGTCAAAACCAATCATGACTTCTACTGCTAAATTGGATTTCTAGCCTTCATAAGTCTGTCCATATGGAGTCATATATATATACATGTAGCCGAATACATGAAAAGTCACATTTTGGGGACTTTTCTCACATTTTTGATGTTTTATTTTTAAGTCACTTCCACTTATAACAGGTCAAATTGTCACGTCGATTGATCAGAAATACAAGGCATGTCCGTCATGATGGTACTATCTGTATTAATACAAGAACAGAACAGGTGAACTACTTCAATGACACGACCATCATTACTTTATTATATTTGCTAGAAAATATCAAATTCCCCCAGAAACTGAAAACAGTTCTTGGACAACGTTTATATATACGAGTGCTCATTCACCCCCATGGTGCATTCACCCCCATGGGTTCATTCACCCCCATGGGTTAGTTTATACGGATAGGGAGATCGCGTGCTCTTTCTATAAGTATACTCATCGGGCACTACTCCTCGCGCATGCGCAGTTTACCCATTCTATTTCTACTGTAGGGTGGCAGTCTGGCCCACGAAATCTGAGGTAGCGAAAACCCCAGGTCTCTCGCCCCACCCTATCCCGAGCCACACCAATAGATATAGGGAGATCGCGTGCCCTTTCTATACTACTCATTGCGCACTACTCATCGTGCATGCCCAGTCAACCAATAGGGTGAAAGCCTGGCCCATGGAATCTCAGGTAGCGAAAACCCCAGGTCTCGCCCACCCTATGCCGCTCCACACCTATGCGACCCGCTGTGCAGTGAGTAAAGTGGAGTAGGAGGAGGAGGAGTAGGACATGCCACAGATTATACTAGGGAGATTTATATATCATCTACAAAGTTAGTCCATAAACTGTTAAGAACTGACTATCGAAATGTATACTAAACTCTTCCTAAAAGTTTAGAAAGGACACTCGGAACTTTTAGACTAAATGTTGAAATTTGATATCCTTATGAACGTTCACTCACTCCCATCACCTGCTAAACCCACGAGAAACTATAGATAAGAATTTGATCAGTCCAATATTGTATAGTCCAGACATCATAATGGAGTTATTGTTCATGCCATTGTGGCGTGAAAACCTCTAACATACGGAATTAGTAAAATCATGAATTTGATAGCAACAAAAGACATTATCTGGAATAATTAATTAATGGAATTCAAAGTTTTGCTTCCCGTGACTGAATCACTAAAGAGCTAACCATACTGGATGTAAAAACTGAAACAAACTGTCAGCTCCAAAGCAATAAAAGGAGTTGTTACCCAAAAAATAATAGGCTACACAAATATGTTAAATCAAAGGTGCAGAACTTAATTCCGCAGCAAAAATGTTCATGTTTATATTCTCATGTGCCCATACATGTACATGGAAATAAAAAAAAGTTTATTATCATATAAAAGTTCACAGACAAAAAGTGAATCTCTCTAATGAGGCCGATCCCATCAAACTCTGTATCCTGCATCGCTATCGGGAACCTTCGAACACCATAATTAATACCAACAACTGACGGTTCCCGAAAGTGAATATAGCCCTTTGTGAGTGACACATTGTATGTGGAGAATAACCAGGTAATAATAAAGAACATGAGATTGATCTAATCAAAACCCCTCGGCTTTCCCCAAGTGATTGAGACCCATGTGTAGTGTGAATTGGGGAAGAGATAGTTCTATGTGGGATGATTAAGATATACCGGTAGTTGGTTACATTCAGGCATATAGGACAGAAATAGAAAAATTATATATCTGTAACTTTGTAAAATATGGGTCGATGCCACTTTCGACAGGCGTCTGACTTAGCACTCTGTAAAATAAGAATCGAGACAAATATGCTGTACCGAACACGGATCTGCAGATTTAACTTGTACATTCAACTACATATAGCAAAATCGGAGATTATTACATCTGAAAGGGGCATAACTCCATAAGCCGAGGCGAGTAATCCTTTGTTGGCTTGTAGAATACAGGAATATAAATAAGTTTCCAAAATATAGTAGCTATATCGAACACAGTTCCGCAGATATAGTTGGTTACATTCAGGGATATAGGACAGAAATAGAAATTAATATATCTGTAAAGGGGCATAACTCTGTAAAGTATGGGCCGAGGGGCGCCACTTTCGATTGGTGTCTGACTTAGCACTCTGTGAAATAAGAACCAAGACGAATAAGCTGTACCGAAGACGGATCTGCAGATC
Organism: Hanleya hanleyi; assembly: GCA_036873755.1. Lineage (NCBI taxonomy): Eukaryota > Metazoa > Mollusca > Polyplacophora > Lepidopleurida > Hanleyidae > Hanleya > Hanleya hanleyi. The sequence continues at coordinate 492,555 of JAVTVY010017271.1, read as the reverse complement.
TAACTTGTACATTCAGCTACAACTAAAAAAATCGAAGATTACTACATCCGAAAGGGGCATAACTCCATAAGCCGAGGCGAGTAATCCTTTGTTGGCTTGTAGAATACAACAATATAAACAAGTTTCCAAAATATATAGTAGCTATATCGAACACAGTTCTGCAGATATAGTTGGTTACATTCAGGGATATAGGACAGAAATAGAAATTAATATATCTGTAAAGGGGCATAACTCTGTAAAGTATGGGCCGAGGGGCGCCACTTTCGATTGGTGTCTGACTTAGCACTCTGTGAAATAAGAACCAAGACGAATAAGCTGTACCGAAGACGGATCTGCAGATATAACTTGTACATTCAGCTACAACTAAAAAAATCGAAGATTACTACATCCGAAAGGGGCATAACTCCATAAGCCGAGGCGAGTAATCCTTTGTTGGCTTGTAGAATACAACAATATAAACAAGTTTCCAAAATATAGTAGCTATACTGAACACAGTTCTGCATAGTAGCTATACTGAACACAGTTCTGCAGATATAGTTGGTTACACTCAGGCATATAGGACAGAAATAGAAATTAAAAAATCTGTAAAGGGGCAGAACTCTGTAAAATATGGGCCGAGGGAAGCCATTTTCGCTAGGCGTCTGACTTAGCACTATATAAATAAGTGTTGAAGATTTGATGGTTGTGTCGCAAGCGGTTTTGCCTAAAATGTGGTAACGGACGGACGGATGTACGGACGTACATGGCGACGACAATACCCCGAGGCCAAAATGGCCGAGGGGTAAAAAACCGAACAGACGTACACAAAACATACAAAGAGCACATACACTTGTAAGATAAAGTCACCATATCATGTAAGTTTCATGAATATCTCTTCATTAGTTTCTGAGATATGCAAATGACAAGATTAAAGTAAACAAACAGATGGTCAGATAGACAGACGTACATGGCAAGAGCAATACTCCTAAACCCTACAAGCTGGGGAGTAAAGAGCAGCTGGGATAGACAATTAGTGACAACATGTCCATAGGTGTAAAAGCTGGTATAGATACAGGTATAGAAACAGTTGTTGCAGGTTCCCTCTAAATTTGTTTTATGCCCCAGAGTCAATTTTCTTGACATAACAAGAAAACATGACCTGAAATGTTATCCATGAAATAGATGACCACTCAGACTGGACTGGCCTAATAACCTCCATAAATCAGCGTGACGCTGATACGTCACTGATACATTGGCATAAATGATCGGGGAGAGAAATAATTCAGGAGGTCCTATAACAAACCTTGTTAGACAATAAATCAAATGGACTACTTCTGAAGGAATGGGCGACTCTTAAATCACGGGGTCAGCGACAATAGATGGTCTATGGTGGGGGGATTATCAACAGCAGACCCCTATTACCCAGAATGTTAAAGTTGAGTGGCCCCATGGGGCGATGCTAATGTGACCTCCTGTACCAGCCCCCACTGTTAACTCTGGTGACCAACACATAAAAAACTCCTGTCCATTTGTCCACGGGAACAAAGGGAGACAAATTATGGCCCCTCGAGATTTCACGGCCAATTTATCACATGGCAGCACTATTATCACAAGTCCTAGAGTAACACATCATGAAGAAAGGAACGTGATCAACAAATGACTGCTCCAACCCACATACATGTACCTTGTGCATCAGACAAATACAGTGTATTGTGCTCCCTCTAATATTTCAATCCCCCTATCAAAATTCAATCACCCCCAATTTTGGGGACAAAATTCAATTAGTTGTTCTATTAAATTGATCGCTCTCTAAAATCATTGAAATAAGGAATAAATAATGAACTATCTCCGTGATTTTCGACCATGTTGTAAAATTCTTGTTTTAATAAATTTGATCGCCTCTAGATTTTAGGGTGGGAAATTTCACTTCCTGTGATTGAATTATTAGAGGGATTACCGTGATCAGTTCTCAACAATATTACTGTCACAGGGATATGTTTCATACGTTTTTTTTAAGCGACCATGTACCACTCACTAGAATCTCACAGGAAAATCAGAATTAGAAAGAATTGGGAAAATACATTGTAGGTATCGCTGAGATTTTCAAAGAAAATTTTAAAACTATCCTAATCCAACAAAATTTCAAAGAAAATTTAACATGAAGCTGCGCTATCGAAACCCCTCGGCTCTGAACCCCAGCTATTATAATGTAAGGGTGTCTCTACCAATTGATTGGCTTGTGGGAAGAAATATTTACCCCTGGTATTGTAAGTGTACTTTCTTTGAAAAAAAAAAAGTTTTCCTCCCCTTAAATTAATTTGTTTCTGGAATAAATACATACACTATAGATATACGTTTGTCATATCTTGGTAAACACAACTAAAATTGCTGAAATGGAAATCATTAGAAGAGAGCCAAATTTGGGGAAACATTTAAGCGGTGGGAATATAAAATGACGTGTGGCAACTTATAGAAATAATATGCAAACTTAACATAGGAATTAGTGGATTTTGTTAGACAAGGGGCATAAATCTGCAAAATACTTTCTGACACGACTCATTTTCGATAGGCATCTAGTGTCATTTTCAAAACAGATTTGCAGGCATTCTTCGCATTGTGTAAGAGAATAAATCAATAAATCAGTCATCCTAATAAATAAATGTGATAGTATACAAACATGATATAGAAATTATATGCAAACTTAACATAAGAATTAGTGGATTTTATTAGACAAGGGCCATAACTCTGCAAAATACTTTCTGACACGACTCATTTTCGATAGGCATCTAGTTCAGGTCAAGAGAAACAACTGTATCACGTTAGGATGTTGTGTATGGAACGGTTCTGAAATTATCACAATAACAAATCATAAATGGATTTTTATTTGTAAAAAGGGGCATAACTCTGCAAAATATTGTCCGAGATGACTCATTTTCGATAGGCTTCTGATTTACGTGAAGATAAATAGATGTAACAAGTTTGGTTGCCATGCATGAAACGGTTCTGTAGATATCGCGGTAACGGACGTACGGACAGCCGTACATGATGACGACAATACCCCTAGGCCAAAGTTGGCCGAGGGGTAAAAACTATCCTAATCCAGCAAAATTCTTGTACTCTGAATCCGGCAGAATTTTGAAATTTCAGTTTTAATTGGAAATTTTACTTCATAGGAGCAATTAATCCAATAGAAAAAAACATGAGGCACCAGCGGTGCTACAACTCCTCAGCCCCTTAACAGTCTAGACCAAGATGTTTTTATGGGTGTAGAAGTTTGGATAAATAGCAGTGAGTTATGGCATGCGAAAAGCAAACCCAAGCCACAACTCAAGACAGATGAATGGATGGATACACTGACACATGGACGGACAGACAGTCGGAATCCAGTATACCCTCAACTATGTACAGGGGTATAAAAAGTGACAAGGTATCCACATATCTACAGGGGGAAAAAAACATGTACAGTTGTGATCTTATTGCCCTGGCCTGAAACTAAGTGTCGGACGGGTCTTTTGTCCATTTGTCCTCTGTTTATCTGTTGCCCCATATCCTGTCAAGCAGTTGATGTTAACGTGAAATAAACAATTATTATTAAAAAATATTCACAATATTATTCACAATTCAACCCCTGTTTTATACATTTTTAAGAAAAAAAATATAATTTTTTTAAATAATACACATGGCCCATGGGATGAAAGAAATAACTACAACCGGCTAGAGTTACTGAGCTGTATCACGATGGGATGGGATTTCCGGCTAAATATCGGAGCCAGTTCATCTCAGAGAAGTGAAATTCCCCACAGTATCTCTATGTAATTTGTGCATTTTTATTCTGAAATTCGTAGGAAATCTATTCAGAATCAAAACAAACCTTCAATACCTCACATGTTATTTTCATAGTGCCTACTCACAATGTTACAACATTGCAAGCCCAACGTCATTGTGCTTTGAAAAAACCCCCCAAAAAACACACGTGAGGTACTATTGGAGATTTTATTGATCCTGAACAGATTTCCTTCAAATTTCAGAATAAAAATGCACAAATTACATATAGATACTGTGGAGAATTTCACTTCTCTAGGAAAAACTGGCTCCGATAGCCGAAAATCACATCCCATCATAATGTGAGATAGAAACTCCCCTGACGAATCTCCGTTGATAATGCATTAGCGTCAGTGCAACAACAACGACAGCGATGATGTTTGTGTTGATTTATTGGGTTGGCCATACCTTTCGCTATCTTCCATGAAGTATATTTTAGAGGACTTGTTATGCGAGACACCGCTTGTACTGGCCGACGACCACAGTTCATTTTACAACTGAAAACTCAACTCCATCATCGGATGTGTTGGCAGGAAGCACAAACACATGGGCACTACTTTCGTTTTTGACTACTTTCGTTTTTGACAGAATCTCACAGGTTCCTACAATTCTGTTACAAGACAAAGTACAAGTTACCCTTTTCCGATAAAACAGGCGTTTATTATCGTTCAAATCCATTCTGAGAACTTTTAGACGAAATAACAGGTCGATTTTCACAGTTTTAATATCGGACTATTTTTTTCTCAACAGCGTAGGGATACGACAATTAGTCTGGGAATACAGTACCACTGAATATGCAGAGGAATATAGACTTCTAGACCAAACCAATGACCAGTCATTCACTACACTGAACCAATGGCTGAAATACAACTTTACTATGGAGCTCTTGATTGGCTACAAGCTAGTAAGAGTATGTAAATCAGTATAAAATTAGGGCTAATGTATGCATACTTGTAGATCCGTTTTTAGGAGACTGGAAAATGGTAGAAAAATAAAAAAAATTGTAAAAAAATAATTAACGACCGGTTAGACCTGAAAGTCTCAAAGGCACAAGTAAAAAATAAAAGGATCATAACCTGTAAGTTTCATGAACTTCCTAGAAATAGTTATCGAGATACGGCTCGGACAGACGAACAGACACATCCCCAGGGCCACAACAATACTCCTGAGCCCGTAGGGCTGAGGAGTAAAAATCTGTTATAATTAACAATTAAAAAAAAAATCACTTTGCCCGATAATAGTCATCTTTCACTATAGGCTACAATGTTGGGAGATGTATTGATTTCTTGACCTCTTGATTGAAGGTCATCTGAACAAGAGATCACGTTATCTATATACTGTTAAAAATCAAGAATTATGAGAGACAGGAAGTCTCATTTTAGACTGAATAGAATTGGCTGATGAACTGGGCTAATTAAGTACTTATTAACCAGATCGTTAATAAACAGTTATTGAACATTATATGGAAGGCGATTGATTAGCATGATTGTAGTTTATTGAGGACACATGGATGTGGGAGGATATTGACCTCGTATTAGTTAATTAGACAGATTCAAACAATCAAAGAGTAATATGAACCAGGAATATAATATGACAGCTTTGTCCATCTATTTTAATGCACCTACATGTAATTACATATTTCGCCATAATTTATATTCCTGATTCATATTACTCCTTGATTGTTTAAATCTGTCTAATTAACTAATATGAGGTCAATATCCTCCCACATCCATGGGACAACCTGTAACCATCTGGGTCATCTATACGCGCTAAGATTGACCCTGGGATCGTGTGTATCCATGTTCAGCCTACATGTACTTTCGGAAACTGCGAGAGGGAATTTCCAGAAATCAATACCATGTGACTTCGTCAGCCAATCAGCTAAAGTCTACCGAAGAAACCCCAACGTAACCCGCCATTTTCGAGTCATGTGATGTCCTACTTTAAAATTACAGATCTACCACACCTCTTGGAAAATACAAAAGTTATTCATGCCTATATGTTTTGTAAGCCCAGGCAATATCTGTTTCCGAAGTGATATGAAAACCTGTAATTTATCAGATTTCTACAGTCTGTTCTCCGCCGGATGAAGGCCGAACAAAATCCGGTAAAATACCGGGTATCGCTCCGCGAAATGGAGACACACGATTCGCAAACCATCTTATGGATGGCGAAGTGTACGCAAATGATCCATGAAACAGACGGATGGACGGGTGCAAAACAAGATGCTTTAGCGCTTCATTCACAGGTAGCATGAAATCATGGTCTTACAACTCTGCATTATGGCAATAAATATATCACTGTAGTCTAATTATATATTGAGCAAATCTGTTCATTAATAAAGCAAATTCTTAATGTGACCTGCATATACAAGTGTCAATTTCACACAGAGGGCGCTGCTGTGGACATCTGACAAACCTCTGGACTGGAATACAAATATGATGTAAACCAATATATATGTACACCTATCAGGCTATGTCAGACAACAATATATAATCAGGGCTTTAGATTACTCTAGTTTGGGCACACCCTCTATGTAGCCCGCCAATTTACTTAGGCAGGGAAATGCGCCCAAATTTGTGAAACGAAATTCTGCCAAAATAGGTAGGCTTTGGCTCAAATATGATGCTTAATGGATGATGAATCTGAATGAACATAACTGAACATTGATTCTCAATGAAAGAAAAATATTTATTTACTTATTTATTTATATTTTTTTTTTTTGAGAATTAATGCTCAACGTTGTACCAAGGGGGTATTCTAAAGCCCTGATACAACAGAATGTATATCCACCAGACACCCAATAAATAGACCTCCACATTAATACACTTCGTGTTACATTTGGGCTGCATAAAAAATTTGCCTCACACCTTTTTATGTAATAATTCAATGTTGTTTTCTCAGAAATTACCTCTACACCTACGTTGACACTTGACCCCGCTAAACAAAAGCTAGATCTTTTTTCTTCACATTGCATAGCTCCACCTAAAAATGAGGTTGGGTGGGCTTGGGTTCCTGTTGCTTCAATGCATTTTACTGAGAAGCAACAGGAACTTGCATGATAATGTGATGTCTATAGCACTGTAATATCACTTGTCTTTATTGCACCATGTAAGTGTCCTGTCTGTGTCTTGTGTGCTGTCCTCAGTGTTTTATAGGGTGGATGGAGGATGTCTGGTTCCATGCTGCTTCAAATATTTCTTGTTTGAAGTAGCAGGAATGCAACTTGACTGGGTGGTGCTTAGTTGGTTCATCGCGATATAGCTGAAATATTGTTGAAAGCGACGTCAAATTCTATTCACTCACTCACTCACTCACTGATCTAACCATCAAAACTCGCACTATCAAATAGTAACCGGGATGGGACATTATGGGGATGCACTGTATGTCGTTATGCAATATGCTTATAACATTGCATCCTGGGTAAATTGAAAATGGTGAATTGAAATGGTGAGGGTCAATAAATTTGTATTTTTTTTTCTGGTTGAATATGGGCCCTTACTGTCCAGAAGTGTCACACTTCATGTGAAGTGTGCCTAGAAGTGCCTCTGAAGAGTACACTTGAAAGGCACTTCAACGACAGAGAAAAATATTGGCACACTTCAAAGGTACTTCATTAGAAAAAGGCAGTAGTCAAGGGACTCCTCAAAGACACTTCATGGACTTTGTCAATTTCATAACAAAAAATGAGGGACTTCAGAGACACTTCTGAGACTTTGTTTTTGTTCGGCATAATCCAAGGTACTCCTCAAAGACACTTCTTGGACTTTGTCAGTTCTTCAGCAAAACTTAGGGGACTTCAGAGACACTTCTGAGACTTTGTTTTTGTTCTGCATAATCTAAGGTACTCCTCAAAGACACTTCTTGGACTTTGTCAGTTATAACTTGGGGGACTTCCCCTTGCAAAAATATTTGAAAATCCTAAAGATTCTAAAAAATCATATGAGCTTCTAAAATATAAGAGTCTGAAAAATCCTATAAGATTCTGAAAAAATCCTATTATAGTAGATTCTGAAAAATCCTATAAGATTCAATCCAATAGGATTTCTAGATTATTGGAATTTTCCCACAAACTGTTACAGTAACATAACATTATAAATTAGAACTACATGTTTACAAGTTTCAGTTATATTAATTAGTTCTGGGAATAACCCAGCTTAAAGTTGGCTGATTTTGATTTCACTCAGTGACATCAAATCTCATTTCAATGAAACCACCAAACATCAGATTTGTACTTCACATTTCAAAATAGCTACCACTGTGTAAAATATTCACATGTGGTTACTGACATATTACTCAGAACTGTGAACATATTTTTTGATATTTTAAAGTGATCAGTACTATGGGTGTCTATTTGAATAGAATAAAGACATTAATAACACCAGTCTCTCACATATTAGATAAGAAATCTTGTTGAATTCAGATTTTATAGTCATTCCAAATCCATGATTTTATAGTAAAATTGGACAAAATGGGAAAATATCTTTAGAAGAATCACTTCTAACATAATGTCAGCAACAAAAAAATACCCATTATTAAGAATACTTTATATTATCCTCTTCATCATTATCACTAAGTATAATATATATAATTTCTGTTTCTAATAGTCTTTATATTCTGAACTGTCTTTGCCAAAATGAGTGGAGTTATCTGCCCTTGAAAATTTAATTGAACACTGGGGGCGCCACCAGACGATAACAATCAAAATGGCTGACCTCTCCAACTGCAGAAATCAGATGGATTTATTCCTGTTAAGCTAGAACTATGGAGGTTTGAAGAACTGTATTGCAGATGGTGATGATAGCAGCTAGTGATATGGTAAGTAACTTATAAATATAACTAAAATTTTTCTGTTTTTCATAACTTAATAAACAAAGAACTGAGCTGAACAGTGATGTAGATCTGAGAGTGTCAGCTATTTATCAACAAGTTTCCCTTGACATATAATTTAAAAGATTGATATTGGCCTCAATAAATATTTTACTATATGGACTGCAGGTTATTATAATGTACTCCACCTTATAATTGCAGTCAAATTTAATGGGTCATGTAACATGGCGAAATATCCATATCTCTGTCCCAATATCACTTTCAGATCTATCCAGGTTGATCAAGGCAGTGTGGATTAAATGCCATTGTTATGATTGGGTGAATTGTCAGCTTGGAAACACCAGGCTTGGGGACCTCATATGAAGATTGGCATGCACCCCTGGAGGAAATCCCCTGAGGGTGAGATTTTTATCACAAAACTGTTCAGTTCATGTCAAAACAGGTGGATTTAACTGGTTGGGGGGATGGTAACTCTAAATAAATTATCTTGTTGTTTTGATTTTTTATTGATTCATAAATTGTATTGATTTTTTTCCTTGCAGAATGTAGAATATTCCCATACCAGATTTTTGACAAAATGGTAAAGAAATAAGTTTTAGAATATATTGATAATAAAATGTTGGCATTACCTGTTTTAGCTGTAATCAGAAAAAGTATAATCAATTATGATTAGACTTAATTTTTATCATTATAACAGGCTATATTTTCCTTGTCTATTGATTGCACTGCTCATATACCAAAGCTAAAGATCTTCACACTTCAATTGTACATTTTTACCCACATCTTGAAAAATGAGAACATTTCATTTCATACATTTATTTCATTTTAAAAATTTAAGAATACAATTTGTAGTTAATAAGCATTTATTTGTTATTTGAAGTCTTGCATGAAGATTTAGTTGAACCAGGAATTAAAAAAAGACAAATTATCAAAATCCACATGATTGTTTCGAATGGCTTCTTTGTCAATACTTTCATAATTCCAGAATACAGCTGCAACAAGGAACTCGGCTCACTTCAAGCAGCCACTCGACTGATGGGAAATTTAATGAGCACACCTACATGTAGGTATGGTTGATTTCTTCATAGTGTATATTGGCTAGAACATCACACAAACTGTTTATCTCCATTGTTGTATATCATGGAGTGCTAAAGAAAGGATAATAGACATCTTCGTCAATCTTTTGTAAATCGTAGGGATGTGTTCCATTCTTTACCCTTTATGGTAATCAACCTATTCAATCATCCTGAGTGTATTAAAAAAAAACAAAAAAAAACTGGATTGCATGTCATATAGAACCATATATACAACTGATCAGGTTTTAATTATATGCATGTATTTATCGCCACAGGCCAAGAAGTTCACAATTCAGACTGGTGGGTTTCAGCGTTGGGTTACGCCTGATTGGACCTCAGGGCAACTGAAGTAAACTATCCTTTGAAAGATCTGCTGCTTCAAGTTCAAGTTGGAAAAGAACACGGTCACCCTTGAATAATAATACTGCAATAAATTCTCATACCAAAGACTGCATGTAAATGCAGACAAAAAAAAGAACTGCTGTATTTTGTCTCAAGGATTTGTGTTAGCGGTTTATTGTAAATATTTTATGATGTACTGTTCTGTCTCACTCTGTATTTTCTCTGAATAAAACTTTCTGTGCTCAAATATATATTTGTGTATTCTTTTCTGGGAAAGTAAATATCTCGTGGCTTTACATACCTTTTCATCACCTGGATTTGCTATGATACTAATAAGGTACTTCAAGAGCACTTCAGAAGTGCATATGAAAGGTATCCTTCTGTAGAAGAGTGGATGAAGTGACTTGCCATATAAGGACATTGAAGTGCCTCAAATATTCTAATTAGGTACTTCAAGAGCACTTCAGAAGTGCCTATGAAGGTTACCCTTCTGTGGAAGTGTCTATGAAGTGCCTTTGCAGTACCTAATTAAAATATTTGAGGCACACTTCTAAGTGACTTCATTGTGACTTCATTGTGACTTCATTGTGACTTCAATGCCCTTATATGGCATTGCTACAAAACAATACCCACACTGCAAGCACACTTCTGACTCTGAGCCTTGCACTTCAAGGTTGAAATATGGCCACACTTCAAAGTTACTTCAAAGTTACTTCAAAGACACTTCTGGACAGTAAGGGGGGTCACTTCAAATTAAAAGAGAATTCTTTCTCTTGGAATTTACCTGGAGCATGCATGGTAAGAAATCAAATGGAGGGAGGGGGCCGGTGGGGCGGGAGGGGTATGAAGAAGATAGGTGCTGCGTATGCTGGAGCAAACTCAAGACAAACACACATACATACGGAAAAGATGAGACGTAAAATAATATATTTCCCACAACAATATTTCATCAGTTTTTTGTTGGGTATGTATTTGTAATTGCTCGGTGATTAAATCGAGTGGGTGGGGAATGAGTAAGAAGATGCTGCTATTGTTGGAAGTGTAATCAGGTTGAACAGGCTTGCCTGGTCTTTTGTTGGGCAAACATGATGTCAGCTCGTTATGGCAGAGGTGATTTATAATAATCAAGTGATAATCATCGGGGCAATCAGTTATCTCTCAGGTAATCTAAATCTCCGTCTCTCTGAAGGCCATACTCTGATGGATGGACAGATTAGAGATGGCTGTATGTGTATGTGTGTACTACATACAGAATGAGACGATCGACGCACAAACCAAGAAAAGTCAACTCGACCAGAATAAATATATGTCATGTTGTTGTTGTTGCAGTCAATATTCACACATTTTGTTTATCTCTTCTCACCTCGCGTCGATGCCGCCGGCACTGTTTGTCACTTTTTTATATCTCTGGGAGAATGCTGATTGTTATCTGTGTCATTATCTTTGTTTTTGTTCGTCAGAGAGATAATTACATGGCTAATGTCTTAAGAGACCAGCGTAGGTATAATTCAACACAATGATACTCAACTGTTAAATTCTCCTATAAATGTGCACAAAGGTTTCCTCAAGCAAATGCATTTCTTTGAAAATAGCACATACAATTTTGAACAATTTCTCTTCACCTTCGACTTTTCTTTTCTCCACACAAATGAAACTCAAACTTTGAAAAGGCCATTAAATTATTAAATAATCTTCATCAAGTTAGAGCTTTGGTTTCTCCCCTGGAAAATTGCCTAATCATTTTTATTGCTAATCTACATTTGACTAATTAATGACCATCATATTACACATACCAAATCTTATAAATACAAGCAGCACAGAACCAATCAGTCTTCAATTGTATTGTATTGCAACCTCGCCACCAGGGGTCGCTCTCCGCTGGAAAATTGGCCGCTCCTACGAACCCCTGGGACCACGCTCACTGAAAGTGGGTCCCATAATGCATTAATTCGTTCACGTGTCCTCTTCCTGTTCCATTGGAACATATCCAATTCCTTGTGAAACGTCAGTCACGAGTCACTTGCATGGCAAGCGTCATGGCGTCTTGACATCATAATAGAAAATATTTCGCAAGAATGCGTATTGAGTCCGTCATCGCGCAGACGCGCTCGTAACATCCATGACGTCGGGACATCGACATTATCTCCACAGAGACGCCCTCATTATGTTCTGAATTCTAGGGTTTTGTGTGCTAGCCAATGATCGATCGTACGCCTGAGCGCCGTCCCAGAGCCTAGTAGGGAGGACAGGACCGGATAGCTCTGGTTTCGAGATTGATTGTATTGCTGGTGGTAGCCATCTTGGATTATGCAGGTAACTGAAAAGCAATCCCAACCGTCCTCCCACTGATGTCAAGACAATTTCCAGGTTTGAAGTCGATCACTTCAATAGTTACAAGAAATATGTAAAGATCAGACAACACAAGATGGCTGATGGCGGCCACCTTTGATTATACAGGTAACTGAAAAGCAATCCCAACTGTTCTCTCACTGATGTCAAGGCACTCTCCAAGTTTGAAGTTGATCGGTTCAAAAGTTACCGAGTTATTGTTATTGGTCAGACAAGGAATGTGTACTGCTGGAATCCAAGATGGCTGATGGTGGCCATCTTGGATTACGCTGGTAGCTGAAAAGCAATCCCAACTGTCTTCCCACTGATGTCAAGACAATCTCCAGGTTTGAAGTCGATCGTTTCAATAGTTCCGAGTTATTGATCGGACAAAAAATGTGTACAGATAAAACTGCTGAAATCCAAGATGGCTGGTGGTGGCCATCTCAGATGGCTGGAGGTGGCCATCTTGGATTATGCAGGTAACTGAAAAGCAATCCCAACCATCCTCTCACTAATGTCAAGACACTGCAAGTTTGAAGTCGATCGGTTCAATGGTTCTCGAGTTATTGGTCAGACAAGAAATGTGTACTGCTGAAATCCAGGATGGCTGATGGTGGTCATCTTGGATTATGCAGGTAACTGAAAAACAATCCCAACCGTCGTCTCACTGATGTCCAGAGACTCTCCAGGTTTAAAGTTGATTGGTTCAAAGTTCTCGACTTATTGGTCGAACAAGAAATGTCTAAAGATAAAAGTGCTGAAATCCAAGATGGCTGATGATGGCCATCTTGGAGTACGCAGGTAACTAAAAAGCAATCCCAACTGTCCTCTCACTGATGTCAAGACACCCTGCAAGTTTGAAGTCGATCGGTTCAATTGTTCTCGAGTTATTGGTCAGACAAGAAATGTGTAACGGAAAGACGGAATGCGGACGCCCAGTGTTTCTAAGTCCTCTCCTCCCTCCCCCCCTACACTTATGTGGAGGTGGACAAAAATAGTTTGGCCTTAGGTTCAAAGTTGTCCATCAGATTGTAACCCAGATATAGGCCTGACAAGAATAAATGCTGAGGATGAATGGCAATAACTCGGGGAGAAATCATGCAAACCTGCAAAAAACCTGACAGTGCACATCTGGAATTTGGTGCTGACCAACTTCTATTCAAGTTTCGAAGTTGTCGATGAAATAATAGCTGAGATAAAGTCCAGACAACTTTGACCATACGGTATGACAGATGGACTGATGGACAAAGCGATTCCCATATGCCCTCCCTCTAATTAAGGGGGAGCATAATAAATTTAATTACCATTAGTTATTTCACTTCAATGCTCTCAATAAAACTTTAGTATGTTGATGACCATTGATACACCCGAACAAAGAAAACAATCTAATAATACATATAATACCCATATTAAATTAGATAGTCATTAAGTGGATATTGCTATATGATTATGAGTTATCTCCCTTACAAGGGTGGCACTAAAACCAGAGAGATTGCAAATGCAAATGTTTAAGTTTGGAATTGTTGAGCCCATGCAATTCACATATATCGTAGATGGACTGTAATTGGCACAAGTTCTGTAGACACTCATCAGAAAACTATGGCGCATACATGTAGATCTAAGGCGGAATAAAAATAACATTTAGCTTCACAAGCTCTCTTTTGAAAACATGGGGTCCCGCCTGATAAATCGAGCCCTGTTGGGGTTGCAATTCATTGAGGGGTATATGGCAGAATTATATCAACATTGCAGACTATAGACACGTATTTCAACTTTCTGCCAAGATGTTTTGGATACATGAGCTCAAAGGCAATATATGAGGATCGGGCGAGGGTTAATTGTTTTGGAGATAGAGGGTGGGGCTTGGTGCCCAGGGGTGGGGACATACTCCTGAGGGTAGTGTAAGCTCCTGGAATATATGAGGGTATGGGTTCGGGCGAGGCTTAGTTTAGGAGATAGAGGGTGGGGCTCAGTGCCCCGGGGGTGGGGACATGTTTCCGAGGTTAGTGGATCGATTGAATAAGTGCAGCATGGTGTAAACTCCAGGAATATATAAGGGTAGTGGGTCGGTCGAGGCTTAGTTTAGGAGACAGAGGATGGGGCTTGGTGCTCCGGGGGTGGGGACATGTTCTTGAGAGTAATGGATAGGTTCAATAATTGCAGCATGGTGTAAGCTCTAGGAATACATGAGAGTAGGGGGTCGGAGGATGAGACTTGGTGCCCAGGGGCTAGGGACATGTTCTCAAGGGTAGTGGATGGGTCGAATAAGTGTAGCATGGTGTAAGCTCCATGAATATATGAGGGTAGGGTGTCGGACAAGGCTTAGTTTGGGAGATAGAGGATGGGGGTTGATGCCCCGGGGGTGGGGACATGTTCCCAGGGTGGTGGATGGGTAGAATAAGTGCAGCATGGGGCAAGCTTCCAGAATATATCAGGGTTCAGGGGGTGGGGCTTAGTTCTGGAAACATGGGGTGAGGCTGAGAAGAAGAAGTCCAAAAATAGAAACCCCAACATTTTTTTCATCTTATTCATTTTGGACTAGTTTAGATTTGATTTCATAGGAGGCATTTTTTAAAGTTCAACGCTTTTTAAATTTTCGAAAACGGATCAAAACTTGATTTTATGCAGATTTTTCAAGTTATTTTATTTCAGTGGTTTATCGGAAATCAGTCTATGTTAAAACAATGGGAGATTAATGGGTAAAATTGTACACAATTTTGAGTAAATTTCTACAAAAACTTTTTCCTTTCTTTTAATTTCAGGACAATTTTAATAAAATTTGGTAGTCAGGGGTTTTTGAACATGCCAGTTCTGCTGGTGGGCATTTTGTCGACGCCGCGGCAATATTTAGCTGCCTAATTTGCATAAATTTGCATAATGGAACAGCATTCTACTATAGTACCAGGGTGCCTGCATTGAAACAGGTATCAAATGTCACCAAAATTCCTAAATGTGAACTTGAATTTTATTGAGAAAAAGATTGAACCCATGGACAACCTGAACATTGCCACACTACATAATTATCTCTGCCCACTGACATTCATTAATGAGGAGTTAATTTTCATAAATGTCTTACTCAGTATGGAACATTCATTTTATTTGATGATGTATATTCTAATTTTTAATAAGAAATAAATTAATTGATAATTTTTTTAAATCAAATCAGTTGAAGAGCCCACATTTCCTTTTGTTCATTCTGTAGTATAAGTAGATGAAGCACCACTGTCAGCCAGAAGGAAAATCATTTGAGTGAATGGAGTTAAAAAAATGTTGTTGTTGTTGCAAAATAAAATAAAGTAACACAGACTGATAAAACTTACTTCATCACGACTATGTTATACGCTATTAATTTTTTTTTAATCATAAAACATTTTAGGAAATACATGTGTATTTTTCTGGCGAAATAAATTAAACATGTCAACTGCTTTGTTTCAAATCGCAAGTTTAGTCCTTATTTCCAAGTTCAATTCAAGGGAGATTACTACTAACATGAGTGAAGCTGTTTTCTCAATACCCGCGAAAACGTCAACCGCATGCTGTACCAGCTGGACGAGGTAAGGAGAATTCCATGGTAAACCACCAAACGACTTGCGAGATATTTACTGTCTCAGACGTCATGTATTGTAATACATTCTGAGATATCACATATTAATTTATACATTAAACAGTAACAATAGCGCAAAATTGATAGCAAAATAGATCGTTTTTTGCCAGCATTCAACCTCAACAAACGCTATCAAACGGGCGCCGCCATTTTAGACGGGAGACGCCATCTGGTGTCATGACCTCGTTACCCCTGGTTACGTGGAACAACAAGACGTCTTGCTCTTCGCGGGACATACAAGTCTAAATAAATTTGGGATTACGACAAGAGCCAGCGCAATTTCTATTCATTTATCAGCCAGAACAATGACACGGACATTTAAATAACGGACTGGCACTGTTAACTCGGTCATTCTCATCGGAGACAGCATTCGCGGTCACACAAAAGGGCCGCAAAACGGGCTATGAAAATACTGAAGCACGTTTTGATAAAGTTAATACTCTTGCGATATTCTGTGAGAAATTATGAGAATTTTAAGACCAAATTGAAAGGGAAAAACCCACTGGCTCATATCGTAAGAGATCATGCAAGTTGAGGACTTTTAAAAATGCGTCGCCATTTTCCACGGCGACCAGACGCGTGTGCAAAATGAAGTGAACTCCAGAACTGATCTCTGCCGATGACGAAACATTTTATGGACTAATTCAAATACCATCGACAAGACAACATTATATCTATTTAATCCAAGTAATTTTCACAATTAATTAAGGCAGAAATTCATGTTTTAGGACCTTTTCCAACACCACATAATTTGTGTTTACACACGCAATTCGCATGGCAGCTCATACGGCCATTGGGGTCTCTACCAAAAACATTAATAACTTTTTCTGACAGGAACAGGTACAGATACACAGACATCCACAGACCTCATTTACATCCCTATATCGAGCTGTCCAAAGCTAAAGCTACAGGCTCAACAAAAAATATGGAAGACTTTTTTTGTTTGTTTGTTTGTTTTTTTTTGCCCAAACCAAATATATTCATCTGTTCCGGCAAACCGATGCAGTAGTTTAATATAATTTGTACATTACTTAGAGTCAACCTTCAACAAAATTGACCATTTCCTACAAATCAAACAAGATATCGAACAACTGTTTAACTTAATGTTCAAGAACACTATTTTGGCTAAACTTTTGAGAGAAAAGTGTATAAAACGAAAAAAAAGAAAGATAAAAATATCTATATGTTTATAATTCTTTCTTGTTAACATTTTTAGCTGTGAACGAAATGATGTGGTGGTGCCTGTGAAGCTATTCATTTATTTTATTCAGCTCACAATATAAGAACACATATTGCCTTTCACAGACTAAAATGCAGCAGCTTTAATTTGCATCATCAACAACAAACATCAACAACATGTGGCCCCCGCCAAATTTATGATTGATATCGTGGAAAACAAAGGGTCAAGTCGGATCCTTTTTCTGTAGAAGTTGGATTGTATTGATGCAAAATATTCATGATATTCACATGAACAGTCACAATCTTAACATGACAGATACATTATATTAAATTTCAAGAAAATCCATCCAGCAGAACTAAAATGAGAATGGCAATTTTGGATGTTATTCGGACGAACATGGGCAGATTGAGCCAACAACATGATTGAACATGTGACATTCATGCTATCATCACGTCCATCGGCACTATATATCCTACTAAACTATCCACATGTACCTCACTCTTATTGCTGTAATATACACAGAACTACGGTAATCCCTCTAATAATTCAATCACAGGAAGTGAAATTTTCCACCATAAAATCTGGGGGTGATCAAATTTATTAGGACAAGAATTTGACAAAATGGTTGAAAATCATGTATATAATCCATTATTTCTTTGTTATTTCACTGATTTTAGAAGGTGATCAACGACCGATTGAATTTTGTTCCCAAAATTGGAGGTGATTGAATTTTGATAGGGGGATTGAATTATTAGAGGGATTACCATGCTAGACAAATTTTCTTGAAATAACGGAAGGAAATGTACATGTACAATTGCACAAATGGTATCTCGATAATGTGCAATATTTCACTACTGTGGAGCCAACAGTGCCATGAATAAATCCATCAGGCTTGTTACATATATACATTCCGTGTAATGGTAATGTAATGCACTAGGTAAAGAATGATAGAAGTTTGAGCGTGAAGCTATATTGTGTGTTAGATTAATGAACTCACCTGGAGTAACACCTGAAATAATCCATGTGGTCAGATAACCTTAACGAGCTTGCTGAACTGGACGATAAATCAGCCCAACACCGACTTCAAAATATCAATTAGCTATCACCAGTGTTTTTCCAGCGTCGTTTTTCACAGTCTACAAGTGTTCCAACACTTCTGATAGTCTCTAATGAAAACACGTTTGATATGAGAGTACACGTGTAGACAGACGTATCGATAGGGTCCGAGCCAAGTTCTTGACTTCAGAGGTAGGACGAGAGTAGCTGGGCTTAAGACAGCACAAAATGACCGTCATAATTAACATGCAAATAATAAAGTGTTAGATGGATAGATGTCAACGTGTAGGTAGTAATCCAGATACACTTGTCAGGCTCCATCCACTCGAGCGTGTCCATCTTAAAAAAAATATATATAAAAACTTAAACACTGCCTTTCTTTTTACTTTGCCAGGCTGACGTCTACGCAACGATTCGTCACATGCTAACGACATCGTACAGGAAACCGCTCCTGGCTATCATATTGAGTCTCCCAGTTTTCTCTGAGTTTTCCGTGCCATCTGAACGCCTATATTGCCATGAAATGATTCATTTGGAGAGTGTTTTTTTTCAGGAAGATTGAGAATTATACGAGGGGGTTGTTCAGTCTATACACCTGGGTGACAATATTATTTTCACCAGGATTATTTTACGACAAATATATATGATCTAAATCACTAATTAACAAACGGAGACTACATAATGCATGCATGGTGGCGACAACGTACCAATGAAAAAGAGTATTTTATTAAGTGTGGGAGATTTATTTGCACACTTTCTACAAATTATCCCAAGAATAAGTTTTATGTGTCATTAATTGATGTGCCCACGTATGATATTACATACTGTACATAGGATACTTTGAGCATGCTGAAATATTAAATAAATCTCTCAAGTTCTGATTATGGTACAATTGTACCTTTAACGATAATAAATACAGACTATTCTCTCTCCATAGTTCTTTTCCTCTCATTATAGTGGTTTAAATTAACAGTTGCCCACTTGCCCCGGGGCAACCAAAATCTGCTAGGGGCAAGTGAAATTGAATTTGCACTAGCCTGGCGAGTGGACTTAGTTTCAATCAAATTAATGCATTGTCCAATCTTTTACCATGAAATAATGGTGGAAGGAGAAATATCTTCCTAATTATGCATCTGAACCAAATATCTATCCCCATCATAATATGCCTTAGAGATGAAGCTTATGACAGAGCAAAGTGGAAAAGAGGATTTGTAGATGCTGGAATCGGAAAAAATTGTCACAAGTGAATATATAAGTCACGAGGATCATTGATATTGTAGTGACCATGTGAGGGCAAGTGAATCTGATTCAGGGCAACCAGTTTAAGCTTCTAGCTTGCCCTGATGGCAACCACCTGAAACAGTTACTGCAACTTCTTTTTGGGCAAACATTCTTCCTCAGGCAAATACAGTTCTCATGTGGTAGGCAAATCTTTCAGTATATAAAACGAACCTCGAGTGACAATCAAATCTGATTTGTTCCTTGCATAAATACAGAACATCAAGTGATAGGCAATTCTAACTCGTTCCTAACGAATTGTTTCTTACAGAAATACAGAACTGTAAGCAATAGGCAAATCTAACTTGCTGAACATCCTCAAAGAAATATTGACCCTCAAGAGGTACACTGTAGGCAAGCTAACTTGTACCTTGCAGAAAATACAGACCTTCAAGTGGTAGCCAAATGATCTTTATTGAAATACAGAACCTCAGGTGTTAGCCAAATCTGACATGTTCCTTACAGAAATACAGAACCTCAAGTGGTAGCCAAATGATCTTTACTGAAATATAGAATCTCAAGTGGTGGCCAAATAAAACTTGTTCCTTGCAGAAATACAGACCTTCAAGTGATAGCCAAATGATCTTTATTGAAATACAGAACCTCAAGTGGTAGCCAAATCTGACATGTTCCTTACAGAAGTACAGAACCTCAAGTGGTAGCCAAATGATCTTTATTGAAATATAGAATCTCAAGTGGTAGCCAAATCTGACCTGTTCCTTACAGAAATACAGAACCTCAAGTGGTAGCCAAATGATCTTTATTGAAATACAGAACCTCAAGTGGTAGCCAAATCTGACATGTTCCTTACAGAAATACAGACCTTCAAGTGATAGCCAAATGATCTTTATTGAAATACAGAACCTCAAGTGGTAGCCAAATCTGACCTGTTCCTTGCAGAAATACAGACCTTCAAGTGATAGCCAAATGATCTTTATTGAAATACAGAACCTCAAGTGTTAGCCAAATGATCTTTACTGAAATACAGAATCTCAAGTGGTAGCCAAATCTGACATGTTCCTTACAGAAATACAGAAACTCAAGTGGTAGCCAAATGATCTTTACTGAAATACAGAACCTCAAGTGTTAGCCAAATGATCTTTACTGAAATACAGAATCTCAAGTGGTAGCCAAATCTGACATGTTCCTTACAGAAATACAGAACCTCAAGTGGTAGCTAAATGATCTTTACTGAAATACAGAACCTCAAGTGTTAGCCAAATGATCTTTACTGAAATACAGAATCTCAAGTGGTAGCCAAATCTGACCTGTTCCTTACAGAAATACAGAACCTCAAGTGGTAGCCAAATGATCTTTATTGAAATACAATGTGAGCCACCAGTGGTAGCCAAGTCTGATTTGTTCCTAATACAGAAATACAGACCTTAGTTTGTAGGCAAATCTAACTAATTCCTTACAGAAATTCAGAATCTCAAGATGAACCTCTCAGATAAATCTAACAGAAATACAGAACAACCAAATCTAACTTTTCTGAACAGAAATACAGAACCTCAAGTGATAGGCAAATCGAACTACTTGTTCTGTTTAGAAATACGGAATCAAGTGGGTATTGAACTCGAGACGCAGAACCTCAATGCTGTGCTGTAACTAAGTACTTGTCCACTTGCCAAATGCGAGTGAAGATCAAGTACATTTGGCACAAGATAAACTTAAAATCCCACCACAATTTCTTGGATAATATAACACGGACACAGTACTAGTAGTCTGAATGATTTACCCACTGAACCATGCAACTGTGTCAATTTTTTTTAACTCATAAGTGAAAGTCAAGTTCAAATGGTACATGTAATGTTAATGGCACGCATCACAGGACCAGAAGTCGGAAGTGGGAGTTCTGTCGGTTGATTGGTTAACTGGGCCGAAATTGACAAACAGGAAGTGGCAATCCCATAGAATATGATTGGATGGCTGCCACTGTCACTTAATTTATACATTGCTATGCACTTCGATTCAGACAAAATTGTAATATATTTTGATTATAGGATATATACAGTGTACTGTCCAGGAATCTAATAACATTCATACTAACTATTAACTGGGATTGTCCTTAATAAGTAGTCATGGGATTGTTTTTATTCCTTGGTGAATGTTTCACTGTGAAAAACAGCAGAAAATATTCAGTTTTGATCCATTGCATATTCTTTTCCCATCTACTTCATTTTGTGCCAGAATTTAGAATGCAAAAGTAAAAATTCATCTATATATTTTTTTTAATTTTCTCAGATATTAGGGAAAACTGAATTGGAAAACTCAGGCATTCTGATTTAAGATGAGTGGTCTAGCTTAAAGCATAAGATACCTCTCCTCAAATCAGAGTGCCTGAAAACTGGTACATGTACGATATAATAAGGCTGTAGCCCACAGACTGACTCGTCAAGAAAGGAGCAGCGTATCCATCCATGTAAGAAGTTTGCTGAATGGCCCATTCCCACTATAGTTCAAGTTAATCCCTGGACAATGCTGTCTGGCCTCGATGGCAGCGGGCGGTGCACAGACACCTGGCTGGCCGCTTGAGCTGCGGTTCATCATTCCGAGCAATTCCCTATGTCTTTAATCTAGAATATATTATTAACAGATGATACCTGTAACTGATATATTTTCAACCTGAAGTCGCCAAAATTATCATAAATGGTAAAGTTTACTGGTCCTTTCTTGGAAAGGTAGGAATATTTTATACATATTATCATCTTTACACCAGTTATAAATAGTGGAAAAACTGCTCCATGTTATAAATGTAGGGGAGAGATGATAACAACCCGCACACATGGGGTAGCCACACGCTGTGTACCATTATTGCCGACACACGAGCAAGACAGCCATTGTTTAAGGATTAATATAGGAAGATCCTATTGAGTTTATACAACAGTGCATCACGGAATATCTTTCAGTTTGAAAACAATTTGATTGGTCAATTCAAATTTTCAAATGGAAATCCAAGATAATCATTGGATGGTGCATAAAGTTGGAAGGCAATCTGGCCAATCACAGAGTTTCTGTAACGGTTCATTACCGTAATGTCTCTAATAATTCAATCACTGGAAGCGCAGTATTAAAAGTAAAGGTCAGATGTTTTTTAATAATTCAATTTCCCTATCAAAATTCAATCACACTAAAGTTTGAGGACAAAAGTCAATCGGTCTGTTCTAATATTTAATTTGATCACTCTCTAAAATTATTGAAATAACGAAGAAATAATTAATTATCTGCATGATTTTGGACCATTTTAGAAACTTCTTGTTCAAATAAATTTGATCACCCTAGATTTTATGGTGGGAAATTTAACTTCCTTTATCATTCATGCCTTCCGCTCACATGAAAACTCTGGTTTAAAACAACAAATAAAATATCTGGCCTTATCGAATCCATGATGGGACACTTCATGATAGCAGAGTTCAAAATGGTATCAGAGCAATTAAAAAAGCTAATCAGGTCAGATATGTCAATTTAACGAGGAAATGAAGGGAAACTCGTCAATTTTCTCCACAGAAGTGCTAATTAGTAAGGGTTTGATTGAAAACCATCAATTAGCCCATAGGCTGGTCAGTCGCAGCAGTAATAATTATATGTCACAAATGATCATATTCACAAGGAATAGCAACCATGAAACCAATTATACATGTATTGTAATAAACCATTCAAACAGCACTGTGTAGATCTACCTACAGGTATAAAATAATACAATCCTATATATATATTTATATGAATAAAAAGACTAACATACATTTATATATGACCCTCACAATTAGCTATGGCATTCAGCAATTGTTAAAGTAAATATTGAGGTAAAAGCAGTTCGCCTAAGCAATGTTTCATTTGATCTTGGATGTGCGTTAATTTCATACCAAAACGATATCCTCTTTATTTTCAGGTCTGTATATATAAGCTTCACCAAAGTTAACTAACAGATTAAAAGATAGTGCTTGTAAAGATCTTGAATGAACTAAGAAATGTACTGTGAAATTTAAATAAAACTTCGAGTTGATGAACCACAAAATCTGAATGAGAAGCGACCCATAAACTACAATTTTAATCAGATAACATATCATTTCACTTAAGTTCTGATGGTATCACAGTGTCGACTTGCCGTAATATAAATAGTACATAAAATTAATACATAAAAATGTATTTTATGCTAGACTTTGATTGTTGCCCGTATCATGATAAAAGTAGTTCCATGTGCCTTGGGAAAGGAAAAAAGCAACAAAATGAATGAAAAACATGGAAGAAAAATTCTGAGAACCCTCCATCTTGGATTTACCCATAATCCTTCACATTCATTACAATGCTATATTCATGGAAGAATCTGATTGGTGCATTCATCTCTCATGAAAGTAACACATGTACAGTAGAATGATTTAATAGCAGACATGTCAAAATCAGACTGGAAAGAATTGAATACGGAAATGATTTTTTTTTTTTTTTTTTTTTCTTTATGAGTAATGTAATTACACTTAGTTTTAAGTTTATAGACACTCAGAAATCTGCCGGAGACTTTTAAAATTCACTTAACAATTCCAAATTCCTGAAGGAAATAGTTTACTGTTTACAGGATGCGCTGATTGCCATAAAAAATGGGTGTATAATCTCCAGCTATCTGATTGGAATAAATAATTAACCAAAGAGTGACAGCTAAAATGAATTAATTCTAGAACAACGACATACGCAGATCTATTTACACTTCCGCAACATAATTAACGAAATACACAAAGTTCTTTGTGTGTCAGGTATTTTGAGAACAAAGTAAACAAGTTTGGATAATATAGACCGTGTTCCGGGGAGGCGCTCCATTAAAAACAAAGGCAGAAAATAATCCAATACGTAGGAAAAAAACAAAACAAAGGAAAATGCAAAATAAGAAAAACAACCGGTTTCTTGATCCGAGAAACTCGAATGAGCTAAATGTTCTGAACAAGAAAAAAGTCTAATTGTAGATAGCATTCATTTTCATCAAATAAAATGTCTATATGTATGCCTGTAGGACATTTCACTCCCTGAGAATGGTAACACCAATATCCCAGGTATGCTGCTGGAGTCAGGTTTATTGATAGGGGTTTCTTTTGTTTTTTTCTTCTTTTTTTGACCTTTTTTCGGCCCTTGCTAAACTGCATAAATGAGCGCCAAACAAAAAACATGCCACTGTGAATTATTCGGTGCCCTAACATGACACCTATTGCAACCATCTCCAGATATTATCATCTATTATCATCTATGTTAATGGCAGCTGGGATCTGGCATGAACAATCTAGTAGCTGACAGACTTTCTCAATTCTGTACAGCATTTAGTAACTAGAGAATGAAAAATTGAATCACTGATTATTCCCCCCCGATTTCTGAGTGAATTACTGAGATGATATGTACTGCATACCTTCACTGCATTGTATGGTGAATATCTGTCTCCCTTCAGTTTAATATAAGGCCTGGGCATGTGAACATCAGTCGTAGATTTAAGGGGATGAGGGACTAGATAAGTACATGTGATTTTGAAATCATCACTTCGTTCCGAACTGATTTTCTGGTGACTTCTGATGAAGGAGATGATGAAACTGCTGATATTAGCACGGCAAAAATTTATAAATGATATCATGAATTCCAGCGTGACGGAATCACGGTTTGGAAGGTACTTCAAAAGTCTGAAGCATTCGTAATTGAAATTTTATTTTCTTTACATAAACTTTCTATGTCTGACTTATCACCTTGTTACTGCTGTCAAGTTTCAAATAAAGTACAATATCCTTCGAAATAGCGCAGATTTTTCGTTATATAATGTTTGGAAATGTCCGTGACGGAATCACAGTGAAAGTCCTTCGTTTTGACTGGTGTTGCATGTCTACTTTTTTTGCTGCTCTGTTTCGATCTGATTATTCTTATAATATATTATTCTTACTAATATACAGTACCCAAGGATGATAACATTGTTTTCCTTGTGAGCAAGATTGAGTAATCACCGGGGTTGAATCTAGTCCACGACGGAATCACAAAAAAATTGTGATGAAATCACGAGTGCTCTTTTTAAATCTTCTCGGTAAAAGAGCCTTATTAATTACACATTTTCTCCAAAAAAGATATTCCCAGGATGAATTTATCACTTCTAATTATAAAGACACTGAACTCTTATTTTGGCCACTGCAAACAGTTCCTGTCAAATGCATATGTTTTCTACAGATATTTTAAAATAGTATACTTCCTTTTCTTCCTTGACAATTTCGAATTTCCCGAGTTGATCAGGTTTATAAATTGCGGAAAAAATAATTCGCGCTTGAAACACATCTTCTCTGTTATTAGCATGTTCCCGGAAAATATAGGAAGCAAATAGAGAAAACAGCATGCTAATATATAGAATACGACAAAATGTGGAGTGAATTTTGTGCAAAAAAGGGCACTTCTTGGTGACGAGCACTTTTACGTGGAAATCATGATATGTGATGTAAAATGTGTGAATAGGGCAGTCTCTCTAATAATTCAATCAAAATCACCCCCAAGTTTGGGGACAAAATCTTATTGGCTGTTCTAATAAATTCGATCAGCCTCTAAAATCATTGGAATAACAAAGAAATAATGGATTATCTGCATGCTTTTGGACCATTTTGTTAACTTCTTGTTATAATAAGTTTCATTACCCTTAAATTTTAAGGTGGAAAATTTCACTTCCTCTGAATTATTAGAGATTAGCATATTATATAATATATTCCATACTTTACATGAAACAAAATTACCAAAGCAGGAATCAAAATTGAAAATACTCCATGTGCTCATATTTTGTGTGATATATGTATATTGGTGTCTACAGGGACGTAAATAAGCACCAGTAAAAAAAAATCTGAAATGTCAGAAATCTATCCCCCCCCCCCCCCTTTTCCGTTGAAGAAATGATGTTTGGGGCATTAAGGATTAAAATGATTTATTTTTGAAGAAGGTCTGAAATCACTGGGACATCTGAAGAAGATTTTAATGTATCTAGGTGTCACAAGGGTGTGGGAGTGGAAAATTATAGCTTATAGCCCTTGAAAATAGCATTCAGCAGAGAGTAACGGGCATTAACTTCTCAGAGAGGGCTCATACATCTGCGCAATCAAAACTCGTCAGCCAGAACTAACACCACAAATTAGTCTTCTAACAACTTTTAAACTATAATAATCGAACGATCTGGGACAAAAGTGATAAAATCACCCAGGGGAGAGAATTAAACGTTTGTACATAGGATGTTTTTTTTTCTTCCTCATGTTCAAAAATCCCACACATGAGAACGTGTTGATAAATGGAAATTTATGACAATCATCATTTCATGCTTCATGTCAATGGAAATACATGTAGGAGCTACATGTATCTTAATTTTAAGTTTGAATTATCAACCATCAAACAATACCTGTACCTGCAGAAGAAAATGTTATCAACCATCAAACAATACCTGCAGAAGAAAATGTTATCAACCATCAAACAATACCTGCAGAAGAGAATGTTATCAACCATCAAACAATACCTGCAGAAGAAAATGGTTTGTATGTAATACATGTATATGGTCATGACGAGACCATTATTATTATTTTTTATTTTTTTATTTTTACTTTTTTTTCATTGGCAGAAGCGCACATAGGATTACAAAATTAACAAGTGTAAACTCATTTGATCGCTAACAAAAACATCATTAACTTAACTGCCTCATTATCCCAGCTTGATGAATGAGTGATCTGTGCGATGTAATCTGTATAATATACTAAATTTTGCAATATGTCTGACTCACATCATTTATTTTTTTAAGTATCCCAAACTACATGTTCATGTTATTTTTGGTATTTTTTTACGTTTTTTTTTTTTTAATTCTAGCAAAGAAATGAAGTTGACAGAAGAATACAAAATATAAATCAATTATTCTCTCCTTTCTCTGACTTTCTGATTTAAAAGTTGACCATTCTGTAAACCAGGTAACAATTACAAATTTACCTAATTGATATGAAAAACTCTATTCTGCAGAGGGGCATGATTTTTATATCCCCTATATGTATATATTCTACATTTACATGCATGAAATCTTGTGAAAGAGTGAGGGAATAGAATTTAACGTCGCTTTGAACAATATTTCAGCTACATGTATATCACGACGAACCAACTAAGCACCACCCAGCCCAGTTATGTTCCTGCTAATTCAAAGAAGAAATCTTTGAAGCAGCATGGAACCAGACACCCTCCATCCACCCTATAAAACACTGAGGACAGCGCACAAGTCACAGACAGGATGCTTACATGGTGCAATGAAGACAAGTGATATTACAGTGCTAGACATCACATTATCAAGTGAAGATATTACCCTCAACAACCATAGTATTGAACTTTTAATGAGACAACAAAATAGTTTGCTTTATACACGTAAATATCATTTTCATATGTAACACAGTACTATGCGGGATGCGGTCTTCTTGGCAGTACAGCTCAGTTTAAAGTGAAATGGTACTGTTCAGGCACTGTTTGGTACCAGAAGGAAAATTTGATGTTACCGTACTTCCCACTACTGATCAGTACAGTACAGTTCACTGATAAAGCTTGTCAACTCATAGGTGTGTACCACTCGTGTGGTAACAGTCAGTCAACATTGGCCTGTCTATTCTGTAACAAATTAATCCCAGTTTCTTCTCCCTGTATTAATCAACTAGTCTTTCAAGTTCAAAATGAGCAGGAGTGCTGAAAACTCACTCTAAAATTCTAAAACTTTCACACTTGTGGGTTATAACATGGGAAGAATTCCATTTAGCGAGTGCTGTTTTCCAGATTTCTGAACTAAATTTCAGGAGTGTGATGGTGTGAGAGTGTGATCACACTCCTCCAAAAATGAAAGACTGCAACCATACCTGGGTAGCACTAACATCCAAGTCAATCACGTCCATATTGTCAGTTGAATTTTGATCTTACACCATCCATTTTTCAACTTTATCAAATTTCTGTTTCAAGAGTGGGAAAATTGTGCTTCCTCATATTAAATTATTGGAGAAGTTGTCATATAGGATCAATCATCAAATGGGCTAATTTGAGAATGATTTGCTGTTGGGAATGATCTGCTAATTTTACAATGGTTTGCTGTTGGGAATGGTCTGCTAATTTGAGAATGGTTTGCTGTTGGGAATGATCTGCTAATTTGAGAATGGTTTGCTGTTAGGAATGGTCTGCTGATTTGAAAATAGTTTGCTGTTGGGAATGGTCTGCTAATTTGAATATGGTTTGCTGTTGGAAAGAGTCTGCTAATATGATAATAGTCTGCTGTGGGATAATGGGCTGCTAATTTAATAACAGTCTACTATTGGGAATGGACTGTTAATTTGAGAATGGTTTGCTGTTAGGAATGGTCTGCTGATTTAGAATGGTTTGCCATTGGGAATGGTCTGCTACTTTGAATATGGTTTGCCGTTGGCAAGGGTCTACTAATTTGAGAAAGGTTTGCTGTTGAGAATGGTCTGCTAATTTGAGAATGGTTTACTGTTGGGAATGGCCTGCTAATTTGAATATGGTTTGCTGTTGGCAATTGTCTGGTAATTTGGGAATGGTTTTCTGTTAGGAATGGTCTGCTAATTTGAGAATGGTTTGCAGTTGGGAATGGTCTGCTAATTTGAGCAGGATTTGCTGTTGGGAATGAGCAGCTAATTTGAGAATGGTTTGCTGCTGGGAATGGTCTGCTAATTTGAGAATGATGTGCTGTTGGGAATGATCTACTAATTTGAGAATGATTTGCTGTTAGAAATGATCTTCTAATTTGAGAAAGGTTTGCTGTTGAGAATGGTCTGCTAATTTGAGAATGGTTTGCTGTTGACAATGTCCTGCTAATTTGAGAAAGGTTTAGTGTTGGGAATGGTCGACTAATTTGAGAATGATCTGCTGTTTTCTGTCTTCTGGAAGTGAAATCACGAGATTTAGTTGCATTTTGCAACCAATATTATTCGAGTTGAAAATATTCAAGTTTTGTCCTGAGAATTTATGGTGCACATGTATATAAGTAGTACTAAAAGACCATGGCGGCTTTCGCCACACAAGGTGCTACATCATTTCCGTATCCTTTACATTACAGAAATGTACATCGAGGCATCCAGTAATGAATTGTATAAGTCAGAATGGTTCTCAACATTTCTATCAGGGAGTAGATGTTGGCATCCAGTGATACAAGTTCAGTCAGGGTGTGAAGTGAGAGCTGATACGAAAGAGTTTTTGGGAATATTTTTCCACATATTTTAGCATCCGATATTCCAAACTGAAACCAATTTGCATATATTTATTTATCATAAAACTTACTAATCAACCATAATTACTTCTGTATTTTTTCATCCCATATTGCCCAAAATCAGTTTATTAGGAAATTGAATTTTTTTTCAAGATTGAACTTTTTTGTGAAATTGTCCTAATTGTTATATAATATATATAAACAAAAGTTCTAAATTAATCTGATTATAAAATTAAAACACAACCAGAGTTTCCGGCAAACTTTTAGACTTGATATCTAGCTCTTTGAAGCACATCCGATGCACTCTTGACAAACCTGAGCAACGAGCTATGGGTAATTGAAAGTTTTCATCAATAATTCATGAAGCCATTTGCTTAATAAATTGAATTTAAATTTTAAATTACCTGATAAAACAACCGGTGACAAATAAGGAGAGTTTAACGATAACACTGTTACCGACTACTCGTTAACAGATTTTAATATCAGTTCATTTAATTATCATTAATTATCTCAAGACCCCACACAAGAAGCCATAACCTGCTTTTCACACCTTCCATCCCATTCGGCCTGATTGATGCTTTATAAAATGGTGTTATAATGTGTTAAATGAGAAAGTTTTTTCTTTGCACTTTAATTATTGTCCGACAGTGCATGTTACTAATATGTATGAGCCTGGTGTATCCCCTGTAGATTAGCTCTCTCAGTCACGATTCAATACATGGGATGACAAATTTATACATGATGTTCTTACCAATATTCAGACTGTGGCTTCTAGGCTGAACTTCTTGAAAAGTCGATGTCAAACTTTTCCTTACTTTCAGTTTCCGGAAAATTATGACATCAGCACATTATTCTCCATTACAAAATTGAATAAAAACAATCAGAGGACTACATGTATTTATAATTTTCATTAGCAATGGTATGACTGATATTAAAACAATATAAAGAAAACTTATTTTGTGTAAAAGTCTCACGGGCAGCGCAGAAAATATAAAATTATATTTAATTTATTCCTAAATTTAATATGAAGTGTAATGTATTTATTCTTTTTTTGGGAAAGACAAGCCCTCTGGGGTTTCATTTCCACGAGTTAAAGTTGGCTAACTTATTCATGGTAACTTGATACCAGCCTCCGATGTATTCAGTCTATTGTCAATTTATCTATTGGTGAACAAAGTTTCAATTCTAAAATTCAATTCAATTTAAGAGGTAGCTTCTTTTGCATAATCATTCAATTTAATTTTTGGAAACATTTTTTTCTTTTATTCATTTATTCATTTATTTATTATTTATATGCCTTCGCAATTTACTCAAAAAGTTTTGTTCAGCAAAAAGAAATCAAACTTTATTTCGGAAATACAGAAGTTTTGATACAAGGTCTCATCAAATTTACTTCATTCTTCTTATTTTGTCTGGCAGATCATGACCAAAAAATGTCATTTACTGGATTAAATGATCCCTCACATCTATATAATGCCGGGAGCATTGGTTTATTGTTAAAACATCTCAGTTTTTGTCAACTTTTTCCGTACCTAGATGGCCCTCCTCCAACTTACATCATCACTCTACTCATCTCTCGACCTGTCTGCAGATGTCTGTCATTCTTCAGTATATAATTTAACACCTATATAGATATATAGACCTGTAACCAGATTAAAGGTTGGAGAGTCCTGAATGACCTTATTTGGTTTGACAGCGTACCTAGTGCCCTCCTAACTTACTCTCTCTCTCTCTCTCACCTGTCTAGATTCTTTCCAGATAATTGGTCGCAAATCAGGAATACCTACATGTATGCTTAAACCAGATAAAACAAAAACTGGTTGTCCCACCTGCCCCGAGGACCAAAATTACAAAAAAAATATATATAAATATTTTATTGCACATTTTGCAATGTTTGGTCTATTACTAGAAAGCTCTGCATAGAAGTTTTTAAAATTAAAAAACAAAATTGTTTTCACTTGCCCAGACAGGAAATTTCTAAGTTCTCCGCCATATCATTTTACTCAGTCAGGTTGGCCAAAAAAAAAAAAAAAAAACTAAATGCAACAGAAATATGTAAACAAAGATTAAGCATTGCCATTTGTGGGGATGCTCCACCTAACAAACATGGGGATACTTTACAAATAATTTCCAATGAGTTCAGTGATTATTTTATGATAAACACAACCATAGTCAGCAGATACTGTTCGATGACAGTCATGGAACTATAAACAGGGGATATGGTAATACCTCTAATAATTCAATCACAGGAAGTGAAATTTCCCACTATAAAATCTGGGGGTGATCAAATTTATTAGAACAGGGAGTTGAAAAGTCAGCTCAAAATCATGCGTATAATCCATTATTTCTTCATAATTTCAAAGATTTTTGAGGGTGATCAAATTTATTAGAAGCCCGGATTGAATTTTTGTCCCCAAAATTGGGGGATTGAATTATTGTCCCCAAAATTGGGGGATTGAATTATTGTCCCCAAAATTGGGGGATTGAATTATTAGAGGTATTACCATCCTTTACTAATATCTTGAATTTAATCAGCCAATTTCTTAAAAGTGAATTGCAAAGCTTTCCAATGTTCTGCTAAAATGTCAGAAATCAAGGCCTTTGTAGTAATAGTTGTTTATGTGTGATAATAGTTCTGTGAATCATTTTCTTCTTCCGAGTATACATGATAACTCAAAACTTATATCACCAAAAAACTGGAGCCACAACTTTCGAAAAACGTTACCGATTGCCACCCATTGTTTTTATAACGTACTGACGTTCTACTGGTCCTCACTCCTTTATCGGACGTAGCATGACATCATGTAAAATGATACATTAACTAAAACTTGGATGAAGCAGACCTCTATAACGTCATAACGTTCTACAAGCAAAGAGATACGAGCGATGCAAGTTTTTAATACAGATTTATAACAGGATAACTTTAATATTGTTAATATTAGCACAATTTAGCGAAATATATTTGCCCCAAAATCGTATAACAGTTATATCACATAACACAATTTAAAGCTTTACAGTTCACCTTTAATAAACTCAACTATAATGGATACTGCATGACAAACATGTCAAGAATTTTCAGTACATTTTAACTGTTGAGAGCAATATCAGACTGAACAATGATTTTGTACAGTATAGTAATCCATCTAATAATTAAATCCCCCTATCAATATTCAATCATCATAAATTTTAGGGACAAAATTCAATCAGTGGTTCTAATAAATTTGATCACCCTTTAAAATCATTGAAATAACAAAGGAATAATGGATTATATTTATGCTTCTTAACTGAATTTCCTGTTCTAATAAATTTGAAATTCACTTCTTGTCATTGAAGTATTAAAGGATTAGTATCCATAAATGTCTTCAAAAAGTATATTTTTTGCCAGCCTGTCGGTGACTGAATAATATCCAGAACATTCGGGAAACAGTTTTGAATAAACTTTCTTTAAACTTTGCCAGTGTATATGAATAAGGAAAAGCAAAAATATATAAAGTAAATAATAATAAGAGATATAATCCTGTCAGAGCAAAAAAAAAAAAAATTCAAAAGGAAAAATATCTCTTGAAGAAAACTCACTTTTCTCGCAGCATAAATGGGAACAGACTGGGTCCTGCATGGCGCCTATAGAGTTCCTCGCCCATTTGTTAGAATGGCTCAAGATTTAGCACAATCTTGGGTACTTTCAATATCTGAGACTGCAACACTGTCAAGTACAGCCGAGTTTTTGAGCGACCAGGTAAGAAGTGTTTCTCAAAAAGGTGAGAGGAAGAAAAAGGAACATCGTATGCTTCACAAAATCTTTTTATTAGGGCATTTTGCACCTGCAGGTTATGCAAGATTTTCTAATTTTTTTTTCTTCTAAATTTCCGTTGGGTTGGCAAGCGTTGGGAGCCTGGAATAATGGCGAGAATGGAACAACACGAGATTTGTGATAAAGCCTCTTCCTGGTCCACGTAACAGACTATCACTAGCACCGATGAGAGAGGGGACGAAAAAAACATCTCGAGGAGGTGTGAAAAACGCAAATCCACGATTACACAACTCGACTCTCCGAGTTTGCTCGACTGGTTACGACGTTGTACGGTCCCAGTCGCGGCCAAATCAAGTTGACACCTCGGAGAGTGTGAACCGCGCTGTGTACTGGGATCAGTCTATAAGACAACCTCCGATCCCTGCGCTCCATTTCACGCCAAATGATGAGACCAGAGATTGGGTTAACAAATCCTTCTGCACTCGTACAATTTTGACGCAATATCTATAGAGATAGGGAAAACAAGAGGCTGGAGAAAATTGGACACCTCAGAGTTGAAGAGAAACATATTTTCTGAGGCTTTCCCTTACAATCCGCGTTTACTCAGAATATCTTTGACCAAGGCCTGGCATAGAACAACATTGTTCAATCACAAGCAAATGTTTAAAAAAGATGTTGTCCCATTATACAAGAGAGGTGTGAAGAATGCACAGCGATCAATAGGCTGAGCTTGCATTCACCAGTTGATGTAACATGGCGCGGCGGGAGCTGAGATAACCTATCACTACGTAAACCTTACACAATCCGTCGAGGCCAGTGTCCTGTGACCGGTCGAGCGGATGGACAGCAGACTTGAACTGGCTAGGACAGACGATAGTGCGACCCAGGGACTACCTGACCCCAGGCTTAATCGCACTCCGGCCAGCCGGGCTAACTGTGCTGACTGTTACGAAATCAATTGGCTCAAACAACAATTGCTTTGGCTAGTGTAATGTGATTTGAATTCTTCCAAGCTACATGTACAACTGGATCATTTTAAATACACAAATAATCGAGGCTTTTCTTTCTCCCATATTCACTGATCTATATCTCTTAACTGATCAGGTACTGATTAATAAATTTTTACTATTATCCCATGCTAATTTATCCTCCATCAATAGTCAACACTGAGTGATTTACTCTAAACGTAAGGCTCATTAAGCCTATGAAGCATTTAATAAGCTAAAAAGTGAATAATGTGAAAATAGATTAGTACTACAGTGAAACTTGAACACCATAAATCAATGTATACCATAGAGGTGCATATACTCAAAAGTACAAGTACTTAAAAAATCCATCCGTATTCTCAAAAGTGAAAGTACTTAAAAACTGTATAAATATTCTCAAAAGTAAAAGTAATTAAAAATATATACATACTATTTTGAAGAGAAAAAGTAATAAAAATGTTACAGGATTTTCAAAAGAAAATGTACTTCAAAACTGTATCAGTATTCTCGAAAATAGAAGTACTTCAAAAATGTATCAGTATTCCTGAAAGTAAAGTACTTCAAAAATGTATAAGTAAAAGTACTTCAAAATCAGTATTATCAAAAAAGAAAAAACTTCATAAATAACTAGAAGTAACTAAAAAATGTATCAGTATTCTCAAAAGTGAAAGTAATATAAAAATCCAGGTGTGGAAAATATGTGATGAGAAACTAACGATCTTTTAACATGTATACTTACACATTCAACAGCACCCTCGTTAAGTTCAATCTCTTTCTTTCAGTAACTGTATTCTAGTAATCTCTTCTCTTACTTGAAGTGAACTACCGGACTGAGTAAAATTCACAATAAATTGAATAGAGAGCTTGCTGCTGAATAAAGAAATAATATTATAGAATATCTAAAGAACACATGTTAACTTGAAAATTGTTTCTTTAGTACAAAATTCTTTTCTAAAATCACTCTTGCTCTTGAAGTACTGGTACTCAAAATTAACTTTAAATAAATCAAATTGAAAGAAAATAATTATTTCATTTCTTGATATAGATCAAATTTATTCAGTTTTCTCTTGAAGTGCTCTTGAAGGAACAGTTATATTTTTTATGACATGTCCCCGTGACAGTTTGTCTCGCAACAGCGGTAATAGACCCCCTCTATAGACTCAAAACTTTACGTCTAGAAAATTCTCACAAAAACGGCTACTTGCATGGCTGTGTTATAGTCTTAAAAAAGCACAATCAGCATTAAAAAGTCCTGCTGTCTGACAGATGAACAGAAAACTGAGAAATATATGATGTGGGTATGAAGACTGGATGTGACTGCAAAAACACACCCGATAATCGTCCGGTAAGACGTGAAGAAATGATGTGCCATGACATTATAAACATAGACACAAAAACATTATCACCTCAGAAAGGAACATCTCGTGGGAATGTGAAATTTCAAAAGTCAATTAATATATCGAAAAGTTGCAATACGAAACAGTTTTTGCAATTATTCTGGAATCTACATGTATAAGTATATCTCGATAATAGCTTTAAACTTCACTCCTTGGGAAAAACTACAGTTAAAGTTTCAACTGAGAGACTGGAAACGAGAGGATTGATTCATAAAAATACTCGGATATTCATTGACATTATTATTCAATGCCAATGTGGCTCTGAATATTTCTAAGAAAGCAATTTCACATGAGAAACTAAATTTCACTCAGAATAATTAAGATATCCCATATAGTTTCTTAAATTTATATTTTAAAATTCAGTTCTAGTCTCAGAGTGCCATAAAATACACCAATATATTCTCTATGTCAGAATGTTTGTTATTGATAGTAATGGACATACACATACATGTATATGTACTTGAATGTTCTATCTCGTACAAGATATTGGAATCGCAATTGTAAAGAAACATTTTTATTACATACATAAATTATCAGACATAGTTTCCCTTGTGAAAGTTTTGAAATTATCTAAACAAAAGTATACATGTAAAATCGGAGAAGCCCAATTCGTTAATTAACCTAACTAGTTTTTGTTTACGAAATTATTGATCGCTGTAACAATATAAAGTGCGAAATAACTGGAGTTTTAAGTTTGACAATGTCAGAAATTGTTAATTAACATAACACCTCACCTCCCTCCACCCACTTCCAGAATAGGACACAATGATTATTCATTCTCTGGCAAGACCTCAAAATCAATGATCAATTTCTCAGTAACATGAGGAATTTTATATGTAAGCTCGAACCAATCCATACACCCTGGAGAAACAATGGGGCTCAACAGAGAATAAAAACAAGATACATGTACTATTGTGTCGGAGAAAGCGGGTAAAAACGCTAAGCTAGCTTCGTCCCATGGATCTACCTCACCGATGTCGCACCGAATCACGGAACACTCAATGGCAGATATTGACAGTACTGGCAGGAAAGTCTCAACCCGCTCAACTTTCACGCACAGGAAACTGTTTTTCTCGGTCAAATTGTTTGTTTTTTTCATTATTATTATTTGTGAAATCATAAAATTAGTGAAATCATAAAGTTTTAGAATAAATTTTGCTAAAAGTTCACTTGTCTAAAATGTACAAATATTCAAGTTGGTTAATTTTCAATTAAAATTGTTTTCTTTTTTAAAGACTAACCAAATATCTAGTCAATCATTATCTTCAATTCGAAGATTGATTCAAAATATATTTTTAAAAACTTTACTTTCCCAAAAGTTCTTCATATGTAGTACATGATCATACTATAGTACTATAAAAGTAGTCTATTAGAAGTTAGTTTGAACAGACAGACTTCATGTACCTCATTGTAAAAAGAAGTACATTTCCAGTGTTAGAAATACATCATTACTGTGAGAGAAGTACATTTCCAGTGTTAGAAATACATCATTACTGTGAGAGAAGTACATCAGTACTGTGTGAGAAGTACATCAGTACTGTGTAAGAAGTATATCAGTGCTATGTGAGGAGTGTATCAGTACTGTATGAGAAGTACATAACTACTGTGTAAGAAGTACATCAGTACTGTGAGAGTGCACCAATAATGTACATCAGTATTGTGAGAGAAGTACACCAGTACTGTGAGAAAAGTACATCTGTACTGTGAGAGGAGTACATCAGTACCATAAAAGAAGTACACCAGTACGGTGCGAGAAGTACATCAGTACTATGAGAGAAGTACACCATACTGCATGGGAATTACATCAGTACTGTGAGAGAAGTACATCATTACTGTAAGGGAAGTACATCAGTACTATGTGAGAAGTACACCATACTGCATGGGAAGTACACCAGTACGGCGAGAGAAGTGCATCATTACTGTAAGGGAAGTACATCAGTACTATGAGAGAAGTACACCATACTGCATGGGAAGTACATCAGTACTGTGATAGAAGTACATCATTACTGTAAGGGAAGTACTACAGTACTATGAGAGAAGTACACCATACTGCATAGGAAGTACATCAGTACTGTGAGAGAAGTACATCAGTACTATGTAAGAAGTACATCAGTACTATGTAAGAAGTACATCAGTGCTATGTGAGATATATCAGTACTGTATGAGAAGTACATCACCACTGTGTAAGAATTACATAACTACTGTGTAAGAAGTACATCAGTACTGTGAGAGAAGTACATCATTACTGTGAGGGAAGTACATCAGTTCTATGGGAGAAGTACATCATACTGCATGGGAAGTACATCAGTACTGTGTCAGAATTACATCATTACTGTGTGAAAAGGTTGACTACTGAGAAGTATGTCAGTACTGTATGGGAAGTACATCAATACTGTGTAGCAAGTACATCATTACCATGTGAAAGTTACATCAGTACTGTGAGAGGTACATCATTACTGTGTGAAATCAGTACTATGTGAGAATTCTGTCAGTACTGTATGATAAGTATATCAGTACTGTGTTAGAAGTATATCAGTACTGTATCAAAAGTATGTCAGTACTGTGTTAGAAGTATACCAGTACTGTGTGAGAAGTATGTCAGTAATGTATGAGAAGTATATCAGTACTGTGTCAGAAGTATATCAGTACTGTGTCAAAGTATGTCAGTACTGTATGAGAAGTATGTCAGTACTGTATGAGAAGTATATCAGTACTGTATGATAAGTATATCAGTACTGTGTCAGAAGTATATCAGTACTGTGTGAAATCAGTACCGTGTGAGAAGTATGTCAGTACTGTATATGAGAAGTGTATCAGTACTGTATCAGAAGTATATCAGTACTGTGTCAGAAGTATGTCAGTACTGTATGAGAAATATGTCAGTACTGTATGAGAAGTATATCAGTACTGTATGATAAGTATATCAGTACTGTGTCAGAAGTATATCAGTACTGTGTGAAATCAGTACCGTGAGAAGTATGTCAGTACTGTATGAGAAGTATATCAGTACTGTGTCAGAAGTATGTCAGTACTGTGTGAAATCAGTATCGTGTGAGGAGTATGTCAGTACTGTATGAGAAGTATATCAGTACTGTATGAAAAGTATATCAGTACTGTGTGAAATCAGTACCGTGAGAAGTATGTCAGTACTGTATGAAAAGCATATCAGTACTGTGTCAGAAGTATATCAGTACTGTGTGAAATCAGTACCGTGTGAGAAGTATGTCAGTACTGCATGCTAAGTTAATCAATACTGTATGAGAAGTATATGAGTGCAGTACAATAAAGATTAGATGCTACAAAATGGCCCATTTAACAAACTAGATAAATCAGTAACAAACTTTGATTTAATGGTAAAAGACTTTCACTGCTATGATTACAGATGTTCATCACTGTAAGTATACTGCTCAGAGGAGTGTCTGTTACACTAACATTAATATCTTTGATATCTTAATGAGTATCAAACGCCCCCCACTCTCAACCATCCCC
The DNA here is from genome assembly GCA_036873755.1 of Hanleya hanleyi. NCBI lineage: Eukaryota > Metazoa > Mollusca > Polyplacophora > Lepidopleurida > Hanleyidae > Hanleya > Hanleya hanleyi. The sequence goes on along the minus strand of JAVTVY010017271.1, from coordinate 453,215 downwards.
AATTTGAGAAGTCATAGCACACATGACAAACTTTCGAATCTTGCGACACCTTTTTATTGTTTTTTATACTGATGACACATCATAATCAGTCTCTTAGCGTGACAGAATCCTTTTCACCTTATTCCCCCGTGTATGGGTTTCGAGAAATCTCCCAGACAGTCCCTGAAAACAAAGTCGGGTTTTTCATCATCAGTTAAGGGTCAGTTCACCACAGAGAGGCTCCCCCATGCATGAAATGCTCATGTTTCTTATCTACTGCGACCATTGTTTCACGACACTTGGAATACACACCTTGTTGAATTACTAACAAAATGACGGCCTCGTTTGGACAGCTAATCATTTATATTTCTAAAGCTACTGGTAAATGTAATCTCAAAAGCAATTATTATTTTTATATAGACTCGGGGCACAGTCAAATTGATGGTGGGAAAAATCTTGAATCTTCTCTCCACCACAACGTTAACTTGTTACAACCATAACAGGAAATATATATAGAATTATATCTTAAATGATTAGGTTCATGGATTCAGATATAAGAGTGACAATTAAGGTAGTATTCGGGAGGGGAGATAATTTCCTTTTTTTTATGTTTGATATTATACAATTTGAGGCATTTGTGAGGTATTTTACAGGAACCTAATAAAGCAGCGAGTTCTCGAGATGTTACAATACACACAAACTTTCAAAGTTTTTTTCTTAGACAAATTTTTACATTTTGTTAAGTGTAAGTTTCATTTAGACAAAAACTAACCAAATTTGTATCTGTAAATTCTGTCCAGACACCACCTTGAAATAATGGTTTGCTTATCTCTCATATCGATACATGTATGCATTCAGAGGTCATTGCTCAGATACCCTCTAATAATCAAGCATGCTTCATGAGGAAGTAAATTTAGTATATGGAGTAGCGCGTAATCCAGTCCAATATAGTTCAGGCAACCAAAGTAATTTTATTGGTCCTCCAAGCTAAATGATCACAAAATATATAAATCGGGAAAAACTGTATAATTTTCATTCTCATTTTTTCCTCTTGTCTGGAGTAAACCGCAATAACTCCAGTGTTTAACGTTTTCTTGTAAAGCCGTCTCCGTACAACAAGAGGTATCGCACACCTGGTGTTGTGACATCTCAGCCAGCATAGAATGATGAGATGAAGAGTAAATAGTGGACAAACAAGATAAGTGTCAGTCTTAGACAGCACAAGTAGATAAAAACAGACAGAAATAAGAATCACTTAATTAAGCAATCTAGAAAATTAAATAGTACTATGAATCAAGAAATGTGGAAAAAATGAGGAAAAACTGATGACTCAAAATGAATTCAAATGTGTAACGGTGGGTGTTGTATATTGAACGTGTTTATAAAAAATGTGTTACTTTCGCATCAACTTATTATCCCAAGTTCCCAATTACACATCCCTTTAAAACTACTGAAAGCATAAATAATAAACACGGTTGTCGGGAATAATAGTTCTAGCTTCAACTATTCTCTGTTTTCCTATTAAGCCGAGTGAAAAAAGTTTGGTTAATTTAGATTTTCTGTCTCGCGACAATAGCACTGTGGGTAATTACTGGATATAACAAAGGCGACTTCATCCAAAGAGTAAAGAGATAACTGGCCATACAAATAATGATATGGACTGCTTAATAGAACCACTCGACCAAAGAAAACCTTATTTATTCTCTTGCTTTTCCCCCCATTTTTTTATGTTCCCATTTTTTTTCTTTGCAGTAAAAGCATGGAAGCAGGCACCAAATGTGTATTAAATAAAACTCTTCTATTTAGCTCCTCATGAATTTAAAAGTAGCTCGCCCATTAATGGATATATTACATGACACGAGAACGAGTTTTGACCCCCAATTGTCTCCAACTTACAGACATAAAAGCCCTACAATTATGAGTAATATTCCATTTTTATGACAAAGACTACCTTTGTACATTTCTGTCATACCTGTACAGCGCCTTTTATTTGGCAAATTGCCAAGCTATCAATTTTTCTCATATATTTTCTTTACCTTTTCCTAATGACTTCCACTTAGCAAACGACAACTAATATTATAACGAGTGTTTCTGTTTATTCCATCTTTCCAACAAAATTTGCTACTTTGTTACACATATATTATACTTGAGGAAGTTCAACAAGCCTATATCTACAACTTGAGGAGTTCTGTTCGTTTATTACGTATCAACCCCCACATATATACCTGTTCCATTTATCATCTAAAAACAAATATTAGGCTCATTAAGTATAATTTTTCAAATATCATCAGCATCTACACATATTTTTTCTTCTGGAGCTGAGCTTTTTTTTGGGGGAGGGGGGGGGGGGGAATAGAGGAGGGGGGTTTGCCACTCCTAAAGCATATTCCAAACATAGCAATATGAACATCTGATAGTCAGTATCCATCAACATTGACTTTCACACAACAATTTACCCAAATAAATATAGAAAATATTAAAATCCAAATAAAACTGCCTGACCTACAATGTGTATAACCCCTCTTCTGACGAGCCAGGCAGATATAAGCAAAAGATAAACTTTAATAAGTTCATTTCGTTAGAACAAATTTTACACGGCTAATGAACATTCAGGTTATTAACAAACTTAAATAAAGTTGGCTAGGTACGTAGTAGGTATGTAGGTAGGTTTTAATTTTGTTTTTGGTTATATTTGCAGATTTAGACCGTTTGTATAGAATTTTCACGAAATTCTGTTGAAACTTTTTTTTTTTTTTTTTTTAATATCAACCAAAACTTTTTGGATAACAAAATCTATGGGCCCAGTAGATAGGCTTAAAGTAAACAACATAATTTATTCAGAACAGCCATGACTAATCTTTGAGATCAAGTACAGGAGAAATGGAATAGTGAAAGCCTAAATCCAGCAAAGATGAAGTTATTAACATCCATATTCTTACATGTATTTCTGGTGAACTACCAGAAGCTGCTGTTCACATCAAAGTAGATTGTACAGTACAAAGAGTTGGCATTAATAATTTCAATCTTTCATTTCACCACTTGAGAGCAAACAGATTTCCTTGAGTTTCCTTGGACATCAGAAGGATCTTATTGGATTCTTAAGGGAAGAGATTACCCGGTACATGTAATATCGGGTGTAATTGGAATTAGTTAGATGTGTTCAAATGTCTTAGGCATACTACAACTTCAGAAGTTCTAGAATCATTTATTTCATATCAATTAACCCACAATACTTGCTCCATTTATCAGACGTATAAATTAATAGTATTAGTCATTACCTGTACATTTTAGGCCTAAGGTTAATCTTTCACTTTATCCATCACTCGCATCTTACACATAGTTTTTTTGTCCGCCATATCGGCACCTAATTTTCTTTTACCCGGTACATGTAATATCTGTAATTGTCAGAATTAGTTAGATGTGTTCGAGCTTAGATCTACAACTTCAGAAGTTCTAGTCATTTATTTCATATCAATTCCCACAATACTTGCTCCATTTATCATTTAAAAACAAAGATTAGACTCAATAAGGTTAATCTTTCATTTATCATCAGCATCTTCACATATTTTTTCCTATCGACCCTAAATTTTGTTTTTGGGTTGGGGGGGGGAGGGTTTGAAAGCGCAAGGACTTCAAATGTGAGGCATAGTGAGGAATGTCTGAGATGTACATGTATTATAAGTATGCCAGAATTAGATGTATTTTATCACAATTTATTACTCTTTAGGCGCAACTGGACAACTGAAAATACCATTAATAAGTACATATTTAATGCCTATGCAGGCATCATTTTCTATGTTTTAAATAAATGACCATTATTGATTAATGGGCATTAAATATTTGAATGGTGATGGCATTTCGCTGAGTTTTTCTGGAATGTACCGAACTGACAAGTTTACTGATCAACAACGGGGGTTTGAAAGCGCAAGGACTTCAAATGTGAGGCATAGTCAGGAATGTCTGAGATGTACATGTATTATAAGTATGCCAGAATTAGATGTATTTTATCACAATTTATTACTCTTTAGGCGCAACTGGACAACTGAAAATACCATTAATAAGTACATATTTAATGCCTATGCAGGCATCATTTTCTATGTTTTAAATAAATGACCATTATTGATTAATGGGCATTAAATATTTGAATGGCGATGGCATTTCGCTGAGTTTTTCGGGAATGTACCGAACTGACAAGTTTACTGATCAGTGTAAGGATATCTTTCTCCACTTCAACATGAAAACCATTAAATTAAGTTCACCAAAATCTGGCTATCTGAAAACAACATCAAAACTGATAGAATATGTCATAGAATGGAGTTGGTGATCTGGTAATGACATTCTGTAAATACGATATTTTCTTTAAGGTTTCAAACATATGAAAATCATTATATTTGTTTCAATGATGAAGAAGATCATGAGCTGGTAGAGTATATCCTGTTAATGGTCCATCTAGGTGGCAAAAAACAGCGACAGAACAATAAAATATTTTATGCTCTCTGCATGTACTTACTATTGGTTTTTCTACCTGTAAGCCTACATATGTCCCATTTGCATTCTTTCACTACATTTATCACTTTTACATGATGATGAAGTATGAAAAATTCAATAACTTAACTCATTCAGTACTGCAGCTTATCCTAGCTGTCAGCCCCAGATAAATTTCTTGGCCTGAACCCCACTGCTTCCAGCTCAGGGCAGTCAGTAAAGTTGAATAATTATCTCCAAAACAGAAGGCGTTCATGTGTTTTTGTCTGCATTTCAGATCCCAGACATTCTGAAAATTATTGCTTCATGTCCTTTTTAAATAATATATTTCAACAAAAACAATGTGTGTGTATTATTTTCCTCAAGAAATGCAGTTTTATTCCAAATAAAAATCAGTAAACTCACCGAAATGTTCGTAATTTGCAAAATGATACTGCCAATGGCAATCGCCGGATTTTTCGATGAACAACAACAACCACGTAAAATAAAAACATGAAGCTGCGCTATCGAAACCCCTCGGCTCTGAACCCCAGCTATTATAATGTAAGGGTGTCTCTACCAATTGATTGGCTTGTGGGAAGAAATATTTACCCCTGGTACGTAAGTGTACTTTCCCTCCCCTTAAATTAATTTGTTTCTGGAATAAATTGAAAGAGCTTGATGTCTCACCAAAACAACAGTACACATGGCTAGATAAATACAGTACATGTATACTAAATGGCACATGTATGTCATTTTCATTTGCAAGCATTCTTTGCATTGTCTAAGAAAATAAATCCGTCATCCAATCAATAAATAAATGTGATAGTATACTAACATGATATAAATAATATGCAAACTTAACATAGGAATTAGTGGATTTTGTTAGACAAGGGGCATACTTTCTGTCATTTTTGATAGGCATCTAGTGTCAAAAACAGATTTGCAGGCATTCTTCGCATTGTGTAAGAGAATGTCAGAGTGACAAACATGATATAGAAATTATATGCAAACTTAACATAGGAATTAGTGGATTTTATTAGACAAGGGGCATAACTCTGCAAAATACTTTCTGACCCGACTCATTTTCGATAGGCATCTAGTTCAGGTCAAGAGAAACAACTGTATCACGTTACGATGTTGTATATGGAACGGTTCTGAAATTATCACAATAAATCATAAATGGATTTTTATTTGTAAAAAGGGGCATAACTCTGCAAAATATTGTCCGAGATGACTCATATTCGATAGGCTTCTCATTTACGTGAAGATAAATAGATGTAACAAGTTTGGTTGCCATGCATGGAACGGTTCTGTAGATATCGCGGTAACGGATTTTATTAGACAAGGGGCATAACTCTGCAAAATACTTTCTGACACGGCTCATTTTCGATAGGCATCTAGTTTAGGTCAAGAGAAACGTATCACGTTAGGATGTTGTATATGGAACAGTTCTGAAATTATCACAATAACAAATCATAAATGGATTTTTATTTGTAAAAAGGGGCATTGCAAAATATTGTCCGAGATGACTCATTTTCGATAGGCTTCTGATTTACGTGAAGATAAATAGATGTAACAAGTTTGGTTGCCATGCATGAAACGGTAGATATCGCGGTAACGGACGGACGGAGTACGGACGTACGATTACATGATGACGACAATACCCCTAGGCCAAAGTTGGCCGAGGGGTGAAAAACCCCACAAACCTACGTAATTTCCGAAGATTGTGAGCAGATATTTCGATTACGAGAAATAACCGATGAATACGTGGACATTTGTCGCGCAGCTTGAGATGAGACTTCACTAAATTGTCCGGTCATATTTGAAGGTGTGTATCTCCGCTTTCCAGCGGTTGTTTTTCATGATCTAGGTCACGTTGGAAAGGTGATTCCCTGGGCTTTCCCAATCTCGTCATAGTTACAATGGATGGCTAATAGTACGAAAGCTACGATTGGATATAAATATGATGCATCCGACGAATCTGTCGAATGCGCCAATGAACCACGTCGACACTTCAGCGCTTCGGTTGGTTGTTTTAGGCACGTGACTAAAACGAAGGCACGCGATTGATCAATTCGACCAGTACAGTTCGTTCCAAGCATGGCGGGAGATGAAAATGGTCAATATTTACCGACACATGTGCTGGGAAAATGTGGAAATAAAGTTTACGGAGTGGATCTGGTGGATTTCATCTCGATGGAACGATTAGGTGGTCTCTTGGACACATTATACTTCAGCAATAGAGAGATTTGAACGGGATTACTGAGTGAATTTACATTCTGCAGCAACATTTACGGACACGGTAAAATTGTGAAAATTCTGTAGTTCCACATTTCCCTCATTATTTGTTCGTTTCACTCTCTTTCTTGTTTTATTTGCTTGTCAAAATGAAAACATTCTTTGATAATCCCAATGTTGAAGGTTTAGGCTTTTCAAAAATATATACATTTGGGCAAGTTTCACTCGAGGTGCTCGCGTAAAATGCTACATTGCAGACAGAGTGGGGTTTTATTTGACGGTGAAGCAGCGATGTCGCCTTTTGGGGTCATTGGGGTTAGGGAGGCTCTAAGAAATTACGCCAAAAGTCGTCAACGGGGTTGAGACAGGGAATTATTTTGTCGCCTTTTGGCGTCATTGGTACCGAATGAGTTAAGCACCTGTCCCTCACCTCTCCCCCCCCCCCTCTCAAACCCCTTTACAGACTAATGGCAACACATCCAGCCATACTTAACATAAAACTTTGCCAATTATTGAGCTCGGACACTGGGTACCACATTTAATTTGCTAATAACACCATGACTGTATATTTTGCCAAATGAAAAGATAAAATTTATGCATTTTCTTCCAGGTATTTTTACATGCCTGAATTGTGTTTTATGTCAGTAGTCCATGATAACACTTGATAGCATCAATCAGACTGTAAGTAAACACATACATATTGATATACCTAGGTTTAAACGATATATATTTATTTCCTCAAAGGATACTGGGATGGGCAAAGAGGCAAGCCTACAGTATATACCTTGGATCTTTAATAATACGGTACTATAATAAACTATGAGATTTTCCAAATCAACACATCTAATGAATGAGCTTTCGACCCTCTTGCTGGGGCCTCTATCAACTTCACTTTTCATTTTTTAAAACAATTTTTTTTATCTTGATAAATATCCTGATATGAGTGTAGAACAATCATGAGCATTAAATTGTGTTTTACTCAGGGTTCATAACATTATACAGTGAACATCATTGTCTCAAAATTATAATTATATCAAATTTATCATCTCAATTCGTAATGTATTTAATTGGAATAAAAATACTCTACCGGTACAATTAAAGCAATGTCAGAAAAATATAACGAAGGCTTAAGTTATCAAATGAAGAACCTGCATATCATTCAACATTTCAATTAGGTTTCAGGGAAAATTATATGAAGAGTACAGTTAATTTTACACACGAGCTTTATTGGGGATTTTAGATTGGGGATTGTGTAAATGTGAAAGAAGACTGCTATATTAAATAAAAGTCTGTTCATTTATTAAATACAGACAACAGTTGGTAACAAATCCCCAATTCTTACCTGTAAATCTGCTTCCAGGAAGAAAAAAATATTCACAAAATAATTCAAACAAGAAAGAAATTCAACTGAAAATACAAATTGATTACTTCCTGTATGGTAACTAGTGAAGAAATGGTTAAAAAATAAACATCTCAAAACAATCATAACTAATCATCATTAATATCTGAAAACAGAAATGTTTTATTAATGTAGGTGAATATATTCAAGAATGAAGATAATATAAAGTGACATACCTCCAGTATTTCTGACTTCTCTGCTGACCTGGTAGCGGTTCCAACAATGATGGGAACGATCCCTGATGGTATCTGTAAGGGAAAAGAGGCACATCTTGCATTATTTTCGACGTATTATGCCCCAGACTTCTTTCGCCTGTTTTCAGGTATGGCACTGGCTTGAGATGGGGAATTTGCAGCTCTCCCGCGATGTCACCTCCCTCCTTCGCCATATTGCATAAAATTCCGAGTAGTCCAGATCGCAAATTTTTCTGAAGCCAGGACAATTATTTCCTGTATCGTTAACCAGTCATGCAAACTTGTACTGTATAAATGGCAAGAAATACAAGTAAAAGACGTTCTGACGTTATTCCTGAAGTAGAAACTTAACGCTATTGAACAAAGAAGCAGTGTATCTATTTTTATGATGATACACTTTCTTGGTCTTTGCTTTTTTTTCAGACTGTCGAAACAGAATAAATTTTTCTCTCTTGTTTTTAATCTTCCGAGCTCATTACGGAGTAATATGAGGAAAATAAAACAGCCTTGTTTATTTACTTGGAAAAATGAAAACAAAAGCATTACAAATACAACAACTATGCTATCCTGATGACATTCCAGTTCCCTCAAGCTGTTTGGTTATTAACAAGGCAAAAACTAGAAAACTTCTTAGAGAAATACGAGATATTCGTGATGCAATACATCACAGATATGACTATACACAGCATGTATAATAACAACACAGCATTTGAATTACATGTATACATATAATAACACTGTGTACCATCATTGAAGTACAACTAAGCATTAGATCTATGAGAAGAATTGGAAATATTTTCTTTCAGAGCTACACCAATTTTTATTTTTTGTTTCACTTTTTTTTTCTTTTTTTTTTTTAATGATTGGAGTGGATAATACCCGCATAAACGTCACAAACGTAGGCATTAGGACTCCGGCGCGCACTGAACTCTTGGAAATCCCCCGCCCCAAGTTAAAAATCCTGTCTATAAGAAGTCAGAATCACCAGGGTGTTGCCCATTTGATTCTGAAGTTCTAAGCACAGTATTTTGTGATCAGTAGGTTACCGGTACATCACATCACCCCAAACCTGAATCCACATGTAGCTTAATTGTCTGGACTGCATCTCGAGTTAAAATTCACTTACCTTGACCATTGACCTTTGACTAATTAACCTTGATATTAATAGTGTGATGGCTATTCGCTCAATTTATCTTATGTAAAACTTTGAAGTGTAATGACTTAACTGTTGTATATTTATCAATCCAAGAAGAATTTGTGATGCACAAAATAATGCAGAGTGGCCGCGATCGTAACAGTTCCAGGCAGAGTGGGATCATAATATTTGGCTTCTTCACCATTATATCAGCAACAAATCTGTGAAATTTTGAGAAGTTTGGTGAATAATATCCTAAGATATAGTACAAGCTATCATCAGTTTTGAAGGGCTATGACTTTGACCTTTGATGTAAAAATAAATACGACTTATTAACAACATGAATAACACACCTGATAAGTTTTGAGATATTTGCAGTCGTAACTAAAAAAATACAGACTCAATATAATTATATTCAGATTTGGGGTGTTGTGACCTTGACCTTTGACCTAATGACATCAATATCAATAGCGTGAGGCTATTTCCCCACTGCCTTCAGAGAAATGTTGGAGTGGATTGACTGAATGATTTTGAAGTTATTGTGGTAACAAGAATTTGTGACCCACATACACAGTGATTCCATATTCTCAGACCAGGGTTTCAGCAAGGAATAATTAGTTTGACCTTAGGAATACCACATGTAAACCGACATGCATTGGTCGATACCATATTCTTGAGTGAACATCGCAGTTTAAATGAACTTCACCTAATTAGATAATTAAAATTCAATGATTCAAAAGATATTGATTACAATACCACCACCTGCTATTTTATTTATCTATCAGAGTACTACCAAAACCTATTGAACACATGCCATCTGACACCAGATTATCATGATCTCTATTTATGTGCAGACATATGCAACACTTGTAAGTTACATGTAGTGTTAGAACCAGACATGCCAACAGCCATACTGTACTAAATCCTATGACATGCAAGTTGATATCAGCAAATGGCACCTACATACCAGACAAAATAGGAGGCAGTCATCATGTGTACGGATAAATGGTGCACCACACACTGATAGACAAAATGGAGGGCAGGGTACAAACTGACTATCAGCCCCAGGGACAAAATGGACAGGGGACAAATTGGGTATTGGCCCCAGCTATTGGACCAAAATCAAAATAAACAGGAAACTGGTTTGCTGCCCAAACAGCAATAAACAGGGACAAATTAGTCAATAGATCCCCAGGGATGAAATGAACAGAGGACAAATTAAAGACCGGAAGAACAAAATCGGCAGGTAACTCATACATAATATATGCACTGATTCCAGGAGTCATTTTTTTTGCCCTGATAGAAACCAAATACATGAATAATGACTTTTTAAGGACAATGGATGGAGGTAATCAATGCTCAAATGACAATATGGACAAAAGGCAAGGGGCAAGGGACAAATTAGTATCGACTCCCCAATGATAAAATGGACAAATTGGTTATCACTGCCCAAAGAACAAAATGGACAATAGAAAAAATGGTCACCAATGCCCAAAGATCAAAATGGATAATGGAGTGGACAAATTGGTCATCAATGCTCAAAGGAGAAATGGACAATGGACAAATTGGTTAGCTAAGGACAAAATGAACTATGAAAAATTGGTTATCAATGCCCCAATTTCAAAATGAATGATGATTACAAGGACAAGTCAGCTATCAATGCCCCAAATGACAAAATGGACGATCAGAAGGACAAATTTGCTATCAATGCCCCAAATGACAAAATGGACGATCAGAAGGACAAATTTGCTATCAATGCCCCAAGTGGCAAAATGGACGATCAGAAGGACAAATTTGCTATCAATGCCCCAAATGGCAAAATGAACGATCAGAAGGACAAATTTGCTATCAATGCCCCAAATGGCAAAATGGACGATCAGAAGGACAAATTTGCTATCAATGCCCCAAATGGCAAAATGGACGATCAGAAGGATAAATTTGCTATCAATGCCCCAAATGACAAAATGGACGATCAGAAGGACAAATTTGCTATCAATGCCCCAAATGGCAAAATGGACGATCAGAAGGACAAATTTGCTATCAATGCCCCAAATGGCAAAATGGACGATCAGAAGGACAAATTTGCTATCAATGCCCAATTGACAAAATTGCTGCAGAAAATGGTTTAGGCCTACAAATGCCCAAAGGACAAGCTTGGCGAGGAGCAGAAAGTGTCAAAATGGCAAAATGGACAGACTTTAACTTAGTTATTGCGACCGGAAGGCAAGAATGGACAGGGGCCAAAAAGATGGCTTTGGTTTTATCATCCTGAATATTGGAACTCTCTGTAGCATGACTTGCCTTCTATGCGGTCAATATTCTGTCCCCCACCTTCAGCACTATAAGGAGGGGCAGGTGTACCTGTATAATGTGTTGTTTCCATCAGTAAATCCAGTTAGTTACATGCTCAGGCAATTCTGAATATGCATGCAGTCAGGATTAAGATGAATAAAAAATAATTTACTTTTATTTGCTTAAGTTTCGGAAAAATTAATGGAAAAAAATTATTTCCAGTCTGTATTAACCATAATGAAATGCACTGCAGTTACATAGATAGTCAAAAATATAAGGATTGTCTGGAAAGTAAACTGTACAATAAATGTTCTTATATGTCTTCGATGACATTCCTGGACAAATTACTACGGGATCAGGATATATCAGAAACATTAGATAACAGGGATGAAAACATAGCACTGACAGTCAAGTTTGAAATCTGGGTCTTAAACCCCCTCAACCCCCCTTTCCCTCCTCGTTTATCGGTATGAGTGACTATCTGAGCTCAGTGAGGCAGAAATTAGCTTTTCTTCTGCATACTCCTGTACTATGTTGAGCAACTCATTAAATCATCTGGATACCAGCAACCACTCACCCTCTCCCAGACTTAGAAGAATTCTTTATCAGACTCAGGGACTTCCATCTCAAGGTAACTATCTTCAGATCTAATTTAATGCACAATTAATCACCATGTTCTGGGTCATCTTCTGATCAACTTAACTTATAAATGTTATCACACAACAAATATAGTTGAAATTAAGGTCTACAATAATGTGATCACTTCCTCACACACATCAGAAGCCAAATCTCAAAAACATTCTGCCAATATTCACCTCTAATTGTTCAAAAATTCTGCCCATATTCACCTCTAATTGTTCAAACATCCTGCCAATATAATCACCTCTAATTGTTCAAACATTCTGCCAATATTCACCTCTAAGTGTTCAAACAGTCTGACAATATTCACCTCTAATTGTTCAAACATTCTGCCAATATTCACCTCTAATTGTCCAAACATTCTGCTAATATTCGCCTCTAATTGTTTAAAAATTCTGCCAATATTCACCTCTAATTGTTTAAATGATCTGCCAATATTCACCTCTAATTGTTCAAACATTCTGCCAATATTCACCTCTAATTGTTCAAACATTCTGCCAATATTCACCTCTAATTGTTCAAACATCCTGCCAATATTCACCTCTAATTGTCCAAACATTCTGCCAATATTCACCTCTAAGTGTTCAAACAGTCTGCCAATATTCACCTCTAATTGTTCAAACAGTCTGCCAATATTCACCTTTAATTGTTCAAACGATCTGCCAATGTTCACCTCTAATTGTTCAAACAGTCTGCCAATATTCACCTCTAATTGTTCAGTCTGCCAATATTCACCTCTAATTGTTCGAACAGTCTGCAAATATTCACCTCTAATTGGTCAGTCTGCCAACATTCACCTCTAATTGTTCAAACAGTCTGCCAATAGTTTTTGATTTACATAACAGAGTTGAAAGGTGGCCTTAACATCATTGTAGTATCATTCCATATTTTACTCAAACAGCTGGTCTGATGTTTTCTTAACTGCACACTCTGAATATTAGATCACCCAAATTCTACATAGGAACTTCTTTGTTGTAAATTTACCACACATATCAGATGTTCTGTGATTTGAAATCTTAAATATCTGATGTAAATATTGAGATTTATCTCTAAATATCTATTCCACTGATTTATCCCAAGCAATATGGTATTGAACAGAAAAAAAACATTTCAACAATATATCCAAATAGGAATTCTTAACTTTTTCTTTAAAGGTGAACTGCAAAGCTTTTAATTTTATCTAAATTGTTGCTTATATACATCTTGTCTTATGTGACATAACTTTTATACGTTTTTGGGGCAAATATAGTTTGCAAAATTGTACTAATAACAATATTTAAGTTACCCTGTTATAAATCCGTCTCGAAAACTTGCATCGCTTGTCTCTCTTGGTTTGTAGAACGTTATGACGTTATAGTGGTCCCCTTCATTCAAGTTTTATTCAAATGTGACGTCATGCTACGCCAGATGAATGAAGGAGGACCACTAAAACGTCATGACATTCCAAAAACAACGGGAGGCAAGCGATGACGTTTTTAAAAGTTCTGGTTCTCGGTATAAGTTTTGACTTCTCATATACCCAAAATAAAACAATAACCCACAGAACTATTACCACAGATAATTGTAACAACTATAGAAGTTCTTGTTTTATGACATTTTAACAGAACATTGGAAAGCTTTTCAGTTCACCTTTAATTCACGGAAAAACAAAATATAGTATTCTCTCTGATATTGAAAAGGTATATAAAGTAGCAAAAGACTTTTTTAACTTCTAATGGGAGAAAGTCGCAATACTGTTTATGTCAAATTTGACAGGAACTTTGAGTCACAAATTCTGTCATACCAACTACCAGCACAGCATGGAATAATGTTCATAATCCACATGCTGTTCCCTCTTTGAGAACCAAATATTAAGTTTTTCAATACTGTTTGAATAAAAACATGGCGTAAATTCTCTAATAATCCAATGACAGAGAAATGAACTTCCCACCATAAAACCAGGGAATGTGATCAAGTTTATTAGAACATGGGAGGTTGCCCAATTCATGCAGATAATCAACTATTACTTTAGAATTTCAGGGGTTTTAGATGCTAATCATTTTTTTAAATATTTTTTGAATTAACGGCTGGAAAATTCCACAAAAGTGAGGGTGATTAAATTTTAATATGGTGATTGAATTATTAGAGGGTTTACGATATAGTACTTATCCGATACCATAGTTGAAACTCTTTAATTTACGATATAGTACTTATCCGATACCATAGTTGAAACTGTTTAATTTACGATATATTACTTATCCGATACCATAGTTGAAACTCTTTAATTTACGATATAGTACTTATCCGATACCATAGTTGAAACTCTTTAATTTACGATATAGTACTTATCCGATACCATAGTTGAAACTGTTTAATTTACGATATATTACTTATCCGATACCATAGTTGAAACTCTTTAATTTACGATATAGTACTTATCCGATACCATAGTTGAAACTCTTTAATTTACGATATATTACTTATCCGATACCATAGTTGAAACTGTTTAATTTACGATATAGTACTTATCCGATACCATAGTTGAAACTCTTTAATTTACGATATAGTACTTATCCGATACCATAGTTGAAACTCTTTAATTTACGATATAGTACTTATCCGATACCATAGTTGAAACTGTTTAATTTACGATATAGTACTTATCCGATACCATAGTTGAAACTCTTTAATTTACGATATAGTACTTATCCGATACCATAGTTGAAACTCTTCAATTTAAGATATAGTACTCATCTGATACCATAGTTGAAACTCTTCAATTTAGGATATAGTACTCATCCGATACCATAGTTGAAACTCTTTAATTTACGAAATAGTACTCATCCGATATCATAGTTGAAACTCTTTAATTTATGATATAGTACTCATCCGATACCATACTGGAAACTCTTTAATTTACGATATAGTACTTATCCGATACCATAGTTGAATACTACAGTGGAATGTGAGCATACCAACACCTAGGTAAACCGACCAACCTCTAAATACCGACCCCAATACTTAAATTTACAGGATTTTGAACCTTGATAAACCAGAACCCTGTCAAAACTGACACTATAATCTGGTTCCAGGCATGGCCAGTATACACAGGTTTTACTGTATAATTAAATGGGTTAGCACTGGAATGAGTGGAGAAATAGATGATAAATATCAGTACATGAACAGATGCACTATACATGTAAAATCATGTTAATCTAATGCAGTTAGCTCCCCCAGAAAGAAATTCTTGTAATAATTGGACTATTTTATCTGTTCAAGCATTTGCTCACATCATTATACACGTATTAACTCAAAAGAAATTTCTGCTAAAGTATGCTTTTTTCAATTTTGTTCAAAAACTGATGAAAACTGAGCAAATGCAGTATAAATTGATACATGTAAGCTAATTAGCACTTTCTTGGTCTGCACTTTACTTCAGCATAAAACTAAATAAATAAATAAATAAAAACTGAGTAATATTTTATATAAGAATACCTGTATAATGGTATAAAGAATAATCAAAATTCTATGAGTTCGTACAATGTAAGATATGTTCACCAAATGTATACAGGGATAATTCAGCAGAAATAATTATAGAAAGAAAAAAAACTTGGGACAATTTAACCATGCGAGTACAAAGGAAGTTTGTATTTGATAGAAATCGAGACCACTTGAAGCTGTGTAATGCTATAATAGCATGAATAGCGCTACTTGACTGTTGTGAATAGAGTGACTGTGTGTGTGGAATATTACCTGTACGGATCATCATTAACGGTATATCCCGGAGGTAAACCTGGAAACATGACCAACTCTCTCTCACTCATTCACTCTGCTGGATAGATAACACAGAACTTGATCTTCTCCACAAATTGATACAATAGCCCTTAATAGCCGACAAATTCGATTATTCCACCGGTCGGCCGCTTTACTACAATGGCACTTTTGAGCGTGCGGACGGTTCAGAGGACTTGCCACGCTCCGGCGGACTGTCAGGATTAGTGTAATTGTCGAGAACAACGACAACAGTCTAAGGTAGAGTGCTCCAGGATTAAAAGCACCAGCTGGTAGTCTGGCATTCAACAGATAATGTCTCGTCACTAACACCGGTCGCTCTTGCACCTTTCTCTCGACAACAGCCAATAGTTCCAGGGGGCATCAAACGCCACTTAAAACGGAAGAACTCTTTTCTCCGAACGTCGGTTAGTGTCTCTGGGATCTCCGAGCCTAAACACTACAATCACCCTTTCACAAGATCAGAGTGACAAGTTAAAAAAAGTAGCGATTTGATTTGGTGATCTATTTAGGTAGACCACAGGTTGATAAAGTTTTTGTTGGTATTTGTAATTTTTTTCTTTCCAGCTCAATAACTTTTTGTCAGGTATTTTCGTGCCTGCAGTGAAAGGTGTAAAATGTAACGGAAAGTACTGTTATTAATACATATATACATTTCCCGGCTCAGCACAAATCTATTAAACCGGCAATATGGACTGCGGGCTCATAAATCCAGATGGTGCATGAAAACAGCCACTGTATATTACACTCTAGCTAATATCATGGAGATACAGTACTATGTGTAATGCTCTATGCTCGACGACGTTTCGCGAAGCCCAAGTTTGGACGTTCAGTGTTTGGGGTGGTCACCTTCTACCATTTGTCACTAACACCAAATATCTGTCACATTTCACCTCACATTACAACTATTTGTCATTTGATTTTTTTTTCTTGAAAACTAGGAGGAAAAAGGCTACTTTTTTCTACCTGTCAGATACTGTTAATCTTCAATGACACATCACATTTTTTTCAAATAATCTGCTTTGTCCGAATACATATATATATCAATCTATTCGGCTTTTGTCATACGGAATGATAAGTTGTTGGGTGACTTTAGAAAATGGAAGGTCCCACTCCTCTCACCCACACAGACCCCGGACTAAATTAGATGGTCCGAAGTTGATCCTAAAAGGACTGCCTAATCCAGCCCACTTTACTTTTTTTGTGCCGATTCATTCCTTCACAGTGACATCACACAGGTCTTTTAAGGTGCAATTTACAGGATTTCAACTGTATCCATGGCTCAAACCTGGGATAAAGTATTAGATTGCCATTTGTATCCCAGCTCAAACTAAGACCAACACTGAGTTCTATCCAAATTGTACCAGATTTGACAGGCAGGTCTGTGTTTGTGCTAAAGTAATTACATTGTGCCAAACCCACTGTATTATCAAATCAATAGGACTGGGTTCAGTTTTGGAGTGTCACTTGTCTGATCACCATACAGAATTAATATTTCACAATTTGTCTCACAAAAGCTCTTCACACACAGCAAGTGCAATAATACATATATTGTAGTTTTGCCTACATCAATACCAATTTCCTTTAATGGTGAGGAGAATCTTCAAAAATAAAAGTCAATCGTTCTCAATTATAATTGTCTTTCCCTCATTCGAAAATGGAAGTTAAGATTTTTGAGTGAAACAATATCCTACAAAGAAAGTTCTTCCATATTCTTTCTGAATTTTGTGCTGATTAATTCTGTGGGAAAAAATTTTCATAATGACTTCTTAAAATGACCCCCTTGTCTTAAAATGACCAAATCACATCTATGATGGATTCCTCAAAGGCTATTGTCGAATTTATGCGTGGCAGAAAAATTTCCAATACAGATGCAGATTCAATATGGCTATCATATCCAAAAGTTTATAAGCTTATAAATTTAAAATATAAGCTACAGCAACCCAGTCATGCGCTTAAAATCCTCCGACCGAAATATCACCACATGTAGATCTTAACTTGATCACCCAAAAGAATTTATTGGGTTAATAATCAAGATTAGGGTTTTTTTTTAATGTTTTCGTCATAAACGATGGATCAGGTGTATAATGAGTACAGTCTGACCACACTTTGTACATAAATTAACAAAACATTCAACCAAGATCGTTCTTCAACAAGTTCTGCACAATCTTCATCAGAAAACTAAAACTGCATGCAAACTTTCTCATCATTTTGCTTTTGCCTGGCACACTCCTTGTATTTACTGTTCAGAAATACTCTGCACCATGGTATCAGTATATTTGGATCTAAATACAGATTTTACACATGTTTTTTTTGCTCACAATTTTTCTTTGCTCGAAGTTTAATGTTAAATAAATTACCGTGGATTGGAGAAAATTTCATCCCACAAAGAAAGGACCCAAGAACCAACACTCTGGACACTAAATTCCCCATGCATAATTCGGTATATCATATGACAAAAATTATAGCACAAACATTCTCAGAAAAAAAGAAAGGTTTTCTATCCCAGTTTATTTTTTAATCGAAAACATATAAATGTACCACCTTATTTTGAAAATATGTACAATAAGAATAACTTCTGACAGATAAGTGAAACAGGTTAAATCAAGCAAGCCAATTCATTTTGAAGACTTCAATTCTTGAAATAAAATTTAAATCGGTCTCAATTGACTGGATATAAAGGGTCTAACACCTGGGTATGAACATTAATCCGAGCCTTAGAGTCTCTTACCTGAGGAATTCTTGGGCATAATTAGGGAATACTGGAAGTGAATTTTTGTCCACCAATTTAAAAAAAAAAAATTCAACTTCTAAAATTTCACCAAAAAAAAACATGAAACTTATCTAATGACACCAGAACATTGTCAAAAAGCATCCAAATAAAAATCGCATCTGGTAAATCCGATAACCAATTTACGAAATAATTAAATAAATTTAAAAAGAATATCCTCAAAGATTGATATCTGTGACAAAGTTGGAAAAAGATAATCCTTGTTGGTGAAAAAAGTTTCTGGTTCAAATAGTTCATGTACCCACTCTTGCCAAAAAGCCAGTGAGTGCATATTTATCCTGTTATTCGAAAAATCTTTTCTTTTCTTTTTCTGTATCGGTGATAGGGATTTTTTCCCTCGGTTTATTAGTACGGTGATAATGCCATCTCTATTAAGGGACCTTGATTTATACATAGATCATTCCCGGTGACTTGACTACAGAAATACGAACAAAACATGACTAACTGGCATGCCTGGAAAGTGCGGCATGAAAATACAGGATAACCACCCTACTCACTTACCAGGAAATAAAACAACTCGCCCAATTAACATTGACTGTATAACTATTAAAACAATGGGAAAAACCGAGGTTTATTGGCTTATTTATACAAAACATTATTACTTCAACAACAAACACTGGTTTATTTATATGATACATGTTCCAGCAAATCATGACTTTCTTCATTTATTTCTTCTTCTTTTTTTTCCTGTTTTTCCTCACAAACCTACTACTCCAGATTTTGTTGGATTCATTAAATATGGACATCAATGAATAGCAGTATTGTTTATTCAGATTTAAATACATTATAAGTAATTAATTAACATTCACAAATAAGAAATGTTTGGAATACTTTATAGAGGGCTGGTAAATGAAGTGGAAGCTAATTAACAGACCAATTATTATCAAGGATGGTCATATTGGTTCGTTACTCTTGATATATGTGGATATATGTAGTCAATAATGTGTATACATTTTCAAAATCAACAGTTGTATAGGTAGCATATTTCCTCAATATTCAAAATAAAGAATGCAATTCACCAGGCGTACTTTTGCATAATCTGGGATTTAGTATATATGATCTACACTAAGGATTTAACCAAAATGCGACAATTTTAAAATGCCACAATGGTTATCTGGAAAAAGGCTGACTTGGAAAATCTAACAAAAAATTGGAGGGGGGGGTCAGCACACATTGCTTCAGGACAGTAGGATGCCAACATGGCCAGGCATGACCAACAATGGTCGTAAAGCAAAGTATTGTGATCATAAAGCAAAATTACACTGATTATCTAACAAAAAATTGGGGGGTCAGCATGCATTGCTTCAGGACAATAGGATGCCAACATGGCCAGGCATGACCAACAATGGTCGTAAAGCAAAGTATTGTGATCATAAAGCAAAATTACACTGGTTTCGCCAAGACAGTTTTTCCATTGCAGTCATTGTCATTGCAGTCTAATTTGGAGAGTACATTATCCATTTCCAAAAAAAAAGGGTTTTGCTTAAAGTTGAAATATTCAGTCACCCAGTTTTCCAGAACTCTCTGCAGACCTTAAGGCTTAAGGATGGTTATTGGATGATATCCTGCCTCTGCATACCTTAGGCATAAGAGCATATTGGATGATAACCTGACTCTGGAGACCTTAACTATGAGAGCATATTAGATGATATCCTGACTCTATGCATACCTGATAGCCTAACTCTGCATACCTTAGCCAGGAGAGCACATTAGATGATATCCTGGCTCTCTGCACACCTTAGATATGAGGGCATATTAGATGATATCCTGACTCTCTGCAGACCTTAGCCATGTGAGAATATTATATGACATCCTGACTCTCTGCAGACCTTAGCCATGAGAGCACATTAGATGATATCCTGACTCTCTGCAGACCTTAGCCATGAGAGCACATTAGATGATATCCTGACTCTCTGCAGACCTTAGCCATGAGAGCATATTAGATGATATCCTGACTCTCTGCAGACCTTAGCCATGTGAGAATATTATATGACATCCTGACTCTCTGCAGACCTTAGCCATGAGAGCACATTAGATGATATCCTGACTCTCTGCAGACCTTAGCCATGAGAGCATATTAGATGATATCCTGACTCTCTGCAGACCTTAGCCATGTGAGAATATTATATGACATCCTGACTCTCTGCAGACCTTAGCCATGAGAGCATATTAGATGATATCCTGACTCTCTGCAGACCTTAGCCATGAGAGCATATTAGATGATATCCTGACTCTCTGCAGACCTTAGCCATGAGAGCATATTAGATGATATCCTGACTCTCTGCAAACCTTAGCCATGAGAGCATATTAGATGATATCCTGACTCTCTGCAAACCTTAGCCATGAGAGCATATTAGATGATATCCTGACTCTCTGCAGACCTTAGCCATGAGAGCATATTAGATGATATCCTGACTCTCTGCAGACCTTAGCCATGAGAGCATATTAGATGATATCCTGACTCTCTGCAAACCTTAGCCATGAGAGCATATTAGATGATATCCTGACTCTCTGCAGACCTTAGCCATGAGAGCATATTAGATGATATCCTGACTCTCTGCAGACCTTAGCCATGAGAGCATATTAGATGATATCCTGACTCTCTGCAGACCTTAGCCATGAGAGCATATTAGATGATATCCTGACTCTCTGCAGACCTTAGCCATGTGAGAATATTATATGACATCCTGACTCTCTGCAGACCTTAGCCATGAGAGCATATTAGATGATATCCTGACTCTCTGCAGACCTTAGCCATGAAAGCATATTAGATGATATCCTGACTCTCTGCAGACCTTAGCCATGAGAGCATATTAGATGATATCCTGACTCTCTGCAGGCCTTAGCCATGAGAGCATATTAGATGATATCCTGACTCTCTGCAGACCTTAGCCATGAGAGCATATTAGATGATATCCTGACTCTCTGCAAACCTTAGCCATGAGAGCATATTAGATGATATCCTGACTCTCTGCAGACCTTAGCCATGAGAGCATATTAGATGATATCCTGACTCTCTGCAGACCTTAGCCATGAGAGCATATTGGATGATAACCTGACTCTGCAGACCTTAGTCCAGGGCTTCGTATTTAGCGTGAGTGATAGCTCACCTGCATGCAAACACTCGTGTAAATTCATGTCATGAGAGTGATTTTCAGCTCACCAAACTGTCATATTTTATGTTGTATTATATTGCAACCACTCGCCTGACTTTCAAATATCGCTCTCCTAAACATTTTGACGTGAGCTATTTTTAGCTCACGCACTAATTCTAAACACTAAGCCCTGTAGTCATGAGAGCATGTTGAATGATAACTTGACTGCAGACCTTAGCCATGAGAGCATGTTGGATGATAACCTGACTGCAGACCTTAGCCATGAGAGCATGTTGGATGATACCCGGATTCTGCAGACTTTAGTCATGAGGGCATATTAGATGATGACCTGACTCCGCAGTCCTCTGCCACGAGGGCATATTGGATGATGACCTGACTTCCTGCAGACCTACATGTAGCCATGAGGGCATATTGGATGATAACCCGACTCTGCAAACCTTAGCCATGAGGGCATATTGGATGATAACCTGACTTCCTGCAGACTTAGCCATGAGGGCATATTGGATGATCACCTGACTTACTGCAGACCTTAGCCATGAGGGCATAATGGATGACAGACCTTAGCCATGATAGCATATTAGATGATATCCTGACTCTTTGTAGATCTTACCCATGAGAGCATATTGGATGAACACCTGACTCTGCAGACCTTAGCCATGAGAGCATCTTGGATGATAACCTGACTGCAGACCTTAGCCATGAGTATATTGGATGATAACCTGACCCTGCAGACCTTAGTTATGAGAGCATATTGGATGACCTGACTCTGCAGACCTTAGCCATGATAGCATATTAGATGATATCCTGACTCTTTGCAGATCTTACCCATGAGAGCATATTGTATGATAACCTGACTCTGCAGGCCTTAGCCATGAGAGCATGTTGGATGATAACCTGACTGCAAACCTTAGCCATGAGAGCATATTGGATGATAACCTGACTCTCTGCAGTCCTTCACCATGATGTATGATAACCTGGCTCTGCAGACCTTAGCCACGAGGGCATATTGGATGATGACCTGATTCTCTGCAGACCTTAGCCATGAGGGCATATTGGATGATAACCTGACTCTGCAAACAAACCTTAGCCATAAGGGCATATTGGATGATGACCTGACCCTGCAGTCCTTCGCCACAAGGGCATATTGGATGATAGCCTGACTTCCTGCAGACCTTAGCCATGAGGACATATTGGATGATGACCTGACTGCAGTCCTTTGCCACGAGGGCATATTGGATGATAACCTGACTTCCTGCAGACCTTAGCCATGAGGGCATATTCGATGATGACCTGACTCTGCAGTCCTTCACCACGAGGGCATATTGGATGATAACCTGACTTCCTGCAGACCTTAGCCATGAGAGCATATAGGATGATATCCTGACTCTTTGCAGACCTTAGCCATGAGAGCATATTGGATGATAACCTGACTCTGCAGACCATAGCCATGAAAGCATGTTATCACTGCAGACCTTTGCCACGAGGGCATATTGGATGATGACCGGACTCTGCAGTCCTTCACCATGATGGCATGTTGGATGATAACCGGACTCTGCAGACCTTAGCCACGAGGGCATATTGGATGATGACCTGACTCTGCAGTCCTTCGCCATGATGGCATGTTGGATGATAACCAGACTCTGCAGACCTCAGCCATGAGGGCATATTGGATGATGACCTGATAATGACTTTCATGAAATATAACAATGGTCAAATTAGAACACACAAAGTGCTTCCTGAATGTTGACGAGTAAGATTTGTAAACTTTTCAATCTTTATTCCTACAGGTTAAGAAATTAAGAAAGTGGAATTTAGAAAGTACTTTCAAACTATATGTTAGAGATGACTGAGAACCATGAAAATCCAGCCGTTCAAAAATACTGTAAGTTACCACTGCTTTTTATGAAATTCAGTTGAGAATACTATGAATGTTATATGCATATATACATGTCATATGCAAATCGAGAGGTGATCCTCGTGTATTTTGGAGAAAACTGACAGAAATCGCACTGATGGTGCAGTCTCAAGGCCCATAACTCTCAACTAATAAATCAAGTGATACACACCTCAATTCTCCGATGTATTCCTGCTGCGAGACTCATCTCCTCATTCTGACGTCATGTTACCCTGACCCGCCACGATAAACCTGCTGAGTTTAATTTAATAAACCTGCAGATCTGTAATGTTCATTAGCTAACTCCTCGTCCATAATTCATCAGCCACGTAACTTTTTGTTGATTCAGCTTCCGTTAACATGGCTAAAGACGTAAAGTGATGCGTCAAAGTTTTTCGCATCCCAAAAGTAGTTAAGAAATGGAGAGGTATCAAGGAGCTGATGCGGAGACTAATGCGTTTCACCATAATCCCAGATCTGGGAAATGTGATGGCGAGATTATACTTCTGTGAGGTACAGATACCCCGTTCTCATGAGACTTCATTTCTCCATCAGTATTCGCAAGAGTCTTGTATTAACTTATGTCTGGGTGGCCAACACATTTCCACACTCAAGCTGTCGGACAAACAGTATCATCCTTCAATATGTCTATAACCTTGTGAATAATTATTAATTAACAAAGAGATCAGGCCAAAAAATCAGGGAATTTTGGACTGACAAAAAGTTTTACAGAGTATGCGTAACTGAATTTGTTCGATAGGTTAAAAAGAATTACTAATTTGTGTAGAAAATGTTAAAGAGATTAGTATGGTCCACTCACAATCTGGTTTGGTGATGAAAGCTCTTGTATTGAGTGGGTAAGGAGTTACTAGAGAGAGGCAATGAGTAAAGGACATAGTATTGTATGGTAATCCCTCCAATAATTCAATCCCCCTATCAAAATTCAATCACCCCAAATTTGGGGACAAAATTCAATCAACTGTCCAAATAAATTTGATCACCCTCTAAAATCACTGCATAACGAAGAAATGCTGGATTATCTGGACGATTTTGAACCATTTTGTCAATTTCCTGTTCGAATAAACTTGATCCCCACTAAACTCATTGAAATAACAAAGAAATGCTGGATTATCTGGATGATTTTGAACCATTTTGTCAACTTCCTGTTCTAATATTTTGATCACCCCCTTAATTTAGAGTGCAAAATTTCACGTCCTGTAATCGAATTATTAGGGGTATACCATATTCAGTGCAATCAATATTTTTCCCCGTCTTCAGCATCATGCGAGAGTACTTATCAATCAAAGAATAAAAGACTCGCATTTAATTGTATTAGCAGAGTTCAATACCTTTAGGTTAGTTTCTTGATACACCCAGGTATTGTAACTGTCCCAACAACTTCAGGAATATACATACAAATTTCTCACAAGACTTGTGTAGTCACCCGCAAAAACAATCAAAAGAAGCAGATTTTGTATAATCTCCAAAAAAAATGTAGACCTAAAACTTATGTTGATTCATTTATTCGCTCCAGTACTATCATAAATGATGCATGAAAACGTCCTCCCTGGAAAGTCTTTAAACTAGCATTGAAAGTTTAATCACAAAAACATCGCCCAAACCATGCAAATGCTGCTGTCATGTAGGACAGAATTTCGGAACTTTATTTTGGAAAACAACAAATTATTCATTCACTGAATTCACTTCAACTCCAGTGTACATGTATTTCTTGTAGGATGGATTGATGTACAGTATAGGCCAGAAATAAGTCGACTTTCAACACGAAAAAAAAAATGTCCAAAGTTTAATCCCAGTTAGGTTGCTCCCACTAAAAAAAACATTTTTCAGGACAATAAGAAAGCACGATTGGAGAATCATCCATGATTAATAATCGTGCTTTTATTTTATGAGGGTGCATTGATGTTTTTCAAAAATGCAGACTGGCTGTTAAGTACTATACATTTGAAAGTTTTCATGTTTGTCTACAGTTTCTCAGACTGCTACTAATAATTAAAATATCAATCCAGTCTTTAAAAGTTGTTGTCTGGGAAAATTCTTTTAAGGTGGCAATACCTATATGTGGATCAGCATAAAAAAAAAAAAAAAAAAAAAAAAAAAACCCAAGTGAGACCTTGAGACAAGGTACCAATATACCTAATTTGGAAAGAATCTGTTAAGAGTTTACAAAAGTTACTGTCTGGAAATGAAGTTTAGGTGCCTCCTACTGGTGGATCGGCATGAGAAACAACTGCAAGTGAGGTTGTGATACAAGGTATCCACAAATTGAACCCCTCCCCCCACCCAACATCACCTATTGCCGGATCAGCATGAAAAAGCATTCTCAAGCAAGATCTTGAGGTCCCCTTATACCAAATTTGAAAGAAAACATTTTCTTTGCAGAAAGTTACTGTCCGGAAATGAAGTCAGATGGACAGCATGACAGAAATACTCTAGTCCCCTTCCAGCCCTTCAGATGATGAGGATAATGACTTTCTAGGGCTGACAGGTTTTTTCATTGTTCCCGGTAACACAAATTTCTACACATTAATAAATTCTGTCCATACAGAATTCATTTTGTCCCTTCCATATTATTTTTCTTTTAGCATGTGCAGAACGTGACTATCACCAACCAGTGTGCACTCCAACTTTTTGTTGCATTTTTCCCCCGATGCTTTTCAATGTCAAGTTATTACTGGCCTGCATTGTACTTTGACACTCCATTGTACCTTGATTGGCTCTGGTCTTACAAACAGGTCATGCATGCATGGTGCCAATGGTACCACAATGGAGTGCCCAAATCCAATCCAATCCAAACCGTGGACAAGCCCTGAGTATATGGTAGTAATTCTGGTACACATTATATACTTTATGACTACTCTTTGATTAATGAATCAGGATATTTCAACACGATATGGCTGTGTTGTGACCAGCCTGAGGATTCAACTGATGACACAGTTCAGTACCATAATATTTATCCCAGAATTGGCGTAAAGGCGTAACTTGAGACTATGTAGTGTGACGAATACTGATAAATGCAGATCTGTTTTAATATCTCGCTATGTCATAATAAATAAAATGTCCGATTCCAGATGTTAAAAGATCTACTGAAAGACGGGCAGAATTGATGTGTTTAGCTGTAATACCATTAGTTTGAAACTGTCAACATCTCCTTGGAAGAGAACCCGACACCACCTTCTTCATTCCATACTCAACCGTATGTGCAGTTAACAGCTTATAAAGCTAACAAATATTTTGTTTTACTACAGGACTCTCGCTTCCAACTGGTCACAGTGACCGAAACCATTTGCTGAGAGGAGAATAGCACTCTCAGATTTTGATGTCAATCTGGAAGCCGTGAAGTATGGGTGATAGAAAAAGTCAACCGAGTTATCCCCATTTCTGATAACCCTTTAAACCTACAAGACAAATTGTAGGCAGAATTTAACCTCTTCAGATATAAATTTCACTTGATTAGGTGTATCTTCCCATGCCGGTTGAACCTTAGGGTCTAAAGACAGGCCTATCATATTGCCCAGTTTATTAGCGCTGTATGCATTTTCAGTTATAATGATTGATGTTCTAGAAATGAATTTATTTCACGGAAATCAGGAGGCTCAAAGTTTGGGTGACTGCCAAAGGGATCTCGTTGCATCACAGAGTGACTGTGTTGAATTTGAAACTGAGGATTCCCATTTTAACATGTAAATAGAGTAGGTAATAACATGGTTTTCTCTTCCGAACAATTCAATATTCAGAAATCACTATAAAATATAAATTGGTAAAAGGCCACGGGTCCAGATATACATAACATCACATTTACCGCCAGAGGGATGTATATATACCTTGAAACTGTTATCACAATTTATTATATGCTGTCGGCAAATATGATCCAGTAGATGCTAGAATTCCTCAAAAACTCAGAATATATCTGTTTTGAATGACCCCACCGAGCTAACTTCAAGGCTGAACTGACTCAAACTAAAGCTCAAGGGGAGTATTTTGGTGAATGGGGCTGCTAAGTGTCACCTCCATTTGGACTCTGTAGTGATGAGTGCTTGCACATGTTCGTGTAATGGGGAAATATCAGCCAGCTTTGGAGAGCATCAAGTTTTATATCATCTGGCAGTTTTAGGCATTTTCGGGGCCATTATCCCACATGTGCCACAAACACACATACATATGGTAGCCGCGGCAAAATTATGCAACATTTGCCATGCGGAGAAACACAAGCCAGTGGAACAGTTATGAACATCAGGGAGCAGTGGGTGCTATCAATCACCGCTTATGAAACTCAACCAACTATAACTTCTCACCCTGGTGCGACCTCATTTCTCAACGTCCACTAAACGACACTGGGAATCCTTGACAGCCAAGGCGTCATCAAATCTGACTGCTTAAAAGTTTGAACTTAATTTTTAATGAGAGCATGCTGCAGACATATGACAACTATCAACCTGCACGATGAATAATTTCAGCTCGCTGTCCGTTACTCGACCAAGGCAAATGTCTCTCTCACGTCTCTCGGAGACCCAGCGGAAAACTCATAAATAATTTGAATTTTTCCCCTCTTTATAAAAAGAAACTCACAATAATGAACCTTTCGATAGGTAGGCCTGTCAAAAACAACATAATAATTCCATCATTCTTCAAAATGAGTTTCCACCAAAATGTTGATGTTGATGTTGAATTTCCTATCCATGCTGTTTGATGCATATAATAATGCATATGTAGCAATTACAAGTAAATATTTCAAACTTATTACTTAACCCTTTGGACCCTAGAAGCCGGTTTAGCGGCCTATTCACATAATGTATATACCCGAGAGGCCGCTTTAGCGGCTTCTGACATCGGAACCGACTATTCAGCCAATCAGACAACGTTTTAAGTCGTATCCGCTCCACTGTTTTAGTTTGGTCGCCCACGTCCAAAAAGGATCCTTTGCCAGGGTGTGAGTCCCAAGGGGGTGAGCAAAGCTGTTTAGATTACGCATATGACAAAATTGTCGCTTATATCCCTATTTTAGCGTAGAGATCAGGGTCAGGTGTTGACGTGGAAAATCTCGGGTTCAAAGGGTTGAAAGCGTATGGATACAGTTTTCGCACATGCATCGCATCCCTGCATCTGCATCCACTCCCTAATGCTGCTTCTGTGTCAAAACTGAGTAGGAACCATTGTGAATAAGTCAGGAGAAATATTCATTGACTTCAAATCTATTTACTGGTCTGCAAAGAATAATGTAAGAGTTTCTGAAATTCTCCAACCATTCTTGTGGGATCAGGAAATGTAAAAAGATTACATCATCCTGAGATCATTCTTGAAGGAATCATCCTGTCATCTTCCAAAAATTCTTGAAAGGTCTGCAGGGAATAGTGAAAAAGTTGCTGCCATGCCCAGACCAATCTTGGAGGATCTGCAGAGGATGGTGGAAAAGTTAGAATAATGGACGAGTTAGATCCCCAGACCATTCTTGGAAGATCTGCAAAGAATAGTGGCAAAAGTTCCTGCCATCCCCAGGCCATTCTTGGAGGATCTGTAGGGAATAGTGGAAATGTTGCTATCATCCCCAGACCATTCTTGGAGAATCTGTAGGGAATAGTGGAAAATTGCTGCCATCTCCAGACCATTCTTGGAGGATCTGTAGGGAATAGTGGAAAAGTTGCTGCCATCCCCAGACCATTCTTGGAGGATCTGTAGGGAATAGTGGAAAAGTTGCTGCCATCCCCAGACCATTCTTGTGGGATCTACAGAGAATAGTGGAAAACTTGCTGCTATCCTCAGACCATTCTTGGAGAATCTGCAGAGAATAGTAAAAAATGTTCTTGCCATTCCCAGACCATTCTTGGAGGATCTGTAGGGAATAATGGAAAGTTGTTGCCATCCTCAGATGGAGGATCTGTAGAGAATAGTCAAAATGTTGCTGCCATACGTAGACCACTCTTGGAGAATCTGCAGAGAATAGTGGAAAAGTTGTTGTCATCCCCAGACCTTTCTTGAAAGATCTGCAGGGAATAGTGGAAAATTTGTTCATCCCTGCACCATTCTTAGACAATCTGTAGAGAATAGTCAAAAAGTTGCTGCCATGATCCCCAGACCATTCATGAGGATTTGCAGAGAATAGTCAAGAAGATGATGACATCTTGCAGCCATTCCCAGATCATTCTTGGAGGATCTGCAGAGAATAGTGACAAAGTTCCTGCCATCGTCAGACCATTCTTGGAGGATCTGAAGAGAATAATGGAAAAGTTCCTGCCATCTGACCATTCTTGAAAGATTTGCAGAGAATAGTGGAAAAGTTCTTGTCATCCTCAGACCATTCTTGGAGAATCTACAGAGAATAGTAGAAAAGTTGTTGTCATCCTCAGACCATTCTTGGAGAATCTACAGAGAATAATGGAAAAGTTGTTGTCATCCTCAGACCATTCTTGGAGAATCTGCAGAGAATAGTGGAAAAGTTGTTGTCATCCCGAGATCATTCTTGGAGAACTAAAAAGAATAGTGGAAAAGTTGCTGCCATCCCCAGACAATTCTTGGAGAATCTACAAAGAATACGTAGAGGAACAGATTCTGTCAGAATTCTCAGACAATTCTTGGAGTTCTGCCATCCCAAGACCATTCTTGAATGATCTGCACATCATAATGGAAAAGTTCTCGTCACATGCAGACCATTCTCAGAGGATCTACAGATATTTAGTGGGATGGTTGCTGCTATCCCCAGATCTGCCATACTTTGATTGGTCTTGCATGATCAATTCCACCACCTCACCGGTGTCAATCTTGCTTTCTATACTACTTGCAGATAAGAGGATCACAAAAATTACACCTCATGTCCAGTTCATGAAACAACTTGTGTGACTTCATTGACACTGGAAAGGAATCAGTTAACCAATCAAACGGCGAAACCTGAGATATGGTAACAATACTAGACAGTTTACCAGACCAGTGACTCACACTGATCACAATCAGATCGGTAAAACTAACGAGCAGGTCTACTGATAATATAATTATTTGAGGAGCCACCATGTTAATATCTGGGTTGTCCAGGCCATGCTGGGCAATGCACATGTACACTCAATTTGAGAGGAATAGGGACATTACACATATTTCCCAAGAAACGGTCTTCAATATAAGATACTGGAAATTTCTGAAAAATTAGCTAAATAAGACAAACTTAACAAGCGTCAAAGGCAATGATTCCTTAATACACTGACTGTATTCACCTCAGGCTATCTGAATAATGTGTATTCCAAGTTTGGCAGAAAATGGGGAATTATTTCCAAAGCAACAGCCATAACTAGAGGTTCCGCTTTGACCCTTGAGTTGCCGCTCTGGCATGAAGCCTATGCTGGTTGTTTTTTTAACAAAAACATACGTCTCCCCCATCCTTCCACCCTGCCTTGAATGGGCACATTATTTAAGGGAAAGTGCTATAAAATGAATGCAATAAGTATCTTAAACAAAGCTGCATATCTAAAAATATTAATTACAAAGAAGCGATACAAGTAGATGAACGGATGGACAGACACCGGACACGGATGCATGCAAGTGAGGGGGCTATCCCACTGAAGCTTCCATCCAAGTGGGGTGAAATTCCGTCCAGTAGTTCTCAAGATATCTTGCAGACAAGGCCTGTATATACATGTACAAGTAGATGGACGGACGGACGGACGGACGGACGGACACGGATGAATGCACGCACACACACCAAAACCTAATCAAATGAGGGGGCTATCCCAGTGAAGCTTCTATCCAAGTTTGGTGAAATTCCATCCAGTAGTTCTCCAGATATCTTGCAGACAAGCCCTGTATATACATGTACAAGTAGATGGACGGACGGACGGACGGATACCGAACACGGATGAACGCATGCACACACACCAAAACCTAATCAAATGAGGGGGCTATCCCAATGAAGCTTTCATCCAAGTTTGGTGAAATTCTGTCCAGTAGTTCTCCAGATATCTTGCAGACAAGCCCTGTATATACATGTACAAGTAGATGGACGGACGGACGGACACCGGACATGGATGAATGCAGACACACAAACCAAAACCTAATCAAATGAGGGGGCTATCCCACTGAAGCTTCCATCCAAGTGGGATGAAATTCTGTCCAGTAGTTCTCAAGATATCTTGCAGACAAGGCCTGTATATACATGTACAAGTAGATGGACGGACGGACAGACACCGGACACGGATGAATGCACGCACATACACCAAAACCTAATCAAATGAGGGGCTATCCCAATGAAGCTTCCATCCAAGTTTGGTGAAATTCCATCCAGTAGTTCTCCAGATATCTTGCAGACAAGCCCTGTATATACATGTGCAAGTAGATGGACGGACGGACGGACACCGGACACGGATGAATGCACGCACATACACCAAAACTTAATCAAATGAGGGGGCTATCCCAATGAAGCTTCCATACAAGTTTGGTGAAATTCCATCCAGTAGTTCTCCCGATATCTTGCAGACAAGCCCTGTATATACATGTACAAGTAGATGGACGGACGGACGGACACCGGACACGGATGAATGCACGCACATACACCAAAACCTAATCAAATGAGGGGGCTATCCCAATGAAGCTTCCATCCAAGTTTGGTGAAATTCCATCCAGTAGTTCTCCAGATATCTTGCAGACAAGCCCTGTATATACATGTACAAGTAGATGGAAGGACGGACGGACACCGGACATGGATGAATGCAGACACACAAACCAAAACCTAATCAAATGAGGGGGCTATCCCACTGAAGCTTCCATCCAAGTGGGGTGAAATTCTGTCCAGTAGTTCTCAAGATATCTTGCAGACAAGGCCTGTATATACATGTACAAGTAGATGGACGGACGGACAGACACCGGACACGGATGAATGCACGCACATACCCCCAAAACCTAATCAAATGAGGGGGCTATCCCAATGAAGTTTCCATCCAAGTTTGGTGAAATTCCATCCAGTAGTTCTCCAGATATCTTGCAGACAAGCCCTGTATATACATGTGCAAGTAGATGGACGGACGGACGGACACCGGACACGGATGAATGCACGCACATACACCAAAACCTAATCAAACACAGGAAGGAAGCAATCAGAGATTGCTCAATTGTATGCCCCCCCCCTTCCACTTTAATCCGACACTGCCCCCGCCATTGTTCTGTTCTTTATTGGTTGGTGGAGGCCTAATTTGGATAATTATAACAATTCTGTTTCAGTCACTTTTTTGCCATGTCTCACATAATACATATTCCAAATATCAAGCAACAAGTGATAATACGATGCTTCGATGCAAGATGGTCGCCAGGGCTTTCGCCAAATCCGAAAATATGACCTGGTTATGAGACCTACATTCCTTGGGAGTATATTGTGGTGAAATTATAAAGCGATCAGTGAATTTTGTACCCAATTCACTGTTTTTGGGGCAATTTCATACTTCAGGACCTATGTTGTCTGCTTTGGAATGTAGAATAACATATAATATAGCTATTTTCCTGGTTCAAATCAGTTATGGACTGAGATCCAGCTTGGACAAATAAATATATCCCATTCACTTAGGTTTAAACAAAGGGCCATAACTCTTGAAAATATAACCGAAAACAGAGAAACTTCACGCTACACACCTATGGGTCACTGATCACATATCATGCCTATTTCATACTTGTTCATGCAATATTAACCGAGATCCAGCCCTACAAATCCCAATTCACAAAGATTTGAAGAAAAAAGGGCCATAACTCTTGAAAATATAGGCTAAATGTGGAGAAACTTCACGCTGCAGAACTACAGGGCACTGATCACATATCCTGCAAATTTCATAATTGTTCATACAATATTCACCGAGATCCAGCCCGGACAAGTTCCAATTCACAAAGATTTGAAGAAAAAAGGGCCATAACTCTTGAAAATATATGCGAAACGCGGAGAAACTTCACGCTGCACAACTACAGGGCACTGATCACATATCCTGCAAATTTCATAATTGTTCATACAATATTCACCGAGATCCAGCCCGGACAAGTTTCAATTCACAAAGATTTGAAGAAAAAAGGGCCATAACTCTTGAAAATATATGCGAAACGCGGAAAAATTTCACGCTGCACAACTATAGGGCACTGACCACACATCCTGCAAATTTCATAATTGTCCATACAATATTAACCGAGATCCAGCCCGGACAAGTCCCAATTCATGGAGAATTCAGAAACAAAGGGCCATAACTCTTGAAAATATAAGCGAAACGTGGAGAAACTTTACGCTGCACAACTGTGGGTCATTGACCACATATCATGCAAATTTCATACTTATCCATACAATATTAACCAAGATCCAGCCCGGACAAGTCCCATTCACAGAGATTTCAGAAAACGGGCCATAACTCTTGAAAATTATACCGGAACTCGGAAAAAACTCCACGCTGCACAACTACGAGCCACTGGCCACATTCCACGCAAGTTTCGATCCGGTCCATCAAATATTAACCGAGATATTGCCCGGACAAGAAATTCGGACGGACAGACGGACAGACAGATGGACAGACGGACAGACGGACAGACGGACAGACGGACGGACAAAGCGATCGCTATATGCCCCCCCTCTAGTTAGAGGGGGGGCATAATGAGGGGGCTATCCCAATGAAGCTTCCATACAAGTTTGGTGAAATTCCATCCAGTAGTTCTCCCGATATCTTGCAGACAAGCCCTGTATATACATGTACAAGTAGATGGACGGACGGACACCGGACACGGATGAATGCACGCACATACACCAAAACCTAATCAAATGAGGGGGCTATCCCAATGAAGCTTCCATCCAAGTTTGGTGAAATTCCATCCAGTAGTTCTCAAGATATCTTGCAGACAAGGCAAGGGGACGGACAGACATCCATCCAGAGAGACAGACAGACATCCATCCATCCATCCAGACAGACAGACAGACAGCACAAACACTAGATGTCTCCCCCCAACATAGTTGGGGGAGACATAATTAAGACCTAATTAAGTTGATATGCAGAGAATTATTACGTAAACACCACTCTTCAGAACGAACAAAATAACAAGTTTGCCAATCAAATTTGGGAGGAATCTTGACTGATGGACTGAATAAGATAAAAAAAAATGTAAAATGAATTTATCATACAAACAAAATTATTATGTTGCCATAGCAACCATTGAATTATTCAAACAAGTTCATTTTCAATAGGCTTCTGGCTCTTGACTAAGTAAGTAAGCATACCAAATTTGGGATTTAGTAGTGGAACCATTTTGCACTCGCTCATGTACATACATGCAGACGGATGTACTTGATGGCAATGTTTTTTGATGTTTTTTTTTTGTCCAAGGGATAAAAACAACTAACGAAAGTGGACATTTCAGACTAATTATATAATTAAGATGCTCTGAATGTAAAAAATCTTTTACATCCTCTTGGGCCATGCTAGACAACATGTATGCCAAGTTTGGAAGAAATCAAGTTATTATCTGCAAAGAAACAGTTCTTAACTCAGGATATAGCCCACTTAAGGATAGTTTGTCTAATTACACGTACTACACCTAATTAATATATGCATAATTCAATGATTCTGTAACCCCTTGTGTCATGCTGTGAAATACACCAAATTTGGAGGAATGTGGATATTATCTCCAGAGAAACAGTCCTTAATGCAAAATATTGGACAAAACAGACACCAAATCCCGGGGTCACAACAGGGTGAGTGAGAGAGTAGGATTCAAATTTTGCTTTCCAACAATTTTTCAGTCATATCATATGACGATTATCACTGATGTCATTTTCAAAAAGAGCATTTTTAGGCGATTTTTCGGCCGGAATTTTCAATTTTTTTTTATTTTCGTTTTTTCTTCGCAAAACTGCATTATACATGTAAATTAGTTAATAATAATCTAATATGAAATAAAATAGGTTTTACCCACTTTTCCATACAGAAAAGCAAAATTTTGAAGAAATATGAAGAAAACATCAATTTTCTGGTACCCCACATGGCCGCCATTTTGAATTTACCCATGATTCTCTGCTCGTGCCATGCAAATAGGCTCAAAATGACCCCAATATGATAATCTAAAAGGTCACGGAGTTTCAGCTCGACATTTTTTGTCGTTCCGGAGATAGGAGCAAAAAACCAGCAGGCATCCACCCCCCCGCCGCATCTGAAAACCCCTCGGGTCTGGGCATCAGCCGCTGGAACCTTACTACTTTGAAGACATCAGGAACACCAAGCAGTCAAGTGAAAAATATAAAGATTATAAAAAATTTTGCAATCAGAAATGCCACCCAAGGTTTCCGTCCAATCATTACTTGTCTCTTGATGTATCGATGATGTATACCAAGTATCATACTGAACACTTGGAACAGTAAATATACATTTTGCATAATTTAATGATGACAATCAAGTTTTCCACCTAATCAGAGAAACTGGTTGTCATTAATTGTAGTTTTCTTGATGTATCGATGATGTATAGTTTCATATGAATCACTAAAAGGGTATATCAGAGATACTGATTTCGAATAAATTAAAAATCGTCAAGTACATTTTTGCCCAATCAGAGAAACCAGTTCTGTCATTCGTTGTAAGTGTCTTGATGCATTGATGATGTTTACCAAGTTTCATGTTGAACACTTGAACATATTCAAAGATATAGATAATTACTGATTTTGCATAAATTAAAAATGGTCGCCAAGATTTCAGCCCAATCAGAGAAACCAGTTCTGTCATTCATTTTAAGTAGTTATGGAACTGATGTGATTATTCATTGCAAGTCTCTTGATACATTGATGCTGTATACCAAGTTTCGTATAGATCACTTGAATGGTATCAGAGATATACCGGTACATCATTTTGCATGAATTATAGATGGCTGCCAAGGTTGCCACCCAATCAGGGAAACTGGTTTGGTCAATCCTTAAAACTTTCTTGATGTGTCTCTGATCTATACCAAGTTTCACACTGAACAGCGAAATGGTATCCGAGATACACAAGAGTAATGGTTTCGCATAAATTAAAGATGGCTACCAATTAGTTTCCACCCAATTGGGTACAGATTCAAAAGGGTTCTGTGTCACAAGCATTTAGATGTACACTGCCAGTTCGGTGTACCTAGGGTAAGTCATTCTAAAGATATCTTGGTACCGGTAATGAGAGAGCCATGACAGACAGACGAATGGTACGACGGACAGATGGACGGATGTACATGACAACGACAATACCCTTCGGCCAAAATTTGGCAGAGGGGTAAAAACTCCACAAACTTGAGCACATCATGATGGGGTCCAGAAAGGATAATTAAAATATATCTCTGCTATTTATTGAACAAGTTAAATCACTTTAAGCTTTAAGAAGCCTGGTTCAAAAGTGTCCACTGTAGTTTGAAATATCAATAATTTTACTGCTTACATTGACCAGGAGAAGATTTTCATTTCTGGCCTTCATAAATCAATTTTATGTTTAAAAGAAATTTCCTCTGCAGTTTTTTGCACTCCCACTATGGACTGAATAATGATGACATGCATAAAAGTATAATATCAGTATACTTTCCCATGCTTTCTAGTGTGTTTTCTCTGATTTTTCTACATGGGGGGGGGGGGGGGGGGTGTTATCTAATCGGTTGGGGATAAAAGAAACAATGAATGAATTTACTAGGGCCTTACCGCCCAGAAGATTGCCTATTAGCTGTCCAATATTGCATCAAGTGCAGTAAGATTGTGTAATTATAACGTTCTACCTATACAGTTTGTCTGTAGTCATTGCTACTGGGTGGGCCGATCTGTCAATGCGTCAGAAAAACTCGGCAACTCACAACAACACATGCAGCAGTACCAGAAGTCCGTGTCACTTTAAAAATCCACGGATGATTTACTACTTCCTCCCAGACAAAATGATACTTCACACTAGCACTTCCACATTAAAATTACAGAGGCGTTCTGCAGCCATTCTCCATGGAAAATGACACAGAGAGAGAGAGGCGTACGGAAAAGTGACAGAGACAGAGAGAGTTTTACACGGGGCAAGATTATGGGAGAGAAGGGGAATGGAGGTGTATTATACCATTACGCAAGTCAGCGCCCCTCCTCATCAGGCCAGAATTGTGATGGAGCCCCACATCAATCTGTACAAGACCCGATCTTTTAACGTGGAATAACCGGTCGTTGTTGGTGCTCAGCCAAATGGGAGGACAGAGATGAGGCTCATTAAGACAGTCTGTCTGACAGAGTGGCGTAAACAAGCCCGAAATACATGTACATATCTGAGTCATCCCTACACCTAAAAGATCTGCTCTGGTCAAGTCGTGTCGGAGTAACGTACGCTGTCGCTTCAATGATGGAGGGGCCCACATGCTTTCTCCCCCGAACAACATTTGTCACCCAGAGAAATGTGCGAAAATACGATTGATGGTTACAACAACAGCACCGCTGTTAAGCCACGGAATGTACAATGGCACAAATTACAGGCTGTCGAATAAATAAAAAAACCCTCTGAAATAACTACAACTGTGGGGAAAAAACAAGAAAATGGCTGCTACTTTGAACTTAAAAGTTGATAAAGTAGATCCGGGTAGCTGTTGATCATTGGGAGGAAAAAAGCCTGTCAAAAATTTGTAACGGCCGTTAAGTCAAAATGTGATTAGCAGGTGATGACGGTGATCCAGTAACGAGCTAAGAGCCGTTTCATCATTGTCACATCGTAATGTTACATAATGTTGACTTCACGCAACCAGTTTCAGATTGTGAAGTTCAAGGGTCAAAGCTACCAGGAGAGATTGAGCAGTTGCATGACTTCCATGTCTCACATGAAATGAATCTCAGATAACACCTGGAATCTCAGATAACACCCACAGGGGTTTTTCTAGACACTTTTTTCATTGTGGTAACCACGATGAAAAACAATTACAAATTGAGCTTTTGCAAAATTTTGTAAATTGAGTTTTATTGCCGAAAATTGAGTTTTCTAAAATTTTGAGAATTTACGTGCCGAAGGCGCGCGAAAAATTGAGTTTCTACGAAATAAATTGAGTTTCTGAGAAATCTAAACTGAGTTTCGTCGTCTGTTATCCCGTCCCCCTCCCCCAAAACCCCCGCGAGAAAGAAAAAAAAAACGTGTGACCAGCCACGCCACTCGAGTCGAGATAAGCACTCACGATTTGTAACTGATGTGCAGACAGATAACTTGTGTACCTTTATTATTCAATCGTATAGCTCCGATAAGGACGTCTGGTCTTGAACTGTTCTCATTTCAGTCGTATAGGTCCGACAAAGACATTGTCCTGAACGTTTCTCATTTCAAAGCAAATTGTTCGGCGACGTTTTCGACGATCGAACTAGTCCGCCATTTTGATATTTCAAAGTTACGTCCCCTCTTTTTAGTCCACTCGGGAACCAGTGCTGTCATACTGCTGTGGCTTATGAGTCTGGTCTCCGAGACACGCTGTCCGTCAATCTCCGGGTTTTTCGGTTAAGTTCGGAACCAAGACAACGGGCAAGCATTTTCTCTCTCAGTCAACATTTCACTTGGATGCGTGTGACGTTGAAAGACGTTTCCCCAGAAACAAGAAACGAACAAAACAGACATTATTCTCACTGTATACTTAGCAAACAAACTTGTATGCAGCTATGTATGACACGCAACTTTGCTTGATGAGCTTCATAACATTACTGACATGTTCATTCACGATGAAAAATTGTCGCGAATTTATTTATTGTAAGTGTCCTACTAAAAAGATAAAAAAATTGAGTTTCCAGACTGCATGCGATGAAAAATCCGAAAAAATTGAGTTTTGTTGTTTATTTTGCGCGCCATAGGCGCGCCGAAAAATTGAGTTTTTCATCTTTTTGAAATTGAGTTATATAAAGGAAAAGTGTCTAAAATAACCCCTGACCCAGAATCTCAGTCAGATAACACTCAGAATCTCAGATACACCTGAAATCTCAGATAACAAAACCT
Organism: Hanleya hanleyi; assembly: GCA_036873755.1. NCBI lineage: Eukaryota > Metazoa > Mollusca > Polyplacophora > Lepidopleurida > Hanleyidae > Hanleya > Hanleya hanleyi. Next base: position 413,353 of record JAVTVY010017271.1, on the reverse strand, counting down.
GAATCTTAGATAACACCTGAAATCTCAGATTACACCTGGAATTGCAGATAACACCTGGTATCTCAGGTAATCACCATATTATTCCTACGAAGTAGGCTACAGATCGCAAATTGTCCGGTAATGAGTGAGTGAGTCAGACCATCCGAATCCTTTCGTCGGCAAAATAAGGAGAACCGTTGACATTATAAGAACCTTGATTTTTGGCATGAACGTGCATTAGGGCATTGTTACCAGCAAGTTCTGATCTGAAATAATTCTGATTAAAATTAGATTTATAATTAACATTTCAGTATATTGTTATATATATGTAAGCTGTAGCCTGTAACGTGTATCCTGTTTCACATCCAAACATGTCATCATTGCCAAGAAAACTGTGGTCCGTTTTGCTCCAGCGTTTTATCGCATTTAATGACTAGGCCTATCAGTTACTCTCCGGCTAAAAATACCCTACTGCATATACCCTCAAAAATTCAGCGCTGTTTGCACAACGAAGCTGAGGTGGTTTAACGTTTATCATAAAGAAAATCACCGATCAACTGCCATAGAATATAATGTGAAACAAGGAAACCGGAATAGTACATTCATCAGATTGCCGATACCCAAAATGTGTTGTCTCATATATGCATAGAAGGTGTTGGTCTCGAGTTGAATTACCGTAAACTACATAAATGCTACCTTTCTATACTATAGTACTATATATAAAAATTTGGTGTATTGTTGGGAAAATAATGTGATTTAAAAAGTTGTTTTGATCCTGGACAAGGGCACTAAAAACCACTAAAGAGATGTAGATGTATTTTCACACGTAAAGCTTGAAATCTAGTGAACCTATATTATTCAATCTGTTTCCTTTAAAAAAAAAATGTAAAATTAAATCGGTGATCGTTATTTACTTTGGAATGAAGGCGCATTAGGAGACTGTTACCAACAAGTTCTGAGCTGACCTATTTTTGATGGAAATTTCTGGTGATTTTTGATGAAAATCAGTGGCGATTCTGACTTGGGCGGTGCCCATCTTAATATAGGCAGGATTTCAACTGGGGGTGGGGATTTCCAAGAGTTCAGTTCGCGTTCGAGTCCTAATGCCTACTGTACTTCGTAGGTCCTGTGACGTTAGTCACACTGCTCATGTACATATAGACCCAAACAAAAACAAACAAAAAAGCACTTGTCCATACTCTTTATGAAAAGACCCACCCCAGCACTTCTTGTGACTCACACTTCTTAACTTAACATTCTTTTCAAACAAATGCGCCCCCCCCCACCTCACTCTAAGATCATCCCCCCCCCCCACATTTACCTCCCCCCATCCATCCTTATATATTTGATGTGAAGATAAGCGAGTATAGTTACTGAATTTAGAGGGACTGAATTTTAAAATGTTATTTCATAATTATGCTCTCCCACCCTTCTCTGTCCTTCTGCCATGTCTGCTTGGCCAAACTTGTCCGAACACGCCCTTCAATAATTTCGCAAGGAAATTTCAAGGTAAGCTCTATCCTTCCGATATCATTTCATGTTTTTTTTTTTTAACTAAATGACACAGACATAAACAGCATAAAGTCAGGGTCTATGGAGGATAATTGACTGTACAAGCATCATAATAGACATACAAATCTGGACGTATCTAAAAGGTGTAAATATATTTGACTCCGCAAGTGCAGAAGAAGAATTGATACTGATCAAAATTACCACTACATGTACCCTTGAAACATCAACATAAGAAAATCTTTTACCGGTACATTTATTTGTGCATACATGCAGGCCTTATTCTTTTGCATTGTGCAGGCTTCAGGCAATAAAAAGTATTATTTGTACCTTCATAGCTGCCCAAAATGGTGCTAAAAGGTGATGTTCTTCCTCCATAGTAAACCCATGGTGAAAGAAAAGTTTGTTTGTGATATATCCATTCATACATTAACCATATATTTATTATGGTTCGAAGGAAAAGTTGTCTTTGCGTCATTGCATTACATCTACATGTACTCGAGTGAAAATAATTATAAATCATGTGAGATTGTGAAGTATTGTGATATTAATTCTTCAACAATTAATTATCTGTTTGATGACGGGAAAGAGTTTTATTCACCCTCCCCTCCCCCCCCTCCCCCCCCCCACACCAACCAACCCCAACATCTCCAAATTTGAATGGGTCATGGCTAAAAAAGCATGGGGGCTGAGGGGTCAGATATGATCTAAATTTGTAAACTGTCGGCGGACAACTTCATTTATTCAAAACAAGAGACACTGAGTTTTCTCACTAACAGTTTCTTCCTCTTTTTATGTGTGAACTTCCTGGTGACGTCTTTAAAACAATTTTAAAAATAGCCGACATGCACATAATGCAAGCCAATCCATTACAGTGCAAAAATCTCTGGAAAACAAATTGAACCTTCTCCCAGAAAATGGCTAAGTAACACCTCGTTTAATGAGGAAATGCAGATGAAAAAATTAGTGCATTTGCAAAGCTTTCCAAAAGTTAACTTAATAAATGAGCTACTCCAGCCTCTCACCTTAACGATAGGGTGAGGAGCATCGTAATAACCATCGTACGTCTCCAGACGACGGCGTAACGACCTGCTTTCTCCACCATTTGGACGTGGAGTTTACACGTGACAAATTACAACTGCGAGGAGAATGCGCTTAATATTTTTACTGCATGCAATACGTACATAACATAAAACATTCTTACGAAAAAATGAGACCGCTACCTCAATGGAAGACGAAGACTGCATAATACTTGTGTTATAGTCCAAGATATTACACCATATTATTCACTCAAGATTGCTCCCTTACAGATCCAAATCATGTGTTTAATAGAGCCTTGATCTTTAGAAGTAACAAGTTCCAGTGTCTTAAATAATCAATGAATAACTTCATAGGCAAGCTTTCCTGAACTTTGATGGGGGGGGGGGACCAGTGGAAGAGCGAGATTTTCTCCAATTTTTATTCCGCCCCAATCATTGCAACCTCTTGTTACAACGTGAACCTCAATCAGAAGTGATTATTCTCATTAAACATTATGCAGTTTTTCATTCCGTGGCATTTCTTGAATATGTTACTAAAAATAAATTATTATTTTATGTTGAATTTCATGGAAAATCAGAGGGGAATTATCTGTCTGGCTATGAGATGCCATACATGTATTTCTGTACACATGTCAAGCTATCTCCAAAGCCCAATACATAAATCTTGAGAAAAAAGAACATTTGTCTAGATTTTTGCACAGAAAAAATGAGTTGAGGAATGCCCTAAGATCAATGGACAGTTATGGATGGTCACCTCCCCTCCCACCCATTAGATGACACACCCCCTTCTGAAATGACAGAGCAATTTTCCCGACAGAGATTGAGGCCCGCGGTGACGTAAATTTCCAGAACTGTTCGCCATTGTACTAATAGAACATAAACATCTTATTCAAGCATCCCTAAAACTTTGTAGCATTTTTTTTTTAGAATTTACTATAAATTTAGTCATTGGTCAGTCAGTTAATGATAGTCTGTCCTAGCTGAATACAAAACACATTAATAGACCCTATTAAAAACTTAGTTTGGATTAAAATAAATTTATTGATTTGAAATTAAAAACTGGCTGTTGGAATGATAAAACTAGAGCTTTCGGTAAACAAATGGTAATACAATACCCCTCCCCCAATGATATATCATTGTCAAGCGATGAAAGTTGGCATCACTTATTGGGAATATGTGGACAAAATGTAATGCCAAATGAAATCATGTGGCAAGGTATCCCATCGATATCAAAGTTGAGAAGAATCAAATTAAGGGCGTGTAACCCAACTGGGGGCTCAAAACTGACGATTTTTTGTTGTTGCATATATCTTTACTATATTGATTCTGTCTCCAGGTGAGATTATGTTTGTGAATACATGTTTGCTTAGGTGCAATTTTGGCCTTTAAAATCTTATTAAAATCTTCGCCTGATTGAGGGAAAATACTCTAAGCTAGAATCCACACTTGTCTCACACAAACACTGCAGGGGTCATCACCAACAGTTAATAGGTTATCTTTCCCCGTTTTAATCCCATTACTTGATTTATCTAGTTTTATAACTGTTTATTTCTGGAAAAGTATTCATTACGGGGGTTCGAAAATTGGCATGGTTCATGCTGAACTAGGCAAAGACAAAAATTTTGCCTCAGTTTTCTAATTGTTGTTCTGGTTGCTGAGATATTTCTTTTATTCAATTATTCGATTTTTTTAGTGCCAAAGGACCTGGCGCGGTTTGATGAGGATTTGGCCCCCATGAGGTGCGGTTTGGAGTGCCAAAATGAAATATCGCGTACGAAAGAAATTTTCCCGTCAGCTTAAAGAATATTATCTTGTCGTATGTTCAGAGTAATTGTCAGGCACTAGGTCTTGGCGTTCTTGAATAACAACCCATTGAAGAAGTGTATTCGTGCAAAATCGTCTGTTTTGGGGTGAAATAACTACCTTATTTTCTATATAAACATATGAAGCCAGTCGAGAACCAAAACAAACTTTACAAAAAAACATTTGTTGCGTCAATACCTAATAGTTGTCCAAAGATGATTTTGGTTCTCGACTGGCTTCATATGTAAAATTAAAACTTTATTAGATGTATTCTTTCACGTGGAGTGCTGAACATTAAATGGGATAATTCAGGATAGCACGCCTGTCGCATTGCGCGGTAGTGTAATGGATAAGAGCGTGCTATTTTTTAACTTCTTGCATGTCTCGATCGGGTTCGAATCCCATAAAGGGATAACCATATTTTTTCTTGTCATAATTTATTGTCACTCCCGTCCCCCACTTCGATGCAGATTCAGAACACGAGAAAGAACACAGTTATTCTTTACATAAATATAGTAGCCACTAATAAATTAGAAAAATAATATGGATTTTGAAGATTTTATTTTTCTGTACATGTATGAATATGTGTACCGTTATAAAAGTAGCTCAGCATGAAAAGAACCAATTTACCTGCAAATAAAGCAAGGAATGTTGTATTCAAGTGGGAGTTTATAAATGTAACTTTTATCTGAATTGTTCACAGTAAGCTCTGTATGACGCTTGAAACACATACGATTCTGTACCAGGCTATATAAAGGTGAAATAGACAATGGTATGATCGGCGTGTGCATGCTGTGACAAGCGAAGAAAAAAAGGCCAAATGCGCAAAATATCTGTTGAGCAGTCAGACTGGGGCAATATACCGCATTCGCATGATGGTTTGATTTGCAACTCATGCCGACAGACTGAGAGGTTTAACAAATGGAAGAGAACTGAATGTCCGATAGATACTACAATACACCGAGCCGAAGGTACGTCAGGCGGTGCCAAGCAAGAAGTCTCCAAAGTAATAACATTGCCAATAGTATCTTGCACCAAAAGTCACCGACGGTGTACTCTTTGCAACTGCAGTAGGGGTAGATTTGTGGTGATACCAGGCTCGGCTCGATTGGATTTTTTTTTGCGACAAGGTGTGTTTGTTCCCGCCGGTTGTAGATGTTGCTCCAAACATCCTGATGAAAAACAAGATGGGCGAATCGGTGGACGTAATGACACTGCATCGACATTTCACAGACATGGATGCTGATGAAATCTCGACATTACTGAAGGAATCAAGTTGGAAGAAGTAGGAAGCGGAATCGACTTCGAAGATGTCGCATTATTGTCGGATGATATTTATATGTTTTCATTGGTATTCGTAGTACACGTCGTGATATAATATATACATAGCTGGTGCAAATATTAACACTATCAACATGTAACGATCTGCCATCGACGAATCTTTTTTAGATTATTGAAGTTTCAATTTTTCTCGCCAGATTAATGTGAAACGCTGACTGAGAACAGTGTGGCCTTACTCATGCGGCAGTGCTTGTAAGATATTTGGCAGTCCACCCAATCTCACTGAAGTCACGTGATTTGTAATGGTCCGACTGGTAAAAGTTGAAAAGGGGGCCAAAAGGCCGCAATAGCGTGTGATGTCCTTTCACTTCCTGTGATTGAATTATAAGAGCTATTACCATGTGTGGATGAAATGTAACTTCAAATTTTTACAGGTGAACAGGACCGGATGATTGAGATGGACGGACAGACAAGCTGTAACCAGTATGCACCAGTAAAATTATAGTACATGTACATGTATAATTTTGCCATTGTCCATCCAGACACTGATTACATTGGGCTTGGGTGCCATGAGTTTCCGTGCTCAATTGGACAAATAGGTCAAATATTGGGGGTTTTTTTTCTTTATTTCATGTTCATTCTTTTTTTTTAATACAATTTTCTTCTCTAAACAGACTAAAACCAATAGTAATGCAAGTAATGTTACTAAATATCAAGATGTCAGGCTGTATTTAGATAATTTAATACTCTTAGAGCTTCCATGGGTTTCCACTGCAGTCTATTTCACTGTCCAGCCAGACACTGCATCGCATATGGGTTCCCAAACTAATAGTCTAAATCAGGCCCTGCCAACACAAGCCCAAGTCATTCAAATGTTCTCGACATTGCATGAGATAGCTTGGCCTATTCGTCATCTAAGGGGTCACGTCCAATCGATCGAGACGGTTTCTCGATAAACGAGTAAAACCGATAAATATCTCGTCTCGAAGGGTCCCGGTTTATCTCTATCGATTGTTGTCCCGGTTTTCTCTCGAAGCGCAAGACCATCTCGATCCTCCTCGAAATAACTCGACATGCTTCGAGAATGGAATCGAGATGCCATCAAATGAAAGTTTGAATCATTCGGAAGGCGTATGCTCGCTGTATATATATACTCTGTGGCAGCGAGATTAATCTCGGAGAATACATATGAATAAAAATGAATTAGACTGAACATGAATCATTTAAAGTGAACGTAAAGGCTGAGGCAACATGCACTCTGTGGGAAAGAACTACAATGAAAGTATCAAACAGCAGCAACAAATATTTTTGGGGATTTTTTTGCACCGAGTAGGAACGAAATTATCTCTGTTGTTTTATTGTTCCCCGGCAGCAGCCATGTTGGCTATCTCACCTCAGAGCAGTGACGTCGTATCACCTTGGGAGCTCTCCACTTTGTGGAGTTAGAAAGCGCAGTAAGCATGTAAACATGTTATCGAAGACCCAGATTTCGACACTTCGTATAATATGCCTATCTCGCAGTGTCTCTGTCCCGCCAAACGGTAATAAAATTATTTTTACCTCACTTAAAAGTTTAGAACTTCCACACTCTGACGTTTCTGAATCGATGTTGTTGATCTCGGTGTCTTTGATCTACGATGCGACAATTCTGTTGGGATTGCATCTTCTTTAAAGTTTAATTTCCTTCGCCTCCTGGCTCTCCTGCTGGGCGTCAACATCAGCCTTCCGTAGAGGTCAGGTTGGAAACATTCGGCTTTAAAATAGACCGAAAACAGCACAGATTTCTCGGTTGGAGTACAGTCTAGTCTGCCGATGTTGTGCAGCCACTGTTTGAGTCCCGGCTTCCCTAACGGGAATCTGTGTAATGATAACTTATCCGACTGTAGCGGTAGCAGAGGAGAACCCGAGACGGATGTATTTTGCTTGCCATCACTGCGCCCTGACAAGTTTCAGCTCGGTAAACACTTGCTGGAGACACGCAACACAGTCAAAACACGCTTGAAACAACCGAGCCCCCCACCTCCGCCATTACAATTCGTGTTACAGTAAAGCCACAACAAAGTGATACTACGTCACAGGAAAATATCACGTGCTACAAGGAAGCGTGTTCATTGGCGCAAGGCTAATAAATAGACGAAGATGGCGGACTCCAGTCGACTGTTGCACCAGTCAATTATTCCGGTGTTTGGAATTATTTTTTCGGAAGAGAAAAAATCACAAAAAATATTTGTTGCTGCCAACTGATACTTTTAATATAGTTCTTCAACATCACGTGTATGTTGTCACAGCCTTTACGTTCACTTTAATATTATTGTGTTATTCCGTCTAGAGATCTGTAGTCGCATACTTGCTCAGAAAGCGCAGTTTCTCTAAACGTTATAAATGGAAAGAAAGAAACACCGCCAATTTAAAAGGCTCATTATTATTCTGTTATTTTGAACCTGTTTTTCAGAATTTGAACTGCGAATTAAAATAAATCATGCAAGTCTAGGATAAAATGTTATATATTTCTCTGAAAGTTGATCAGAATGGGATACCTTTATCATCAAAGATTTCCCCCGTATTCAGAAATAAAGAGACTACGATGATCACAGAATCGTCTGGTATTTCACTGAATATTTTATGAACATAAACGCTCGTTCGAAGTTTTCAGACAATCAAAACGCAGTATCGTTTCTAGTAAAATGTATGTAAGCGTTGGTATAAAGCCTGATTGCCCTCTGAATTGAGCGGAAATTACTTCCATTCTTTGGTTAATTTCCCAGACACATGAAATCAGCAATAAATAATAGAACGTGAGTATATTATCAAGCCCCCGCCAACAGTGCCGTTTCAGTTTTTTCTTTCAAAGAAATTAACCCCTCTCCCTTCGCTGTTGTTTCAAGCCCACGGGTTTTCACAGACCCACTGTGGCGTGAGTTATCAACACCTGTAATTCCGATTGCCAGTATTTCCGCTAACCTTCCAGGCAAGTTTATGTCAGAAATAAACGTTGTTGATATAATCTCTTTATTTGAACTATATCACAAGACAGCAATTCTAAAAAAATGAAATCTGTAATGAATACGACCAAATTATAAAACAAATTACACATCTAGGTAATACACCAGTAAAACTCTTAAAATAGCTTTCAGTTTTCGGCTGAAACGATCCATGTTTGGTAAAAAAAAATTTATAGAACAATAATTAACATATGATTTCATACCATTATTATTCAGATCAAATCCAGTCAATGTGTCCTTTATTCCGCGACGGATACTAGTCAGATAAACAATCAATTATCGATGTGAGAGAAGTTCACTAAATTATATATTCATAATTTATATATAGATAAATGCAAGTTTTCGCTCAATTGAATTCACGAAACATCAGGACATAGATATATCAATTAAACGATGAATAACATTGAAAACATATTTTAAAAATCGATTTTTGAATTATATTTTGGCCACGATATACGTCGGCGACGAGCGCCCGAAAAATATGATACCAGCGCAACACTCTAATCGCCTGAGAAGTTAAGATAGGCCAAATTAACGGCAACAAAACACGGACATAGTAAAACCGGGACCCCCTTCGAGATTACGGATCAATTTCGTAACCATCTCGAAAACCGGGACGTTTCGATCGAGATAGAACCGGGAGCAAACCGGGAGACGTCGCCAGGGGTCCCGGTTCTGCCCTCCCGGTTTCAGCCGAGAAATTTCTCGATCCATCTCGAAGGCATCGAGAAAGTGCCTCGATTAATTGGACGTGACCCCTAAGGAATACACAATAGGCGACTGACTACATGTAGGGAACCTTTGTTGAACCTGGTGAAGCTACCTGACAAGCCATATTGCACACAATGTCCCCGGTTTGAAGATCCTTACATGACGAACTACGCGATAGCTTGTAGTGGCGCAAGCAGAACATGCACTGCTTTAAAATAATCAAGACTGAAAAACTATATCAGGGAAAAAATAAAAATGGGGTGGGCGGTGATGAAAAAGAAGGCCTATTTTCATGAGGAATTATTCAAGACTCAAAATGAAACTTCGAAGGAATAAAAAAAAAAAAAAAAAACACAGGCGAGTAACTGGCAGTAGCAATGCCTTCGGACACATTTACTATAAAACCTGCAAAAAAGTGCAAAGTAAATAGGAAAAACATGAAATTAACAAGATAAAAAATATACCAACATATCATATTATGCCACAGGCTAGTATATTTACATTTTTATTGAAGCATAGTACTTCATCAAATACAAGATAAATGGCCTATACAATCTCTTCACAAACTGTATACAATTACATCCTGCTCAGCAAATCCATTTCGACAATGTTCAGTCTGGGAAAAGACATATTCATTAACGGCAGTCTTCAAATTAGCTATTAAAAATGTGCAATATAAGCAGGTAGAGTTATTGTTTATGAAGTAGCGGAATTGTATATTTGTTCATTATCAGTCAGCTGTGAACTTGTTGCATTAATTTCCCTACCTTGGGTTGATTAATCTCGCGGCTTCATAATGCTAGTATCTCAAGGAGTAAAATATTCACCGCGGGAGTCTCACGAGTTTCGTGTCCATCTTTGGGAGTATCCAGGCAGGAAAATTGCAATTTGAGACCTGACAGACCTGAGACCTGTATTTGTTACAAAAGTAAACTATTTTTCTATCATTCTCTCTCTTCGCTACTGCATGCATTGATCACTACACATCTTTCTGGGCAAATGTTTGCTGTGAATTCAACAAAAAAACAATTTCTAAAGATTCTTACAGCACTTAAAACATTGCTGACAGTTTAGCAGAAACACAACATCTGACAGAACTCCCCCTGATATTGCATTATTTTGACTGTTTCATAGCATCTGGATGGTCTTTTCTAAGATTCGTGACCTGCAGTGACAAACACGAATACAAGTATTTCTCAAACAATAATATTACGCTGTTAATTGGGTCAATTTGTGTCATTTTCATTGTGAGAGTATCTTGCATCATAAGGTAACTACTTTTTCTGGTTTAATTTTGATTTGGGGGTCTTATGGAATATTTGAATTTACGAGGTTCGAGGTATTCCAATGTGAATGTATTTGAAAAGCAGCGCACAATTGCAAAGCATTTTATATATGAGTCAATGTGACTAATTGTTACAAGGTTTCTGTGATACGTTTGGTACTCCTGTATATCTTTGTGATATGGTGGTAATGATAAGACATATATGGACATATTACATACATATACATATGATGCTAATTTTGGCTGAAGTCCAAGTATGTGTCCAGTGTAAGGTCAGTTAGCCTAGGCATAAAATTTCTTGATTTATGGTAGTTAAACATTAATAGGTGAAAAAAGTAACAACTTTGACCCAGTGACCCCCAAAAAGTAGGTCAATCTCACTTTGCGATATACTTCTGTTCTATGACCACATGCATGTGTTAGGCCAGTTTGGTACTCCCATGTAGTCATTTTTCAGATAATTAAATAGTGGTTAATTTACAAAAACTGACCTGGTGACCCCAAAAAACTGGGTTAATCTCGCTGATTTTCGATTTTGTGATCAAATGCATGAGGTAAGTTTGGTGTACTTAAGCATATTCATACTTGAGATATGCTGGTAATGAGAAAAACAAAGACGGATGAACGTACATGCATGATGACAGTATACCAATATTTTGGCTGTGGTCCATGACCTGATGTGTGTCTAGCGGAAGTTCAGTTAGCCTAGGTCTTATCTTACTTAAAATATAGTGGTATTAAGCAGCCGGAGATAAATGGACAAATTTGACCCAGTGACCCATAGAAATAGGTCAATCTAATTGATTTTTGATAGGCTTCTGCTTTAAGACCATATACATATGTGAAGCAAATGGTGCTCCTAGGCATAGTCACTCTAAAGCCCGGCGCACACGAGAGCTATCAGCTGAGCTGACGGCCTCAATTGCCTGTCAGCTCAGGGGCTAGCTCTCGTGTGCGGGCAGTTTTTGATGATTTTTTGGCCTCGCGAGGCCGGGAGAAAAATATCAAACTTGTATAATTTCGCCTCGCGAGGTCAAATCCTCAGCGTGTGCAGCGAACGTAAGCTAACAGCTCAGCCGTTTTATTCGACAGGCCAATGAAACGCATCTTATTTTCACGTGATTTATACACACGACTGTTCAAAATGGCCATTTTTACGGGAGCCCGGTCACATGAAAGATCACATGATCTTAAAGAAGGTGTTTCGCGGGAACTGAATTCAATCCAGTGAACCTTTTGCGCACCGTGTGCGCTGAAACCACATGATAGCTAGCCCCTGAGCGGACAGGCAATTGAGGCCATTAGCTCAGCTGATAGCTCTCGTGTGCACCGGGATTTAAGATCCATGATAAATTGATACAGTTTGACATGGTGAGTGATGACCTGGGAAAATATGGGTCAAATAATAAATGGTTGTGTGATAAGACAATAACATCTGCAATCAACAAATAATAATTAGAGGAGATTCTGCAATATTTGAACTTCTTGGGGTGGTTTGTGACTCCCTGTGTGCATTTTTTACTCCATGAGTTACGAGTGCGATGGAGATCTGTGTTAATGAGAGCCGAAAGGTAATTCCACTCAGTGAACAAATATAAAGTAGATGATATCATATATACAGAGAAAGTTAGAAGAACTATCAAACTTTTTATTTGAAGAGAAGTGCACTAGCTCAATTAGGGAACTGTGATCCCACCCCGAGGGCAATATTACCCACCCACTACCATTTCTCTATACAGCTATGACAATGTGATAATGTGACAAACCCATGACAATATCTAAGTTCGTAAACAGCTTATATACATGTATTGAAGATTACAAGAAAATACTTCTGGTTACTGTAGATGTGGTAGTTAAAAAATATTTCAAAACTTTACAATTTAAGAAAAAAAAATAGAACGGATTTCTCACTTATACGAGTTAAATGTATAGTCAAGTCAGTAATATTTTATGATACAAGACAACATTTTAATTGTTTATACATGGAATTTTAATGAAGAAAATTCATTGAATTGCCAAGATAACTTAAAATAAAATGAAAAATTTCCAAAACTTGAGACAAGAATTTTTAGTATTCAATTTCAGATACCAGGTGTCTTTTCGAGAAGTAAATGCTTTTGATGTAAAACTGTGATTTTCATATCTCTATTAATAATAGAGCTTATGATTTTAAATTACACTGTGTACAATTAGATTTTATTTATGTTTTCTCCAAAAGAAAGGTCTAATGCCGCATACTAATGCAGAGTAATAAAATAAAAATTTAAAAAGCTACCATGATATAAAAAGCTTTGTCCCTCAAGGTGCTCCTAAGGACTCAACCTGAGAAACAAAAACCATGTGAAAAGTATCATCGCAACATGTTTTTGTACTGCTATAGCCTGATTTAATAAACTAGCATGGTAATGGGCTCGCTAAATGGGCATATTGGATCTCCCAGTTGAAGAATTTCATTCTTTATAGACCAATCTGTGGAGCAGTCAAGTTTTTATGTGGAGGTAAAAGAATTTAGAGACCAAGATACTGAACCATTCATTCTTCTTGTGAATTCCACAGAATTTGGCAGCCAAGCTAGCAAACTGTTTCATTCTTGATGTGAAGGTCAAAGAATGTAGAGACCAAGCTGTTGAACTGTTCATTCTTTTTGCAAAGCCATAGAATTTCGCAACCAAGCTAGTAAACTGTTCATTCTTGATGTGAGGATCACAGAATTTAGAGACAAATACAGTGAACTGTTCATTCTTGATATAAAGATCAAGGAATTTAGAGACAAAGATGATGAACTGTTCAATCTTGATGTGAAGGTCAAAGAATGTTGAGACCAAGCTAGTAAACTGTTCATTCTTGATGCAAGGATCACGGAATTTAGAGACAAATACGGTGAACTGTTTATTCTTGATGTAAAGATCAAGGAATTTAGAGACAAAGATGATTAACTGTTCAACCTTGATGTGAAGGTCAAAGAATTCAGAGACCAAGCTATTGAACTGTCCATTCTTGTTATGAAGGCCATAGGATTACACAACCAAGCTAGTAAACTGTTCATTCTTGATGTGAGGGTCAAGGAATTTAGAGACAAAGCTATTGAACTGTCCATTCTTGGTGTACAGGTCATAGGATTTGGCAACCAAGCTATTGAACTTTCAATTCTTGATGTGAAGGGCAAAGAATTTAGAGGCCAAGCTATCGAACAGTTCATTCTTGATGTGAAGGTCAAATAATGTACGGACCAAGCTATCAACTGTCCATTCTTGATGTGAATGTCTACAAATTTAGAGATCAAGCCAGTGAACTGATCATTCTTGATGTGGAGGCCATGTAATTTTGTGACCAAGCTAGTCAGCTGTTCATTCTTGATTCAGAGATAAAGGCAGTCAACTATTCTTTCTTGTAATGTGGTTCAAATAATTCACAGATCAACCTTTTCTAGGAGGAATATCCTCCTGAAAACTGGAAATGCAACCTGTATGTGAATGACAGCTGTCAATCAGTGTTATCCATTACAAAATGTAGGGGAGGGTGCATGGGGTATGTCACATTCGATCCATTTTCGCCACCAGTGATCACATGGGCAGGTTTTCCTTGTTCCATTGCTCAGTGGCAGATCCCAGAGACAGTCCTTTTCACTCCACCTCTCGAATCTGGTCCCACGGATCTTGATCTGCACTGAATCTGGTGGTCCAAAAGGAACACACCTCAGGACATTGTTACACATCCTCTTTTCAAAAAGCTCAGGGTCCAAACTGCTTCTTCTATAACATATACTCTCTCATCCCAACGAACAATTAAAAGAATTCTTTGTGTGTGTCAATCACAATCAATGAATATTGAATACACCAGGTTTACCAGGGTGAATTAGTCAGCGGCTTTAAAATGGACAGTAGTAAGTTAGGGCTCTGATTTAAACAAGAGGATGGAACAAGGAAGAGGAGAGAATCGTGCAAAATTAAAAATTCAAATCCGGTTCAGTAATGCAAAGAAAACCAACTTGATAATCTATTAAAACGTAATAGCGAACTCGAAGCTGCGTGTTTGTGTTCGGTTTTGCACTCGGATAACCCTGGACATTTCACTGTCATTTCCCACGACGGTTCTAGACGTTTTCCAGACAGGAGAAAATTGGCCCATTTTAAAACTTGTCAATTACAAAGTTGAAATAAACAATTGCATTCATTTCAGGTGTGCCTCGACAAGGCGGGTAAAAAATTTGAAGAATTTACTTCAAAGAGAGATGCACTGTCAATGTGTGCCCTCCAGTCAAATCACTGGAGGGTATGTGACTATATCCACATTGTGGATTAACTGGTTTTCTATTGTTCCTTATGAAATTTGTTCAAAGTTTTAGGGCTTTTCTCACTCATTAACAATTAAATATGTCATGTGCATTCTCACTTAATTCTCTCTGGATTTTTTGGATTTTTTTTTGTCCAGAATCGTTCTCAAGAAACCTCTAAATTTGACAAATTTCACGAAAAGAAAAATGTCAAACCATATTTCGACCACCTGATGCATCAAACAGCACCTGAGGTTTTGTTTTCTGAGGAGAGAATTAAATTTAGACATCTTGTGTTGACAAATAAAAACCAAAAGTTTTTCTGGCAACTAAGATGCTGTAGACTCTCCCACAAAAACGCAAAATTACTTGTATGAAGTATATATTATTAGTATTACAGACTTAAGATTGAAACGTTTTACATGTTGTAAAGAAATGATATGCTTTCAACCTTTTATCGAAAATACATGTATCAAAGTTTTTTTGTTTTCACTACAAAAAAACAAAAAAAAACTTATTCAGCTTATTTGTTCAGTAAAGTCACTATGTTGAATTTTGAGAGACAAGTTTATTATCCTTGCTTTAAGTTTCAATTCTGCGTTAAATTGCCTGTCATCAATTACCCTGCATCCTTAATAAAGAATGAAAAGGAAACGCATTTTTTACAGTTTCTGTCATTTTGGAGGCTAATTAAGACAAGATAGATAGATGTGACCTCTCACAACCAAAGCTCTGTTTTGTCGACCCTTTTACTATGATTTAATCCATGCATAACATTATAGCTAACAAAGGACTTTCAAGCAATTTAATCACTATGTTTTTTACAAAAGTATATGAAGCTCAAGTGTTGCATAGTGAATATGAAATTTTTCTCCAGTAGCATATCACATGTAAAACATCCAGCATTATGTTTTGTACTTTACGAAGATAGTGTGATCCTAAAAACTACTATTTATGTCAGAGATACCCTTTAATCACATAATTATATTGAAGGCACTGTATCGTGTTCTTATTTACAAGTGTAAATATGATTAAAGGTGAAATGCAAAGGTTTATAAATTCTTCGTTTTACATTTAATATAACTACTTCACTTGGATTAATTTGAATTATCTTGTCTGCTAGAATCTTTTGAAAAGTTGATACCCCCAGCCCAGCTGAATTCAGATTTGCAAAACGTCATCGCTTATATTTCCTTGATTGTGACGTCACGTCAGACCAGCCGCCCGGAGACTGAACCTTACAAGTATTAAAGACCGGCCAGGTGGTCTGATGTGACGTCACAAACCAGCGTCAAACAGGGGCAGATAAGCGATGCAGATTTCATTTCTGAAATCGGCCGGGCTTGAGATACCAACTTCGAAGCACTTTTCAAAAGCTACCAGAAGACAAAATACTTTAAATAAAACCAAATGAAGTATTGGACTAATGTTTCCATCATTAAATGGCCCATGAAGAATGTAAAAGGGAAAATATGAAAACCTTTGCATTTCACCGTTAAACTTTCTGGTTACACAAATAAGACATGACAAATCGTGAAATAAAAACAGGGGGTCGACCACCATACTATTTGTAGAAATATTACATCATCAGTGCATGCACTCTGTATCATTGGATTGGTAAGGGCAAAGAGCCCATTTTCATGTATGAAGCTGACTACCCAAAGTCAAATGTTCTTTAATTTACCATATGAAACAGAATTTATACAATACTTGCGAAATATGTAACAAAAATGGGGGAACACCCAACTTTTTTTAAATGGCAGCAGTATAACAAGTAAATGGAACCTTTTTGGCCCTATCCAAGAGGTGGGAAATTTTGGTGGAAGCGGAAAAATTTCTTGCGGGTCATCTCTAAAGCATTTCAAGGTTGCCTTTGTGCTGGAATTGAATTGGTATGAATTTTCGGGGGCACCAAAAAGCATAAACACAGGAAGGAAGCAATCAGAGATTGCTCAATTGTATGCCCCCCCTTCCACTTTAATCCGACACTGCCCCGCCATTGTTCTGTTGTTTATTGGTTGGTGGAGGCCTAATTTGGATAATTATAAAAATTCTGTTTCTGTCACTTTTTTTGCCATGCCTCACATAATACATATTCCAAGTATCAGCCAACAAGTGATAATACGATGTTTCGATGCAAGATGGTCGCCAGGGCTTTCGCCAAATCCGAAAATGTGACCTGGTTATGAGACCTACATGTACATTCCTTGGGAGTATATTGTGGTGAAATTATGAAGCGATCAGTGAACTTTGAATTTTGCACCCAATTCACTCTTTTTGGGGCAACTTCATACTTTAACTTCAGGACCTGTGTTGTCTGCTTTGGAATGTAGGATAATATATAATATAGCCATTTTTCTGGTCCAAATCGGTTATGGACTGAGATCCAGCCTGGACAAATGAATATATCCCATTCACTTTAGTTTTGATAAACAAAGGGCCATAACTCTTGAAAATATAACCGAAAGCAGAGAAACTTCACGCTGCACACCAATGGGTCACTGACCACATATCATGCAAATTTCATACTTGTCCATACAATATTAACCGAGATCCAGCCCTACAAGTCTCAAAGATTTGAAGAAAAAAGGGCCATAACTGTTGAAAATATACGCGAAATGTGGAGAAACTTCACGCTGCACAACTACAGGGCACTGACCACACATCCTGCAAATTTCATAATTGTCCATACAATATTAACCGAGATCCAGCCCAGACAAGTCCCAATTCACACAAATTTGAAGAAAAAGGGCCATAACTCTTGAAAATATATGTGAAACGCGGAGAAACTTCACGCTGCACAACTACAGGGCACTGACAACATATCCTGCAAATTTCATAATTGTCCATACAATATTAACCGAGATCCAGCCCGGACAAGTCCCAATTCACGAAAAATTCAGGAACAAAGGGCCATAACTCTTGAAAATATAAGCGAAACGTGAAGAAACTTTACGCTGCACAACTGTGGGGCACTGACCACATATCATGCAAATTTCATACTTGTCCATACAATATTAACCAAGATCCAGCCCGGACAAGTCCCATTCACAGAGATTTCAGAAAAAGGGCCATAACTCTTGAAAATTATACCGGAACTCGGAAAAAACTCAACGCTGCACATCTACGAGGCACTAGCCACATTCCATGCAAGTTTCAATCCTGTCCATCAAATATTAACCGAGATATTGCTCGGACAAGAAATTCGGACGGACAGACGGACAGACGGCCCGACAGACAGACGGACAGACGGATGGACGGACAAAGCGATCGCTATATGCCCCCCCTCTAGTTAGAGGGGGGGCATAATTATCTCTAGCCTAAGCAGCTTCCTTCACTGCTCAACTGTTGAGACTGACAGGTCCAAGTCTTCATGAGACTTTTATCCTATTGTGCTACAAAATTTTGTCTGTTTTGAACATTTCTCAAAATTGCCATGTTGTAGCTCCATAGGTCCGTGGACATGATGAACATGATCCACTCCCTTCAAGTTGAAAAATTTTGCAAAGATGGCAGCTTCCCACATTAATCCATGGGCAATGCTGTATTGCCTTGCTGTCGGCAACACTGGTGCACAGTATGTGGGCCACTGCGATCTTCGGGTTGTTCTCGTGAGTCTCTCCCCTATGTTTATAACATGGAGTGCATTTTTTCAACTATTGGTACATGTAACTGGTGTAAATATGATAATTTGGATAAAATATTCCACAACACATGTACATGTACCAAACATGAGCCACCAGCGGTGCTACAACTCCTCAGCCCCTTAACAGTCTAGACCAAGATGTTTTTTATGGGTGTAGAAGTTTGAATAAATAGCAGTGAGTTATGGCATGCGAAAAGCAAACCCAAGCCACAACTCGGACAGATGAATGGATGGATACACTGACGGACAGACAGTCGGAATCCAGTATACCCTCAACTATGTACAGGGGTATAAAAAGTGACAAGGTATCCACATATGGGGGGGGGGAAAAAACATGTACAGTTGTGATCTTATTGCCCTGGCCTGAAACTAAGTGTCGGACGGGTCTTTTGTCCATTTGTCCTCTGTTTATCTGTTGCCCCATATCCCGTCAAGCAGTTGATGTTAACGTGAAACAAACAATTATTATTAAAAAATATTCACAATATTATTCACAATTCAACCCCTGTTTTATATATTTTTAAGAAAAAAAATATAATTTTTTTAAATGTTACTCATGGCCCATGGAATGAAAGAAATAACTACAACCGGCTAGAGTTACTGAGCTGTATCACGATGGGATGGGATTTCTGGCTAAATATCGGAGCCAGTTCATCTCAGAGAAGTGAAATTCCTCACAGTATCTCTATGTAATTTGTGCATTTTAATTCTGAAATTCGAAGGAAATCTATTCACAATCAAAACAAACCTCCAATACCTCACATGTTATTTTCATAGTGCCTACTCACAATGTTACAACATTGCAAGCCCAACGTCATTGTGCTTTAAAAAAACCAAAAAACAACCCACGTGAGGTATTGGAGATTTTCTTTGATCCTGAACAGATTTCCTTCAAATTTCAGAATAAAAATGCACAAATTACATATGGATACTGTGGAGAATTTCACTTCTCTAAGAAAAACTGGCTCCGATAGCCGAAAATCACATCCCATCATAATGTGAGATAGAAACTCCCCTGACGAACTTGGTAATGCATTAGCGTCAGTGCAACAACAACAACAACGACGACGGAGATGAAGTTTGCGTTGATTTATTGGGGTGGCCATACCTTTCGCTATCTTCCATGAAGTATATTTTAGAGGACTGGTTATGCGAGACACCGCTTGTACTGGCCGACGACCACAGTTTATTTACAACTGAAAACTCAACTCCATCATCTGTGGTTATTCCTGTGTTGGCAGGAAGCACAAACACATGGGCACTACTTTCGTTTTTGACTACTTTCGTTTTTGACAGAATCTCACAGGTTCCTACAATTTTGTTACAAGACAAAGTACAAATTGCCGTTTTCCGATAAAACAGGCGTTTATTATCGTTCAAATCCATTCTGAGAACTTTTAGACGAAATAACAAGTCGATTTTCACAGTTTTAAAGTCGGACTATTTTTTTCTCAACAGCGTAGGGATACGACAATTAGTCTGGCAATACCGTACTACTGAATACGCAGAGGAATATAGGCTTCTAGACCAAACCAATGACCAGTCATTCACTACACTGAACCAATGGCTGAAATACAACTTTACTATGGAGCTCTTGATTGGCTACAAGCTAGTAAGAGTATGTAAATCGGTATAAAAGTAGGGCTAATGTATGCATACTTGTAGATCCGTTTTTAGGAGACTGGAAAATGGTAGAAAAATAAAAAAAATCGTAAAAAAATAATTAACGACCGGTTAGACCTGAAAGTCTCAAAGGCACAAGTAAAAAATAAAAGGATCATAACCTGTAAGTTTCATGAACTTGCTAGAAATAGTTATCGAGATACGGCTCGGACAGACGGACAGACACATCCCCAGGGCCACAACAATACTCCTGAGCCCGTAGGGCTGAGGAGTAAAAACGACCAACAAGCTTACATTTTTGATAACCCTGGCAGTCTCAGGTCGAAAATATACCAGTTATCATGGATTAAAAATATATTCTGGATTAAAGACATAGGGAAGCGCCTGGAATGACGAACTACAGCACAAGCGGCCAGCCACGTGTTTAACTTGAACTATAGTGGAAATTGCCCATTCGAGCTGAATTTGGAACATGTTGAAGTACATTTTGTACTAACAAGAGACCAAATGAATGCAAAAGTTTTTAGATTCTCATTTATATTTTTTATATAGGTTGAATAATGAATGTCAGTCTATCTACTTCACTTGGTTTCAATAGAAGTATTTTGTCTGTTAGAAGCTTATTAAACGTTGATACCCACGATCAGCTGAAATCAGATTTGCAAACCATCTGATCGCTTATGTTTCCTTGACTATGACTGAAGTCTGAATTGAAGTCTGGCCAGGTGGGTGTATGTGACATCACAAGGTAGCATCAAACAAGGGCAGATAAGTGATGTAGATTTCATTTCGGAAATCGACCAGATATCAAATTTGGAGCACTTTTCTACAGCTACTAGGAGACAAAATGCTTCAAATAAAACCAAATAAAGTAGACAGGCTGATAATTCCATAATTACCTAACCCACAAAGAATATAAACAAAATATATATATATAGATATATATCCATATAAAAATCTTTCACCTTTAATTGAACTCCATAAGTGATACAGTAAAATTTTTTTACTCAAATGAGTGGATTCAGTTTTCAGTATTTTCTTCAATTTGAGTATTTCTTCAAATTTACCACCACTCTCAATGATTTTATACTGTTTCATCCCTTAAAATAATAGGCTATTGAGTTTTCGTCAAAACCTAAAAATATTTAGTCAAATTCGGAGGTCTGAATTGAGTTTTCAAATGAATTTTACCCCTGAATACCGGTTGTAAAAAGTGACTTGTATGAATCCCTGTGATAAAACATGAAGCTGCGCTATCGAAACCCCTCGGCTCTGAACCCCAGCTATTATAATGTAAGGGTGTCTCTACTAATTGATTAATAAATGTGATAGTATACTAACATGATATAGAAATAATATGCAAACTTAACATAGGAATTAGTGGATTTTGTTAGACAAGGGGCATAACTCTGCAAAATACTTTCTGACACGACTCATTTTCGATAGGCATCTAGTGTCATTTTCAAAACAGATTTGCAGGCATTCTTCGCATTGTGTAAGAGAATAAATCAATAAATCAGTCATCCAATCAATAAATAAATGTGATAGTATACAAACATGATATAGAAATTATATGTAAACTTAACATAGGAATTAGTGGATTTTATTAGACAAGGGGCATAACTCTGCAAAATACTTTCTGACACGACTCATTTTCGATAGGCATCTAGTTCAGGTCAAGAGAAACAACTGTATCATGTTAGGATGTTGTATATGGAACGGTTCTGAAATTATCACAATAACAAATCATAAATGGATTTTTATTTGTAAAAAGGGGCATAACTCTGCAAAATATTGTCCAAGATGACTCATTTTCGATAGGCTTCTGATTTACGTGAAGATAAATAGATGTAACAAGTTTGGTTGCCATGCATGAAACGGTTCTGTAGATATCGCGGTAACGGACGGACGGACAGCCGTACATGATGACGACAATACCCCTAGGCCAAAGTTGGCCGAGGGGTAATAAAAACTCAACTTAGTGTTGAAAACAAAAGAATCCACTGCAAGAGTTTCATGCATTATTTTCCCCCACATCCGCAGCTTGAATGGAGTGATATACTATTTCTGGATTCCATTCTTAGAAGCTACATAAGCTCAAATAAGCTCTATAATGACGTCACGAAGGTACAATGCATCTGTCTAAATGTAGAACTTTGGATGATTTTAGGGTGTGGAAACCGCGAAAACAAAAAAAACAAAATGTTATAAATGAGTACAAAAGAACATTTATTTATGTCTTTGTGTGTTCTGAGACATTTTCCCCCTTTCAAAAAATGTAATCAAGCAAAGGCTATAATTATGACATAACGAGGTGGGTAAAGTCAGTATTATGCGGCGGCAATTCAGGCCCGAATCTGCGAACAACAGGAGATAATATCCTCAAGCTAATTTTAGCTTACTTTTTTACTTTACTTCTTCTTTCTCATCATGTTGTCGAACGTGGTAGATAGATAGTGATCTACGCCAGAAGCAGTGTATTAAACTTTCAATGCTGGTAATGCAATAGAAAATTGTGTCAAAATATTCTAAACATGATGTGAGGTGGCGCTTTGAGTTGAGGCCTCTACTATGATCAGTTACATAGCTGCGGGGATCAACCAATGATGAGAAACACTGATCAAATCTCTTAAGTCTCAGCTGAGGTGGGGGGGGGGGGGGACACTGCCTCACTGATAGACGAGATCGATAACCAATAAAATATCAATTATGCATTCCATCCATCGGATAGGTGAATCATAGTCAAGAATTTACCGGGATTTTTTATTACTTTTTTTTTTTTAAATATCAGATGATCGATGAATTCCAATGTTATTGGATCTAAGTTAAAATAGACACAAGATACCACTACAAGACAGGAACTTGTTCACACCATACATGTGAAGAATTCGAAATGTAAAACATAGCCCACAGCATTTTATAGGACATTCAAAGATATTGGTATCTCTTATCTATTCATTCTTGGCTTTGCAAGTAGGCACAACAAGGGGCATAACTCTTATACACATTACTATATGTATGCCTAGACAAGTTATACCCCTTGATGCTTCTCCTGAAGTTGTCATTTAATAAAGGCCCTTATATACAACACAGATTACTACCAGTTGAGCATGTTATACAGCAATTAGTCCCACCTTCATGCTTTTAACATTCGTTCACTCCCAAATTTCATTCTGGGGTCAAAGTTTGATCAATCAACTTAGTAATACAATTGACCTCGTAATTGTAGAGGAATTAATTGTCAAACCAGTATTGCTGTGCAGTAAAACTGTAAGATACCCTTCCTGTGATTGAGACCAATGGCTGTGAAGTGAATTCATCATTCCAAGACCAATGGCTGTGAAGTGAATTCACCATGTACATGTATTCAATACTTAAACTTTCTAAGACCAATGGCTGTGAAGTGAATTCATCATTCCAAGACCAATGGCTGTGAAGTGAATTCACCATGTACATGTATTCAATACTTAAACTTTCTAAGACCAATGGCTGTGAAGTGAATTCATCATTCCAAGACCAATGGCTGTGAAGTGAATTCACCATGTACATGTATTCAATACTTAAACTTTCTAAGACCAATGGCTGTGAAGTGAATTCATCATTCCAAGACCAATGGCTGTGAAGTGAATTCACCATGTACATGTACATGTATTCAATACTTAAACTTTCTAAGACCAATGGCTGTGAAGTGAATTCATCATTCCAAGACCAATGGCTGTGAAGTGAATTCACCATGTACATGCATTCAATACTTAAACTTTCTAAGACCAATGGCTGTGAAGTGAATTCATCATTCCAAGACCAATGGCTGTGAAGTGAATTCATCATTCCAAGATCAATGGCTGTGAAGAGAATTCACCATGTACATGTATTCAATACTTAAACTTTCTAAGACCAATGGCTGTGAAGTGAATTCATCATTCCAAGACCAATGGCTGTGAAGTTAATTCACCATGTACATGTATTCAATACTTAAACTTTCTAAGACCAATGGCTGTGAAGTGAATTCATCATTCCAAGACCAATGGCTGTGAAGTGAATTCACCATGTACATGTATTCAATACTTAAACTTTCTAAGACCAATGGCTGTGAAGTGAATTCATCATTCCAAGACCAATGGCTGTGAAGTGAATTCATCATTCCAAGACCAATGGCTGTGAAGTCAATTCATCATGTACATGTATTCAATACTTAAATTTTCTCAGAGCCATGGCTGTGAAATGAATTCATCATTTATTGTATCTTTCTAAGAGCCATGGCTGCATACATGTAAGTGATTTCATCATGTGTATTCAATACTTACATTTTCTAAGAGCTATGGCTGTGGAGTGATTTCACCATGTACATGTATTCAATATTCAAACTTTCTGAGACCAATGGCTGTGAAGTGAATTCACTATGTACTGTATTCAATAACTAAACTTTCTAAGAGACATGGCTGCATAAGTGAATTCATCATTCTAAGAGCCATGGCTGTGAAGTGAATTCATCATTCTAAGAGCCATGGCTGTGAAGTAAATTCACCGTGTATTGTATTCAATAATTAAAATTTCTAAGAGCCATGGCAGCATAAGTGAATTCATCATTCTAAGAGCCATGGCTGTGAAGTGAATTCATCATTCTAAGAGCCATGGCTTTGAAGTGAATTCATCAGTCTAAGAGCCATGGCTGTGAAGTGAATTCATCAGTCTAAGAGACATGGCTGTGAAGTGAATTCATCAGTCTAAAAGCCATGGCTGTGAAGTGAATTCATCAGTCTAAGAGACATGGCTGTGAAGTGAATTCATCAGTCTAACAGACATGGCTGTGAAGTGAATTCATCAGTCTAAGAGACATGGCTGTGAAGTGAATTCATCAGTCTAAGAGACATGGCTGTGAAGTGAATTCATCAGTCTAAAAGCCATGACTGTGAAGTGAATTCTTCTCTGCCCACGGACAATTTTTTAATACATGTGTATAACAATTTCACTTTCCCATACAGCAATATGGTTGAGTTGTAGTCTCGCCGTGTAAAACCAGCATGATGTCACGATAACCTATTTACAAGTACCATGTAGCTAATACCAGCCCAACAAAGTTAAATCATACTGTTACTGGGTACTAAACATTTCATATTACATAACTGAAAAAAAAGTTTTCATTTCAACGTCTAATGATGGAGACTGATGAGCAATATTAATAGAAATTAGATCAAGGAAAGTCTCCTTCAGTTCCATTTTCCGAGCACAGTGAAAAAAATCGGCAGGCCCAGTCGGGTAAAGGGTTATCATTATGAATGTATTGCCCAATCATATTTGAACTTGCTCAACGTACTACTGGAGAATCTCCATAACTAGCTCCAATATCCGATGAGTCACATCTCAGTCTACAGGGTAGATTCTCCCAGCTTTCTTTATGAGCAATTGAACAAACTGGTTCAAGTCTCTAATGGACATTATTAGTATCAATTCTCAGTTAAACAAGTACACAGTGATCTCCCTTCCTATATGAACAGTACATGTGATACATTTGACCTCAGAATCATTATCATTACAGCCATCAATTTAGGTCAGGTCTGACCACTTTAGGTCAGATTCATTATGTAAGCGGGTTCAACCAGCTCCACTAGGTCATTCTTCCATATAAGAGATGAGGAGAATGTGGGATAGACCATCCCTTCCATTATCAGCATAAGTAAGCCACATCAGACACACACATATACATGCACAATGTAGCCTTTCTTGTGAAGGGCATTAACTACATGATTAGTCTGGGTTAACCTCAAGGGCAGTCAAGGTGGAAGGGCAGGGGGCAGAGGAAGGGGGGGAGGAAAATTATGTAAATGCTCTGAAAGAAACCTCTGAAAATGCTCCAGATCAAGGTAAACGAACTCTAGAATTTAAAAAATTTCTAGGCTCTCTTAGCATAAAGTGCCTCTGGCATGTATGACTATGATCGTATTTGGGGACATTCCGCCCCTCAGGTCAATCGTTTTCCTATGACCCTGAACAATGTTACTCTAGAATCTATTGAAATAACTGCATCACTGGAAACCAGCATCTAGCCTTAAATGCCGCCTCACATATGTTTCACCAAGAAATACTAAAGAGTGATAGTTATATATACCAGGAACATGCCCATCCCATAATCCAAACAATTCAATAGGGCTTCGATTACAAATACACTGAATGGTCAGAGGCAGGTACAGTGATGCCATGTGGTTGCAGATTGGACAACATCAGGAGGCTAGAGAGGAAATCTATGAAATGAACCTGAAATATCCATAAAAATTATCAGCAATAAAAGAAGGAAGGTGTCTACATTACTGACGTACCTTTCCCCGAGGTGCCACAGGTACAAGCTGCTGGGGTAAGCCCCGGACGGCCCCGGTGAGCAGTACGGCGTGTCACACAGTCGCTTCAGTCTGCAGATTGGGTGTCAACAGTCTCTAGGGTTTAGCTGCCAAAGGCGATACCTGTAAAATTGAACCAGCTTGCCATTGAATATCATTCCACACATCACTAAGTATGTTATGTCTCAAGTCCAGTGAAGTGAACACAATGATACATGGAAACATCTTATGAAGGCCATTACAAAACTTATCAATGACAGATGTCACTGTATATATAGCTTTCAAAAGAACCATTCTGTGTTAAAAATGTGACTTTCTAGTTTTATTTCACCTGGTCAAAAGTTCCAAATGGGCATTTGGTAGGACATGGACCTGTGACCCACCTGAGCAGATTTTCACACCGACTGGAAATCCTTGTCATATTGTGATCATGATCAGACATGATCAACGTACATTTATATATAATTGAAAAGCCTATTTCTCTGAGATTTCAAATATGCGAATATACTTGTTGCAAGATTGATATGTATGAAGTTAATCCAAATTTAAATACTCGTCTTTTCATAAAATGGACTTCCATTTACCAACATTTATTTTTCGAGAAGTTCCAAATTTTTCATTAAATTGTTAAGTTTGCCAAGTAGAACAACCCTTTAATGAAATATCTGTGCATCAGTTTTTCGTAATTTAGTCCAGATTTTTTACTGTGGAATTTCTGTGAATACTTTTCCAGAAATGAACAGTTTTATAAAACTGAAGAAATCGTGTAATGGAATTAAAGCAATGAACAAATTAATTTAGGCTCTATTAACTGATAGTGCGGACCCCTGCAGTGTTTGTGTGAGACAAGTGTGAATCACCAGCTTGAAGGGTCTCCGCTCAATCAGGTGAAAATTTGCCACTTATACAAATATTTTGACGGCTAAAATTGCACCTAAGCAAACATGTATTCACCAACATAATCTCACCTGAAGAAAGAATTGATCTAGTAATACAGATATGTGAAATACCAGAGTTTAGAAAGAATAGGATCAGGGAAACATAAGCCCTTACCAAGAATAAAATAGAAAAAAATGTCTGTTCTCTGACCAGTCTCCACTGACTCGGCTCTACCTGCTGCTTGTCCTACACCGTTTACACCTCTGGTCTAAGAAATAAAGATAATAAATTTCAAAAATATTGTTACCATCTCAAAACATTTGTCAATCGGCCCGTCCCGTAATAATAAAATAACAATGGACTGACTGTAGGCAGTTGTCAGTGAGCAGCAGTTTGGTTTCTGCGTCATATTAAATTTCATTTCTTCCTATGATTAAATTTGGGGAAATATTGTCACCAGTGATAACTGATATAAATGTGATAACGAGAGATCCTGAAGGATCTTGGCGCCCACCATTGTCCGATAATTGTAAGCTAATGACTAGAGGATCTTTTTGTCCATTGTTACTAAGTACAAACGATTGATTTGTAATTTTGTTTACAGAATTTTGAATCTGAGCGAAAAGGATCGGAAAAGGTCACTGAAAAACACCAAGATATAATCTAAGTTTCAGGAATTTCAAGATTTCTAGAAACTGTACTTATGTCGGTTGTTATAATACAGGAGAAATGAGCAAAGTTAGTCTGAAAGTGAATGTACATGTACGGAGGATTCTTCGCCTTTGTTTCGTAGTATTTTTTTTAGTTATTTTTTTGCACGTGTCATCATTGGGTACTGGAAGCGAAGATCAATCTCTTTGACACTTTGGCATGAGCTATGAAACATACTTAAGATTTTATAATTAAGAACGAGTGCTAATTCTGTTCTGTTTATACGGCTATTTTGAGATATCTCTTTTAAGATACCATGCCTGAAAATAGTAAGATGGTACACTACTTAATACTGAAGGGATCCGGTCTGCGCAGTAATGTTGAAACTTAGAAAGTGCCTCAATCCTGATTATCTCCCTTGGATCGAAACATGCAGTAGTCTACAGTTGTCGAGTTGTGACGTTGAGTCACAAGAGTGACGTCCCTTCATGTAGCCGACCCGCCGGTAGACGAAAGGGTGGAGCAATTCACTTGCTACTGCATGGACTAAAGAAAGCTGATTTAAAATTTGAAGAAATACATTTTAATTCCGAATTATTTTAACTCCTTGATATGGAAGGTGAAGGTATGGATATTCTCTATAGTCAATATATAGAATATGCCCCACCGTTTGATCCGCCGACTCTTGTGATGCAACGTCACAACTCGAGAATACCGAATTAATTTGAAGCGTAACTTGGATTTTCGAATCGGACCAAAAAAGGTATCTTGCACTACTAGGCCCCATGTGGGACCTGTGTACCAAATTTCAGAAAGATCCACGAAATATTTCCTGAGAATTCACGGTAACAATGTTTCAAGGGGAAATTCAAGATGGCCGCCTTGTGGCAATATTGGATTTTCGAATCGGACCAGAAAAGGTATCTTGCACAACTAGACCCCAAGGGGAACCTGTGTACCAAATTTGAGAAAGATCCATGCAGTAGTTCCTGAGAAATCGCAATAACAAGGTTTCATGGGGAAATCCAAGATGGCTGCCTGGTGGCCATATTGGATTTTCGAATCAAACCAAAAAAGGTTTCTTGCACAACTAGACCCCAAGGGGAACCTATGTACCAAATTTGAGAAAGATCCATGCAGTAGTTCCTGAGAAATCGCGATAACAAGGTTTCATGGGGAATCCAAGATGGCTGCCTGGCGGCCATATTGGATTTTCGAATCGGACCAAAAAGGTTTCTTGCACAACTAGACCCCAAGGGGAACCTGTGTACCAAATTTGAGAAAGATCCATGCAGTAGTTCCTGAGAAATTGCGATAACAAGGTTTCATGGGGAAATCCAAGATGGCTGCCTGGTGGCCATATTGGATTAAGGTTTCTTGCACAACTAGACCCCAAGGGGAACCTGTGTACCAAATTTGAGAAAGATCCATGCAGTAGTTCCTGAGAAATCGCGATAACAAGGTTTCATGGGGAAATCCAAGATGGCTGCCTGGTGGCCATATTGGATTTTCGAATCGGACCAAAAAAGGTTTCTTGCACAACTAGACCCCAAGGGGAACCTGTGTACCAAATTTGAGAAAGATCCATGCAGTAGTTCCTGAGAAATCGCCATAACAAGGTTTCATGGGGAAATCCAAGATGGCTGTCTGGTGGCCATATTGGATTTCCGAATCGGACCAGAAAAGGTATCTTGCACAACTAGACCCCAAGGGGAACCTGTGTACCAAATTTGAGAAAGATCCATGCAGTAGTTCCTGAGAAATCGCGATAACAAGGTTTCATGGGGAAATCCAAGATGGCTGCCTGGTGGCCATATTGGATTTTCGAATCGGACCAAAAAAAGGTTTCTTGCACAACTAGACCCCAAGGGGAACCTGTGTACCAAATTTGAGAAAGATCCATGCAGTAGTTCCTGAGAAATCGCGATAACAAGGTTTCATGGGGAAATCCAAGATGGCTGCCTGGTGGCCATATTGGATTTTCGAATCGGACCAAAAAAGGTTTCTTGCACAACTAGACCCCAATGGGAACCTGTGTACCAAATATGAGAAAGATCCATGCAGCAGTTCCCAAGAAATCGCGATAACAAGGTTTCATGGGGAAATCCAAGATGGCTGTCTGGTGGCCATATTGGATTTTCGAATCGGACCAAAAAAGGTTTCTTGCACAACTAGACCCCAAGGGGAACCTGTGTACCAAATTTGAGAAAGATCCATGCAGTAGTTCCTGAGAAATCGCGATAACAAGGTTTCATGGGGAAATCCAAGATGGCGGCCTGGTGGCCATATTGGATTTTCGAATCGGACCAAAAAAGGTTTCTTGCACAACTAGGCCCCAAGGGGAACCTGTGTACCAAATTTGAGAAAGATCCATGCAGTAGTTCCTGAGAAATCGCGATAACAAGAAATTGTTTACGGACGGACGGACGACGGACGACGGACGACGGACGGACGACGGACCACGGACAAAAAGCGATTTGAACAGCCCACCATCTGGTGATGGTGGGCTAAAAACATGTACAGTAATCTCCCTTTAGACTAGCTATTCACTGAATTAAATAAGAAAAATAAAAAATAGACTGATGGATATTTTTGTTTGCCAATCTTGTACAGTAGCCCAATTGTGAACAGTTTTCAGAGCTGAATATTGACAGAACATTTTTGGGGCTTGACTTCTAAAGTGTGTGTTTAACATGTGCAAATCAATAGAGAGATTACTGTATGCAGTATATGAACATTAATGGAAGGCCCATTATGTTTACATCTTGGCAATGTTAACTTGGAAATGTCTGGAATCTGTTCATTGTTATTCCATTAATCCAGGAAAGGCACATTAGGTCATCTCTAATATATGGTATACAATATTCAAATCAAATAACTTTCAAACTTTAGCTGAAATAATATTTGAAATACTAAGTCATCTGGGGGTGCTCTCCATATTTTAATAGTTCCTCAAATGAATTGTCTTAAATTATCTTATGGAAATATGGAAATATTTCTGCCAAAGTTCAACTTTACTTGTATCCAGTTTACTAATTAGGTTTGATGAGGTCGTATTTGTAGGTGAAATTTGAGATAATGAGATAAGTATGTTTTCTTAAATGTCAGCCTGTATTTTTGTGAATTTCTTTTACAGGTACTTTTGATTGACCCCGATGAGATGCAGTTTAGAGTGCCAAAATGAAATGTTACGAAAGAAATTTTTCCGTTAGCTTTTATCTTATTGTTAATATCTGAGTATTTTTCAGACCTTGGGTCTTATAAGGGTTTTTGAATAACCGCATATTGAAGTAGTGGATTTGTGCATAATTATCTACTTTGAGGGGAAAATATTACTTTTCTCTCCGTAAATATATGAAGCTAGTCCAGAATCAAGATAAACTTCACCCTGAAATATGTCAACAGTTAGTCCTGGCCTAAAAATGGTTTGGGTTCTGGACTGGCTTCATATATTTACAGAGAGAAAAGGAGCTGTTTTCCCCTCAAAATAGATGATTTTGCACAAATATACACTTCAAGGTGCTATTATTCAAAAACCCTTATAAGACCCAGTGGCTGAAAAATACTCAGACCATGCATCAAGTTACAGCTAATGGGAGAATTTCTATCGCATGCAGTATTTCATTTTGGCACATCAAACTGCACCTGGGGGCCAAAACTTCACTAAACTGCACCAGGTCCTTTCTGTACATGTAAGCTTACATATCTCAGATGATTCATTGGAATGACCAAAAGTGGTTCAATTTATTTATTTTTTTTCAATTTGTGCGACTTTATGCACAAACAAATATTGTACTATTGAAAACAACGTTATAAGAATAACAAAGTCGTTTCTTTTTGATTCAAATATGAATGAGTGAAAAAAAGCATCGGAAAGCAGGAAGAAAGGGTGTATTAAAGTATATTACGAGCGTGCAAGCTAAAAAAACATAGTTTGTTCACTTTCCATCAAGATGTATCAGATCATCAGAACTTGAAGCAGCAAGAGTTCTTGTCGAAAGAGAAAAGGGGGAAAAAATAAAACTGCCGAAAATACCTGAAAAAGTGATGAAAGAAATATTTTCGGAAACATTCCAGTTAAAATCCATCAATGAAAGATAGCAAAAACGAAGAAATTTTTAAAAACACTGAAATAAACGGTGCAGCTGCCTCCAAATTAGCACTGATGAAACCCAGTTAAAGAAGTTAATACCTAATGACATACCTGATGCAAGTCTTGTTAACACCTGTCCACCCGGCCGTCTTCCACCTGCCTAAGAGATCTGAGTCTCAGCCCTGCAACAAGCGGTTTTTATCCCACAAATTATTTGAAGAGGCAACGCTAATTAAGAGAAGGGGGAATCTCTGGAAAACACTTTTTATTCAACAAGTGGACAAATCTGCAGGGTAGCCGAGATATTTCTTCTTAAAGAATCTGCCCGTCTCTCAGAAAATCCTCGCAACAAATCTCACAAAATTCCATCACTGCTATGATACGGAATGTTAGAGTTCTGCCAAAACAAAACATTACACAGTTTGCCATAAGTTTTTTCACGGAAAACAAATTCAAGAAAAAGAAAAAAAAGACCCTTGAAATGGAAGACAAAGAAAAAATCCTTTGACAAATGGAGGAATAACGTCATCTCTGGTTGATTAATGAGTTTATGACCAACTCTTTCATGAATGGGATATAAAGAAAAGGAAAAGAAAGAGCACTTTAATTTCTTCATCACTTTTCTGAATGAACTCTGACCTCCACATGCAGAGATTGCCAGAGTCTAAGTTCCTGAGTGGCACAGCAGTGAATGCTTTGTGGCTTTGTCCAACAGGTGTTGGTCTGGGCCAGAGACAACTGGGGTTCCTGAGGAGGGGTCACAGAGCACACCATGTAGGATAAGATGATTGAGGCTCTCCAGGAACGGTTTTAATTATTTGAGTATTTGAATTTTTCAGTAAATCCAAGATGGCGACCAAGTGCCGGGTGGCAGTTTTAATTCCTACGAAGTAGGCTACAGATCGCAACTTGTCCGGTAATGAGTGAGTCAGTCAGGCAGTCAGTCAGTCCATCCGAGTCCTTTCGTCGGCAAAATAAGGAGAACCATTGACATTAGAACCTTGATTTTCGGCATGAACGTGCATTAGGGCATTGTTACCAGCAAGTTCTGAGCTGACCGAATTCTGATGAAAATTTGATTTATAATTATTTTTTTTATTATTTATTGATAGCTCAGCGAGTGCACTGTCATGCCCATTGGGAACCCTTGGCTGTATGTTTCACTGTATATATAACACAGTACAAAACGTGATGGGATAATGAAATAGGAAATGCTAATTTTCCATCATTTGTTAGTGCATTTATCTACACTGCTATTACCAACTTGCCATTCTTAATACACACAATTCAGTATATTGTTATAGATATATGTAAACTGTGGCCTTTAACGTGTATCCTATTTCACATCCAAACATTTCATCACAGACCAAATCATGCAGGCTTCAAATTTAGGTCAAATTGCCACTGATGGTGAAATATCCTACATCAACCAATTAAGTCAGCCTGGTGCAATAACCCAGCAGAACAAAGAAAGATCTGGTATCATCCTTCAGATTAGCCTGTGAGCAACAATGATAAAAGTTTACTGAGGGTGAAACAAAGCCATCCTGCAAGCCACCCAAGGAATTTATCAGCTTGTGTTGGGCATTTTGTTGGTATCATGTAAGTTGTTTAGTAGTTTACTCATTCAAATCTCCATACCATATTTTCTGTTATTCAACAGACAAATTTCTTTACTGGTTTTAATTGTGGAGTTAGAAAGCGCAGTAAGCATGTAAACATGTTATCGAAGACCCAGATTTCAACACTTCGTATAATATGCCTATCTCGCAGTGTCTCTGTCCCGCCAAACGGTAATAAAATTATTTTTACCTCACTTAAAAGTTCAGAACTTCCACACTCTGACGTTTCTGAATCGAGGTTGTTGATCTCGGTGTCTTTGATCTACGATGCGACAATTCTGTTGGGATTGCATCTTCTTTAATTTCCTTCGCCTCCTGGCTCTCCTGCTGGGCGTCAACATCAGCCTTCCGTAGACGTCAGGTTGAAAACATTCGGCTTTAAAATAGACCGAAAACAGCACAGATTTCTCGGTTGGAGTACAGTCCAGTCTGCCGATGTTGTGCAGCCACTGTTCAAGAAGATCCGGCTTCCCTAACGGGAATCTGTGTAATGATAACTTATCCGACTGTAGCGGTAGCAGAGGAGAACCCGAGACGGATGTATTTTGCTTGCCATCATTGCGCCCTGACAAGTTTCAGCTCGGTAAACACTTGCTGGAGACACGCAACACAGTCAAAACACGCTTGAAACAACCGAGTCCTCCACCTCCGCCATTACAATTCGTGTTACAGCAAAGCTACAACAAAGTGATACTACGTCACAGGAAAATATCACATGCTACAAGGAAGCGTTTTCATTGGCGCAAGGCTACTTAATAAACGAACATGGCCGACCCCAGTCGATTGTTGCACCAGTCAATTATTCCGGTGTTTGGAATTATTTTTTCGGAAGAGAAAAAATCGCAAAAAATATTTGTTGCTGCCAACTGATACTCTTAATATAGTTCTTCCACATAGCATGTATGTTGTCACAGCCTTTACGTTCACTTTAAGTTTTACTGGGTTTCAAGTGCTACAGATAGTAACATAGTACTGATACTGTAGAAATGGGTAGTGTGAATTTAATTATTCCATGTTTAGTACAATTTCTTCACATGAATGGTGGAATGTCTGGACTCTCAAATGAAAGTGTGTTATACATGTACATAGCTCAAGCATGTCAGGTTTGAGGAACAAACATAGTTGCAATTAAGATATAACCAAAGAAATTTCATGACAATTATTGAATCTAAGTAGGCCCCTACCTAACAAAATTAGCTTAATAAAAAAGGCCTTCCTGGCGTAAATTGTTTTCTTTTGAGAGAGAATGGTATTTTCTGGGTTAAGAATTTCCTGTATAAAGATAGGTTGTTCAAGGAGGCTTTGTTTTTGCCGCTGTTGTGTGCATCAAGTGTATGGAAACATGATATATGCACCCAGAGCCCTGATCTACAGCTGTATAAAACTCAACATCTGGCATTGACGGCATGTTTAAAGGGTCTTAATTTATTTTCTTTGGGTAGAATTTAACTAGATAAAGTAACTTTGAGTGTACTTCTTGAATATTGACTATATATCACACTGGGATATAATTTAAACAAAAACATTACATGTGTAATTATGTCTAAATTTTCTTGTCATTTCAAATTTTGATTCCTTGATTAAGGGATACAGAATCACTGCCACGGAGTGTGATGGTGTGTCACAGAATCACTGCCACGGAGTGTGTTGGTGTGTCACAGAATCACTGCCACGGAGTGTGTTGGTGTGTCACAGATTCACATCAGCACAGTAACTGGTAAACTATTCATTCAATCCCATCACTTTTAATCTTCAACAAAATATTCAATACTGTTTTAATCGAAAATTTCTGGTGATTTTTGATGAAAATCTCTGGTGATTCTGACTTGGGCTGCATGTGCCCATCTTAATATAGGCAGGATTTCAACTTGGGGCGGGGGGGGGGGGATTGCCAAGAGCTCAGTGCCTGTCGGAGTCCTAATGCCTACCTTACTTCGTAGGTCCTGTGACGCATAGTCACACTGCCATGTCTGAAAGTGTCCAAATCTTTTAATTATTTCCTCGAAACATTCTCTCACTCGATAACATCTTTGAAGAGGTTCATATACGTTTACAGGAAGTAACCACAGTTATATTTAGAAATGAAATTATGAGCATATTGAAGAAGGTGGATACATAAACGGTTATTCTCCTGGGCCAAGTTGCTGGAACTCTTCTCTCAAACTCTGATTGAGAATTCTGGCGGCACCCATAACAGCTTCTTGTGCACACCAGAACTAAAGTTCCATTAGTTGGCCCGGACAGGACTCCATCTGAACTACAGTTCATTCCCACAATAATGCATATCAAGATCAGTCTTCTGACAATCGGTGACTTGCACAAAATTCACACTAATCTTTTAACCCTTGTCCTGTCAACTCCGTGTATACACGTTGCCCGACTGTCAAGTTCCCAGTGTCGACTCCGGATATATACGTTCCGAGAAACCATCGGACGTTTGATCGTTTTTCGAGCCACGTGTGGAAAAATCAAACCAGACACGGCTTACTCCAACTATAACGTATTATTTCATTAATTATTTCACGGGAGTTCGGTGTTTATTATTAAAAAAGACACTTATTTATGTGAAGATCGTCTACAAATGTAAAACAGAGCGTCATTTATTCAGAAAAGTTTGCTGAAACGCGTAAAAACGCACCTTGTTTACAAGCTTCTCCAACGAAAACCCGGAAGGCAATCCCAACGTTAAAGATGTCAAATTGAAGGGCAACAACTCTGCTTTCATTCTTTACAACCTTTCTCGTGTCACGTAGTAAAAATGCGTCGATTTTATTGGGTGAAATGGTCATGTGTTTCGAGTCCTTTCCATTCAACTCCAATAAACCCGGGAAAATGCTGATCACCTGACGTAAGCCGACTTCCTGATTGGTCAAACTGCTTCAACTGCTCATTAGCATAAAATATTCACGAGTTACGCATGTGCCCTGGCCGATTTCGACGGAGTCAGAATGGCGCTTGGTTTCGCTGAGGGAAGCCACACTTCGTGTAAACGAAAGGATTTTTACCGATTTACTTGGAATATTCAATAAATATTCAATAATCGTTATGCTACAAGTAACCAGGAATACATACTGTGACATCTATAAGAATTTAGACGAGTTATTAAGTGGAGATGAAGGAAAACAGACCGTCCATCGGTAGTACTCTGAACGTGATAGAATTCTAACGTGAGTTTTACGGTACACAATTTTTGCCGAATTACGATTCCTATATATTTCTAAAGCTGTGAAAGGCCAAATATTTTCTGAGTGTATGTTCAGTCTTTCAAATGATGTATCGTGCATCAAATACCATCCATTATTTCAATTTATTTATAAATTTCAACGACCAGACAGTCGCCTCTTTTGAGCCCATTTTGAACAGTTCAACTCTGCTTGACAGTCTGGCACTCACACTTTGACCAGCGTATAACTGGCCGACAGGACAAGGGTTAATAATAGAGTTGCACTGAGACCGTGGTTCGTTCACCCCAACCTCGCCACCAGGGGTCGTTCTCCGCTGGAAAATTGGCCGCTCCGACGAACCCCTGGAACGACGGTCGCTGAAAATTGGTCCCATAATACATTGAAAAATTCTTTCACGTGGCCCCTTCCGGTTCCGTTGGAACATATCCTATTCTTTATAGAACGTCAGTCATGAGTCATTTTCATGGCCAGTGTCATAACGTCATGACGTCAGAATAAAAAAATGTTTCGCAAGAATGCATAAAGAATTCTAGTAGGCTACGTCATCTTTCAGACGCGCTCGTAACATTCATGACGTCGGGACGTCGGCTTGATCCCCACAGATACGCTCTCGTTATGTTCTAAATTCTAGGGTTTTGTGTTCTATCCAATGACCGATCGTACTGCCAAGCGCCCTCCCAGAGCATAGTAGGGAGGACAGGACCGGATAGCTCTGGTTTCGAGATTGCGTTCACCCACTCTCTTTAATATCTCCTTAACGTGGGGCAGGTTTTTTCACTATTGATAACTGGTGTAAATATGATGAAGATGGATCAGTTTATCCTACTATTTCACTTAAGCCAGGACCATTATCCTTAATATGATGATTTTGGCACCTTCAGGTCGACAATAGTCCATTTATCATTGATTGAAAATATTTTCTAGGTTAAAGAGATAGAAAAGAGACTGGATGAATGAAGCATGGAGAACCGCTGTCTTAAAATATCTGCCAGAGCTATCGCCACATTTGCATTGTTAAAGGAACTTGAATTTTGTGCAAGTCATAGATTGACACCATCCCTTACATGTAGTTAATAATGGATTTCCAATGTATGATAGGATTACAAAGTACAGATCCTTATCATTGTGAGGGTTGTTAAAAGTCAATGGACATGTCAAACCTTTTGCGGTGGAGGACAGCTGTATGTGCCTATGTTACTCGAAATGACTCCGCCGCCATGGCTACTTCTAACTTTGTAACTTTCACATCATTTTTTTACTTGTCCTGTTACCATGAAACCTACAGGAAAAAAGAAAATAAGAGGGAATATATATCACACAGTATCAGAAAAACATATTTTTTTTCTCTTTCATTTTTTAGTGTATAACAACACTGGCATGTACAATTAACACAGAATTTTTTTTTTTTTTTTTTACATACAAATGCCCTTTTTGCACTATGAAGGCAAACCCGCTATTTGCTCCTTTTTCTCATACGTTAAACCCCCTAATGTGCCCATTTCAAGCGAAGAGTGATCTGCCCTTCAAATATCCTGGCTACGGCCCTGTATCTGTACAGTGTGACATCTCCATAATGCTTTTATTGGGGGATCAAATTGGAATCAACTTGTAGATTTTCATCTTTATTTGCATTTATTCACTTTGAAGGCACAATAGCACCAGCCTTTTATATCAGGCATTTTATTGAGACATATTATAGGGAAACTACATTGTATTTCTTTCCATCATTCCAAGGTGACTGATTGGCAGATTGCATATTTATCCAATCCACATTTTTTTCTTTTCCAATGAAATGGCTTCAATTTTGTTGCATATCAGACTGCATTTTCATAGAGAATTAAGCCAAAAATGTTAAGGACTTGGTGACGGCATCCATTCCAGGGCCGTACCCAGGATATCTCGATGGGTGATTGGCTTCCGCTTCAAAGGGGCACATCTGAGAGTTTGCTGTATGAGAAAATGTGGCACTTATGCGAGATTCGCTGAAGGGGTGTGGGTTGGTTCACCCAAACCACCTGAATTCTCTTTGGCTACGGGCTTGCATTTAGGCACTGTAAATATGGATCCATTTTTGTGGTTAATCTACGCGGTAGAAATACAAACAAAGAGATTGAATGTTCACCATGTTATATTTTTGTAAGATATCACGTTTGACTGAACCCTGAAATCTCACTGAAATCCATGTTTATTTCTTAGATTCTCTCAATAATATGAAAATGGTTTATCTAAAAAATTACATGGTCAAATTTATTGCATTTTTGGATATGCCCTTTTTTAAGTAGTACTTCAATATAAGACTCTTCTTTAAGGGGCTTTTACCATCAACTTTCTTGCATTTCCAAAGGTAACAAATAAATCCCCTTAAACAATTTCCATCTGCTCTATGAGCACTATTTTGGCAGCTTGTTTTTCTCTCAAAAAATCACTCAAGCTGCAAGGACATCACCCTCTTAAGCCTGGCATACACCAGAGCTATCTCCTGAGCTAACGGCCTCAATTGCCTGCTGGATCAGGGAATAGCTCTCGTATATGCAGAGCAGTTTTTGAAGAGGTTTTTGCCTCGCAAGGCAAGGAGAAAAATATCAAACTTAGCTACATGTAAAAGCTCAGCCATTTTATTTGACTGGTCAATGAAATGCATCTTGTATTCACATGATTTGTACATACGACTGTTCAAAATGGTCATTTTTATGCCAACCCGGTCACATGAAAGATCACATGACCTTTAAGAATGTGTTCCACAGGAACTGAACTCAATTCGGTGAACCTTTTGCTCATCATGTGCGCTGACACCATATGAAAGCTAGCTCCTGAGACAACAGGCAAATGAGGACATTGGCCTATGGGATAGCTCTTGTGTGTGCCAGGCTTTAAATAATTTTTTTTGGCACATCTCTAATTTAAGCATGTCGTTAAATGTTACGTCTAACATTTAATATAAAGCCCTGTCTGCGCTCCACCAAGTGCGTTTTACTCACATTAGAGTGAGTGAGTGAATATGATTTAACGTCGCTTTCAACACTATTTCAGTCATATCACGATGTTGGTTCATATTCCTTTTCACACCCGGAAACCCCTATTCCTTTTCCCATCCGGGATCCACACGGGTGCCCCAGTTAGTCACCTCTTATGACAAGCTTTCTGAGGAGCTGAGATCTATTCTTACCATGACCTGGAGTGTGAGCTAATTACAGAAACTTTTGTTGGTGTTTTACTGAGCCTTGGTATTCAACACATAGTTTATCACATTTGTCTCTGGTTCCCTTTAATAACAAATTCAATTTTCTTCACATGGTATGTTCAATCCAAAAATAAGATTGGTTCTTATTTGAAACAGTCCCACATTAAGACATATATATTCAAATCTAGCCAACAAGATATCAGGTAGCAGCATTCTTCGCCATCCTCTGGTATTTAAGGGATAATCAAGGAATCGGTGAAGTGCCTGTATCTCTTAACATGATGGCAAACTACACAACCACCAACCAAACAACATAGATATTTGAACAAACAAGGGCTTAAGTTGTTGAGGAGGCACGAGACCTGGAGCCTTTCAACAGTTTGTTTTGACATCGGGGGCCAAACCACGACGACGACAGCTGAGCCTGCATAAGTATGACAATATTCATGGGTTGAAGAAGGCAAACTGGATAGATAAATGAAGTTATAAAATACATTCCTAATAAAATACTTGTAAATACAGTGGAGTGAGCATCACTGGAGAGAAATACATGTAGATCAAAGTCTGCAAACAGCGGATAAAGATGTCATATTGCCTTATTGGAGAGATGATATCATGTATGAGACAACATAAACCCTGACAGCAAATATAGACAAGTTTGAACATTTAAACTCTCTTACAATACATTTGTCTGCAACACTGGCCAAGTAACAAACACTCAATGTTCTTCAGTTAGCTTCTCTAACTCTGCAAGGAGCTGTTTAAGGGAGGTCGTCATCATTCATAGGAACGGTTTAAGGGGGTTTGTTACCATTTACAGGAAAAGTTTAATTGGTGTCATTAGACAGATTTCAGTATATTGTGTGCCAAAACTACACTGTGCCCTCAACACTGATAAATAAACACTGACTATTTTATGTTTTGAATGTGTTACCTTGACAATAAGGGGTTGAAGTTTTTAGATGAGATTTAGATTCAAAATTTTAAGGGGCGTCATTACAATTCACAGGAACAGTTTAAGGCGGGGGAGGGGGGTTCACTACCATTCACAGGAAAAAGTTTCAGAGGGGTCACTACCATTCACAGGAACAGTTTGAGGGAGTCGTTACCATTCACAGAAACAGTTTAAGGGGCTCATTACCATTCACAGGAACAGTTAAAGGGGGTCATTACCAATCACAGGAATAGTTAAGTGGAGTCATTACCATTCACAGGAATAGTTGAGTGGAGTCATTACCATTCACAAGAATAGTTAAGGAGAGTCATTACCATTCACAGGAATAGTTAAGTGGAGTCATTACCATTCACAGGAACAGTTAAGGGGACTCATTACCACTCACAGGAATAGTTAAGTGGAGTCCTTACCATTCACAGGAACAATTAAGGGGACTCATTACCACTCACAGGAATAGTTAAGGGGGGTCATTACCATTCACAGGAATAGTTAAGTGGAGTCCTTACCATTCACAGGAACAGTTAAGGGGACTCATTACCACTCACAGGAATAGTTAAGTGGAGTCATTACCATTCACAGGAACAGTTAAGGGGACTCATTACCACTCACAGGAATAGTTAAGGGGGGTCATTACCATTCACAGGAATAGTTAAGTGGAGTCCTTACCATTCACAGGAACAGTTAAGGGGACTCATTACCATTCACAGGAATAGTTAAGTGGAGTCATTACCATTCACAGGAACAGTTAAGAAGACTCATTACCATTCACAGGAACAGTTAAGGGGACTCATTACCACTCACAGGAATAGTTAAGGGGGGTCATTACCATTCACAGGAATAGTTAAGTGGAGTCCTTACCATTCACAGGAACAGTTAAGGGGACTCATTACCACTCACAGGAATAGTTAAGGGAACTCATTACCATTCACAGGAATAGTTATGTGGAGTCATTACCATTCACAGGAACAGTTAAGGGGACTCATTACCACTCACAGGAATAGTTAAGGGGACTCATTACCATTCACAGGAACAGTTAAGTGGAGTCCTTACCATTCACAGGAATAGTTAAGTGGAGTCATTACCATTCACAGGAACAGTTAAGGGGACTCATTGCCACTCACAGGAATAGTTAAGGGGGGTCATTACCAATCACAGGAATAGTTAAGTGGAGTCCTTACCATTCACAGGAACAGTTAAGGGGACTCATTACCACCCACAGGAATAGTTAAGGGGACTCATTACCATTCACAGGAATAGTTAAGTGGAGTCATTACCATTCACAGGAACAGTTAAGGGGACTCATTATCACTCACAGGAATAGTTAAGGGGACTCATTACCATTCACAGGAATAGTTAAGGGGGGTCCTTACCATTCACAGGAACAGTTAAGGGGACTCATCACTCACAGGAACAATGTAAGGGGAGTCATTACCACTCACAGGAATAGTTAAGGGGACTCATTACCATTCACAGGAATAGTTAAGTGGAGTCATTACCATTCACAGGAACAGTTAAGGGGACTCATTATCACTCACAGGAACAATGTAAGGGGAGTCATTACCACTCACAGGAATAGTTAAGGGGACTCATTACCATTCACAGGAATAGTTAAGTGGAGTCATTACCATTCACAGGAACAGTTAAGGGGACTCATTATCACTCACAGGAGCATTGTAAGGGGAGTCATTACCACTCACAGGAATAGTTAAGGGGACTCATTACCATTCACAGGAATAGTTAAGGGGGGTCCTTACCATTCACAGGAACAGTTAAGGGGACTCATTATCACTCACAGGAACAATGTAAGGGGAGTCATTACCACTCACAGGAATAGTTAAGGGGACTCATTACCATTCACAGGAATAGTTAAGTGGAGTCATTACAATTCACAGGAACAGTTAAGGGGATCATTACCATTCACAGGAACAGTTAAGGGGGGTCATTACCACTCACAGGAATAGTTAAGGGGACTCATTACCATTCACAGGAATAGTTAAGTGGAGTCATTACCATTCACAGGAACAGTTAAGGGGACTCATTATCACTCACAGGAATAGTTAAGGGGGGTCATTACCAATCACAGGAATAGTTAAGTGGAGTCCTTACCATTCACAGGAACAGTTAAGTGGAGTCATTACCATTCACAGGAACAGTTAAGGGGGGTCATTACCACTCACAGGAATAGTTAAGGGGACTCATTACCATTCACAG
The DNA here is from genome assembly GCA_036873755.1 of Hanleya hanleyi. Lineage (NCBI taxonomy): Eukaryota > Metazoa > Mollusca > Polyplacophora > Lepidopleurida > Hanleyidae > Hanleya > Hanleya hanleyi. The sequence continues at coordinate 370,092 of JAVTVY010017271.1, read as the reverse complement.
GAACAGTTAAGGGGACTCATTATCACTCACAGGAATAGTTAAGGGGACTCATTACCATTCACAGGAATAGTTAAGTGGAGTCCTTACCATTCACAGGAATAGTTAAGTGGAGTCCTTACCATTCACAGGAATAGTTATGGGGACTCATTACCATTCACAGGAATAGTTAAGGGGGTCATTACCATTCACAGGAACAGTTAAGGGGGGTCATTACCAATCACAGGAATAATTAAGGGGCCTCATTACCAATCACAGAAACAGTTTAAGGGCAGCCATTACAATTCACAGGAACAGTTTAAGGGGAGTGATTACCATTCACAGGAACAGTTTAAAGGTGGTCGCTACCACTCACAGGTAAAAAATTTCAGCGGGTTGTTACCATTCGTAGGAACAGTTTAGGGGCGGGGGGGGGTCATCACCATTCACAGAAACAGTTTAAGGGGAGTCATTACCATTCACAGGAACAGTTTAAGGGGGGTCATTACCATTCACAGGAACAATGTAAGGGGAGTAATTACCATTCACAGGAATAGTTAAGGGGAGTGATTACTATTCACAGGAACAGTTTAAGGGAAGTCATTACCATTCACAGGAACAGTTTAAGGGAAGTCATTACCATTCACAGGAACAGTTTAAGGGAAGTCATTACCATTCACAGGAACAGTTTAAGGCGATCATTACCTTCAGTTTAAGGGGGGTCATTACCATTCACAGGAACAATGTAAGGGGAGTCATTACCATTCACAGGAACAGTTTAAGGGGAGTCATTACCATTCACAGGAATAGTTAAGGGGAGTCATTACCATTCACAGGAACAATTAAGGGGAGTCATTACCATTCACAGGAAGAGTTTAAGGGGAGTCATTACCATTCACAGGAACAGTTTAAGTGGAGTCATTACCATTCACAGGAACAATTAAGGGGAGTCATTACCATTCACAGGAAGAGTTTAGGGGGGGGCCCTACCATTCACAGGATAAATTTTCAGGGGGTTGTTACCATTCACAAGAACAGTTTATGGGGGGTCAAATACCATTAACAGGAACAGTTTAAGGCAGGTCATTACCATTCACAGGAAAGGTTTAAGAGGGGTCATTACCATTCACAGAAACAATTTATGGGGAGTAATTACCATTCACAGAAACAGTTTATGGGGCATCATTACCATTCGGAGGAACAGTAAAGGGGGTTCATTACCATTCACAGGAACAGTTTAAAGGGATCTGCTACCATATTCACAGGAACAGTTTAAGGAGATTTGTTACCATATTCACAGTAACAGTTTAAAGAGATCTGTTACCATTCACAGGAACATTGTAAGAAGATTTGTTACCATTCACAGGAACAGTTTAAGGGGATCTGCTACCATATTCACAGGAACAGTTTAAGGGGATCTGCTACCATATTCACAGGAACAGTTTAAGGAGATTTGTTACCATATTCACAGTAACAGTTTAAAGAGATCTGTTACCATTCACAGGAACATTGTAAGAAGATTTGTTACCATTCACAGGAACAGTTTAAGGGGATCTGCTACCATATTCACAGGAACAGTTTAAGGGGATCTGCTACCATATTCACAGGAACAGTTTAAGGAGATTTGTTACCATATTCACAGTAACAGTTTAAAGAGATCTGTTACCATTCACAGGAACATTGTAAGAAGATTTGTTACCATTCACAGGAACAGTTTAAGGGGATCTGCTACCATATTCACAGGAACAGTTTAAGAGGATCTGCTACCATATTCACAGGAACAGTTTAAGGAGATTTGTTACCATATTCACAGTAACAGTTTAAAGAGATCTGTTACCATTCACAGGAACAGTTTAAGGGGGTTTGTTACCATTCACAGGAACATTGTAAGAAGATTTGTTACCATTCACAGGAACAGTTTAAGGGGATCTGCTACCATATTCACAGGAACAGTTTAAGGGGATCTGCTACCATATTCACAGGAACAGTTTAAGGAGATTTGTTACCATTCACAGGAACAGTTTAAGGGGGTTTGTTACCATTCACAGGAACATTGTAAGAAGATTTGTTACCATTCACAGGAACAGTTTAAGGGGATCTGCTACCACATTCACAGGAACAGTTTAAGGGGATCTGCTACCATATTCACAGGAACAGTTTAAGGGGATCTGCTACCATATTCACAGGAACAGTTTAAGGAGATTTGTTACCATTCACATGAACAGTTTATGGAGATTTGTTACCATTCGCAGGAACAGTTTAAGGGGATCTGCTACCACATTCACAGGAACATTGTAAGAAGATTTGTTACCATTCACAGGAACAGTTTAAGGGGATCTGCTACCATATTCACAGGAACAGTTTAAGGAGATCTGCTACCATATTCACAGGAACAGTTTAAGGAGATTTGTTACCATTCACAGGAACAGTTTATGGAGATTTGTTACCAATCGCAGGAACAGTTCAAGGGGGTTTGTTACCATCGACATAAACAGTTTAAGGGGGCTCTTTCCCATTCACATGCAAAACAGTTGATGATATACTGTCTTACTGCTTGAAAACAGAGCAATTTGGCAAAAAAATCTGATAATTTGACTGCCCCCTTTTTTTTTTAATTATACCAATATTCATAATCACTGGGACATCAATCTAAGCAAAGGATTTCAATGAGATTTTCGGGTTCCGTAAAAAACATTAGATAAAATTAACACTATGAACATTCAATTTCTTTGCTTATATTCTTATCAATTGTGTTACTTATTTAACAAATTACCCACAGGAGATGTGGATTTCTGGCAATAGTGACAATAATACTCAATGAAGAAATAAAATACCAGTTTGTTGCATAGAGAAGTTCACAGTCAATCCTGAGAAATTCTCAATTCTCATGTGCAAATAAGGCTATTGATATCAGACGAAATCTAAGATAAATTCTCATAATGTTTGATTTTTGGCACTTTAACTTCACCTTGTTAAACCACATAATATTCTCTGTTCACCTTCTATTCAACTGGGATGGGGTGGGGGGGGGGGGGATTTGGCTTAATGTCACACTCAAGTTTGTTTCACTCATATGGTGACAGTCGTTTTGGTTGGTGGAGAAAGGCGGAGTGGCCGGAGAGAACCACCGCCCATCGGCAAGTAATTGACAAACTTTCACACATCGACCAGCTGGGCTCAACCCCATGCCGGTTCAGCGGTGTGAGGCTAGCGGTCACCAGGGAAGCGCCTTAGACCACTCGGCCACCGAGGGCCCCTATTCAGCTGGAAGCTTGATCCGTCTAAAACATGGTTGCGTAATGTCTCTGATATTGATAATATGCCATTTCTCTTCTGAGTTATCCAGTAAATACTCGAAAGTTAATTAAAACAAACACGGAGAAACATATCCACTACATTAAAATATCATTTCATGTTGAAATACTTGGCCTGCCAATTTGCTGTCATTTTCTTCTATGTACTTACTAGCCTCAGAAATACATTACAAACAAAGGCAAAGATGAATTCTCTTTTCACATTGCATTCTTAGAGAATAGGTACCGGATAATTGTATTGAATTTGACCGTATTGGGGCTCAGTGCTGCAGGATAGAGAGATTACGATATTACTCTGTATGTATTTACATAAAAAGATGGGATGGCGTAATATGCTGACCCCTTGGCAGCGAGTAAACTTCCCAAAACAGCCAAGTTTACTCAGACAATGTTAGCATATATTGATTCAATGGCCAATGAAATTTCTTCTCTGAGCAGACTGAACATTGGCCAGGGAGTAGAGTGGAATTCAGACGGAGAATCTCCCTGCAGTGACTGTGTAGTGATCAGAAGCTAAACTGGTAAATGTGTCTGATCTTGGGCCTTCTGTTATGAAAGGCCCATCATTTGCTTAATCTCACTCTACAAACAGTTAATTAAAGTGGTTGTAAACCCTCAAGTAAAGTTTCCATCAAATGAAAGACCATTGTAAACTGCAGATAAAGCATGGTATTCTATGGTGGTCTGTTGCAATCATATTTAGGTCCGGTGCCTTAATACATATATTTCAAACTGTGTATGCGCATTCCGATGATTGATTCAAGCTTTAGGTGTGTATACTTTGAGTTTTAACAGACTCACTGTTCCAATGTGCATGTTTCACCAAAATTGGGGAAATTAAATGCAAGATTCAAATTGACTTGATACTTATGAATTACCATCTCCCAGATTTTGGTGAAACATGCACATTGGAACAGTGAGTCTGTGTTAAAACTCAAAGTATACACACCTTAAGTTTGAATCAAGCATCGAAAAGTGCATACACAGTTTGAAATATATGTATTAAGGCAATGTGACGTCACCGGACCTAAATATGATTGCAACAGGCCACCATAGAATACCATGTTTTCGTATATCGTAAAAAATTACAATAAATATTTTCACACTGAAACTTTACTTGAGGGTTTACGATCACTTTAAGGTACTCTCTATGGCAATCCCTGTAAAAATTCCATCACAGGAAGTGTACTTTTGCAATATAAAGTCAGGGGGTGATCAAATTTATTAGAACAGGAAGTTGACACAATGGTTCAAAACCATGCAGATAATCCATCATTTCTTACGTTATTTCAATGATTTTATACAGTGATGAAATCTATCAGAACAGCCAATGAAATTTTGTCCCCAAAATTGGGGTTCAATGAATTTTGTCCCCAAAATTGGGGTTCAATGAATTTTGTCCCCAAAATTGGGGTTCAATGAATTTTGTCCCCAAAATTGGGGTTCAATGAATTTTGATAGGAGGGTTGAATTATTAGAGCGATTTACCATAATAATTCTATCACATGAAGTGTTTTTTCCCAACCAAATATATCGGGGTGATTAAATTCATAACCTAACGAGTAAGTTAATTAAGTGATATCAAAACAGAATGTAATTGTGGTTTGTACTACTTGTACATTCTAGAAAGTGATCAAATTTATTAATGATTTATCAAAATTATAGAGTGATTGAATTCTTAGTTCAACACAGGAAGGAAGCAATCAGAGATTGCTCAATTGTATGCCCCCCCTTCCGCTTTAATCCGACACTGCCCCGCCATTGTTCTGTATTGGTCGGTGTAGGCCTTCATCATGATTATGAAAATTCTATTTCAGTCAATTTTTTTGCCATGCCTCGCATAATACATATTCAAAGCATCGACCAACAAGTGACAATACAATGTTTTGATGCAAGATGGTCGCCGGGGCTTTCATCCAATCCGAAAATGAGACCTACATTCCTTGGGAGTATATTGTGGTGAAATTATGAAGCGATCAGTAAACTTTGCAATTTTGCACCCAATTAACTCTTTTTGGGGCAATTTCATACTTCAGGACCTATGTGGTCTGCTTTGGAATGTAGAATGACATATATATAGCCATTTCCAAATCGGTTATGGACTGAGATCCAGCCTGGACAAATAAATATATCCCATTCACTTAGGTTTGATAAACAAAGGATCATAACTCTTCAAAATATAACCGAAAGCAGAGAAACTTCATCCTGCAAAACTATGGGGCATTGATCACATATCATGCAAATTTCATACTTGTCCATGCAATATTAACCGAGATCCAGCCTGGACAAGTCCCAATTCACAAAGATTTCAAGAATAAAGGGCCATAACTATTGAAAATATAAGCGAAACGCGGAGAACCTTCACGCTGCACAACTACAGGGCACTGACCACATATCCTGCAAATTTCTTAATTGTCCATACAACATTAACCGAGATTCAGCCTGGACAAGTCTCAATTCACAAAGATTTGAAAAAAAAGGGCCATAACTCTTGAAAATATATGCGAAAGGCGGAGAAACTTCACACTGCACAACTACAGGGCACTGCCCACATATCCTGAAAATTTCATAATTGTCCATACAATATTAACCGAGATCCAGCCCGGACAAGTCCCACTTCACAAAGATTTGAAGAAAAAAAGGGCCATAACTCTTGAAAATATACGCAAAACGCGGAGAAACTTCATGCTGCACAACTACAGGGCACTGACCACATATGCTGCAACTTTCATAATTGTCCCTACAATATTAACCGAGATCCAGCCCGGACAAGTCCCAATTCACGGAGATTTCAGGAACAAAGGGCCATAACTCTTGAAAATATAAGCGAAATGGGGAGAAACTTACGCTGCACAACTGTGGGGCACTGACCACATATCATGCAAATTTCATACTTGTCCATACAATATTAACCAAGATCCAGCCCGGACAAGTCCCATTCACAGAGATTTCAGAAAAAGGGCCATAACTCTTGAAAATTATACCGGAACTCGGAAAAAACTCTACGCTGCACAACTACGAGGTACTGGCCACATTCCATGCAAGTTTCAATCCTGTCCATCAAATATTAACCGAGATATCGCGCGGACAAGAAACTCGGACGGACAGACGGACAGACGGACAGACAGACAGACGGACGGACGGACAAAGCGATCGCTATATGCCCCCCCCTCTAATTAGAGGGGGGGCATAATAAAGTCCATAGTATTTAAATTCTCCTCTACCATCCCCACCACCACACTACATGTACAAAGCAAATGTATAAAAGCAAATAACAGGTTAGGGGAATCCCGCTCTCTAAAATGGAGGTAAAACGGGTCGTTTTCGCTCAATAAATCAGTTCACATAATGAATTCAGCAAAATCCTGTTGAGGTGCATACAGACATATCTATCCGCATTAAATGGTAGTAAAAAATTAAATTGTCATCTATCTAATTTGTGCCTGAAATTTTGATGCATTGGTTAAGAAGGAATCAAAAGTTACTGAGCAAAAACGACCTTTTTTACCTCCATTTTAGAGAGCGGGGTCCCCCTAACCTGAATAAGGTAAATGTATATACTTTCCAGGCTACGAGGTACATGTAAAACATGACCATCCAAATCTATAACAGTTATCATTCACTTGCTAAGTATCAAACTTTTTCACCAATTAGTCAAGGGGACAAGGATTTACATATTGATAAAGGGTCATAAATCTGAAGAAATCATCAAAATATGTAACAAAGCTGACAGTGCACACATACATGATACCAAGCATCTACTTAGAAAATTTCTACATTAATTAATATGGGAGATACAGCCGGGACTAGAATCAGGACTCGAAATGGCCACAAGCCCGGCAGCCCGTGGCTGGTGAATTCAGAACTTGTCTGGTTGAATCTAGTTCTAAAGCTAGCTAACCAGCCCCACCAGAATTTCACCTTTGTGTAATGAAATATACCAGCCCGATGGTCTGGTAAAGTTTTATGGTAAATTCATGCCCTGAGAATGTACTAGTCTAGTGGATGTCGATCATAAAGTGCAGTAACTCGTCAAAAAGCTTCGAAATGGGGAAATAAAAACCTGGCTAAGTGTGAACATTTCCATCAAATATTAAGGAAGAATGGTCCAGACAAGCATATATTGATGTTGTTGACAAAGGGACATAACTTTGCAGAAAATCATCAAAACTGGTAGAAAATACTAAGTGTCAATGTACGAGTTGTCACAGCGAAACAGCTCACCAATTACCAGTATACGAGTTGTCAGAGCATTTCCATCATAGCTCTCTAGATTTGTATCTAATACCGCTTATGCCGGTGCTAGGGGCCGTGTGGTCATATCATCCAAGTTGCCACATGAACAGGTACAATAAAAGCGTACCTGAGATACAACACATATCACGAATCGTTAGATTCTTGGTATGTGCTTTAGAATAGGTTAACCACAGGACTATTCTGTGAAGTCATGTGACGCAGTCAGTATGTCGGCACCTCTTCCCACTTCCCTTATATGTGTTGTAATTCCATGTAAGTTTTGAAGTTGCTCATGAAATGGTATTTCAGACAAGCATTTCTATATCAGGGTGATAACTCTTGGGGAAATCATTGAAACGGGTAAAATGATGGCAATGCACATCTACATAATACTAAGCATTTACAGTGAAAATATCAAACTTCCTCGACAATTATTGAGGGAGATACAGTCCGGACAACAATGTACTATTATAACATACACTGAAGTCGTAAAAGGAACATAATTCGGTAAAAAAAATGTCTGGAAGGAGTTAAAAAAAAACAAAAAAAAAACAACAGACAGCAAACATCTACAAGGTTTACACATCTTTCATGTTATGCATTACCGGTATCCATTATGGTGACCGAGATATGGACTGGACAAGCACATATTGAAGCTGATGATAAAGGGCAATAATTATGGGGAAAATCATCAAAACCTGCAAAAAAGAGACAGTGCACATCTGCAAGGTACCAAGCAGCTTACATGTAAGTTGTCAATCAAACAGTGGCGGAGATATCATTCATACAAGTTTGGCCATATGATGGACGGACACATGGACAGCTTGACAGTGATTCATTCTATTCTATTAGAGGGGGAGGGAGACATGATTAATAAAACTTTTTAGATATGAGGATGAACCTGTTGAAGGAAGACATTCAAACAATCATTCTAACAATCACCTTGCAAGTTTCTTTTAGAACGGACATAAATTAAGGGATGGCACAAACCTAAATTTCCTTAGAAAACTGTAACTGAAAAAAAACAGTTTCCTTTGGTGTTTCAAGTTTGCGACAAAATTGGACAATTTATTGAATTTTATATATATTTATTTTGCAAATATCTTCCATGTATGATCTAAATCACAATGTTCAAATCAAAAACAACTGTGTAAATATTTGAAAATAGCATTTCCAATGTGACTAAATTTAGTTAAACAAACCACTAAACATGAATTCACTTCTAGATGTATATATAATGTGATCATGCACTCTCCCTGTTTAGTAGACAGCTCCTCTCCATAATTTTCTAACTTCTCCAAATCTGCTTAAAGTGTGAAAGTAGCTGTAAAATATTAGTCAATGATAAAATTTGTAATACTGTAGATATGTAAATTAAATGAGTTTTACCTTTTTATATCCATAATTCGATATACCTTCAAGTATACATGTATATTGCGAGTATCCCTGTGATTGCCTTTTATGTACAACTCCAGTCTGAACAAAACTGATTCAAGGGAGATAACTCTAATCGCCATACTTATTTGACCAGGCTGCAGGCCCAGAAGTAGTCCATCTTCACATTTCAAGTTAAATACACTGTCCAAACCTTAACCAGACAAGATAGATAGATAGATAGGCAGATACAGAAAAAACAATTCACAATCTATATCCAAAATTGAAAAAAAAAATTCCAAAAGTGCAGTTGTATATGCTTTATTATGATTGACTTAGTGCATCATTGGTGTGAGTGATTGATTGAATAGTGTGATTGCGTCGCTTTCAACATTTTTTCAGACTTCTCACCACGGGAAAGTTATGGCAGTGAGAGAGGGGGAGGAGCGCGGGTACCTACTAGTACCAGAGCAGATCTAATGCTGCCATTTTATAGTGCTGTCCCACTGAAATATGCAGACATGAGAGAGAGAGAGGATTAAGGTTTAATGTCGCGTTATAATAATAATAATAACATAATAATAATAAACTTTATTTTTTTTAAAATAAAGTTTATTATTATTATATTATTACTATTATTATTATAACGCGACATTAAACCTTAATTCTCTCTCTCTCATGTCTGCATATTTAATAATAATAATAATAACATAATAATAATAATAAACTTTATTTTTTTTTAAATAAAGTTTATTATTATTTTATTATTACTATTAGTATTATTATTATAACGCGACATTAAACCTTAATTCTCTCTCTCTCTCATGTCTGCATATTTCAGTGGGACAGCACTATAAAATGGCAGCATTAGATCTGCTGTTTAACAATATTTCAGCTAAATGGCAGACATGACATCCCACTCAGTCACATTATACTGACACTGGGTGAACCAGTCCTTGTTCTATCCTCTTAATGCTGAGCGTAAGCGAGGAAGCAACTGTTCTGTTTTTCAAGTCCTCGATATGACCCGGCCTGGGATTGAACCCAGTATCTACCGCTTATGAGGCCGACGCTCTAACCATTGGTGTGAGGAAACATGTGTAGGTTGGTATATGGGGGAACAGGTTGGGCCATCCTTAAAAATATGCCTGTTTCAGGTAACGGACCATTGCAAAAGATGGGTAGGTAGGTAGGCAATTTTTTTTTATTTTTTTATTTTTTTTCTGATAGGCACATTTGAAAGTGGAGTTCAATCACCTACGACACTACAAATCTCAATATGGGTATATGTTGGAAAGTTTTGTCCATTAACATGACAAAGGAAAAACAATACCACAAAGGCCAGGAGTCATGATTTTAAATAAAAAGACATCCGTCGTATTTCTCCGTCCTGTTGGAGAAGATCACCAACTGTCAAACCAGAGTCGCAACTAAACAATGTCGACGAGTCCGCATTCAATCTAGAAACCGTTATGGTTTCTATTTCTGCCTCGACATCCTGCACAATTGACTGTAAGACCTCGAGAAGTGTCGATGTCGTCGACACGAGGGTTATATGATTGTTTTTTAAAACATTTCCACTTTGTATCACGGAAACAGAAAATGGCGACCGCGCCATTTTAGTTCCCGGAACGGCAAGGGAGACAACTACAGCTTTTTGTCACGGGCAAAACTAAAGCCCCGAGATTTGCCATGTGCTTCCGGTATCGCTGAATTCAGTTCTGTTAACAACCAGCGAACATTTTATTGTGAAAAAAAAATGCATTTTAGAGCAGCGAGAACAATCATTTGTAGAAGATAGACGAATTGAATTAGCTTGCAAATACAGACCAGGTTTGGATTTTATTTCTCTTCTCGTGAAAAAAAAATAATAATAAAACCGCCGACCCTCGATTTCCAGTTTTTGATGGGTCGGTCGGGTTACCGGAAACCCAGATAATTTTAAGGACGGCCTTGCATGGAATACTCTATGACCAGTATCACGATGGTCAAATCAAATCAGGCTTACATCTACCTCTTGCAGTTCTCTCCATCCTGTTTTAGCAAAGAGAATTACCAGGAGACTGCACAGCCAAATATATACTTCATAAAGGCAGGTAACTGTAACATCTTACTTTGATGTTTGAAGTTTGGGACATAATCTGACAATTTAGTGGATAATATACATTTATTTTACAAATATCTTCTAAGTGCTCAAATCACAGTGCTCCAATTCATCTGTACCCATTGAAAATTAAAGAGAATTGTGGAAACATTTGAAAGCAACATTTCTAATGTGACCATTATTCAAATTTACTATTACACTGCACCATATCTTGGTTAAGATTGTAGCCTTCATAAACATTGGGAGATACATATACATTTGTTTCTGAAACCTCATCAAATACAAAATATATATTTATTTTGCCAAATATATTACGAGTGTTAAAATCACTATGTTCAGATCAAAACTTGATGTATGATGCAAAAAGCGACATCACGTTTCACAAACACTCTTCTGTACATATGATCATCACAACTAGATCTAAATATTTTAACCAATGTTTAATAATATATAATCATTTTTAAATCAATCAGCATCTTCCCAGTTCGATCACCGTAGATGAAATCATTTTGTGCCCATTTTATAACCTCTAAAACAAGCTGAGTAGCTACATGTAGCAGGTCCTCCGCCAAGTAGCCTGTTTGAGAGCATACAGCATATACGCTTCCAATATCTCCTTAAAAATAACTTGGAAAGTTGATATGTGTATGTGGAAAGAGACGTTCATCTGGAATTGTTGAGACAATTTGAGGTTTGGGAAGCAGTAATGGGAACACTGGAATGTTAGTCTGTAGTTGTATATGGATTTGTGGATGGTGAGGTTTATAAATCGATGAGTGGAATAGATCAAGATATCGCGTTCACAACACAGATGGGTACAATATGGGTGAGTGAAATCCAAGATGGTCAATGGCAGCCACCTTGGATTACATACTACCTCAATGAAAATCAATACCAATTGCTGTCTAACTGAAGCACCGTCTCGAGTTTGAAGTTGATTGGTCAAATTGTTGTTGAGATATCACGTTCACAAGATCCGAGACGGATGGAATCCAATATCGTCAATGGCAGCCATCTTGGATTATGTACCTCAGTGAAAATCAATACCAATGGCTGTCTAATTGATGTGAAGCACATTCTCAAGTTTGAAGTCGATTGGTCGAACTGTTCTCGAGATATCGTGTTCACAAGATGTGGGATGGACAGAATCCAATATGGTCGATGGCAGCCATCTTGGATTATGTACCTCAGTGAAAACCAATACCAATGGCCGTCTAACTGATGTGAAAAATCTTCCCAAGTTTGAAGTCGATTGGTTGATTTGTTCTTGAGATATCGTGTTAACAAGATGTGGAACGGAGTGAATCCAATATGGTCCATGGCAGCCATCTTGGATTACGTATCTCAGTGAAAATCAAAACCAATGGCCGTTTAACTGATGCAAAGCACATTCTCAAGTTTGAAGTGGATTGGTCATGTTGTCGAGATATCGCGTTCACAAGATGTGGGATGGACAGAATCCAATATGGTCAATGGCAGCCATCTTGGATTACGTACCTCAGTGAAAATCAATACCAATGGTCGTCTAACTGATGTGAAGAACCTTCCCAAGTTTGAAGTCGATTGGTTGAATTGTTCTCGAGATATCGCGTTCACAAGATCTGGGACGGATGGAATCCAATATGGTCAATGGCAGCCATCTTGGATTAAGTACCTCCGTGAAAATCAATACCAATGGCCGTCTGACTGATGTGAAGAACCTTCCCAAGCTTTAAGTTGATTGGTGGAATTGTTCTTCAGATATCGCGTTCGCAAGATGTGGGACGAACAGAATCCAATATGGTCGATGGCGGCCATCTTGGATTACGTACTTCAGTGAAAATCAATACCAATGGCCGTCTAACCGATGTGCAGCACCTTCTCAAGTTTGAAGTCGATTGGTCGAATTGTTCTTGAGATATCGCGTTCACAAGATGTGGGACGGACAGAATCCAATTTGGTCGATGGCGGCCATCTTGGATTACGTACCTCAGTGAAAATCGATACCAATGGCCGTCTAACTGATGTGAAGCACCTTCTCAAGTTTGAAGTCGATTGGTCGAATTGTTCTCAAGATATCGCGTTCACAAGATGTGGGACGGACGGACGGACGGAAGGATGGACGGAAGGACGGACGGAGGGACGGACGGAAGGACGGACGGCTAGCATTTCCAAGTCCTCCCACCACTTCGTGGTGGAGGACAACAAGTGTACAATATTGTAAATGCACCCGCTCTATCGAGTCTGCATTTGCAAATCCCCAAATTTCCGAGCCATTAGTCAGACGGTAATAACACTTGTTTGTCGAACAGTTCTAATCTATGTAGAGGTTGAATGTCGGAAAATTTATAATGATTTTTGAAAATTAAATACATGTACTGCTTTCTGTGCTTGTCCTGCTAGGACATATGTAGGCTAAATTTTCCTACAATTTTGATAAACTCAATGAAGGGAGGTAACTCAAACATCAAACTTTGCTGTTTGAAGTTTGTGACATAATTTGACAATTTAGAAGATTATATACATTTATTTTACAAATATCTTCTAAGTTTTCAAATCACAATGTTCCAATTGATCTGTTCCTATTGACAATGAAAGGCAGCTGTGAAAAAATTTGAAAGCAACATTTATAATGCGACCATTATTCAAATATACTATTAAATTTCCCAATATCTTGGTTAAGATTGTAGCTTTTATGAACACTGTGGGAAGAGATATCATTATATTGTTTTGAGACAACCTGTAACCATCTCGGTCATCTATATTATTTTTCATACGTTTCGCTATATTGTCTGTCTGTGTCATATGTAAATTACACAATGTATATTTCTAATTGTTTGATTGCTTCGTGCAATAAATTTATCAAAAAATCGAAGAAAAAAAATCTATACGCGGTAAGACTGACCCTGGGATCGTGTGTATCCATTTACAGCCTACTTTCGGCAAGTGCGATAGGGAATTTCCTGAAATCAATACCACGTATCTTCGTCAGCCAATCAGCTAAAGTCTACCGACGTAACTACTTGTGGAAAATTACAGATCTACCACACCTCTTGGGTGATACGAAAGTTATTTATACTTATATATTTTGTAAGCCTAGCCTATATCTGTTTCCCAAGTGGTTTGAAAACCTGTAATTTATCAGATTTCTCGAGTCTGTTCTCTGCCGGATGAAGGCCGAACAGAATCCCGTAATATACTGGATATCGCTCCGCAATAATGGAGACTCACGATTCGCAAGCCATCTTATGGATGGCGAAGTGTACGCAAATGTGTTCGGAGAGTTACCTTATATTACAAACGTTATATTTACACCCTGTCAGTTACTGCCCTTCACAATATGTGTAGCGTGTTATTAGTTTTACTTTAATATAATTTCATATACACTATAATTGTTAACATTGAGTCTTACGTGTTTGTTCTATATCTACACTGTTATATATAAAATCTGTACTGTTGATATATTATGATTTTTCAAATAAATTTATTCAAAAGCATATTTACAAACTTTTTGACTCCCCAATTTCGTTTGGGGTAAGTAAATCTGACACACAATATATTTATTTCGAAAATATTGTATGAGTGTCAAATTCATGAGGTTCAAATTGATCTGTTCACAATGAAAGTGAAAGTGAAAGTGAAAGACTACTCTGGAAATATCATCATCCGAACATAGCATAGTACGATTGTAACCAGAAGTGCCAGGTGACAAACTGAGATGCCTAAACCATTAAATTACATATAGCTGTTAAATGTCATTTATATTCTTATTGTAGACTAGCATCTTTTGTAAACTATTTTACTTGTGTGTTAAACTGCTACCTTGTTTATTTGAATCAGACATCTGTTTTTTACTGAACTGAACCCATGGGTTGTCATACAGGAGCCGCGGAGCACATTTGAAAGTGGGGGATGGCTGAACTCTATACCGGCCATGTTAAATGTTGGACTGGTGCTATCTAAGATAAGACCTATAACATTATAACACCCACCACCACCGCGCGGCCCCTGGACCCTCGCCTGTTGGGCTGTGATAGTCGACCGGGCCCCCCCACTTTTAATTACGTTCCGACGCCACTGAGATACTATTGAAGACCTAGCTTGTTTCAATATATTTGATACAAGATTAAAGGTTTGAGGGATAATAAAGGGTCTTAACTTTCCATACACACTGGAGAAAACCCAGTCTAATAAAAATTAGACATAACTGTCGCTGAACCACTAAAGCGAAGCAACAGTAGTTCAATCAGACTGGAAGAAAACCTGAATGACAATAATAATCTACATTCAGCAGTGAAGGGAGATAACTGAGACTCTATCTTTGCAGTTTCAAATTTGTGACAAAATTTGATAATTTACTTAATTTTATATACTTGTTTTGCATATTTCTTCCAAATGTCAAAATCACAATGTTCCAATTGACCTGTACCTATTTAAAATGATAAACAATTGTAGAAATATTTGAAAGCAACATTGCTTATGTGACTATCATTTCATATATATTATAAACTGCCCTATTCCTAGAATAACATTTTAGCCAACATAAACATTGTTGGCGGCTGTTTCGTTTACAACCGATTCTAATATATTATGCTTAATATCACATTTTTGACACCCCATTTTGTTTGGGGTAAGTAAATCCAAAAATATGCCCTGCTTGTTCAAATGGAGGTTAGTCAACTTCAACAGGTTTGATCATAGAACAGCCCCAAAAATGTGCAGCAGTGTTTTGGTAGGACAAATTGATGCTTACATATCTTTTTGTTATCCTCAAATCGTGCACAGCAATCATGGTAATATGCCAGATATCATCATGTTGAATATTCATCTAGAGTACCCGGTTATTCATATTTAATTATTTAAAACATTCCAGTCAGTGAAATTCTGTGTTTATGCACCGGTGAGCTTGGCAGGAAAGAGTTTTTGGAATCTTTATATTAAAACTACATCACTAGCCACCCTATTGTTATGTATTTTTGATGCACGTATCGATAAAATAGGTGGGAACCCCGAACGTAGTTTGGGTGGTTCCCGTATTATTTCTCAGTGATGTTGTGATTGTGATTTTAAAGATGTATATAGATATACCTAATACGGTTGCCGTATCCTTTTATTAGAGGATATGAGTGACCTCTGGTCGGTCCTTCATGCTAGGGCTGACTTCTCTCATCTTTGGAGGAAGGAGTGTAAGTCGGTCATGAAGGATATGATCAGAGAGCATATAGTTCTCGTCTGTCTCGGAAGAGGAGGGAACAAGTTAGGGACTTGCTATCCAACTGTACAGATCAACACTCGATCAGTGACAATTCTCTCATTTTTGCCTTTGCTTTATAGATTATGTATATAAAAGTATATATTTTTAGAAAGCCTGTTTTCTAAGGATTCTAAACATGTTCATACTTTAAACTTTGAAGAAAATTAATTAAGCCTATTATTCATATTTGAATTTTGCTCTATTCGTAAATTCTACCGATCATTTTCAAATGTCAATTTCAAGAAAAGTATCAAATACAACTGCGTGAAAATCGGCAGCAAGGTAGCTTAACACCCCTCGATCTAGAATCGCATCTCTCGGTTTGTTTTAGTTTTTTTCTTAGTTTTCTCCCTAGAGCCTCAAAACCGAAGAAATATCGTTAAAATTTTACCTAACAATGTGGAATATCTCGCTAAAGATTTGATAATTTAAACGATAGATCCTGAAGGATCTTGCCGCCCACCATTGTCCGATATTATTATGTAAACATAAGACCAAGGCTGAAAACCTTAAATTTTGGAGGCCCATTTCCCTGCTCAACCTGGATTACAAAATTATCTCAAAAGTGTAACAGATTCATACCTTTATTTCTAGGGTGTCTCTGTGAAAATTATTTGCGTTTGTATCTCTCGTTTGTGAATAAAAGACTGAGACTGGGATCTCAATTAAAATTTTTTTTATAGTGAAACAGTTCAGAAAAAAATCTTTTCAGCCAACGTGTTGACATTTTTCGTTCAAATGGGCTATAATTAATTGGATTGGAGCACATTATTGGTTGTCAGAGAAAGTCGCACAAGGTCTTGGAGCCCGATATCGCCAATCTGTGGCTTTGTTCACTGACCGATTGTGAACTTATCCTAGTTCTACTGATAAGCGTTGTTGATGATGAATAATTTACTTCCTCTTTATTATGCAACAATTGATAAAGATATGTAACAAGATAAACATTTATTCCTCTGCTATGTGTGCTTTCTGTTTCCTTCTTTCTTTCCTTTTTTTTTTCGGTCCTCAATAGCCCTCCCCCTGTCTACGCCCTTGTGCCATGAGCTGGAAGCAGCAGGGTCCAGGCCTAGTAAACTATCTAAGGCTGGAAGCTAGGATGAGCTACAGGATTGAATGAGTTGAACTGTGATAGGTTCAATAACATTTGAACAATTTGAACCTGAGAAACAGACTTACTTTGGGACTGTCCAGCACGAAAACGTGCTTTGTCATCGGTAAACTAAGACAGTCACGTGGTTGTATTTGAAGATTGGGTGGGTCCTATCAATATTGATCCAATCAGAATGCTCATTTTAGTTTAAAATGGCGGGGTCGAATGACCAATCACTGAAGGGGAAACAGCTGGAACAGTGTGTGGACACTGCTAATATCTTGATGTAACACAGTCCTACAGTCGGACTGTCCAGCCTCACAATTACTCCAAAGGGAGGTAACTGGAACAACATCTTCCTTAGCTGTTTCAAGTTTATGACAAAACATTTACTATTTATTGAATTTTATTATTATTTTATTGCTAATATCTTCTATATGTCAAAACCACAATGATCACATATCCACTTCAACTGAAAATCAAAGACAATTGTCTAAATATCTGGAAGTAATTTTTCTAATGTGACTATAAATCAAATATACTATTAAACTGCCCAATCCCTAGGATAAGATATTAGCCAACATAAACAACAGATATTCATTGAACTAGCACGCTATACCGGTGTATTTGCTCACGCAAATCACTCTCCATTTATAATGGTTAAACTTTTTGACACCCCCTTTTGTTTGGGGTGAGTAAACTGAAATAAAAAATTTGGAAGTCTGTTGAGGCTGTATTCATAGAATTATTTGGTACCGATTTTGTGAAGTATATTAATTAATGTTTTGATGCTGGGATTTTGTCAGAGTCCCAGATAAGACCAAGGCTGAAAATCTTAAATTTTGGAGGCCCATTTCCCTGCTCAACCTGGATTACAAAATTATCTCAAAAGTGTAACAGATTCATACCTTTATTTCTAGGGCGTCTCTGTGAAAATTATTTGCGAGTCTGTATCTCTCATTTGTGAATAAAAGACTGAAGACTGGGATCTCAATTGAAAAAAAGTTTATAGTGAAACAGTTCAGAAAAAAATCTTTTCAGCCAATGTGTTGAAATTTTTTGTTCAATGGGCTATATTTTTTTTAAATATTTTCACATAAATGTTGTTGATGAATAATTTTCTTGCTCTTTATTATGCAACAATTGATAAAGATATGTAACAAGATAAACATTTACTCCTCTGCTATGTGTACTTTCTGTTTCCTTCTTTCTTTCATTTCCCCCCACCTTGTCTACGCCCTTGTGCCATGAGCTGGAAGCAGCAGGGTCCAGGCCTAGTGAACTATCTAAAGCTGACAGCTAGGATGAGCTACAGGATTGGATGAGTTGAACTGTGATAGATTCAATAACATCTTGAACAATTTGAACCTGAGAAACAGACTTGTCATCGGTAAACTAAGACAGTCACGTGGTTGTGTTTGAAGATTGGCTGGGTCCTATCAATAGTGATCCAATCAGAATGCGAAGGGGAGACAGCTGGAACAGTACGTGGGCACTGTTTATGTCTTGATATAACACAGTCCTACAGTCTAACTGTCCAGCCTCACAATTACTCCAAAGGGAGGTAACCGGAACATCTTCCTTAGCTGTTTCAAGTTTATGACAAAACATTTACTATTTATCGAATTTTATTATTATCTTTTTGCAAATATCTTCTATATGTCAAAACCATAATGATCACATATATCCATTTCAATTGAAAATAAAAGACAATTGTAGAAATATTTCGAAGTAACTTTTCTAATGTGACTATAAATCAAATATACTATTAAACTGCCCAATTCCTAGTATAAGATATTAGCCAACATGAACAATGTCAGAGGACATATATTCAATCTTAATTTCTTCATTAGATTGTTAAATTTTTGACACCCCTTTTTGTTTGGGGTAAGTAAATTGAAATGAAAACTTATGGAAGTCTGAATGGGGGGGGTGAGGCTGTATTTAGTTATGGGATCTATTGATTCTGTTTCCCGTGATTTTGATGGTCGCATTATCTGTTGTGATTGCTCTATTAATGATTTTCAACTTAGTTTACTTTGTGTTTATGCACCAGACTGTGAGCTTGACAGGAAAGAGTTTTTAGAATCTTTATATTAAAACTACGTTATAGCTGCCCTATTATTATGGGCGGTGGTTTTAATTGTATTTTTGATGCACGTATTGATAAAATAGGTGGGAACCCTTAATGTAGTTTGGGTGGTTCCTGTATTATTTCTCAATTATACATGTTCTGATTGTGATTTTAAAGATGTATATTGATATACTTACCCTAATACGGTTGCAGTATCCTGGTCCAGTCCTTCAGTATCTTGTCTTTTTGATTGTATTTCTTTAATCTCTGATTCCCTTATTCAGTTTCTTTCGGACTGTAGTATTACTCCATCTTCATCTTCTGATCATTCTTTTGTTAATTTCTCCTTAAGCTGGTTGGCTCTCCATTAACTGGACCAGGATACTGGCACTGTAATACCTCTGTTTTGGATGACCCCCTTTTATTAGAGGATATGAGTGACCTCTGGTCGGTCCTTCATGCTAAGGCTGACTTCTCTCATCTTTGGTGGAAGAAGTGCAAGTTGGCCATGAAGGATATGATCAGAGAGCATAGTTCTCACCTGTCACAGAAGAGGAGGGAACAAGTTAATTCAATTAAAAAATATATTACAAAAGTTTATTGGCAAATAATTTTAATTTATGATAAACTTTCTCGTTTCTTTTTTAACAAAGAAAAGGCTAAAGCAAAGAAAAAATGTATGCAAAAGGTTGTTGTCGATAATATTGAATATAATTCTCCTGCTGATATTACATCTGCCTGCAAAGATTTATATTCTTCGCTATACTCTCAGAAGCCGGTGTCGAGCTCCATGACTGACTTCTTTCTGCTGGACTTGCCTCATTTATCTTCGGAGGAAGCGGACTTCCTCGAGAGTCCAGTCTCTCTGGAGGAGGTAAGAACCGTATTAAGGGGCATGAAAGATTACTCATCGCCGCATTCTGATCAGCGGTCGAAATAACGCCTGTCTACCTGTCGCCGACAAGTCATTTTTTCAAGTGACAACTAAATTAAAATTCCACCTGTCGCCGCGACAAGTAACTATTCTGTCCTAAAAATACTGAATTACGAGCTAATACAGGCCTAACATGACTGAATTGTCTTCCTGGAAACAGTTGTTGAGTTTCGTTTTATTTACATCAGACATTCTGTTCAGTTCGTCATTCATCCTGCTGCCATACAACAAGAGAGCTCGGGTACATCAAACTCCATGCAGGATTAATCTCCCGCTAGATTTGCACACGATCCGCTTGAAAGGCAAAACTAATGGATAAAGTAAATGAATTGACTGGCACGATCTAGCGCAATCGGCCTATATTTCTATCGACTATTCATGCCTGGCAACTTCAAGTCGAAAATGAAACCAGAACAAGCTGATTGATTCTGACGTTTTATTTCGGAGAATAAGAGCTCAATAAAACTTCGTCAGTGAGTGTTTTAATCGGAAGAAAATCATGCTTGTCAACACGGGCAGCTAACGTAAACGTTGCGTTGCCTGTGCCAATTTTTACTTGCTCCAGTCAAGCGGACAAGCGCTAACGTCTAACACTCGCGAGTTGATCGAGTGAAGGCAACAACAACAATGATTTTGCTTGATAATTTGTCAGAACAATTTAACATTTTCATTTGGGAACTCGACTTATCTCTTGAAGAACACAATATTTATTCAGTATAACTCAGTTTTCGCGCGTGTTTGGCACGCATTTTCCCATGGATAAAAGCTCATTTTTTCTACGGGGGGGGGGGGGTAAAACTCAATTTCAAAATTTCCCAAAAACTCAATTCTTCAAGTCAAGTTTTTAATCTGGGTAACCCACAAAAAGTTGATAAAACCCTCCTGCTGTTATGATCCTTAAGAAAATATCGTTCCAGCAAATTTAATCTCATAATTGAACGTTCTGTTGACATTTTACTTTGAACTTCCTAATAGTGGAACAGTCTGGTGGCAGAAATGAGCCCACTGAGTTAACATCAGGGAGTAAGGACATTCATCTTGGCAATGCAGAGCTAAAGGAAGGAGACAAATTTGTCGCTGTCATAAATGTCTCACGATCGGAAAAAAAATGTGTTTTCAAATTCTCCAATGCCTGGAAAATAATGAGAGTATGGTGAAAAAAGTTTCAGTAGGAGTGACAAGCTGAAGTACCAGGGTGACAAGTAAAAAAAAATAGTTACCTGTCACAGTGACAAGTAATTCTCAAAAAACATTTCGACCCCTGCTGATGGTCTACCGAAAGAATTATATTTACGTTTTATAGAATTATTTGGTACCGATTTTGTGAAGTATATTAATACATGGCAGTGTGACTAACGTCACAGGACCTACGAAGTACAGTAGGCATTAGGACTCGAACGCGAACTGAACTCTTGGAAATCCCCACCCCCAGTTGAAATCCTGCCTATATTAAGATGGGCACCGCCCAAGTCAGAATCGCCAGTGATTTTCATCAAAATCACCAGAAATTTTCATCAAAAGTAGGTCAGCTCAGAACTTGTTGGTAACAGTCTCCTAATGCGCCTTCATTCCAAAATAAATAATGATCGCCGATTTAATTTGACAATTTTTTAATTAAAGGAAACAGATTGAATAATATAGGTTCAGTAGATTTCAAGCTTTACGTGTGAAAATACATTTACATCTCTTTAATGGTTTTCAGTGCCCTTGTACAGGATCAAAACAACTTTTTGAATCACATTATTTTCCCCAACAATACAACAAATTTTTATATATAGTACTATAGTAGAAAGGTAGCATTTATGTAGTTTACGGTAATTCAACTCAAGACCAACACCTTCTATGCATAAGATAATAATGATTCTATGTCATTCTCCTGAGCATAACCGGTACAAAGACGAATAAATAGCGTCTCTACATCACGTTGTTATCTAGATATATGAGACAACACATTTTGGGCATCGGCAATCTGATGAATGTACTATTCCGGTTTTCTTGTTTCACATTATATTTTATGGCGGTTGATCGGTGATTTTCTTCATTGATAAACGTTAAACCACCTCAGCTTCGTTGTGTGAATCGGAATTGCTGTGACATGCCAACACACTCCGTGGCAGTGATTCTGTATCCCCTAATCAAGGAATCAAAATGGATCAAGATTTGAAATGACAAGAGAAATTTAGACATATTTTGTTTACACATGTAATTTTTTGTTCAAATTATATCCAAGTGTGATATACATGTATAGTCAATATTCAAGAGGTACAAAAAAAACCCAGGGCCTGATCCAGGCCGTTTTTGAACCCGTTATAACGGGTTTGGGCGCCATGAATTTGGGCGCCCAAATGAGAAAAAAAAAAAAAAAAAAAAAAAAAAAATTTGTTAGGAAATTCCCTCTGAACAGGCTGAAACCTATATTAATGCAATTACTATTGCCAAATATTAAGTTATCAGGCTGTATTTAGACCATTCAATACTCCCACAGCTTCCATGGGCTTCGACAGTCCCACATCGCGGCCTATTTCACTATAACTTATCACACTCTGCGCCAGGTAAGGGTGCCCAAACTAAAAGTCTAGATCAGGCCCTGAAACCCAAAGTATGTCCTCGTATTTTCACATCCATGCCAAGAAATACTGCATTGAAAAGGGTCCATTTAGCCTACCCTGTTTTATCGCTCTAATCAGCAAATGGCGGGGTCATATTTCTGCTGTCAAAATTGTAGTTTCCTCCAAAGTCTTAACCCTTGAATCCAAGTCGCACACTCTCTGTTTAATAGGGCCATGTGGCATACAGTGGAAAGGATGATGACAGGGTATTTTTAGCAGCAGTGGGTAATTTGACCTGAATGTGGTCAATGATGAAGTGTTTGGATGTGAAATAGGATACACGTTAAAGGCTACAGTATACATTTATCTATAACAATATACTGAAGTGTTAATTATAAATCTAATTTTAATCAGAATTATTTCAGATCAGAACTTGCTGGTAACAATGCCCTAATGCACGTTTATGCCAAAAATCAAGGTTCTAATGTAAACGGTTCTCCTTATTTTGCCGACGGAAGGATTTGGATGGACTGACTGACTGCCTGACTGACTGACTCATTACCGGACAATTTGCGATCTGTAGCCTACTTCGTAGGGAAATGTTTTGATGCTGGGATTTTGTCAGAGTCCCAGTGTCTTTCATATATTACCTTATTATGTATAGATAAGATCAAGGCTGAAAATCTCAAATTTTGGAGGCCCATTTACCTGCTCAACCTGGATTACAAAATTATCTCAAAAGTGTAAAAGATTGAGCAGGGTGATGGGCTCCTTGGTCCATCTTGACCAGACCGCTTCCGTTTCTGGTTGATCTATTACTGATAATTGTCATTTATTAAGGAACGTTATTGATTATATTAAGCAGAAAAACCTACCTGGTATTTTTCTGTGTATTGATAACTAAACGGACTTTGACATGGTTTCGCATGAATATCTTTTTTGGTTGCTAGAAGAGTATGGTTTCGGTCAAAACTTTATAAACTGGATTAAGCTAAATTGTATAATGATACCGGTACCTTTAGCTCTGTCCTTGTGAATGGTTTTGTTTCGGAGCAATTTCAGTTAAGGGGGGGGGGGGTCCATCAGGGGTGTGCTTTAAGCTCGCTTCTGTATGTCCTCTCTCTGAAGCCGCTCCTTAACAAGATTCGAGCCGTTGACAAAGTTTGAGGTTTCCGTCCCCCTGGTTCTAAAATGGAAGGCAAAATTTCAGGTTTTGCTGATGATATTACATGTACGCTGGCATGCTGGCAATGTGAACCTGAGAAACAAACTTACGGTAATTCCCCTAATAATTCGATCACAGGAAGTGCCACATTTAAAGCTCATATCTGAGAATATTGTTTATATATCTAACTTTTCTTGTGCATTATCTTTTAAGATGTGGTAGTTCTACAGTTTGATAGCATCACAGTATCTTTGTCATTCTTGTTTCTTAAACAATGGAGTGAAAAGTTGCACTTCCTGTGATTGAATTATTAGGGGAATTACCGTAACATGGAACTGTCCAGCTAGCCTATAGTATTGGACCCTTCTACAGAGGGCCAATGTCGGCTGATGCAGCAACAACATCATTTCCCCAGTTAGACGGCAGATTTTGAAATGGAAAACGTGCTATGTCATCGGTAAACCGAGACAGTATGAAAATTGGATCCAATGAGAATACACATTTTAGTTTAAAATGGCGGGGTCGAATGACCAATCCCTGAAGGGGAGACAGCTGGAGCAGTACATGGACACTGTTAATATAACAGAGAGTCCTACAGTCTAACTGTTCAGCCTCACAATTACTTCAAAGGGAGGTAACTGGAACATCTTCCTTGGCTGTTTCAAGTTTATGACAAAACATTTACTATTTATTGAATTTTATTATTATTTATTTTTGCAAATATCTTCTATATGTCAAAACCACAATGATCACATATATCCACTTCAATTGAAAATGAAAGACAATTGTGGAAATATTTGGAAGTAACTTTTCTAATGGGACTATAAATCAAATATACTATTAAACTGCCCAATCCCTAGGATAAGATACATGTATTAGCCAACATGACTAATGCCAGAGGACAGATATTCAACTTTAAATTTCTTCATAATTGTTTAACTTTTCGAAACCCCCTTTTTTTCGGGGTAATTGAAATGAAAACTTATGGAAGTCTGAATGGGGAGGTGAGGCTGTATTAAGTTGAACTGTGATAGATTCAATAACATTTTGAACAATTTGAACCGGAGAAACAGACTTACTTTGAGACTGTCCAGCACGAAAACGTGCTTTGTCATTGGTAAACTAAGAGTCAGACAGTCACGTGGTTGTGTATGAAGATTGGGTGGCTCCTATCAATAGTGATCCAATGAGAATGCTCGATTTAGTTTAAAATGGTGGGGTCGAACGACCAATCACTGAAAGGGAGACAGCTGGAAAAGTATGTGGACACTTCTAATATCTTGATATAACAGTCCTACATACAGTCTTACTGTCCAGCCTCACAATTACTCCAAAGGGAGGTAACTGGAACAACATCTTCCTTAGCTGTTTCAAGTTTATGACAAAACATTTACTATTTATTGAATTTTATTATTATTATTTTGCAAATATCTTCTATATGTCAAAACCACAATGATCACATATATCCACTTCAATTGAAAATAAAAGACAATTGTGGAAATATTTGGAAGTAACTTTTCTAATGTGACTATAAATCAAATATACTATTAAACTGCCCAATCCCTAGGATAAGATATTAGCCAACATGAACAATGCCAGAGGACAGATATTCAATCTCAAATTTCTTTATTCAATTGTTAAATTTTTGACACCCCCTTTTTGTTTGGGGTAAGTAAATTGAAATATATACCTTAATAAATGTTTTGATACTGGGATCTTGTCTGAATCTCAGCGCATGTCATATATTACTTTATTATGTAAAGATGAGAACAGGGCTGAAAATCTTAAGTTTTGGAGGCCCATTTCTCTGCTCAGCCTGGATTACAAGATCATTTCTAAAGTTAAGTGTAACAGATTGAGCAGGGTGATGGGCTCCTTGGTCCATCTTGACCAGACCGCTTCTGTTCCTGGTTGATCTATTACTGATAATTGTCACTTATTAAGGAGCGTTATTGATTATATTAACCAGCAAAACCTACCTGTTATTTTTCTGTGTATTGATAAAGGTCCATTCTCACGATGCGATTTGTAGTAACAACTCGGTTGGGGAATCCCCTGATTTGTAGCATGCAACTAATCGCACAAAAGAGGACCTGCCCTATTTCATACGACTTGTAGCATGCGACTAAAATCGCATGAGTGTTCTCACGATGCAACTGAGTTGTATGCTACAAGTTGTTACTACAGATCGCACCGTGAGAATGGGTCTTAATGAAAAAGCCTTTGACAGGGTTTCTCATGAATATCTTTTTTGGTTGCTAAAAGAGTATGGTTTCAGTCAAAACTTTATAAGCTGGATTAAGCTATTGTATAATGATACCTCTAGTTCTGTCCTTGTGAACGGTTTTGTTTCGGAGCCATTTCAGTTAAGGAGGGTTGGGGGGGGGGGGGGTCCATCAGGGGTGTGCTTTAAGCTCGCTTCTGTATGTCCTCTCTCTGAAGCCGCTCCTTAACAAGATTCGAGCCGTTGACAAAGTTTGAGGTTTCCGTCCCCCTGGTTCTAAAATGGAAGGCAAAATTTCAGGTTTTGCTGATGATATTACATGTACGCTGGCATGCTGGCAATGTGAACCTGAGAAACAGACTTAACATGGGACTGTCCAGCTAGCCTGTAGTATTGGACCCTTCTAGAGAAGGCCAATGTCGGCTGATGCAGCAACAACAACATTTTCCCAGTGAGACGGCAGATTTTGAAATGAAAAACGTGCTATGTCATCGGTAAACTGAGGCAGCCACGTGGTTGTGTATGAAGATTGGATCCGATGAGAATGCTCGTTTTGGTTTAAAATGGCGGGATCGAATGACCAATCACTGAATGGGAGACAGCTGGAACAGTACATGCACACTGTCTGTTAATATCTTGATAACAGAGTCCTACAATCTGACTGTTCAGCCTCACAATTACTTCAAAGGGAGGTAACTGGAAATCTTCCTTGGCTGTTTCAAGTATATGACAAAACATTTACTATTTATTGAATTTTATTATTATTATTTTGCAAATATCTTCTATATGACAAAACCACAATGATCACATATATCCACTTCAATTGAAAATAAAAGACAATTGTGGAAATATTTGGAAGTAACTTTTCTAATGTGACTATAAATCAAATATACTATTAAACTGCCCAATACTTGGGATAAGATATTAGCCAACATGAATAATGCCAGAGGACAGATATTCAACTTTTAATTTCTTCAAAATTGCGAAATTTTTGACACCCCCTTTTGTTTGGGGTAAGAAAATTGAAATGAAAACTTATGGAAGTCTGAATGGGGAGGTGAGGCTGTATAAAGTTGTGGGGTGTTTAATTCTGAGGGGGTAGGTGTATTATTTAAGAAATCTCTAACTTTATCTATTGATTTGGTTTCCCATGATTTTTAGAATCTTCATATCAATACTGCGTTACTAGCTGCCCTACAATTATGGGCGGTGATTTTAATTGTATTTTTGATGCATGTATCTATAACATAGGTGTTCCTGAACGTAGTTTGGGTGGTTCCCGTATTATTTCTAAATTAAGTTCTGAATGTGATTTTAAAGATGTATATAAACTATTTATCTACCCATTGTATATTTCATCATCAAGAGAAGGCCTGGCCTATCTAGTCACTTCTTTCTATCGGTCAGGTTCTTCATTCAACATAAACACTTTTTCTTTTTTTAGCCTGAAACCGCTTATGACAGAATTATTCTGTCTCAAATCATGTACACTTTGAAATATTGTCATCAGAGTCAATAAATTCAACGTATTCAAAGACAAAAAAAAAGTAAATTGAAATGTACCTGTATATCAATTTCTGTATGTATATTGACTTTTTCAATCAGAAATCTGCCCGACCTGATCCAGAGCCAAAATGTTGTGATAGCTTAGCTTTTAATGATTATAAATTATTAAACAGTTTTCACAAAATTTCAATTGAAAAATGGAGGCTATTGTTTTCATTTCACTTTTTTTAAATTTTGAATATTCTCTGCATGGTAGTAACAACAGTTACATAAATTATGCTAGAAGTGAATTCCTCATGACATGTATCTTCATAAAAAATATACATTATTGTTATATTGATTATTCATTGCTTCAGAAGACATTGTTGAAGGGCATACAAATCTGCCTCGGGGGTTAACATGTCATTAATATAGCCATTTTTGACATTCCTGTCCAGAAAATCTTGATATAGTGTTCGTGAAGTTCATGTTGTTTGATTTACTTACCCCAACAAAAATGGGGTGTCAAAAAGTTCCGATATTTTACGATCACTTTATTGCATGAATATACATTGTCTGACATTTTCTTATGTTGGTTATTATCTTATCCTAGGAATTGGGTAGTTTTGTATTATATTTGATTAATATAGTCACATCAGAAAAGTTGCTTACAAATATTTCCACAATTGTCTGTTGTTTTCAAATGGAATGGATATGTGTTATCATTGTGGTTTTGACAAATGGAAGATAATTGCAAAAGTGAGTGATAAAATTTGGTAAATTATAAATGTTTAGTCACAAACTTGAAACAGCAAAGGAAGATGTTTCAGTTACCTCCCTTTACTTGAGTCACCATGAGGATGTGCAGTCCTACAGTAAATGTCTCTTTTTAGGAGGTTCAAAATATTATTGAATCTATCACTGCTATATACGAAGAATCTATCATAGTTTAACTGCTATCTAATGTTCTGACTTGATATGGTAAATAGAAAAATAATTTGAAAATATCAGAATTTCAATACTTATACTAGGTACACATGTTGTACAACAAGCTACAACCCTGTGTACTGACATTTAAATTTGTGATATTGACGCTGTAGGGTTTAGCTGTCAAATGATTTGGGATTGTGGACAGAAAAGCCAGAAATGGCTCTATCGTGACATAATAGGCTTTCACATTAGATGCATTGGAATGTCAACTTGTAAATATTTATATCACACATAATAGAAGGAAACAGTCTCTGAGTGACTGGGTCAAGTGAACAGATTCTGTATTCTGACTTGTGCAATCTGGAATTTAGTTAGGTGTCACATGCGAGAGTTCAGAATGTGGCTATTGATTTCACTTTTGTTTGAAAGATCCAGCTCGATAATTTTTTGTTGATGTTGCTGTTCATGGAAATAAGAGCTGGACAGACAAAACAAATGGTTAGGAAAGTTGACAAATATGGGTTATATCATATGGATGCAAGTGGTAGGCCACATTGAATTTTTCAAGCAGGAATCTTCCCAACCTGATCCAGAGCCAAATTTTATAATAGTAATTTTTGGTTCTGCAGCTAAACCCTACAGTGTCAATATCATAAAATTAAATGTCAGTAGGGATTAGCTTGTTGAACTACATGTGTACCTGGTATTAGTGTTGAATTATATATGCTGGACAAGAGGAATTCTGATATTTAAAAAAAATATTTTTCTGGTTTTCTGTTTATCACACAAGTTAGAACAATTTATGGTTTCATAATATTTTCTTAGATAGCAGTTAAACTGTGACAGACTCTACATATATAGTAGTGATAGATTCAATAATATTTTGAACAAATTGAAACCCCCCAAAAAAGATTTACTCACAGCCTCACAATAAATCCACTAAGGGAGGTAACTGGAACATCTTCTTTCACTGTGTCAAGTTTGTGACAAAACATTTACAATTTATCCAATTTTATTACTTAATTTTGCAAATATCATTCATGTGTCAAAACCACAATGATAACACATATCTATTCCAACTGAAAACGAAAGACAATTGTGGAAATATCTGAAAGCAAATTTTCTGATGTGACTAGTAATCAAATATACTATAAAACTGCCCAATTCTTAGGATAAGATAATGGCCAACATAAAAGTTTTCAGACAATGTACATTAAGAAATGCTTGTGAACGCATCAAAAATTATGGTTAACTTTTTGACACCCCATTTTGGTTGGGGTAAGTAAATCTATCAGATCCCGTTTTCCATTTTTACAGATGGAATACATATTTGTAAACTTTCTTGGTCATTTATTTCCTCTGTTCAGCACTTTTCATTTCCAAAAATGGCAAAATGAAAATAAAATATAGATATCAAGATCATCTTTTAAAATTGGCCATTGGCTTGGATGCCCTACCAACATGTACATTCGGAACTCCCGAGCGGAAATCTACGAAGGGGACTGATTCTACGCTCGAGGGACGACAACATGAATTTCCTATGAATCTCCAGATGTGACGTGGCTCCGAAGCCCAATCACTCTCGCGGAAGCCTTAATCCCCGACCAGCAAATATTTCCCTGCGAGTCTCTGATTTACGTCAGATATTCTAACGAGAGATCCTGAAGGATCTTGGCGCACACCATTGTACGATAATTGTAAGCTAATGACTAGAGGATCTTTTTGTCCATTGTTACTAAGAACAAACAATTGGTTTGTAATTTTGTTTACAGAATTTCGAATCTGAGCGAAAAAAAATTGAAAAAGGCCACTGAAAAACACCAAGATATGATAATAAGTTTCAGGAGTTTCAAGATTTCTAGAAACTTTACTTATGTCGGTTGTTATAATACAAGAGAAATGAGCAAAGTTAGTCTGAATGTGAATGTCCATGTACCGAGGATCCTTCGCCTTTGTTTTGTAGTATTTTTTTTATTTATTTTTTTTGCACGTGTCATCATTGGGTACTGGAAGCGAAGGCCAATCTCTTTGACACTTTGGCATGAGCTATGAAACATACTTCAGATTTTATAATTAGGAACGAATGCTAATTCTGTTCTGTTTCTTGGGCTATTTTGAGATATCTCTTTTAAGATACCATGCAGCTGCATGTTAATTATTGTGTTTGTAACTGTTTCTTATTCTATTCACTGTTGTCTGTCATCTTGTAATTGTACATGTATGTGTAATATGTCTGTTGGGAGAGGCATTCAAATAGGCTCTAGCTGTTCGCCGATTCCTGTTTCCTGGTGAAATATTAAACATTTATAAATAATGTTGGTGTTTGTTATCAAATCAAACCTGTTATCACTTAATGCCAATATTCCTCCATTTGGAGATCTCCTGCAAACAAAATTATCTCCCCTGATCGCTGCGTCGATCGTCCGCCAGGTGGCGTGCTCTCCGCGCATGTCCTTCCTCTTTTTCCCATGCTGTGCAAGACCTGTTTTGAGTCAAGGCCCAGCAAAGAGGGGAGGATGGGTTGGGCAAATCAACGTTGATAACAGGTTTGATTTGATAACAAACACCAACATTATTTATAAATGTTTAATGTTTGTGTCTCAAATCTTCACCTGTTATCACTTAATGCCAGACTCCCAACAGAGGAGGTTGGGTAGCCGGCCTTGTGACTTGCTTTTGGATTAAGCGGAGCACGCCTTGTTCTGATTTTGTAAATCTAATATGCCCAGTAATATCCTGATAATTCCCGTGTCGTATAGAGGCGTAGGGAGTTCAAGGTATTACAAGTAATGCGGCGAGAGGTGGACTCTGTTCCTACCCTTTGCTCGCATACTTGGCTAGATAATCAGATGCCATCGTGATGCCTTGAAGTCCCTTCGTCTCCGACATGGTCTGTCTTCTATACTTACCGAATTGTCGGGATCTTGCTTGCTTGAGCGGCGCCCCCCCCCCTTTTTTTTTGATAGGAGTAGTGGACTATACACTGGGCTGTAGCTGTAGGTCCAGTGTAGTCATCCTATCTGTCTGTACAGACATGTCTGAAGATAGCAATCAGCATGAGTTGAATTGATCGTCCAAGCGCAGGTGTCAACAGTATCCAACCCCTTGTCGGTTCTATAAAGAGTGCCCCAGGCCTCTGACTGGATATAAAAAACCTCTTCTCCTCCAGCAGGTACACGAAATCTGTCAGTGCTGGAATCTGGTACAGTCTTTGGACGTCTGGCCCCTGACGTGTGGAATCGTTCTAGATGACGAAATCCGGAATCGGATGAAAGGATCTGGTTGACCAGTCTGTCATCCCTGTCAAGGAACTAAGTTCTACTGCGTAATGCTCTGATTGCGGAGTGAAGACTGTCATGGAGCTGTCTTGCAGGACAGGATCTTGACTACAGTTGGCTGAACTGGTTCGAATGGTAGGCGTAAGAATGCCCTAGTACCACATCCAGGTCTCCTTGGGTGGTAATTGATGTGTTCGGCGAGACTGTAAGGCGAAGACCATGGAAGCCGAAATGCTGGAATCTAGTCGATTCCGTGGGTGAACTTGACAACCCTGGATGATGCTGAGTGATACCCCTGTGTACTGCTTGACTGAGATTCCCTGTCCTGATACAGATGCAGAAGGAAAAACCAGCTGTTGCTGGAGCAGAAACAGTGTTGGCCACAGGTCCTCTACTATAGTACATTCTCCGGGCTTGATGCGACTGTACAGTAAATAGTAGCTTGCTGCTGTCATTGTCTGTACAATTGGTCCTGGAGAAAAAACCCTGGTCTGCAAGGGAATTCTGGATCGTAGCAGACGTGGGGGTTCGGCCATTGCGGGTCCCGGTGCCTCCGTAGAAAAGTGATCTTCCGGTTGTAGTACCCTGTAGGACTTGGAGGAAGCTGTCAGCGGTAACCCTGAAGTGATGTGAAACACATGGTGTTGTGACATGGTATTGCTGATACCGTGCTGCTAGGACCAGTGTTGATGTTTCTAGAAGACAGTGACTGGGATCTTGCTCCCCCCCAAACTTGACGCAACTGACGACCGTACTGAACGTTCGTAATCAATGCTGATGTGTTGTACAACCGCAACCTCCAAGGGGGGACCGCCTTCTTAGCGTAGATATCCCTAAGGAAGATGATGCGTTGCTTGTCTGTCGTGGTATCCATGTGTCGGCTATCTGTTGCAGGACTAATGGACCCCTCTAAGCTGTGAATTCCGCATCGGTGAAACTGAACTTCTCTGTGCTCGGTTGAAACTGGATCCGGCATCGCCACTCTGGAAGGGGGGTGAAGATGTTCCGGGACGAGCATCCTTAGATTGCTTGTTCTTGCCCTCAGGTGCAGTTGTAGTTGAGAAACTGTAATGAGGAGTACCTGGAGCTAGCCAAAACTCTGCTAGGTCCCGGGTGAGTAGTAGACTGTCGTTCCATCCAACGGACCTCTGGGTCATGGTGTTGATGGTCTGGTTCCCGGTGCAGGTTCCATATGCCGGAAACCTGCTTGCCGCTTGAATGTAGCCATTCTACATAATCCGTGGGGTCCCTGGAAATATCCCTGGACCGCCGTGATCATCGAGGAGAAACTCGAAAACGGCCTCTGGAAACGCCGAAAGTAACGACAACCGGGAGTCGGAGTCCAACTCCTGTAGAGTCGAATATGCTCAGTAGGCGTCCGGCTCCGTCGTCTGGTCCGGTCTCTACTGTCATCCTGCTGAATGCTGGAGTCCCAGGTCTGTTCTGGAGTCCTAATTCGCATTTCGGATTAGAGATGACTTTATCCTCGTGTCCTATTCCAGTGTCCGGATCCGTGTTGACTTGGCCTTGGAAGGAACCTCAATCTGAAACTAGGCTTGCCCACTGTAGACTGGATGTCTCACCCCAAAGAAAACGGGTTAAGTCAAGCCCGACTAACCGTTTTCCCCGAAATTAGATTCCCTTGATCATGATCTCGGGTGTAGGTGGAGTCCTAGATTATCCGATGAAGAGTAGGATCCGGCTCTAGAAGACAGGATGATCGTCAGATGAAGTGTCGGGACTTGGAGTAGACCTCACGTAAGGACTGACTTCTTCGACGAAAACTTGACAAAGAGTGACGCTGATCTTCTATATCATCAGGGTCGACCGTTCTACAATCAGGTGAGTGAAGACTCGAAGCTTGGGAAGGATGAAAGGATGACTAGTGGTTTGAAGGTGAAGCTGAGAACCATCAATTCTGACTGACGAGGTTGCCCCTGTCCCGGTCGGAAGATTCCCTCTTTACCTTGGAACTGTCCTTTCTTGTAAGGGCGAACACTACTCTGAGCATCTAGCTTGGGTTGCCCGAGTTCTGACAGGAGAAACGTCCGTGGCGACCTCCTCTGTTAGAGTCGATAAAGGCGCTGAGGAAATCCATCTTGGGCCGTGAAAAGGTCAAGGATCCATCTTTATGCTTCACGTCTGGATCCTGAATCACCTTGGAAATAGCCGTCAGGAACCAATCAGAGTATGATGTAATTCTGTGTTGTGTCAGCATCATATCTTCCACAGCACAGGCTTGCTTCTGTTGAAGTACCACCGCTGGTGTCTTCGTGAAGTTCAACAGTCTGTCAAGATCCGGGTCAGACTTCGGGGCCTTGAACGGTAGATTGTCTCCGTGAAGAGTGTAAGTCTTGTAAGGACCGGGCTTCTGGAGAGATGACGAAGTCTCCAACTGTCGATCCAGTGCGTCGTATAGGTTGGCTGATGCTGGAGATGGTGCGCAGGTTGGCGCAGCTTCCTCCTCAGAAGGCTTGTTTAAACCGTAAAGAGATGCCGTTGTAAGTTTTCTCCGTTCCGGGGCGGGGTCATCAGGCTGCTTGTCATCGCCGACCACCGGTCTGGGAATCTCTGGAACCAACGTGTGTACCGCCGCTATCCTGGCTTTGAAGGGTAGCATGTCTTTATTCTTGTCTTCTACCTCCGCCTGACGGCAGGGAGGTGAATCTGTATGAGATGAGGATGCCGAGGAAGTGGAACGTCGTGCGTGATCCTCATAGTCCGAGCCCGAGTCTGCGTCGCTAGAAGAATGGGGTCGTGTCATCTCACGGGTCTCCGATGAAGGAACCTCTACCACGGTAAGGGGCTGTGTAGCCGGGAGATGACTGTGCTTGTTGACCAGGCTTGCCTTGGAAGGTACCCTTGGAGCAGAAGTCTGTTCCTTGGGTGCAGATCCAGAATGGTGATCCACGAGTCCCTGTTCATCTCTGGACTTCCGTTTTATCCCGATGCTCCGGGCTACGGTGATAGTGGGTAGATGTCCGCTCCTCGCCATCTGTGTGCTTGTTGACGGGAAACTGGTGAACGGCTTCTCCGTCGGGTGTAAGGTCGCTCCGGGGTATGGTCCCTATACTGACGACTCCGGTAGACTGGCCTAGGTGAAGGGGTCCGACGTCTAGGACGGTCCCTCTCCCGATGATGTTCAGGATAGGAATCTCGGTGTTGTAACGGTGTACGACTTCGTCTACGAGATCTGCTTGCCGTAGTACCGGGATGCGGCTCCGTTGTACGGGTCCCAGCTGAAGTAGAGGCCGGCTCACGGCGCTCTGGCTGAGTCCGTTCCTCATAGGTCCGTGCCTTCTTGGATGTAGAGTCCCGGTGATCTGTATAAGTCCGTTCTGCTTGAGTCCGTGACTTCTCAGATGTAGACTCTCGGTGTGCTGGATAAGTCCGTGTCGTCTCCCGCTCTAGGGTACGGCTCCGGACTGTAATTTCCTCCCGAGGTGCTCCGGTGTTGGAGTCCCGATGCTCTGGATAGGGCCGTGATTTCTTGGAATCCCGGTGCTCTCTGTAGGCCCTTGGCTTGTCCGACTCTCGGCGTTCCGTATAGGGCCATGACTTCGAGCTGTGGTCCCGGCAAGCTGTGCTTGTGCCGGGGTCCCGCTGTGGTGATGGAGTCCGTGGTCTTGATTCCCGGACTGCCTTCTCCGCCGTGTCCGTCTGTGTCTCCGGGGTACGGCGGTTCTTGAACGGGTCCCTGTCAGAAGACTATTCTTCCTTGGGTCGTGGAGACTTGGATGAACGGGAGCTGTTATCCGAGGACTCTCCTTGATCCGTGGCTGTGACGGGGCTGTCAGTAGAGTCCGTATCAGCACTTTTGCCAGTGCAGTAGAAGTAAACCGTGTCGCCGTGGTTTGGGCTTGACTGGTCTGCACTTTGCCTTTTGAAGGTACCGTCGACTGTAAGACTGTGCCGCTGGGAAAATCTTGAATTCTCTCGGTATCCCGGTAGTCCCTGTAGGCTCTTGGCTTGACGGGGTCTCGGAGTTCTGCATTGGGCCGTGATTTCTCAGAGCCATGGTCCCGTATGCTGATCTAAAGTCCGTGGCCTCTTAGGTGTGGACTCCCGGTGAGACGTAGACTCTCGGCGTACTGGATAAGTCCGTTCTTCATAGGTCCGTGTCGTTCTCTGTTCTGGGGTACGGCTCCGGACCGTAGTTCCGCCTCTGGAAGGAACCTCTCTCTCCGATGGTCGGGTCCGAGGTGCTCTGCAGTCGGAATCCCGGCGCTCTGTGGTGTCGAGGTCCCGTTCCGGTGATCGAATCCGTCTCTTAGACTTCCCTTGGTAGTCCCGGTCTGTGCTCCGGACTGTAGACTTGTCCACCGTTCCAGCTTGAAGCCCCAGGGTACGGCTCTTTGCCGGGTCCCGGTTCTTCACCAGGTCCCGGCTAGAAGACTTGTCTTTCTTGAGTTGCGGAGGCTTGGATGAACGGGAACTGTTATCCGAGGTCTGCCCAGATCCGTGGTTGTAACGGCTCCGGTATAGAGTCCGTGACATCATCTTCTCCGGTGAACTTGAACTAGGCTGTGTCTTGGGTCTGTAACTTGTTCACCGTCTTGAAATGTAGCTCCAGGGTACTGCTCTTCGCAGGTTCCCGGCTAGTAGACGTGTCCTTCTCAAAGACCTGTCTTCTTGTCGTCTTGCTGACGAACTTGAACTGGACCGTGGAGCTGTGATCTTGTATCCGTGAAGGGTCTGTTCTGTTTCACGGGACTGTTGTGAAGATTCCACTGGTGGTAGGAAAACTTCGTTTACAGCCAAGTCGTAGAAGAGGGCCTGAGTAGCTTGCTTCTCAGCTGGACATCTTGCCAGGTCAGTGGCCGCTCTCCAGAGTTGACTGCATCGCCATAGGATAGCTATGCCAGGTCACGTCATCCCAGTCTGCACATTCACGGCATGTCACTTGACTGTAAACACACCTGTGCCCTGCACTTGAAAAACAAAGAAATGCAAGTCTTTAACTGGTTAAAACTGACGACATGATTCGTTTCTTATAAATCTTTATAGCTGGGCGACTACGTTGGTTCATAATGAACTCACGGGAGAAAAAAATAACCCTAGAGTGCGTCTATAACAACCCAAAAGTTACTGTTTACAGGAGCTCTTTCAAAACAGGTCTTGTTACCAAGACTGCAAAGGAAAAAGAGGAAGGACATGCGCGGAGAGCACACCACCTGGCGGACGATCGACGCAGCGATCAGGGGAGATAATTTTGTTTGCAGGAGATCTCCAAATGGAGGAATATTGGCATTAAGTGATAACAGGTGAAGATTTGAGACACAAACAAATATACTGTTTAAATCAAGATACCATGCTCGAAAATAGTAAGATGGTACAATAATGCTTAATACTAAAGGGATCCGGTCCGCGCAGTAATGTTGAAACTTCAAAAGTGCCTGGTTCCTGATTATCTCCCTTGGATCGAAACATCCAATAGTCTACAGTTGTCGAGTTGTGACATTGAGTCACAAGGCTGAGGTCGGCATACGAAACGATGGAGCAGTTCACTTGCTACTACATGGACTAAAGAAGGCTGATTTAAAATTTGAAGAAATACATTTCAATTCAGAATTATTTGAACTCCTTGATATGAAAGGTGAAGGTACGGATATTCTCTATATAGTCAATATATAGAATATGCCCCACCGTTTGATCCGCCGACTCTTGTGATGCAGCGTCACTTGAGAATACCAAATTAATTTGGAGCGTAACTTGGATTTTCGAATCGGACCAAAAAAGGTATCTTGCACTAATAGGCCCCATGTGAGACCTGTGTACCAAATTTCAGAAATATTTCCCAAGAATTCACGGTAACAATGTTTCAAGGGGAAATTCAAGATGGCCACCTTGTGGCCATATTGGATCTTCGATTCGGACCGAAAAAGGTACCTTGCACAACTAGACATAAGGGGAACCTGTGTACCAAATTTGAGAAAGATCCATGCAGCACTTCCTGAAAAATCACGATAACAAATTTGCATGGGAAAATCCAAGATGGCCGCCTGTTTTGCCATATTGAATTTTCGAATCGGACCAGAAAAGGTATCTTGTACAACTAGACGACAAGGTGAACCGGTGTACTTAATTTAACAAAGATCCATGTAGTAGTTCCTGAGAAATCGCAATAACAAAGTTTCATGGGGAAATCCAAGATGGCCGCCTGATGGACATATTGGATTTTGGAATCGGACCAAAAAAGGTTTCTTGCACAACTGGACCCCAAGGGGAACATGTGTACCAAATTTGAGAAAGATCTATGCAGTTGTTCCTGAGAAATCATGATAACAAGGTTTTACGGGAAAATCCAAGATGGCTGCCTGGTGGCCATATTGGATTTTCGAATCGGTCCAGAAAAGGTATCTGCACATCTAGACCCCAAGAGGAACCTGTGTACCAAATTTCAGAAAGATCCGTGCAGTAGTTCCCGAGACATCGCGATAAAAGGTTTTACGGGGAAATCCAAGATGGCCGCCCTGTGGCCATATTGGATTTTCGAATCGGACCAGAAAAAGTATCTGCACAACTAGGCCCCAAGGGGAATATGTGTACCAAATTTCAGAAAGATCCATGCAGTAGTTCCTGAGAAATCGTGATAGCAAGGTTTCATGGGGAAATCCAAGATGGCCGCCCTGTGGCCATATTGGATTTTCGAATCGGACCGGAAAAGGTATCTGCACATCTAGACCCCAAGAGGAACCTGTGTACCAAATTTCAGAAAGATCCATGCAGTAGTTCCTGAGAAATCGTGATAACAAGGTTTCAAAGGGAAATCCAAGATGGCTGCCCTGTGGCCATATTGGATTTTCGAATCGGACCGGAAAAGGTATCTGCACATCTAGACCCCAAGAGGAACCTGTGTACCAAATTTCAGAAAGATCCATGCAGTAGTTCCTGAGAAATCGTGATAAGGTTTCAAAGGGAAATCCAAGATGGCTGCCCTGTGGCCATATTGGATTTTCGAATCGGACCAGAAAAGGTATCTGCACATCTAGACCCCAAGGGGAACCTGTGTACCAAATTTCAGAAAGATCCATACAGTAGTTCCTGAGAAATCGTGATAACAAGGTTTCATGGGGAAATCCAACATGGCCGCCCTGTGGCCATATTGGATTTTTGAATCGGACCGGAAAAGGTATCTGCACA
The DNA here is from genome assembly GCA_036873755.1 of Hanleya hanleyi. Taxonomy (NCBI): domain Eukaryota; kingdom Metazoa; phylum Mollusca; class Polyplacophora; order Lepidopleurida; family Hanleyidae; genus Hanleya; species Hanleya hanleyi. The sequence goes on along the minus strand of JAVTVY010017271.1, from coordinate 330,980 downwards.
TATCTTGACTGCATCGCCATAGGATAGCTATGCCAGGTCACGTCGTCCCAGTCTGCACATTCACGGCATGTCACTTGACTGTAAACACACCTGTGCCCTGCACTTGAAAAACAAAGAAATGCAAGTCTTTAACTGGTTAAAACTGACGACATGATTCGTTCCTTATAAATCTTTATAGCTGGGCGACTACGTTGGTTCATAATGAACTCACGGGAGAAAAAAATAACCCTAGAGTGCGTCTATAACAACCCAAAAGTTACTGTTTACAGGAGCTCTTTCAAAACAGGTCTTGTTACCAAGACTGCAAAGGAAAAAGAGGAAGGACATGCGCGGAGAGCACACCACCTGGCGGACGATCGACGCAGCGATCAGGGGAGATAATTTTGTTTGCAGGAGATCTCCAAATGGAGGAATATTGGCATTAAGTGATAACAGGTGAAGATTTGAGACACAAACAAATATACTGTTTAAATCAAGATACCATGCTCGAAAATAGTAAGATGGTACAATAATGCTTAATACTAAAGGGATCCGGTCCGCGCAGTAATGTTGAAACTTCAAAAGTGCCTGGTTCCTGATTATCTCCCTTGGATCGAAACATCCAATAGTCTACAGTTGTCGAGTTGTGACATTGAGTCACAAGGCTGAGGTCGGCATACGAAACGATGGAGCAGTTCACTTGCTACTACATGGACTAAAGAAGGCTGATTTAAAATTTGAAGAAATACATTTCAATTCAGAATTATTTGAACTCCTTGATATGAAAGGTGAAGGTACGGATATTCTCTATATAGTCAATATATAGAATATGCCCCACCGTTTGATCCGCCGACTCTTGTGATGCAGCGTCACTTGAGAATACCAAATTAATTTGGAGCGTAACTTGGATTTTCGAATCGGACCAAAAAAGGTATCTTGCACTAATAGGCCCCATGTGAGACCTGTGTACCAAATTTCAGAAATATTTCCCAAGAATTCACGGTAACAATGTTTCAAGGGGAAATTCAAGATGGCCACCTTGTGGCCATATTGGATCTTCGATTCGGACCGAAAAAGGTACCTTGCACAACTAGATCATAAGGGGAACCTGTGTACCAAATTTGAGAAAGATCCATGCAGCACTTCCTGAAAAATCACGATAACAAATTTGCATGGGAAAATCCAAGATGGCCGCCTGTTTTGCCATATTGAATTTTCGAATCGGACCAGAAAAGGTATCTTGTACAACTAGACGACAAGGTGAACCTGTGTACCTAATTTAACAAAGATCCATGCAGTAGTTCCTGAGAAATCGCAATAACAAAGTTTCATGGGGAAATCCAAGATGGCCGCCTGATGGACATATTGGATTTTGGAATCGGACCAAAAAAGGTTTCTTGCACAACTGGACCCCAAGGGGAACATGTGTACCAAATTTGAGAAAGATCTATGCAGTTGTTCCTGAGAAATCATGATAACAAGGTTTTACGGGAAAATCCAAGATGGCTGCCTGGTGGCCATATTGGATTTTCGAATCGGTCCAGAAAAGGTATCTGCACATCTAGACCCCAAGAGGAACCTGTGTACCAAATTTCAGAAAGATCCGTGCAGTAGTTCCTGAGACATCGCGATAACAAGGTTTTACGGGGAAATCCAAGATGGCCGCCCTGTGGCCATATTGGATTTTCGAATCGGACCAGAAAAAGTATCTGCACAACTAGGCCCCAAGGGGAATATGTGTACCAAATTTCAGAAAGATCCATGCAGTAGTTCCTGAGAAATCGTGATAGCAAGGTTTCATGGGGAAATCCAAGATGGCCGCCCTGTGGCCATATTGGATTTTCGAATCGGACCAGAAAAGGTATCTGCACATCTAGACCCCAAGAGGAACCTGTGTACCAAATTTCAGAAAGATCCATGCAGTAGTTCCTGAGAAATCGTGATAACAAGGTTTCAAAGGGAAATCCAAGATGGCTGCCCTGTGGCCATATTGGATTTTCGAATCGGACCGGAAAAGGTATCTGCACATCTAGACCCCAAGAGGAACCTGTGTACCAAATTTCAGAAAGATCCATGCAGTAGTTCCTGAGAAATCGTGATAAGGTTTCAAAGGGAAATCCAAGATGGCTGCCCTGTGGCCATATTGGATTTTCGAATCGGACCAGAAAAGGTATCTGCACATCTAGACCCCAAGGGGAACCTGTGTACCAAATTTCAGAAAGATCCATACAGTAGTTCCTGAGAAATCGTGATAACAAGGTTTCATGGGGAAATCCAACATGGCCGCCCTGTGGCCATATTGGGTTTTGAATCGGACCGGAAAAGGTATCTGCACATCTAGACCCCAAGAGGAACCTGTGTATCAAATTTCAGAAAGATCCATGCAGTAGTTCCTGAAAAATCGTGATAACAAGGTTTCAAAGGGAAATCCAAGATGGCTGCCCTGTGGCCATATTGGATTTTCGAATCGGACCAGAAAAGGTATCTGCACATCTAGACCCCAAGGGGAACCTGTGTACCAAATTTCAGAAAGATCCGTGCTGTAGTTCCTGAGAAATCGCGATAACAAGGTTTCATGGAGAAATCCAAGATGGCCGCCCTGTGGCCATATTGGATGTTCGAATCGGACCAGAAAAGGTATCTGCACAACTAGGCCCCAAGGAAAATCTCTGTACCAAATTTCAGAAAGATCCATACAGTAGTTCCTGAGAAATCGTGATAACAAGGTTTCATGGGGAAATCCAAGATGGCCGCCCTGTGGCCATATTGGATTTTCGAATCGGACCAGAAAAGGTATCTGCACATCTAGACCCCAAGAGGAACCTGTGTACAAAATTTCAGAAAGATCCGTGCAGTAGTTCCTGAGAAATCGCGATAACAAGGTTTCATGGGGAAATCCAAGATGGCCGCCCTGTGGCCATATTGGATTTTCGAATCGGGCTAGAAAAGTTATCTGCACAACTAGACCCCAAGGGGAACATGTGTGCGAAATTTCAGAAAGATCCGTGCAGTAGTTCCAGAGAAATCGCGATAACAAGAATTGTTTACGGACGGACGGACGGACGGACGGACGGACTGACTGACGGACGGACGGACGGACGGACGGACGACGGACCACGGACGAAAGGCGATTTGAACAGCCCACCATCTGGTGATGGTGGGCTAAAAACTGTTTATTCTTTTCATTCGAAGCACGTTTCAATAGAAAACCATCAGTTTAAATGGTACACACGCCACGTATTGGCAAGATATAATTCCCGTGACGTCACTGACAGTTCCCTGACACCGAAACACACGTGACCACGCTCTAGTCCAATATCGCGTCAATGGCCTTCGAGGGACATCTCAAACCGGAGATCCCCGAGAAGTTGCGAATGCCTACATGTACTGACCCAGGGATTCATACAAGTCAAAAATTTTACCACCGAAAACTCAATATTACTCAAAATTGAGTTTTCACAATGGTGAAATTGAGTTTTCAAATTATTTTACCGCCGATTCAAAGATTGCGATTGAGTTTTCAATTTTTTTTACCACCGATTCACCGGCATTGGTATTGAGTTCTCAAATATTTCAACCACCACCATGCACAGGATGTTGTTGGTGTGTTTTTAATATGGTTATATTATAATATGAGCAGGGGTTATTTTTGACCCAAAAAAATCATCTACCCAATATCCAAATTCAATTAAACTCATTTTAGTCAGCGCGTCTTCAGCTAAAGTTTTCATCGAATGAAGTATAAAAACCAAGAGGTTTACATGTACATGTACCGTACCACAAGATCAGTCTGAATAACATTGGACATATGGGAATCTATATCACGAATGAAATCGGTGGGAGAAATCAAGCAGTAATTGTTCAAAACAGCAAAGGATCGAACCACGAAACATGCCCTCTTGTCTGCAGTTAACTGCACCAAACACAGCCTCTGCGGATTGTTACTGAATTAAAGTTTAATAAAGTTTTTACAGGAGACAGATCTGCCGAGTTCGAAAGTCTAAATTTTCTGAAAACTACTGAATATTTTCGATGGTCACATTCACTCAATGTTAAATTTTATCTATTTATCTCTTGTTAATTTTTCCAAAATCCAGTTCTGGAGGTCACCTCGTATTTAATTTCAGGTCTCATAAAATTCCTTCAGGACAGGCCTATATAGATGTACATTATCCTCTGGCTAAATTTCAATGAAGATTAATGCAAGTTAATACAGAAATATGTATAAATAATGTGGCTTTTTCTAAAGTATGGTTTTCCATTACTCTTCCAACTATGAAAATTTATTGTTTATAATCAACGAGGAGTCAACTTTATGAAGCAGACAAAAATAAAATATGCAGCTTGGTCTCATCGCAGCATCAGTCACATTGACATCTCACAAGTGAAGTTGTAGACCAGTCAATGTACTTTACAAAAATACAACCCAATCAGGATTGCAGGTCTTGGCTTGTACAAGTCCTGTGAAATTTAGATGTTTAGTCTTGGTGTATTTTCAATCCTTGAGATCGCTGGACATTTCACTTTTTACTTCCTGTTGATGGATACTGAATGAACCGAACGTCGGCATCACGGTCCAGATTTAGCCGGAAAATATGGTCGACTGACTGCAGGCACGTGGCTCGACAAAGCGCAAGACTGTCGGCTGTCATCCATATATGTCATCATGCGGTAATGCGGTATATGTCATCATGCGGTAATGGAAACTTCCACTGACCCGGTGTTGTAAGCCCACAAGGCTTCCCGATGAATCGAATTGGAAGAGTCACTTTCAAAATAGGGAAGTAAGGCACAAAAGTTTTCAACACGCATATCACTTCAACAACAACAACGCGAGGGCAGATTTTTCTTTCATTTCGTAGACTATATTTTCTTTGTATTTCATTTCTGAAACTTGCAACCCTGGCGGACAAATTGACGACCTACGCGATTTAAAGAAGACAACAACAACTACACAGGGTCTGTTTGAAGTTGAAGAAAAAAAACTTTTACGACGACAGATGGCCGATAAAAACTTTTGGGCGGCAGTCCCTGTTGTCAAACTTTCGTGATAGTCGGGAACCCTCGGTAGTACGAATGCAGGCTGCCACTCAATAAACGTTTGAGGGTTCTGGAAATAATGTATCAAGCATCCATTGTATCAGCCGCTACACGGTGCTGTGATCAGCATACTCGAACAACAACAACACCACCACCACACGTGGTGGCACGCTCCCGGCGCCTATTTCATGGTAAGATCGTCATTCGATTGAGTTTATTTCGTAATTTGAGGCTGTCAAATTAACTTTGACCATGTCTGGCGAATTGAGTTTTCCACGAACAATTGAGTATTTATCCAGTAAAACGAAAGCAATTGAGTTTCTTGCCATATGAATTGAGTTTTCAAAATTTTTTTACCACCGAATACCGGTGGTAAAAATCGACTTGTACGAATCCCTGTGACCTTGATGACACTGATAATTTCCAAGAAAAATTTATGCCAGCCAGGCTTTAGTGCTCCTAATTCCACCAAATTCAAGCCTGTTTTGACTGATTGTAAATTTAATATCATGACCTAAGGCTTTCACATTACCTGCATTTGAATGTAAAATTGTAGCTATTGATATCACACATAATAGATGGAAACATATTTTTAGGAAATATACAGGATTTTTTATCTCTCAAAGTGACTGGGTCAAGTGAGCTGATTCTGTTTTCTGTCTCGTGTAATGCTGGATTTAGTTGGCGTCACATGCAAGAGTTCTAAAGATGGCTACCGATTTTGCTTTTGTTTGAAAGATCCAGGTCGAAAATTTGTTGTTGTTGACATTTATGGAAAAAATCGATCATAGAGGTCCATGTCCCCCGCTAGCAGCACCATAACTGGTGCTGCTGCTGCGGGGGCCATGGACCTCTATGGTCGATTTGTTTTGGTCGATGATATCTCATATCATTGATGAAGAGGATGACGTGAAAATGGAGATATCCAACTGCTTATAATCCAATATGGCTGACGGCGGCCATATTAGATTACACCCATTGCTGAAAAACAATCCCAACCGTCCTCTCACCAATGTCAAGGTACACCCCAAGTTTGAAGTTGATCGGTTAAATCATTCACGAGTTATTGTCCGGACAAGAAAATCTAAGATCCAACTGCTTATAATCCAACATGGCTGACGGCGGCCATATTGGATTATGCACATTGCTGAAAAACAATCCCAACTGTCCTCTCACCGATGTCAATTAAGGCACTCCCCAAGTTTGAAGTAGATCAGTTGAATCGTACTCCAGTTATTGTCTGGACAAGATCCAACTGCTTATAATCCAATATGGCTGACGGCGGCCATATTAGATTACGCACAGTGCTGGCCATGAGGAAAATGCAGGAGAGCTAACCATCACCCGCCTCAAAAAGCTGTAAGGCGAGTATGGGCGAGTGACCATCACTCTCCTTGAAAAATGTTTAGGCGAGTGACTCCAAATTATATTGCCATATTAGATAGGAGTCTGCTTGCTGATTTTTCTCAAAGTCCGCTTCCGGATCTTTCTCAAAGTCCGCTTCCGGATCTTTCTCAAATCCGCAATTTGGTGAATTTGTATATAACCATGTGCTTTCTCGATCTGTGATGGATCACTGCAAACGATGTTTTTTGAGACTGGCATTTGAAAAGTTATTGACCAGAACTCAATAAAACTGACAACAGTATAAAGCAAAGGATATGAAGTAATATACAAGAGCTTATTGCGCCCAGAGTAACTGTGCAAATAGCACAGAACTCCATCATGAGGCAAGTGTAGATTTACAACAACAACAACATACCCGGTACCACTTTTACTTTCGAAATGAAACGTGACAACTAGCTGACAAGCTTGTGACTAAATCACTGGACCTTGATAGTTTATGTCTCCCTAATCTGTAATTGGGACATTCTTCTAAACAATATTTTGGTAGTGAAAATAGTTCACATCTGGACTTTGACTAAAATTTTTTTCACAAATTATGGCGAGTGCTTCAATACTCACCATAATTGGAATTTAGGCGAGCATGATTGGCGCTCGCCTCTCGCGACCAGCACTGACACACATTGCTGAAAAACAATTCCAACCGTCCTCTCACCAATTTCAAGGCACACCCCAAGTTTGAAGTTGATCGGTTAAATCGTTCACGAGTTATTGTCCGGACAAGAAAATCTAAGATCCAACTGCTTATAATCCAATATGGCTGACGGCAGCCATATTGGATTATGTACATTGCTGAAAAACAATCCCAACCGTCCTCTCACCGATGTCAAGGCACTCCCCACGTTTGAAGTAGATCAGTTGAATCGCACTCAAGTTATTGTCTGGACAAGATCCAACTGCTTATAATCCAATACGGCTGACGGCGGCCAGATTAGATACGCACATTGCTGGAAATTAAACAATCCCAACCGTCCTCTCGCCAACGTCAAGGCACACCCCAAGTTTGAAGTTGATCGGTTAAATCGTTCACGAGTTATTGTCCGGACAAGAAAATCTTACGGAATTACGGACACCGGTGTTTCTAAATCCCCCCCCACCCCCCACTAAGTAGCGGGAAAAGAAGCTGGACACAGACAAAACAAATGGGTAGGGAAGTTGAAAAATATGTATTCTATCAGAAGGCCACATTGACTTTTCAAGCAGAAATCTGCTCAATCTGATCCAGAACCAAAATTTAATGATGGGAATTTTTGGTTCTGCAGCTAAACTCTACAGTATAAATCACAAACTTAAATGTCAGTATGGTTTAGATTGCTGAACTACATGTGTATCTGGTATCAGTATTAAATTATACATGTAACATGAAGCTGCGCTATCGAAACCCCTCGGCTCTGAACCCCAGCTATTATAATGTAAGGGTGTCTCTACCAATTGATTGGCTTGTGGGAAGAAATATTTACCCCTGGTATTGTAAGTGTACTTTCTTTGAAAAAAAAAAGAAAAGTTTTCCTCCCCTTAAATTAATTTGTTTCTGGAATAAATTGAAAGAGCTGTATCGATGTCTCACCAAAACAACAGTACACATGGCTAGATAAATACAGTACATGTACATGTATACTAAATGGCACATGTATGTCATTTTCAAAACAGATTTGCAAGCATTCTTTGCATTGTCTAAGAAAATAAATCAGTCATCCAATCAATAAATAAATGTGATAGTATACTAACATGATATAGAAATAATATGCAAACTTAACATAGGAATTAGTGGATTTTGTTAGACAAGGGGCATACTTTCTGACACGACTCATTTTTGATAGGCATCTAGTGTCATTTTCAAAACAGATTTGCAGGCATTCTTCGCATTGTGTAAGAGAATAAATCAATAAATCAGCCATCCAATCAATAAATAAATGTGATAGTATACAAACATGATATAGAAATTATATGCAAACTTAACATAGGAATTAGTGGATTTTATTAGACAAGGGGCATAACTCTGCAAAATACTTTCTGACACGACTCATTTTCGATAGGCATCTAGTTCAGGTCAAGAGAAACAACTGTACATATCACATTAGGATGTTGTATATGGAACGGTTCTGAAATTATCACAATAAATCAAATGGATTTTTATTTGTAAAAAGGGGCATAACTCTGCAAAATATTGTCCGAGATGACTCATTTTCGATAGGCTTCTGATTTACGTGAAGATAAATAGATGTAACAAGTTTGGTTGCCATGCATGAAATGGTTCTGTAGATATCGCGGTAACGGATTTTATTAGACAAGGGGCATAACTCTGCAAAATACTTTCTGACACGACTCATTTTCGATAGGCATCTAGTTCAGGTCAAGAGAAACAACTGTATCACGTTAGGATGTTGTATATGGAACGGTTCTGAAATTATCACAATAACAAATCATAAATGGATTTTTATTTGTAAAAAGGGGCATAACTCTGCAAAATATTGTCCGAGATGACTCATTTTCGATAGGCTTCTGATTTACATGAAGATAAATAGATGTAACAAGTTTGGTTGCCATGCATGAAACGGTTCTGTAGATATCGCGGTAACGGACGGACGGACGTACGTACGGACAGCCGTACATGATGACGACAATACCCCTAGGCCAAAGTTGGCCGAGGGGTAAAAACTGGACAAGTGGAATTCTGATATTTCAAATTATTTTTCCATTTACCACACAAATTTAGAACAAGTTATGGTCTCATAATATTTTCTTAGATATCAGTTAAACTGTGATAGATGCTACATATATATTCAATAATATTATTTTGAACAATTTGAACCCCCCCCCCCTCCCCCCCCCCCACCAAAAAAAAAGAGAATTACTGTGTGACTTCACAGGGCAAGGTTTTGGTGTAAGACCTCCTGAAAAGGTAATATCCTGGAAAACACAACACCGTGGGTGGGCTTGATAATTTATTATCTAAAATCATCAGAACTAAAACTACAGTGAGAAACCAGTGTTCTGCAGGATACGCATAAATTAGATTAGACAGTCAAGAACACTGGTTAGCTAAAATCATACAGTATAAAAGCAGGCTAGGCAACATCGGCGGCACAGCTAGGCAAAACGCATTTGATATCATAGCTAGGCATGGCACATTATTCAAATCGGGACTAGATGTACAGTATTCATAATACATGTAATCACGACAGTATTCATAATAGATGTAATCACGACATTATTCATAATACATGTAATCACGACAGAAGATCAGACACACTGCATTACTATACAACTACATGTAGTCGTGATAATTTATAGATGCATGAAATTACTAATCCGGATAATGCATAGATTAGATTGTGCTAGTTAATCAAATCCATATAGGATAGTGTCCATATATGATAATGTCAATAAGTACATATAGGATAATGTCCATATTGTGTACTGTCTATGACAATATCCCCAACACCAACGAAGTATCACAGTAGGGGGTAGGAAAGTGTATTAAATATACCAAGGGTACTATCATGGTCAGGCCGCACATAGCGAAACACACAATCACTCTTCCAGTCTCCGATGGATCGGACTACAGGAAGTGGCACTCCCGCACAGATCAGCCACGTCGCTCCCCACGCCTAAGGCTGTGCGTATTATAATCTGCTGATGGAAGACCGATCAGGCGTATCAGACGCCCAAGTTGACGACAAAACTGCACATCAGACAACGTTTTGGTACTATTATGGAGCCTATAGGAGAAAAGGGCGACTGGTCGCTGACCTGCCCGGATGCCGCAATAAACATAACAAGCTGAGTAGCTAGCAGGTCCTCCGCCAAGTAGCCTGTTTGAGAGCATACAGCATATACGCTTCCAATATCTCCTTAAATGTAACTTGGAAAGTTGATATGTGTATGTGGAAAGAGACGTTCATCTGGAATTGTTGAGACAATTTGAGGAGGTTTGGGAAGCAGTAATGGGTAGTGTAACACTGGAATGTAAGTCTGTAGTTGTATATGGATTTGTGGATGGTGAGGTTTATAAATCGATGAGTGGAATAGATCAAGATATCGCGTTCACAACACAGATGGGTACAATATGGGTGAGTGAAATCCAAGATGGTCAATGGCAGCCATCTTGGATTACATACTACCTCAATGAAAATCAATACCAATCGCTGTTTAACTGATGTGAAGCACCGTCTCGAGTTTGAAGTTGATTGGTCAAATTGTTGTCGAGATATCACGTTCACAAGATCCGAGACGGATGGAATCCAATATCGTCAATGGCAGCCCTCTTGGATTACGTATCTCGGTGAAAATCAAAACCAATGGCCATCTAATTGATGTGAAGCACATTTTCAAGTTTGAAGTGGATTGGTCAAACTGTTGTAGAGATATCGCGTTCACAAGATGTGGGATGGACAGAATCCAATATGGTCAATGGCAGCCATCTTGGATTACGTACCTCAGTGAAAATCAATACCAATGGCTGTCTAACTGATGTGAAGAACCTTCCCAAGTTTGAAGTCGATTGGTTGAATTGTTCTCGAGATATCGCGTTCACAAGATCTGGGACGGATGGAATCCAATATGGTCAATGGCAGCCATCTTGGATTACGTACCTCAGTGAAAATCAATACCAATGGCCGTCTGACTGATGTGAAGAACCTTCCCAAGCTTGAAGTTGATTGGTGGAATTGTTCTTGAGATATCGCGTTCACAAGATGTGGGACGAACAGAATCCAATATGGTCGATGGCGGCCATCTTGGATTACGTACTTCAGTGAAAATCAATACCAATGGCCGTCTAACTGATGTGAAGCACCTTTTCAAGTTTGAAGTCGATTGGTCGAATTGTTCTTGAGCTATCGCGTTCACAAGATGTGGGACGGACAGAATACAATATGGTCGATGGCGGCCATCTTGGATTACGCACCTCAGTGAAAATCAATACCAATGGCCGTCTAACTGATCTGAAGCACCTTCTCAAGTTTGAAGTCGATTGGTTAACCCTTTCGTACTTATACCGGCCAAAACCGGCCGGCATCATATATACCCATAACGGCCGAAACCGGCTGCAATTCACCACCACGCAAAAAAATCGCCGCACAGTAAAATGTTCGTCAAGTGAGAGGTCGTCGGTAGTCCACATCGTTGGACAAGGAAATAGTCGACAATATACGTTCAAATTTTATTGTAAATCATGCAATAAACGTATAACAAGTTTATTTTATTGAAGACGTACCTTCCTTGTGGTGAAAATTGAGAAAATCGGCGAAGAATTTGCCGTTTTTTGACCATTTTCAACGCTATCGAAATCCCATTTCCCGCGGTAGAATGTTAGAGATATTGGTTTCATTTTAAAGGTCATTTCCGGGTCTTTCGACCTGTGACGAGTGATTTGATTGGATAGGATTGAATAACGAAGGATTAGATTGGATAGAGATGTGATCATTCTTTGATAGCGTGACCAAGTTGACCTCGATCGGGCTCTGTTAGTATCGCGAAGCCCGATTAGTTGAGACGTGTGAGACAATGGCAGCGATTGGCCGGCCGCCTTGTCTGCGTGTGCCGGTTGAATTTCTCGCCAAAGAAAATGGCTTCGTTGAAACTTTAGCGAGCCGACTGTTGGATTTACAATGGAAATAAAGGGTTTCTCGGATTTATATGTCGGATTAAAACCCACATGGACGATGCACTGGTATTTTAGCACGATCGTCCGGTTGAATTGGGCGAATCGTGAAGAGATTTTTTATGGAAACTATCATTTGGCTGGGACATACACTCACGGTAATGTTGTCGAAATCAGAGATTTTTTTTTTGTTTATTTCATTTTCTCGCCTGGTCTGGTTTTATTTTAGACACAAATGGGCAGATATTTTGAAGGACAGATTAATTAAAGTATGGGCTTTCTGAAAATATATATATTTAGCGGGGTTTCAATCAAGCTACATGCAAATATATTGCTTCAAAAAAAAGACTGTCTATAACAAAATCCTCTCGCATGCATTTATCCGAACATACAAGGCTGACAAACGAGACTATCAGCAAGTAGCAAAGAGTTAAATTGTTCTCAAGATATCGCGTTCACAAGATGTGGGACGGACGGAAGCACGGACGGCTAGCATTTCCAATGGTCAATGGCAGCCATCTTGGATTACGTACCTCAGTGAAAATCAATACCAATGGCCGTCTAACTGATGTGAAGAACCTTCCCAAGTTTGAAGTCGATTGGTTGAATTGTTCTCGAGATATCGCGTTCACAAGATCTGGGACGGATGGAATCCAATATGGTCAATGGCAGCCATCTTGGATTACGTACCTCAGTGAAAATCAATACCAATGGCCGTCTGACTGATGTGAAGAACCTTCCCAAGCTTGAAGTTGATTGGTGGAATTGTTCTTGAGATATCGCGTTCACAAGATGTGGGACGAACAGAATCCAATATGGTCGATGGCGGCCATCTTGGATTACGTACTTCAGTGAAAATCAATACCAATGGCCGTCTAACTGATGTGAAGCACCTTCTCAAGTTTGAAGTCGATTGGTCGAATTGTTCTTGAGATATCGCGTTCACAAGATGTGGGACGGACAGAATACAATATGGTCGATGGCGGCCATCTTGGATTACGCACCTCAGTGAAAATCAATACCAATGGCCGTCTAACTGATCTGAAGCACCTTCTCAAGTTTGAAGTCGATTGTTCGAATTGTTCTCAAGATATCGCGTTCACAAGATGTGGGACGGACGGACGGACGGAAGGACGGACGGAGGGACGGACGGAAGGACGGACGGAGGGACGGACGGAGGGACGGACGGAAGGACGGACGGCTAGCATTTCCAAGTCCTCCCACCACTTCGTGGCGGAGGACAATAATGGCAGAGGCAGGGCAAATCGGATTACCCCTGAGGAATGGAATATAGCAACTTCATGCATACGCTGTGAAAATTGAATAGTCTTAGATGCTCTAACTTTAAGGATTACACCCCTATCCACCACGCGCATATCACATCGTAGAACACACTTGCACTGTACATTCTTATCAGTCGGTACAGTCACATTACTCACGCGCAGAAGGCCAAAAAATGCAGTAACAATAGTGGCCCAAATAAGCCGATTATAGGTGATAGAGAGATCCAACTGCTGGTGAATCGCACACAAATGCTGTAAGGTCAAAGGCAACTTGTAGGTAGAAGACGCCCCTTTCACACGTTTCACGCCTGTGAGAATAGAACGTAAACGCCAATTGTCTTGTATTGGGTCACCATAACTACACTGTCTATGCATTAGCGTACCGTCCCATAGGACTTTGACCTAGCGAGAAAAGCTACATATCTTAGAATGGTACTCTCTTCTGCTGGTACCGGAATACAGTCGATACGAGAGCAAAAATCTATGTAACACCTGATCTGTGTGACATATGTACGTTTCGTGGAGGCTGCCAGGGCATTAGATTCCCAATAGGAAGCCTCCTTATCAAGTTCTCGTAATAATCCTGCCACCGGCGAATCTGCAGCGAAAGAAAATACATGGCACCTTGAGACATGTGAAAGGGTAGCCAATAAAAGGCTGGCATCGCAAATCCAAATTGTTTGAACAGAATATTGGTAAACCTCTCCATCTGTCCCCCTAGGTGCAAACGCGAAACCGAGTCTGCCAAACTGTTAAATTGTCCAGGAAAATAAATAGCTTGTATACTAAAGTCATTCTGTAACGACAGTATACTCAACATATCGAGCAATTTGAGGGCCTCACTACACTTAGTTGATCCCTTATTTACAATGGCAGCCGTAGCCGAATTATCAGTGTAAACAATAACACGTCTGCCACTCCAATCTTTGTGCCATCTTTTCGCGGATTCTACCACCATCGCAAGTTCTTGTACATTAATATGGGTCGCAGCTAGTGCAGGATTGTGCCAAACTCGATACGTCCAGTCAAGGTTACAGAAAGCTCCGCCGGCTGTCGGACATGCATCTGTTTGAACACTTATGGTCTGTCGAATGTCCCAAATTAACTTCCTGTTCTGGGTATTACACAGTACAAAGGCCCACCACTGAAGGTCGGCCATAATTGGTTATCTAGCTTTATGATAAGGCAATTTCAAAGTTGACAGCAGATTAAAAATACTACGTATATACAGCCTACCCCAATTTATAACATTTGAGGCCCAGGTCAGCTTCCCCGCTAGTCTCTCCAACTGTTTTCGTGTTGCCCGTCTCTTTTTGGCGAATACACTTATCTCCTGAACTAGATTTTTTAGCTTTTCCCCCTCCAAAGACAGACAGTTGCTAATGGTATTAATTTCAATACCCAAGAATGTCAAACATGTAGATGGATCTACGACCTTTGTCCAGTTAATTTTGAAGCCTAGATTGCGTAGAAGTGAAATCAACGTATTGTAAGCAGCTTCACATTCCTCAAATGTGGGAGCGTAGAGTGTAAAGTCATCAATATATGCCACGCAGGAAAAGCCACGTCTGTGCATCATACGACACACACTCTGTGTCAATCGGTTGAAAATACTGGGACTCTTACGGGCCCCGAAGCAAAGCCGCGTATCTATGAGAAAAGATGGATCAGTTTCGCCAGCAAAAGTCCATTGCAGGCCTGTGTACTCGTAATTGGACGGATGTATGCCCACTGACCTATACGCCGACTTCAGATCAACTTTTGCAAGGTAGTACCCAGGCTCTAAATGATCAAGCAGGGATTTTACAGTTTGGTACTCCTGGGGATCTTTGGTGGCATAATCGTTCAAACTAGAACCAATTGGTCTGCTAGCATCATGGATAACTCGTGTACCACCATCCGCCTTTAGGCACAGCGCCAAGGGCACTCACAATTGTAGGGGGCCTTGACACTTTAACATAGTTATTTTCCTGTATTTCCTCTAATAGCACTTTTTCTACTCTATCTCTGGCCTCATTGGCAGATTTACAGTTTGCTGTGTAAACTGGTAATGGTGAAATATCTGTATTATCTATCAGAGAAAACCCATTCTTAATACCATCTAAAAGGAAGTCCCTGTCGGGGTCGTTCTCCAACTCCACCTCCCAGACTGATAAACACTGTTGTACAGGGGAGGGATTAGGCTCATATATAACGTCTACGGTAAGCGATCCAAATATTCGATCGCCGGAAGTGATTTTTTAGTCCCAAAATGGATGCTTGATCGTAAAAATTGGATCGTACGCCCCTCTGCAATGACGAGAAAAACCGGCTCGATCGAAAACATTAGATCGCGGAAGTGAGAAAAGCACGATATATCCGATTATCTCCCCTAGTTCACAACGTAAAAATTGCCGCGATAATTATAGTCATTGCATTGTACATTAATAAGATAAATTTGTTTATAAGAAATCTGATTCACCCATAGCCCTACATAACGTAATACATTATTTTTTGGAAGAAAACGAGATGAACTATATAATATTAAACTTCGACAAAGAAATTTCACCATACTGATTTGGTTTTATTAAAAGTCGATGTGACAAAATATCATAAAGAATGATACATTAATCGGGTGAACAATTTGGTGAATTAAGCTCCTTAAAATGTTCGTAATTTGAAGAAATTTGATAGACGAATAAGGACTTCGTTATGATATCAAACCACACATTATTATATTACGTATTTGTATGACATTTATATAACAAATTTGATACATGGCATTCGACGGATGTTGATCGCGATTGTTAACTTATTTGTCAACCGTATATGCTAAACCCCTAGGTGTCCCCCCATCTTCCTGTCTGACCTACTCTGTATATTGATCGTGCGTAACGCACGTGGGGCCCCGTCTGCCCAGGAAGGGTGAGAGCTCAAAGTCGGTTGCATACAGAAACCTGCCTTGCGATGTATACTATTATAAAATGCGTGGAGTCAAATCTACTTTCCCGCAGCGCGGCCTTCCTCTGTTATAGAATTTATTGTAACTTACCATGTGCTTTGCATTGTTTATATACATGTATTGAGTGCATTCTGTAAAACCTAGAGTGGTGTGTCCGATGTCTGCGATTGATAATAATAATTTAATAAACGGATGATATATGGAAGGACAATGATAGAATTGTTTCTCTGTTAGGGGCCTACTTGTCCCGGTCACGGCTTCAGTGTTTTGTCGCCACCTATTATTATCTTAAATTATCTGAAATCGTTGAATGCTGTAAAATAGATAACTGTTAATTGATCTTTGTTTATATAAGAAAATACGTGTGTTGGCTTTTTTTGTTTCAAGTCATTTTCGCTGGCTATTCAAAATCCGCCGTTGATACCGACCGGTTCGATAAAAATGCTGTTGTCAAACAATCACAGTGCTAAAAGCCTTCAAAGCCAAGACAGAACAAGTTTGAATGAGGGTGTTGTGAAAATTATATACGGGACAAACAGGGGCCACACATTAATTAACACAAAAACCCATAATACTGCAACGTTATTTTGAAACCCCCAATCGCCTCTTGCTGGTGAATGGCGCATCCCCACGCAGAGCTGAATCCGGGCTTCAGAAGGGGCAAGGTATTCCCCAGGCAGTCACTTCTATGTTGTTACACACGATCTCATTTGCATATGAATAAGTGTCATTTCTAGTCTGCAGGGTGAAACTTGCATGCTGCACGTGATGCAGTCCAGATTCCCCCTGTGGACTATAGTATTGGACCCTTCTATCTTGATTTAACAGGGAGTACTAGTGTAATTCCCTCTGCTGGTAACCTAACCCTCCCGCACACCCCTATCTTGACTTTGGATTCTTCCATTTGATGTCGATTTCTCTGAAGGACAAGCTGGGAAGCGTGGCAAGATCATTAAAACAAATATGCTCACAGCTGGACATGCTAAAAATAAACTAAACACTTCATTTGCAAGACTATCCCACAACAGACACCTCCAGGTAAATGTGAATACAGATTGTTACACTGGTGAGAGGAGTTAGGACTCAAAACAATGTAGCCATTGACAATTTAAATATCAAAGGAGAGTCTGTCAAGACTTGGAAAGTAAGGGGCCCTGAGGGGTTATACTATTACGCCCTGCCATGTGAACACCTCAATCATTTCAAGTTTGTTTCATATAAAGTGGACTTTACTGATGGTAATAATAATAATAATAAATATACCAGCAAGAGGCAATTGAAGGGGGTTTTGGTGTTAATGTGTGGAGCCTGTTTGTCCCGTATATAATTTTTACAACACCCTCATTCAAACTTGTTCTATCTTGGCTTTGAAGGCTTTTATCGGAAGAAAAGGAATGGAATATCTTATGTAGCATTGTGATCTTTCACGAGCGCTGAATTGAAGGGTCGACAACAGCATTTTTATCGAACCGGCCGGTATCAACGGCGGATTTTGGATAGCCAGCGAAAATGACTTGAAACAAAAGAAGCCAACACACGTATTTTCTTATAGAAACCTGGAACGAGTATAATATTCGTCCCAGTAGAAACAAAGATCAATTAACAGCTCTCTATTTTACAACATTCAACAATTTCAGATAATTTAACATAATATCTCCAGGTGGCGACAAAACACGGAAGCCGTGACGGGGGATAAGTAGGCCCCTAACAGAGAAACATTTCTATCATTATCCTTCCATATATCATCCGTTTATTAAACAAAATCGCAGACATCGGACCCTTAGTTAAAGAACAAATCGGCAACCATTTAATTCCCGCAGTGAGCGGCTATTGGTCTCAGCATAATTTTTCACAATATTTGCAAGACCGTCACACGTTTGTTTCTTGAATTCGCAAAAAGAATATGTCTATCGTTTTTAATATAATAGAAATAATTTGACACTCGCACAACTATTATGTTTTACACGAAGTTGTTTTTATTTACCATTCAGGAATATATGCTGTTTAGATTTGGTTTAGGTCACATTAACAACTCCATTTTGCGTATGCGTCGATACTGCCGATCTCGCGCATAATGTTGCGTATCTGTTCATATTCATTCTAGCTATTGCCGACCGTGTGCGATCGAATTTAAGTTAGATCGTCTCATTTTAGAATTTGTGGGTGATTGTAAATCAGTTAGAATATCCGATCGTAAATCTCCCGAAAAAATGGGGTCGATCGTAAATCGAAAGATGATCGTATATATGGATCGCTTACCGTATTCGTTTTTTGATGCAGGCTTTGCTGACTGACTGCTGTACTTATGATGGTTAAAGTCACTGTGATCCGACGATAGACAAGTTGCACAGATATGGGAATAATTACAAACTGTCAATGAACATCCTTGGCGGCCGTTGAATTTAGCACAAATAGGCTTACCCAACCGTTGATCGAATTTTGACCGATTGTTTTGCTGATGATTTTTCATGCGATAAGCAGAGCTATTTCCCAATCTTGTATTATTACCAGACCTGTCCTGCCTAGGGTGCAACATAGCTTGCATCAGAAATGTATTGTCCAAATTCCATGCGCTACTATTCTGGTGCTGCTGTTTTCTAAATTCAAGGTCATAATTCAGGACCGATACCCAGTCAAATGTTTGAGCAAAAGTTGCCACGTTAGTAATGTAACTGATGTATGCTAACAGAGTCTCTTGCGCACACTCATCTTTAGTAATCATTTCACTCAGGATTTTTTGAAGAACCTTCCATAAACTGAGCAACTGACAGTCGATCATGGGGTATTTTGCCATCCTTTATTCTCAGTTCGAAAGCTCCCATATCCACATTATTCAATGATTTATTCCCCGACTGGGGCGACAGTGTTATATAGTCTCGCACATGGCGAAGTGGGGATTTATGGACAGAAGGAGCCGCAAGAAGCATCGAAAATAGGTTTAACATACCGGTACCAGTCTCCGCACTTTGTGGTCCATCACCGGGAACTAAGTCGGCAAATCTGCCTTGGGTAGCTGAATTTGCCGCCAATTGTAAAACATCAAATAGTTCAGTCGCGGACATCCCTGTTGTCGCCGCTGCTGCCCTAGTCTGTTGTCCGCCGCTACCATTCTCGGCAGAATTACTTGCAACACTTTCGCTTACAGTTCTCACGTCGCCCGATATAGCGGCCGCCATATTGGTTCTCTCGGGAGCAAAGTTGTACCCCGGTATCTCTAAAAGTGCATTTTTCAGAAGTAAACGTTGTCCAACTGGTAAGCTAGCAAACGAAGTTTCTACCAATTCAGGAGATAAAAGTTTTAGGCTAGACGCCATCTCGAAGCCTTCACCCATGAGCGCTGCTATAGTTTCAGCTGTAAACTCGTTATCCTTTGCCCAGGCTGATACGTCGTAATTCCTTTCAAGCGCTCTTTGCTCACTGCGAGTACATTGTAAATCAGCCATCCCAACACAGAATTGTTAAAAATTTTAAATATAAAAGTCCACAAGCCCAATTGCGGACTGTGCAGCAGGCAGGCAGCAAGACAGCGTATAAAATATATTTGCAAATGGCGCTCTAACAGCTGCTAGCCCATAATATACGCATGCAGCGCCCCCTATATGCCAAAAAGCGCATCACCCACGGCATTGTGTTTTACGACAACTTCGCGAAGTTTTCCACACAAAAGACTGACAATACAACTTGCAGCAGATCCTTTGTCAATTATATTTCGTGAGTCTTACACCAAATCGTTCCTCACAATTACCTCCAGTAAAGGGAGGTAACTGGAACATCTTCCTTTGCTGTTTCAAGTCTGGGACAAAACATTTACAATTTATCTAATTTTATTACTTACTTTCGCAAATATCATTCATGTGTCAAAACCACAATGATAAACACATATCTATTCCAACTGAAAACTAAAACATTTGTGGAAATAATTGAAAGCAACTTTTCTTATGTGACTATATTAATTAAATATACTATAAAACTGCCCAATTCCTAGGATACGATAATAGCCAACATAAAAGATTCTCAGATTTTGTTTATCAAGAAATGTGATCACAAGATCAACGATATATTAAACTTTTTGACACCCCATTTTTGGATGGGGCATGGAAATCATATATTAAAAGAAAAAAGAAAGTAAATCATACATATTTTTCTTTGAAATCTTTTGCAGAATTTTGGTGCTCCTCTCCGTTGTTTTGTAAAGTCGTCGATGACCGCGTAGAGTTTTTATTTAACTGACTTTTACTTTCTTTGTTTAATTTTTTTCCCTGTAGGGCCTACTGTCTAAATATAAGATGTTGTCAATGTCAAATATGTAATATTTTAACTTTGTTCATCACCTGGTAACTATTGGTTACTTCTTGTGCAACTTTTCGAAACAATGTTTGTAATCACATTTCATTTCATGGTTACTTTGTTTCCTTTTTTATGCTAATTATTCATGCAACTTTGTTCATCACATGTTACTGCTATATACTTTGTTTATTTCGTATGCTAATTTCTGTTATATAATTGTCACCTCTTTCTTTTTCATGACTACTTTATAGGCGGCTAGGCGAGGGGGCAGGTGTTTGGGTGGGTTCAGGTTCCTGTTGCTTCAATGAAGTTTGCTGAGAAGCAACAGGAACTTGACAATGTGATGTAGGCGTCCTGTCTGTGTCTTGTGCCCTGTCCTCAGTGTTTTATAGGGTGGATGGAGGGTGTCTGGTTACATGCTGCTTCAAAGATTTCTTCTTTGAAGTAGCAGGAACACAACTGGGCTGGATGATGCTTAGTTGGTTAAATGCCCATATATCTGGAATTACATTAGTCCAAATTTCAAGGTTGTTTAATAGCTATGATTCCAATTGGTAATCCAGAGAAAGGTCTACAATTTTGTGCTTCTGAGAATGTCACATATATCACATCTTATATTGAATGATAAACTAAAATGGGCTTAACTCTTGGTAACTAGTTGACCTTGAAGCAAGAGCAGAGAGCTCACATATCCCACACTGAATCGACAATAGTCAAACACAAGAAAATAGTATTTTTCCTGCAAATAGACTCCTTTCAGCCGAGAGAATTTTTCATGAAGGAAGAAGGAAGAAGAAAGTGATGAAGTAAACCTTTGTTCTTGAGTTAACAAACCGGTATGAAGTTCATGAAGGACCCCTCTCCCCATTGAATTAGTAAATGTATGGTTTTTATGTCACACCAGTTTAAGTAAATGTAGCTGTTTCAAACATGGGAGACAACTTCACAAGACAAATGCCATATACATGTATGGGAGAGAACTCTGAATATTCCAACCTAACACATATAGTCAGCTAAACTTGATCCAGTTTTGAGGGACTGTGACCTTGAACTTTGACAAATTGATCTCAAACTGTATGGCTCCTCTTTGCCATGTTAGAGGTATACTCAAAGTTTGGTACCAATCATACCTTAAAACTAGAGATATCACATGGACAACAAGTGTTAATGGATGAATGGACAGAATGCAACATCACACTGCACGACCTCGTCTTCAACAGGCAATGAAAATGTGACTTTTAATGACTTCTTGATTTTGGGTTCACAGTGACCTTGACCTTTGACCCACATCTTGGTATGTAACACATGTCCCTCTAATGTATCTACTGGCAGAAAAAAGTTATTTTGATGATTTCCTGATTTTGGAGAGAGAGAGAGAATTAAGGTTTAATATGTCGTGTTCAGCAATATTTCAGCTGCATAGCGACGATCAAACAAAATTCTAAGTACTCAAGTCACTAACTTAGTAATCCAATTACGCATTACAACATACACACATTAAAACTTATGTAACAGCCGGATTTCTCTTAAATAACCCAAGATGCAATCATCTCTCACCCGACTAAAAAGATCTTCCAAAGTAGTCGCTCGATAAAAAGCATCTCTTACAATCTTAAAATCTATGCATTTGATAAGAATATTTTTCACGGTGAGATCATCATGGCATGGAAGACACCTTGGGAGATTGGCTCTTTTTTTAGTAAATGTTCGTGTATGGCCGATTCTACATCGCCTGATCATGGTTTTATCGAAACGTTTCCGGCTGTTCAGATGAGTATAGCCTACAGTTTTTTTGAACTCATGAAGTTTGTTATTATTCACAGCATCCCATAAAGATTGAAACAGCCATCTCAGATAAGTACAGATAGAGGACCTGAAATTGCTATATGGGATTCCAACATGCAGGCTCAATCTCATCATCTAGGGCTGCCTTAGCCATCCTATCAGCCTCAGTATTACCTTTGATGCCAACGTGACTAGGCAACCAACAGAACACAATATCAATCTGTTGATCAAATCTAGTCATGAAAGTTTTGTTTGAAAGATAGTGGGATGAATCAAGTTCCACTTTTAATCATTTGGAGGTATGACAGTGAATCTGAGAATATGACATATTTTTTTCCTTTTAGTGGAAGCAATACCTTCTAAAGCCGACAATATAGCTTTTGCTTCTGCAGTGAATATCGAACTTTTACCCAGTGGTCGACAGGTTTTAGATTTGGAGCTAAAGATAATAGCACATGCTACTCTCTCACCATCTTTAAAACCATCTGTATAAATAGCCTGATGCGATCTATATTTCTCTCTCAGTAGACCAAATTCTTGTGTATACAAGAACTGGCTCATGTCTGCTTTTTTATATTTCGTTAGAGAAATATCTACTTCTGGTTGAGCTAACTGCCATGGTGGAATTGGTAAGAGCTTGTTAGGTGATATTTGACTAAGTTTAATACCAGCTGCTACAATGTGTGGTTTCATACGAATTCCAAGTGGTGGAATAATGGAGGGTTTCTTCAAATAAAGATCCACGAACTGAGGTTTGAAATCACAGTTATATGCAGGATTCGATTGATCTGATCGCAATTTTGTGATATATATGTATTGCAGTGATAGTTTAATTCTTCGGAGTTCTAAAGGAAATTCATCTGCTGGGTCACAGTGACCTTCGACTGGACCCAAGTTTTGGTACATGACACATCATCTTCCCTCAAATGTACCAATGGACTAAAAAAAAATCAGACTTTTATGAATTTCATGATTTTGGGGGTCACAGTGACCTTGATGTTCGGTCTTGACCTACATTTCGGTACGTGACACATCATGTCCCCCTAATGTAACAGCTGACAAGAAAAAATCAATTTTTAAAGATTTCTCGACTCTGGGGTCGCAATGACCTTGATTATTGACCTTGACCTAAATTTTGGTACATGACAAACCGTCTCCCCATAATTTCTCAATGGACACAAAAAAATCATAACTTTTAACAATTTCATGATTTTGGGGTCAGTGACCTTGAGCATTGACCTTGAACTACATTTTGGTATGTGACACATCGTGTCCCCCTAATGTATCTACCGACACAAAAAATGTTATTTTTAATAATTTCCTGATGTTGAGGTCAGTGACCTTTGACCGTGACCTAATTTTTGGTATGTGACACTTCATTTCCCCCTATTAAATCCACTCACAAAAAATTAGTATTTTTTAATGATTTCCTGATTTTTAGGTCACACTGACCTTGGACCTTGATTTCGGGGTCACAGTAACCTTGACTATTTGACCATGTCGGGGATCCTGGCCTTATTATTCTGTGTTTTGAAACCCGCATTAATGAATAGAGAATGCGGGTTTCGGCATTTCTTAGAAGTTCTCTGTTTGAAAAGATCGATCACGAAGGTGAGAAATCCAGCGGTGAAGCACTCCGGTTGGCACGGCATGACGTCCGCCTGTGTTATACACATATAGCACGTGTCAAACCCGAAACCCGCGCTGAAATATCTGCAGCCAACCTCAGGATCAGTTTTCTCTCAAATAAAATGTTTCTCTTCCGATTCTTTACCAAATGAAATAAATCGAGAACGTGTTTTACGTTCGTGAGAAGGTTACGTCGTGTCATTTATACGGCGAACGTTCACCGTTCAAGACTTCTTGAAGTTGAAATCGACGACTGCAGACGGGGGAAAAAGCAACAGCAACTGCGAAAATCAGTAAATGCCAGTCGATCTAAAGATTGGAAACATTATTAAATGCTAGCCGTGTTAGTCTGATTATTGTTGTATGTAATTCTGAAGAAAATACTCATCGGGCTATGAGAATTCGAGTTAGATCGAAATACCCGCCGCAGTCACGCATACCGATAAATTAACATGTACGTAGTTGTTGTAAAGTTTCCCGCGATGCACCGGCGTGCAGTTTTCACTCTTCGCTGATGACAACATTTCGTTATCAAGTGACATTGAAGCTGTATGTCTAAATTACTTATCATACCGGTATTTAATTGACTGATATTACAAAATATAACAGTGTCAGAGAAATTTGGCACGGATTTGTTCACTTGCACTAAGTTGCAGGAAGAGAAAAACTGTGCCGTGTGCATCGCGTTTTCCTACGTGTTTGACGGTCCGTGTCGGACTGTGGTGGATTGTCTTCTCGGTGGCTGGCTCTTTAAAGCCTTTCGTCATTAAAATTACTGAAATTAATCCAGGGCCTGATCCAGGCCGTTTTTGAACCCGTTATAACGGGTTTGGGCGCCATGAGTTTGGGCGCCCAAATGAGAAAAAAAAAAAAAAAAAAAAAAAAATTTTTTTTTTTTTTTAATTTTTGTTAGCAAATTCCCTCTGAACAGGCTGAAACCTATATTAATGCAATTACTATTGCCAAATATGAAGTTATCAGGCTGTATTTAGACCATTCAATACTCCCACAGCTTCCATGGGCTTCGACAGTCCCATATCGCGGCCTATTTCACTATAACTTATCACACTCTGCGCCAGGTAAGGGTGCCCAAACTAAAAGTCTAGATCAGGCCCTGTAATCAGTCTATTAACGATAAAAAGCGTCAATCAGGGGTTACAATAATTGTGGCCTACAGGTGGTCCGGGAGAAATTTTTCCTAAAACGTTGACTTCTACACCAGACGTCGTCAATTTTTCCCACCTCTTGCATATCGCCCAAATTCATTCTTTCACATCATTGTGCAGAATTCCCCAAATTTCATGTACCATTTTGCTGTACTAGAATTAGATAAATTAATTTCAATTTCTATTTCGTGGTTTTCACGATATATGATAATTGCTTTTAAATTTCGACCTATTCCGATATGCATAAATGATTGCCCTAACAAGATAATATTCATACCTACAACTCATATCTGGAACTTTAGAGGAATGATGAGGGCTTTCTCTCACGTCGACTCCACGACAAAGGGGACGATTACAATTCTGATATTATTAACTTCTCATTTCTGGATAGCCAAAAATATTTAGCTTTGTTTTTCTAAAACGTTGACAATTGTCATGTGAAAAACAACAGAAAAAGTGATGTTTTCTTGCACCTATTTCGTTATTGATCACATTTTGTAAAATATATTTTGACACGAGTTGACCAGACAGAATAAACAAGGAACTATAACCACAACAACGCCCAAACTTGTGTACTGCTGTGAGTACCAATGCAATGGTAGTAAAACTGCTCCCGGCGATGTGATGTTTTGTGACGACAAACATTTCATTATCATTGATAATCGTGGCTGGTCTTCTGATCACCATTCGTAATCTTGTAGTGTGATCCTACCAAACTGCAATATACGTTTGGTGTGAAGTTGAACCAAAGATTTAAACCATTAAACCAGACCTATGTCTAGGATTTCGTGGTTCAAAAACTGAGCAATAATTGACCACTTCCTAATTCAATAATTCCATTACTTGTGTTAATATGCTTGATGTTTCTATGCATGATTATTAGGTGAGAGTTTGGTATTGAAACAACAGATGAGGTCCCGCAGGTATCATGCTGTTTGGAATGCTCATCAACTGGTTAAATATGAAAAATGTCCCCTGCGCGATCCCAGGGAAAATGTAGATAGGTTTGCATGTGGTCCTGTTTTCCCCATTATCGGTCACTCTGCTTCCGAAATTCTCTTCAGGATCTCGCACACTTGTTTAAATTGTCAGTTCATGTATGGTACAGTACAAAAAATCCTTGAGAGCTTCCGAGGAATAAATCTAAATGTGCTTCGGATAGGCTCTAAGACGGTCTGACTCCTATTTACATGAATGGGAATATTGAATGCGAAAATAGTCGACCAAATAGCTATGCAAATATAAAACAAGCCGTTTGCAGGAAATGCCACAATATCAAGATTTAGAAGAAGGCTATATTATCATCTTTAGCTCGTACCTAAAGTTGAGAACAGTTTTTAAAAAATTCTTTTTTTTTCTTCTGAAAATCGTGTGCAAACCTGATCACGCATCAGTATGAATGTCATTTATGCATTTATCTATTTATTTAAAATTTATTCATTAAATACATATATATTCATCATAATTACTAGCATTTCTTAAATATTTTAATTTACTTTTATTCATTTTCATAGATCAGTTATGTTACATACCGTACTGATTTTGTCATGTGTGATATTTCGTTTCTTTGTGAGGGGAATGTGTATTGTAAGCTGTCCTGGCTGACACTAATCCATAATCACAGCAGGCTTACGACTTCACATGTTAGCTCTTGTCACCTGAGTTAACTAGTTCTTCTCACCTTTCTTAACTAGCATGTAACAGAATAATAAGGGGTTGAACTCCGACATGACCTGGATCTAAATTTTTGTACATGACCAAACAGGTCCCATCTCAAGATTTTGGGGTCACAGTGACCTTGACCTACATTTTGGTAGGTGACACTTCATTTCCCCCTATTGAATCCACTCACAAAAGATAGTGCCACGGCACTGTAGCTCATCTGTCTGTAACTGGAGAAAGTACATGTAGCTGTGAGAAATTTTTACTAAAGAACTGCAATAGATGAGTTTCTAACTTTTGTTGTCCCCCCTGAACACTAAATGATCCATGCAGTTATTTCCTGAGATTTCATGATAAAGTTTCATGGGAAATTCAAGATGCGGCCATATTGGATTTTCAAATCGGACAAGAAAAGGTATCTTGCTCAACTTGACCCCAAGAGGAACCTGTGTATCAAATTTGAGAAAGATCAATGCAGTAGTTCCTGAGAAATCACGATAAAGTTTCATGGGGAAATCCAAGATGGCCGCCTGGTGGCCAGATTGGATTTTTGAATCAGAACAGAAAAGGTATCTTGCACAACTAGACCCGAAGGGGAACCTGTGTATCAAATTTGAGAAAGATCCATGTAGTAGGTCCTGAGAAATTGCAATAACAATGTTTCATGGGGAAATCCAAGATGGCCACCTGATGGCCATATTGGATTTTTCAATCAGAACACAAATGGTATCTTGCACAGCTAGACCCCAAGGGCAACCTCTGTACCAAATTTGAGAAAGATCCATGCAGTAGTTCCTGAGAAATCACGATAATGTTTCATCTGGAAATCCAAGATGGCCACCTGGTGGCCATATTGGATTTTTCAATCAGACCACAAATTGTATCTTGCACAACTAGACCCGAAGGGGAACCTCTGTACCAAATTTGAGAAAGATCCATGCAGTAGTTCCGGAGAAATCGCGATAACAATGTTTCATTTGGAAATCCAAGATGGCCACCTGGTGGCCATATTGGATTTCTGAATCAGACAGCAAAAGTATCTTGCACAACTAGAGGAACCTGTGTATCAAATTTGAGAAAGATCCATGCAGTACTTTCTGATAAATCCTGATAACATAGTTTCATAGGGAAATCCAAGATGGCCGTCTGGTCGCCATACTGGATTTCGAATCAGAGCAGAAAAGGTATCTTGCACAGCTAGACCCCAAGGGCAACCTCTGTACTAAATTTGAGAAAGATCCATGCAGTTGTTCCTGAGAAATCACAATAACAATGTTTCATCTAAAAATCCAAGATGGCCACCTGGTGGCCATATTGGATTTTTGAATCAGAACAGAAAAGGTATCTTGCACAACTAGACCCGAAGGGGAACCTGTGTATCAAATTTGAGAAAGATCCATGTAGTAGGTCCTGAGAAATTGCAATAACAATGTTTCATGGGGAAATCCAAGATGGCCACCTGATGGCAATATTGGATTTTTCAATCCGACCACAAATCGTATCTTGCACAACTAGACCCCAAGGGGAACCTCTGTACCAAATTCGAGAAAGATCCATGAAGTAGTTCCTGAGAAATCGCGATAACAATGTTTCATCTGGAAATCCAAGATGGCCACCTGGTGGCCATATTGTTTTTCTGAATCAGACCACAAAAGTATCTTGCACAACTAGAGTTCCGATCGTAGTTCCTGAGAAATCGCAATAACAATGTTTCATGGGGAAATCCAAGATGGCCCAGTGCTCACAAAACCTGGTCGACAACTCGCCAATGGCGACTATAAAATGACAACTGGCGACTGAATTTTCCAGTCACTCGCCAATGTGTCGATCAAAAAATAGAGTAACTCGGCAAAGTGGCGAGTGAGTTTTTTGTCAATGAAGTGTTTAGTCGCCAAAGTATTTTTGTGTTTAGTTTATCAGGCAGCGAAATCCAATCAGGCCTAAAATGTACAGGAAATAATGACAGAATAATGCCAACGATACAGATATGGGGAAGCCTAGTCTATTTATAGAGACCACATGGTCTGATGTAATATCCGTGCTCTTGAAATCATGCACAGGCGTGACACAATAAGATCACGTGCTCGCCCTAGAAAAGTTAATCCACGACCCGCTGACCGTTCTCAGCCAATGAAATCATCATAGTAAAAATTATAGTAAACAAATTCTATGAAACAATCTTGGCGGGAATTTGCAAGTTCAAGGTCAAGAATGCGATGGTACGACATGTCGCTTCTAAAACAATTGTAGTCAAGTAAAACCAGCTCAGTAAATTTATATGCTGAAAGACAAACGTCATGTGGTAAAAGTTTGCAGAGAAGAGTTTGGAACTTTTGTTTCACCTGACCCGACTTTTCATTCAAGCCATTTCGGATTTGCGTAACCGACACACAATCGTTTCGTTTTCTTCGCGCAAAATTTCGAGGGTATTTTTTTCTCTCTTTTATTTTTCAAACTAACACTGGATTATCATGTTGTTGGAAAGACTGATTCGTCTGTCACTTTATTACATCGAAAGGTCGTTAGGGATTGGCGAGTGAATAAAACTTTAGGTCGCCAATGTGGCGAGTAGATTTTAGCCTCACTCGACAAATGGCGACCAACTGAAAAAAAAATTTGTGACCCCTGTGGCCACCTGATGGCCATATTGGATTTTTCAATCAGAACACAAATGGTATCTTGCACAGCTAGACCCCAAGGGCAACCTCTGTACCAAATTTGAGAAAGATCCATACAGTAGTTCCTGAGAAATCACGATAATGTTTCATCTGGAAATCCAAGATGGCCGCCTGGTGGCCATATTGGATTTGTGAATCAGACCACAAAAGGTATCTTGCACAACTAGACCCCAAGGGGAACCTGTGTACCAAATTTGAGAAAGATCTATGCAGTAGTTCCTGAGACCTCGACCTCAACTTTTGGTACGCGACACATCGCCTCCACCTAGCATATCCACTCACAAAAAATTGCAACTGTGGATAGAAAACGTTCACAGATATAGACCGGAAATGAACACTTCAGTGATTTTCTGGGTTTTTTTAGGCCAGAGACCTTTGACCTGTGACCTCGACCTTCAATTTGGTATGCGACACATTGTCTCCCTGTAGAGTATCCACTCACCAAAAGTTGGAACAGTAGATAGGAAACTGTCCCAGATATAGACCGGACACGAGAGACGGACGGAAACGGCCATCATATACATGTAATACGTTCGCCTTTTGGCAGTATTTTTTTTCTCTTTATGTGTCTAGGTCAAGTGAGCAAGTCTGTTTTCTGACCCGCGTAATCCTGAATTTAGTTGGTGTCACATACAAGAGTTCTGAAGATGGCTACCGATTTTGCTTTTGTTCCTACGAAGTAGGCTACAGATCGCAAATTGTCCGGTAATGAGTCAGTCAGTCAGTCAGTCCATCCCAATCCTTTCGTCAGCAAAATAAGGAGAACCGTTGACATTAGAACCTTGATTTTTGGCATGAACGTGCATTAGGGCATTGTTTAACAGTTAGCAGTAAGTTCTGATCTGAAATAATTCTGATTAAACTTAGATTGATAATTAACACTTCAGTATATTGTTATAGATATATGTGAACTGTAGCCTTTAACATGTATCCTATTTCACATTGGCCACATCAGGCTTGAACCTTCAAATTCAGGTCAAATTACCCACAGCTAAAAATACCCTGTCCCACTGTATGCCACATGGCCCTATTACTGAGGTTAATCTTAACTACTGCATATACCCTCAAACAATCAGCGCTGTTTCCATAACTTAAATTGTTAAACCATATCATTGAAATAATATAGCAGAAAACATTGATGTGAGTTATGATATGTACACTATGACCAAAGACATGTTCATAATGTGCTAATCGGATAGTTAGGACAATCATTACTTTGCATCAGAGAGTGTGTGACTTGGATTCAAGGGTTAAGACTTTGGAGGGAAATACAATTTTGACAGCAGAAATATGACCCCGCCATTTGCTGATTAGAGCGATAAAACAGGGTAGGCTAAATGGACCCTTTTCAATGCAGTATTTCTTGGCATGGATGTGAAAATATGAGGACATACTTTGGGGGTTTTTTGTACCTCTTGAATATTGACTATATCACACTTGGATATAATTTGAACAAAAAATTACATGTGTAAACAAAATATGTCTAAATTTCTCTTGTCATTTCAAATCTTGATCCATTTTGATTCCTTGGTTAGGGGATACAGAATCACTGCCACGGAGTGTGCTGGTGTGTCACAGCAATGCAATTCCGATTCACACAACGAAGCTGAGGTGGTTTAAGGTTTATCAATGAAGAAAATCACCGATCAACCGCCATAGAATATAATGTGAAAACAAGAAAACCGGAATAGTACATTCATCAGATTGCCGATGCCCAAAATGTGTTGTCTCATATATCTATATAACAATGTGATGTAGAGCCGCTATTT
The DNA here is from genome assembly GCA_036873755.1 of Hanleya hanleyi. Taxonomy (NCBI): domain Eukaryota; kingdom Metazoa; phylum Mollusca; class Polyplacophora; order Lepidopleurida; family Hanleyidae; genus Hanleya; species Hanleya hanleyi. Next base: position 299,752 of record JAVTVY010017271.1, on the reverse strand, counting down.
ATTCGTCTTTGAACCGGTTATGCTCAGGAGAATGACATAGAATCATTATTATCTTGTGCATAGAAGGTGTTGGTCTTGAGTTGAATTACCATGATAAACTGCATAAATGCTACCTTTCTACTATAGTACTATATAATTTGTTGTATTGTTGAGAAAATAATGTGATTCAAAAAGTTGTTTTGATCCTGGACAAGGGCACTGAAAACCATTAAAGAGATGTAAATGTATTTTCACACATAAAGCTTGAAATCTACTGAACCTATATTATTCAATCTGTTTCCTTTAAGTAAAAAATTGTAAAATTAAATTGGCGATCGTTATTTATTTCGGAATGAAAGCGCATCAGGAGACTGTTAACAACAGGTTCTGAGCTGACCTACTTTTGATGAAAATTTCTGGTGAGTTTTGATGAAAATCACTGGCGTTTCTGACTTGGGCGGTGCCCATCTTAATATAGGCAGGATTTCAACTGGGGGTGGGGATTTTCAAGAGTTCAGTTCGCGTTCGAGTCCCAATGCCTACTGTACTTCGTACGGTAATTCCCCTAATAATTCGATCACCGGAAGTGATATTTCAGGTGATAAAAAAGAGGGGTGATAGATTTATTGCAAATCATTGAAAGTGACAAATCCTGAAAAATGCGGGTGATCGAATTGTAAGTTTTAATAATTTGTGTGATGTTGTTGTTGTTGCTTCCAAACGCGGCTCAAAAGATAAATTATAGTAAATATTATTATGATAGCTGGATAATTGTCTTTTGATTGGCCTGCACCCACGATTTTTCGGAAACTTATGATCGGATATGTAAAACAACGCTTTTATCGATAAATCGTCAGTTCACGAGTTACACTATACTCGCGCATGTTGTCAGACTGCCCCTTCATGTTAGGCCTACGTGCGTCCTCGATTTAGGTCATCTCGGTCATGAATGGAAACGTGTTCTAAGTAAAATACAGAAGACGTGTGGTGTATCGAAGCAAAACTTTACTACGTGCCATCAAATCATACAATACTTTTCACAAAATATCAAAGATGCAATATTCAGTTCAGAATAGTTGTTTTGTCATACCGGTAGCCGCAAAAGTTTTTTGAGTTTTTTTCTCAGCATGGCGGAAAATGTATACACATGGGACTCATAATATTATCCTAACTTGATCGCATCGGGGGGAAATATAAGTTCATCCCACGGTTTTCTACACACGACACTTTATGGAATGCTTGTTAAGTTTCCTTCATTGTATATCAAATAAAACACCTTGACCTATTCCCTTAATTGGTCAATACGGTGAATATTATTTGAGAGAATGCTACTTGGTTATAATTTGTAGCATGACACACTTGTAATCAACGAACTTTGCTCTGTATAACAAAATCGTGAATAACGATATGCATTGACACAGAAATGAAACACTAAAGGTTCAGTTTTTGTTATTGCGAATTCTCCAAATGATAGAACTACATGTATGATCAGAATTCACTACCTGGGTTCTCATTAGCAGGAGGTTGGATGCGAAAATGCTAGTCTACTTGCCATGCACCTACTGGATCATTTCTGGGACGAATATCGTCCCAGATCATTAGAACATAATTTAACGGCAATTTAAGTGGTATTTCCGATGTCTGTCATTTTCTTTAATAAACAGATTATATGGAAGAATAAATATTAAAAGTTTTCCTCTACTTGTCCCTATTAGTGCTTCCGCGTTGTAGTACTTTGTGGGCAACTCCTATGTCGAGGGAGCCATTATTTCATTTCTTCAGATTTGCCAGATCTCTCCCATACGTTTTGACTGCAAAAAGGGAGTCGTTGAGTATTTCATTTGAGCTATGGGGAGACGTCAATGGACATGGATGCTGGTCCCCCTCTGAATATCCCCCATTGAGCCTCTTTGTGCACACAGTCTCTGTTGAAATCTGTTCATCCCAGTTGATCCCCGCTGTGATAATAGTTTGTGTGAAGGGGACAAATGTATTGCTTTGTTTCATTTCAGCAACAATGTGACGCAGTGAAATGAACACACATGCACACAAATGTTATTTTCTTTTAGACGTCACTTCATTAATTCATTGCAGTGAATATAGCCTTCTGACAATGACGTGAAAACCATTCAGAATATTGGGGCTCTTCAATATGTATACAAGAGTTTAGACTGGGCCATTATCAACAAAATTCATCACAGCTTTGAAATGAGACAAGCCAGCCTGTCCATTAAGGGTTGTACAATCAACCTGGCCCCACACTCTGCCTTGTTTGGCATATTGTAAACAATTTGGGCTAACCCTAGCTCTGGGTAATTTGAATAATAATGGACATGCCTGGAATGTGGTTTCGTGTAGTCTTAAATGTCACGGTCTCAATCCAAGATCAAAGAACCTTTTTTTCTCACTTGGCTGAAACTCTCAACTTGAGTTTTGGCCTTGTGCCAGACAACACAAACTGGACACTTCCAAGTCGATTTGTCCAGGTCAGAATAATAGGGATGTCAGCTTCACCTTTATAGTAATATTGCCAGCCGTCTCAGAAAATCACTGGTAATTCAGACCCTATTTACATATTAATGGGCAAGTCGCTCAGCTGGGGTGAAGAAGGGGTTTATCTTTGCTTGGCTTCACCAACTGCATGGGAAATTGCCAGCGAAAAGGGGTTCAAATGGGAACTTCTGAAAAGTCAAAGTCGCTGATAACCTGGCTCGTCGAGTCTAAAAGTACAGATGTACAAAGCCCAGTGGGACAAAGATCACCGTTTTGGTATATCGTGAACTTAGTGAATGAAGTTTATCATCGAAGGTGTAAATCATATCGCATGAACATCCCCGATTCAGCAATCAATAAAGATTGTGATCCTAAGGTAGACTGAGGCAGAATAATCAGATATGTTGTTTAATCCACGGAATTATCCAAACAAAGCCGGGCAAACAACAATGGCATTTTGTGGAATGAATCAGCAAGTGACCAGTTTTCAATACCAGTATTTGTGAAACCTAATCGGCATATAAGCGAGCTGTTTTAAATTATATTCATGCAAGGTGTGATTCAATACAATGCAGGTAATTGGAGTTTGTGAATGCTCGAGCATGAGCTGAATAACACTGTTATCAAACGCGATCTCTGTTTGACCAACTTCAGCAGGAGGCCTGTGAGGTAAACAACAGACTATTCTCCGTCATCCGGAAGTGCATTCGTCTTATTTTATCATGAAACCCACTTAATTATTTTTGGTCCTGCTAATTAATAAGTCCTTTTTCTAGATCTAAAGTTGTTTCGCCCGCCATACGTCTTGGTAATTATGCTGTATATGTTTCTATCATGTCTCGCACTGTATTTTTTCAGTGTCAATGATACGCGTCAACGGTAGGCACATTTGGCGGGTGATCGAATTATTACAAACGGGATCTTCTGAAAATCGGGGGTGATTGAATTATTACAACTTCCGATCGTATTTTTCTGCAAAAATCGGGGGTGATCGAATACCGATAGGGTGATCGATTTATTAGAGGAATTTCCGTCGGTCCTGTGACGTTAGTCACACTGCCATGTTTGAAAGATCCAGCTCAATTAATTTTTGTTGTTGTTGTTGCCATTTATGGAAATAAAAGGGGCTGGACAGACAAAACAAATGGTTAGGAAAGTTGACAAATATGTATTCTATCCATACGAATGCAAATAGTATGCCACAATGACTTTTTGAAGCAGAAATCTGCTCAACCTGATCCAGAGCCAAAATTTTATGATAGGAATTTTTGATTCTGCAGTTAAACCCTACAGTGTCAATATCACAAATTTAAATGTCATTTTCAGTTTGACATGTGTACCTGGTATTAGTATTGAATTATATATACTGGACAAGTGAAATTCTGATATTTTTGAATTATTTTTCTATTTACCACACAAATTTAGACCAATGTATCATTTCATAATATTTTCTTAGATAGCAGTTAAACTGTAATAGATTCTACATATATAGCAGTGCTACTGCTAGATTCAATAATAGTTTGAACAATTTGAACCAAAAAAAAAGAGAATTACTGTAGCTTCCCACCTTACAATAACTCCAATAAAGGGAGGTAACTGGAACATCTTCCTTTGCGAAAAAAACATTTACAATTTATAAAATTTTATCACTAATAGTTTTGAAAATATCTTTCATGTGTCAAAACCACAATGATAACACATATCTATTCTAATTGAAAATGAAAGATAGTTGTGGAAATATTTTCTAATGTGACTATTAATCAAACATACTATAAAACTGCCCAATTCTTAGGATAAGATAATAGCCAACATAAAGAATTTGTCAGACACTCAAAGCACAAAATACTATAATAAAATTAACGTTAACTTTTTGACACCCCATTTTGTTTGGGGTAAGCGAATTAAACAAAATGAGTCCTCCCTTTACAAATACTACCCTATTTCTTTGAATTTTTAGAACAGCATTTTTAGACTTACAAGTAGAAAAAAAAACGTCTTCTGAGGCTAAATACTGTGGCATGGATATGTTATTCAGGCCAAAATTAGAAGTTTGTTTGTGTTAACAAGGGAAGTGAAGGGTAAAATGTTGGGTCAGTCGGTCACATTCTAATTGTTTTTTATTAATTAATTTTTTTTTTGGTGATTAAAATTCCCTGATAATTTGTTCTCCTTGTTAGCATCCAATCAATGACATGCAGATCGACTCGCTCATACCACAAAAGTTTCAAATGATAGTAAACCCTTGTTAAAATATTTGTTTCCATCAAATGAAAGACCATTGCAAACAGTGTGGGAAAGTATTTATTGTAATATTTTACAATTTTATTGCAGAGTAAACTGCAAATAAAGCATGGTATTCTATGGTGGTCTGTTGCAATCATATCTACACTAGGTCCAGTGATGTCACGCTGCCTTAATATATATATTTCAAACTTTGTATGCACTTTCCAATGCTTGATTCAAGCTTAAGGTGTGTATACTTTGAGTTTCAACACAGACACTGTTCCAATGTGCATGTTTCACCAAAATTTGGGAAGTGTCAATTTGAATCTTGCATTTAATTTCCCCAATTTTGGTGAAACATGCACATTGGAACAGTGTCTGTGTTGAAACTTAAAGTATACACACCTTAAGCTTGAATCAAGCGTTAGAAAATGCACACACAGTTTGAAATATATGTACTAAGGCAGTGCGATGTCACTGGATGTAGATATGATTGCAACAGACCACCATAGACTCCCATGATCTATTTGCAGTTTAGTCTGTGTAATAAATGTAATGGTATACCTTGATCAAAGGCAACCAGAATTAGTAACAGCATCTCAGTTTTATAATTCCTGCCTGGTTCTATATATTCACAGCATTTTAACTGAGATGAAATGACGAAAATTGATTTCTTACAACTCTCTAAATAAAAGTTGAACAAATAAAAAACTAAGCCAAACTTATAAAAATTAAGGAGCTATTGACTTGACTATGTTTTATTATTCACATTATGTTGAATATGGCATACACTTACTCAAGTACCACGGGCCATCCTTAAAATTATCTGGGTTTCCGGTAACCCATCAAAAACTGAAAATCGAGGGTCGGCAGTTTTATTATTATTTTTTTTTTCACGAGAAGAGAAATAAAATCCAAACCTGGTCTGTATTTGCAAGCTGTATTTTCTCGCTGCTCTAAAATGCATTTTTTTTTCACAATAAAATGTTCACCGGTCGTTAACAGAACTGAATTCAGCGATACCGGAAGCACATGGCAAATCTCGGGGCTTTAGTTATTGCCCGTGACAAAAAGCTGTAGTTGTCCCCCTGTACCTACCCATCTTTTGCAACGGTCCGTTACCTGAAAGAGGCATATTTTTAAGGATGGCCACAGTTACACTTTAACACATATTTACCAGTACATATCTCTGATTTGTTATTTATTCTAAAATATAGTGCTTGTAGAGATCTTAACTAACAACTGTACCATGAAATTTGAATAAAGCATTGAGTTGACAGCACATGAAATCCATATGGGATTAAGCGGCTCTTAAACCATAGAATTTCAAACATGTATATATAATCACAGAAGATTATCTCAAAACTGGCCATTAAATTTGGTTGAAGTATAAGTAAATATCACAGATTATAGTTTTCATTTGATAAACTTCTTTCTTTGTTTCAACGTTTTTCTTTATTATCTAGATATTATAATGTTGTCAATGTCAAATATTAACTCATTATATTTCAACTTTGTTCATCACAGGCCCTATTTTTGGTTATTTTGTTTTATAGTTGTGCAATGTATCAAACGTTTTTGTAATCACAAGTTACATTTCATGTCTACTTTGTTTCCTCTTTTATGCTAATTCTACTAGTTCGTTTATTTCTTATGCTATTTTTCATAACAAAAAAGTCACCCATTTCTGTTCATGACTTCATGGCTGTCTTTCTTTCTGTAAATGTTTGCGATGCTTTTTGACTGAATTATTAATTTATATTATTTTGAGTGCTGCAATATCTTATTTTCGTTCTCTGTCAAGTAATTTGATTTAATTTTATATAATTCCATCATCCATATACTATAACTAATCTAAGCCTTCCATATTTTTTTTCCGATCCACATGTACACTATACATGTAAACTCTGTACTGTTGCTGTAACGTTCTTTTTTAAACAAGTTTTTTTCAAAAGCTATCAAACAATATAAATCTCTGCTCATCCACAACTGGATTCTAAAGTTACATGAAAGTGAAATACACTGGTCGTTTCACCATTTTTTGTGTTTAGATACATGTAACAGTGACTGGGATTAGCCCTACAAATCCCTAGTAAAGGGAGGTAACTGAAACATCTTCCTTTGCTTTTCCAAGTTTGTGACAAAAATTTGGCAATTTATCGAATTTTATATATTTATTTTTCAAAATAACTTCCAAGAGTTAAGTTCACAATGATCACATTGATCTACTCCAACTGTAAATGGAGGAACATTGTGGAAATATTTAGAGGCAATATTTCAAATGAGACCATTAATGAAATTTAATCACTAAACTGCCCCATTCTTGCGACAGATTTTACTCTGTATAAAGCTGGTTGGATACTGTAATGTTTGTTTACCATTACAAAAAATGTTATCTATTTAAAAACTAACTTTTTGACACCCCACTTTGGTTGGGGTAAAAAATTCTAACATGCTCCACATTATAGCCGTGCGCTGATTGGTCCAGATCTCAAAACATACGGAGATTATCACATGATAACCTTCGTTTGTTTGTTGTGATTTGCTACATTCACGTGCCTAACTGGTGACGTCTCATTCATGTGACACAAAGCTGAGCGACGATTGGTCCATTCAGGGCGGAGTTCACACAGTTGCAGCTCATGAACGGACAGAACGCGCGCGCATGGCCTGCACCAGTCACGAAATTCTCGCATCAAAACGGGACAAGTTTACAGAAAATTTCCCATTCGGCTTATGAAATGAGGAAATATTTATAATTGTGCATGTTAGAATGGAGTTAATGATCTGGGTTTTTTTCCAAAAGCTATCAAACAATATAAATCACCGCTCATCTTCAACTGGATTCTAAATTTACATGAAAGTGAAATACACTCTGGTCGTTTCACAATTTTTTGTTTTTAGATACATCATGGAGTTAAATAAGGAGGAGCGAGCACTTGGCCAGCCGCGGGTCGCTGATCCGTGAGGTCGCCCGCAGAGCTATTGTATTCTGAATGGCCGTCAGTCACGATCTGTCCGTTTGATGTTCAATGTATGATTCCGCCGACCGAGTCGTTGGTTCTTATTAGCCGCAGAAAAACATCAACGGAAGTTGAAATTAAAAATGCGCAGTAGTTCTACGTAAAAATAAGGATGCATTAATTATGTGCAACACAAATATTAGGCAATTTGAAGTCATACTGAATATGAGCATATTTCATTAATCAGAATATGACCATTCGTAGCTTAGTTACAGGACTTTGGAATCATACTGTCGTTTTGTATATTTTATCGTTTTTCTACAACTTCCGCATTTCTCAACAAGACAAAAATTTGCAGGGAACTTGGTATAAGTACAGCGAATGTGGAAACGAATAGCACATGAGGGTCCGGTTGGATTAGCTAAAAATATAAACGATAGAAAAATTCTCAAAACCCCCATTTAAAATACATGGGCAATTTTGCCACAAACAGAAAATACATCATTTTCACCGCCGAATTAACAGAATTTCCGCATTTCAAAAATGACACATTTTGTGCTTGCGTTCAAGATCAAATAAAAGAGTACATATCAGTCTTTACCATTTTAGGGTCCGGAAGCCTGAATTTGGATAAAATGCAATATTGTAAACACTAGATTGGCCTTTTTTCGCTTTTGCGCTGCCTCAAAGCTATTAACTAATGAGTCAGCCAAGGCCGTTTTACCCCCTGCGTGCTAATCGCTAAGGGATCTTCAATACTTGTGTATTGAAGTTCACTTCTGGCCCGACGGGGTCCTTGACGGGCATCGGTATTAAAGCTATTATATAGGCTGACGAATATTAACGGTTCATTTTATTCTAATTACGTTATACCATGGAGTTAAATAAGACTTATTTAACTCCATGGTTATGCTAACTTAAAAAGCTTGAGATCAAGTAAGCATATTATGCTAAAATAAACAATCTCGTTAACGAAAACGAGGAATGGTTCCCTGGTGAGTAAAAATAATTTCTACCCAATTATTGAGGCAAAAAGAGGATTTGAGAACGGGAAGCATAATAAACACATCCTGTATCTATTACAAATGAATATGGCCTCTATATTGTATACGGTGAGCGTGTGCTGCTAAAATTTTGATATTTAAGAGCTGAAAATACATGTTCGACAACTTATTTACGAAATTTTCTGACCAAGAGCAACACCTTCAGCACAACGAATATAATCTTTCTCACGGCAGAAAAATGGACCTGCATGTGGAACAACTTCGGTTAGTGAGAACTGTCAAGGCGTGTTAATGTGTCAGTCTTCCTTTGTGAGTTCATCACCTCTCACAGATTCCACTTAATCTCGCACATTCGAATTGAATAATCTCTGTTTGCCAGCATGATCTGAAACAATGGTTCTTTCATAATTTGAGAACGGTACGTGTGTGATGATACACGCATATAACCTCATCATATGAAACATGTTTTCAGCAAGTGTCAAGCTGGAAAAATTTAAAATCCTAATATAATTTATAATAGAAACGATGTAAGTGATGTGCCTATCACTGTTGGGTCAAAGTGATCTCTCTTTCCCTCCATGGTCAAACTCAACACTTCCCGGCGGCGTGCACAGCGGGCGGCTAAGTACCAATTCACATTTCCAATACACTCAACTTATAATAGCTTTGATGACGTCGATGGGGCGCATGCGCGGGAACCCGACAACTACCGAACATGACCGAACCTGCTTTAATCTCCCAAATACACACAGGCTAATCCGACGAATCCCTGCTGTGGCGGAATCGTACATTGAACACTTTGATCTGACCCAGTGCTCTCTCCTCCTTATTTAACTCCATGGATACATGTAGCAGTGATGGGATTATTTAAATTATATTATACCAGCAGTAATAGACTACATGTGTGTAATATTTTGAACCCCAAATAATATATTAATACATGTATATCTACTTATATAACATAGGTACATTCTTTTCAAGAATCAATCAACTTTAACATTGGGGTGAACCAAACTTCCAACAAAAGGATCAGCTAAACATCACTTTCACTTTAGCCTGCACAGCCCCACAAATCCCTAGTAAAGGGAGGTAACTGAAACATCTTCCTTTGCTTTTCCAAGTTTGTGACAAAAATTTTATTGAATTTTATATATTTATTTTTCAAAGTAACTTCCAAGAGTTAAGTTCACAATGATCACATTGATCTACTCCAACTCAAAATGAAGGAAAATTGTGGAAATACTTAAAGGCAATATTTCAAATGAGACCATTAATGAAATTTAATCACTAAACTGCCCCATTCTTATGACAGATTTTACTCTGTATAAAGCTGGTTGGATACCGTAAAACGTTGCATATACGAAAAATGTTATCTATTTACAAACTAACTTTTTGACACCCCACTTTCACCCTACTGAATCGACAAGTGTGATTATAGGTGAATGCACCAGTCCATTTGTCATGCGACCATGAACTGTAGGTTGAATCACTTCACATTGAAGCCGCATAACAGCTGCAATGTTATAATGAGGCAACATGTGATTATATATCAGATATGTCGACAGTCCATTGTAGCTACCATTTGTCTTGGCAACAGTCCATTTGGCGAATCATTAGATCAGACGATGTGCACTCTGTGCATCATTCACAAGTGCATGTTGACCTACAATGGACTGTCGATCGGTCCGATGATGATACAATGGACTGTCGTAATATCAGACAGACAGAGAATATACTATTAATGGTTCATATTCCTCTTAAACACACACAAGTGGAAGGAATCGAGAGATGAATGAGTCAGTGATACATGAGGCAGGTAGTAAGTTCCCACATGTTCATTTTGTGCTCATTTCCTCACACTATAATTTGATGCTAATACCTACAATGGACTGTCTACCAACACCTAAAAACACCTCTCGCCGCAAAAATGTTAAAAATTTTTGTTAACTTGAAATAGTAATAACCCTACGTTTGGTGACAATATAGTACGATATTTCTCCTTCAAAATATGACTGGACACCAGTAACCATACCTGTCATCGATATGCTGAAAATCGTTCATTTTCGGCTGTGGTCACTGTCGTCTAGTCAGACACACGCCCACGCTTGATAACGAAAGCACTGGAAAACCTACCATTGACTGTAATTTGACACGTGACCGGCGGTTTTCACCTATAATCATACTTGTTGATTCAGTAGGGTGACTTTGGTTGGGGTAAATAATTCTAACATGGTCCAGATCTCAGAACATACGGAGATTATCACATGATAACCTTCATTCGTTTGTTGTGATCTGTTACATTCACGTGCCGAACTGGTGACGTCTCATTCATGTGACGCAGTGACACAAAGCTGAGTGATGATTGGTCCATTCAGGGAGGAGTTCACACAGCTGCAGCTTGCGAACGGACAGAACGCGCACGCATGGCCTGCACCAGTCACAATACCTTGATCAAAGGCAACCAGAATTAGTAACAGCATCTCAGTTTTATAAATTCCTGCCTGGTTCTATATATTCACAGCATTTTAACTGAGATGAAATGACGAAAATTGATTTCTTACAACTTTCTAAATAAAAGTTGAACAAATAAAAAACTATGCCAAAATTATAAAAATTAAACTATGTTTTATTATTCACATCGTTATATTGAATATGGCATATACTTACACAAGTACCACAGTTACACTTTAACTGTTACGCTGCGGCGAGCCGTTCAAACGGCTCTCGTCTTTCTATACGAAAAATGCGACGAGCCGCAATAGTGGCTTGCCTTTGCTTCTGTCAATGCGAGTACAGCGAGGTACCATTCTGGAATCGCTTTTTTTCAAATTTACCAAGCATGAAACTCGATAAAAACCATACATATATTGTTAGCTAAGACTGATTTGATTTCTTGGATGTAAACTTGATATTCTGTCTCAGAATAACGAAGTCGGGAAGAAGAAATAAAATTGAAAAATAGAAAAACACCAACGGAGATTTCCATAAAACGTTGTCGAGAAGCCACCCAGAAAATATAAAATACTCACAGAAAACCCCTTCAAAATATATGATTCTTTGGTATAGTTGAAGTACAGAAGCTCAGTTTATATTTCCAAAGTGTGGGTTTCGATGAAATCCGCTAAACAAACTTTATTTTCAAATTACTGTCGAGCTTCTGCGCCACGTAATTTTGTCGCAAGGAGATAAAATGGCGTCTCCCTCAGATCAGCTTGACCCAGTTGAAGGGCTCTGGCCAATAAGCGCTTCGATGTAGGTCACGTTACCACGCTTGTCCAATCAAGGTTACCGACATAGGATCGGGTGTTACCGTTACTAGAGAAACGGGAAAACACCCCCTTGCAGTTTTTCGATGTTATCGTCTGTTTGATTGGCCATCGGTCGAAATCACGCCTTCAATCAGAAACTACAAGGAATTCCCTTTCCAATGAGACGTCATACGCCCGAAATGGCGGCCGAAAAGTCGGAAAAGACCAGGGAGAAAGGCAACTGAAAAACCAAGATTTTCCGCTGTAATTCCTCATAATTCGCCATTTTCAACCGCAATTCTACCAAAATACTGTAGTCTCTTCAAATAAATTTTATTTACGCTGACAACATCGTCGATTTTGCTATAAAAGGCGGTCGAATAGCATTGACTAAACAAGTTGGGATACATTGATATGTTAGGCCAGTCACCAGCAAACGAAATTAAATAATATTTTTGTTCATGAAATCCGGATTTAAAAAGAAAAGTCAGCATTTCTCCTCGTACATCATACAAAAGAATTTAGCAGCATAACAGTTAACACATATTTACCAGTACATATCTCTGATTTGTTATTTATTCTAAAATATAGTGCTTGTAAAGATCTCAACTAACAACTGTACCATGAAATTTGAAGAAAGCATGGAGTTGATGGCACATGAAATCCATATGGGATTAAGCGGCCCTTAAACCATAGAATTTCAAACAAGTATATACATGTATAATCACAGAAGATTATCTCAAAACTGGCCATTAAATTTGGTTGAAGTATAAGTAAATATCACAGATTAGTGTTTTCATTTGATTAACTTCTTCTTTCTTTGTTTCAACGTTTTTTCTTTATTATCTAGATATTATAATGTTGTCAATGTCAAATATTAACTCATTATATTTCAACTTTGTTCATCACAGGCCCTATTTTTGGTTACTTTGTTTTATAGTTGTGCAATGTATCGAACGTTTTTGTAATCACAAGTTACATTTCATGTCTACTTTGTTTCCTTTTTTATGCTAATTTCTAAGCTACTACTAGTTCGTTTATTTCTTATGCTATTTTTCATAACAAAAAAGTCACACATTTCTGTTCATGACTTCATGGCGGTCTTTCTTTCTGTAAATGTTTGTGATGCTTTTTGACTGATATATTTAATTATTAATTGAATTATTAATTTATTTTTTTCAGTGCTGCAATATCTTATTTTGATTTAATTTACTATAATTTCATCATCCAGGGTACGAATTATAAAATGTTAAGGGCAGCCATTTCAAGGCCACTTTGGCCTTGCTGGCATCTAATTACCTAGAATTTGCAAAGGGGCACCAAGGCAAACAGGGAGGGCATACAAAGCCATTGGCTTGTGCATGGCCTTGGGTGTATTTCGTGCCAGGGTGCGAATTACACCCAAGGCCTTGCACAAGCCAATGGCTTTGTATGCCCTCCCTGTTTGCCTTGGTGACCCTTTGCAAATTATAGGTAATTAGATGCCAGCAAGGCCAAAGTGGCCTTGAAATGGCTGCCCTGAACATTTTATAATTCGTACCCTGATCATCCATATACTATAACTAATCTAAGCCTTCCATATTTGTTTTTCGATCCACATGTACACTATACATGTAAACTCTGTACTGTTGCTGTAACGTTTTTTTTTTCAAACAAGTTTTTTTCAAAAGCTATCAAACAATATCAATCTCTGCTCATCCTCAACTGGATTCTAAATTTACATGAAAGTGAAATACACTTTGGTCGTTTCACAATTTTTTGTTTTTAGATACATGTATCAGTGACTGGGATTATTTAAATTATATTATATCAGCAGTGGTAGACTACATGTATGTAATATTTTGAACCCCTAATAATATATTAAAGCCAGCTATCTACTTGTAAACATAGGTACATGTACATGCTTTTCAAGAATCAATCAACTTTAACATTGGGGTGAACCAAACTTCCAACAAAAGGATCAGCTAAACATCACTTTTACTTTGGACTGCACAGCCCTACAAATCCCTAGTTAACTCTTTCCCCCATAGACTTGTGGGGAATTTTCTCTCTCTGACCCATAACAGATTTGTAATGGCGTAGGTCTTTAACCCATGGACTGATTTCAATTTTCACACGTTTCCAGCGATGTAAAATATCCCGTTTTATGTCCCATGTCATGTGGAAAAATATTTACCAATGGTCTCCCACAGGCCCATTCTACGTAATTTGTTCACGTTTTATATCAATATCAGCAACGTTTAATCTAAAAATAAGTAATCTTGCGAAAAAATGTTTTGTGTTTGCTTTCCATCTGTTGGAAATCACGAAAAAAGCGAAGAAATTGTCGCATTTTAGCTGCGTTTTGCAGCGTTCTGTTGTTGTTGTTCTGCAGCAATTCCTGTATTATCGTATACCATTGTAAAGCTTATTTTCCGTACATTCGGGATTTCGCAGTTACATCATGAGATGGCAGGTATAGAACGAGCTATAACTGAAAAATCCCATGTACTTCCCTAAAGGAGAACGAAGGCTGGTAACAAGGTGAAGTAAAACAGCATCACTCATTGGCCCATGGTTGAGTGACCTTGAGCGACCTTTTCAGAGGCCCGGCGTGATTGGACAGTCGGGTTTTTGCGCGTGGTCGCCATGGCCACGGGTCCACGAAACCGCCACGAAACACAGCGGGGCCAAAGAATGGCGGATAAATTTTAAAACGGGAGATCAACAGGTCCCGGGAAATGTTTATAATAAACTCAGATGGGCAGATTTGACGAGTTAGTCATCAAGGTTAGATACTTTGGTAGTTTATGCTCGCGTTACGTGAAATATTCAGGAATTTGGAAGCAGATTTTACTATTTTTCGAACGTTTGTCTTGGAGCACACGAAACAAATTTGTTGTCAAATTGCGCGTTTTCCATCGATTATTTCTGTTTCTCTCCTGATTTCATTTTACCCTTACCATAAAACATACCAGCAGTACATATAGTCAGATTTTTTGAAATTTTGGCTTTCTGAAAATGTATAGTTTTAATTAGGTTTTAGTCAAAGTAAACGCGAAAAATTGCAAGAATAACCCACCACATGGGAACTCAAGTCACTCGTCAAAACCCGTCTTCATGGGTTAGGCGAACACTCGTCAAAACACGCTTACATTGGGATCTACACAAGTCGTCAAAACCCGCTTATATGGGGGAAAGAGTTAAGGGAGGTAACTGAAAGATCTTCCTTTGCTTTTCCAAGTTTGTGACAAAAATTTGGCAATTTATTGAATTTTATATATTTATTTTTCAAAATAACTTCCAAGAGTTAAGTTCACAATGATCACATTGATCTGCTCCAACTGAAAATGAATGAAAATTGTGAAAATACGTAAAGGCAATATTTCAAATGAGACCATTAAAGAAATTTAATCACTAAACTGCCCCATTCTTATGACAGATTTTACTCTGTATAAAGCTGGTTGGATACCATGCAATGGTTGCATATATGAAATATGTTATGAATAATACAAATTACTTTTTGACACCCCACTTTGGTTGGGGTAAATAATCCTAACATCTAAACATCTAAACGTCTACTTTTGCTGTATGAAACTGTTAACTGTCCTATCTGGTGTCACTTTACTCTTTACTGGTTGGGGTTACATCTTAGAAAATTGTGCCCGTCTATGGCTCGCAACTCCATACCACATTCCGATTATTTGCCTTTATTTTACACTTACATTGCTCCTTTAGTTCGTACCATGCTAAATTCTTGTCCCGATTTAGACTGGTGTATTCAAACCACAAAGTCATTTTACAATATCTTGATTAAAGATAAACTGGTTGTACCAAGAATTATTACTCCATACCCCAGAATTGATTTTAAGAATGTGTATATCCAACCCAATCTTGTCTAATAATATGAAAGATTTTCTGTTTCGTCTCGTGAATCGTGTGTTATATACAGGTGACTTTTTAAATAAGATTTGTCGTATTGCACGTCATTATAATTGTATGTTTTGTCGTTCTATGTGGGAAACTCCCGAACATTTATTTTATGACTGTATTTATGTTGCTCCTTTATGGGAAAAACTTGCCGACCTTGTTAAAAACCTAACTGATTTTTCCGTTACATTTTCTTCTATTTTAGTCGTATTTTCGCACTTTTCCAAATCGTCCAATAAATATTATAACGACATGTTCCTCTATTTTGTATCAGAGTTGAAGTGGGCGATTTGGAAATGTCGCAATCTGGTTAAGTACAATCATACTTTTGTTTCTGCTGATATTTGGTATTTATTTTTACGTTCTGTCCGTACTCATGTCCGTTCCGACTTTGCCAGATTGTCTATCAATACGTTTTTAAATGTTTGGTCTTGTGATACCCGTCTATGTGCTGTTGATGCGTCAAAATGTCTTGTTTTCTATGTTTAGTAAAATTGTCTATTTGTATATACATATATATATTGTGAAGTTAAATTGTCTATATATGAATGTTTTCTTCTGTACATATCTGAAAATATGCTCTAATAAGTTAGAGTTGTATATAAAGAATTGTAAATAGTTATTTTTCTTATAAGCGCCTTCCGGGCGCATACGAGTGCCTTTTTGTCCAATCAAACTTTTTTTTCTATTAATTAATTTTCTTTACATATGAATAATTGAATTTTTGTCAATTGTATATAGATGTATATATGTTTACTTCCATATTTCTTTATTCATCTTTGATACGTCTGCCATAATATGTTACCGTGCAGAGCCTCAGTCGCTTTGCCGGTTTTCACGTCAATTTCTTTATTTACATTTATCAGGCCACTATAAAATATATACTCAGTTACAATCCTTTTCCACTAAACTTAAATTAGTTATTCACCCACTGTATATTTCATAGAGAGAAGGCCAGACCCCTCTAGTCACTTCTTTTTATCGGTCTGGTTCTTCATTCAAATTCAACTTTATTCGACTTCTAAATCAAATTTGTGAGCCTTAAGCCAATCAGAACAGAATTATTCTGTATAAAATCATGTACATTCTGTAACATTGTCATCTGATTCAAATAAATTAAACGTATTCGAAGACAAAAAAAAATAATTCTAACATGGTTCAGATCTCAAAACATATGGAGATTATCACATGATAACCTTCATTCATTTGTTGTGAACCGTTACATTCACGTGCCGAACTGGTGACGTCTCATTCATGTGACGCAGTGACACAAAGCTGAGCGATGATTGGTCCATTCAGGGCGGAGTGCACACAGCTGCAGCTCGTGAACAGACAGAATGGCGCGTATGGCCTGCACCATGCAGTCACGAAATTCTGGCATCAAAACGGGACAAGTTTGCAGAAAATTTCCCATTCCGCTTATGAAATGAGGAAATATTTATAATTGTGCATATTAGAATGGAGTTAATGACCTTCTCAGTGAATATTATCATGTAATAATTTTCCAATGTTTATTTTTAGACCTCGTAGCAGCTCGATTTTTTGATTGACGGTCTAAAACTAAACATCGAAAAATGATTACACGATAATTCACTAAGGCGGTCATTAACTCCTAAATCAAACAGCACCCTCCCTCAAATGCAGTCGAAAGTTGCACATGAAATTATAATCCTTTATAAAGGAAGTGAAAGGAGGTGTTCGCTTTAGATGGATATTTTTCCCTTCAGCGTCGATCTCTGCTGCTCTATTGTCTCGCTTCGAGCCAGCCGGTAAATTGTGACGTAATGCTCAGGTATTCCCCAATCCTTTGTTAGAAAGGCGAGGCCAGTCTAATGGGAAATTCCGGTTCATATTCTCATACGATTACCATTAGTATTTTCATGAACGACCCAGATATTTACGAACAATATTAATACATAAACCGACTCGAAAACTGAAAAATCACTGTCAAAAGTTCAGCGAACAATAAATAAGGAAGTAACTGCAAAAAACAAAAAACAAAAACAAAAAAAAACAACAAAAAACATATTGTCACATGCATAATCACTTGGGAAAGCAAGCGTCACCACAACAAACAATTCAAGAATGGTTTCCATCATTAGTTTTTATATTTGTGAATCCCCAAAGCATAAGGATTGTAAAAATATATAGTTTACCCTACCCACGGTACCCCAGGGGTTTTTTCAGACAGTTTTTCATCGGGGTAACCCCGATGAAAAACGATTACAAATTGAGTTTTTGGAATTTTTTAAATTGAGTTTTTTTCTCGGAAATTGAGTATTTTCTGGGGTTGATAGTTTGCGCTAAAAAAATGAGTTTCTGTGAAAAAACGCAGCAAGGAAGCAATCAGAGATTGCTCAATTGTATGCCCCCCTTACGCTTTAATCCGACACTGCTCCACCATTGTTCTGTTTTGTATTGGTCTGTGGAGGCCTAATTTAGCTAATTATAAAAATTCTGTTTCAGTCACTTTTTTCGGCATGCCTCGCATAATACATGTACATATTCCACCCGGGACTTTCGCCAAATTCAAAAATGTGACCTGGTTATGAGACCTACATTCCTTGGGAGTATATTGTGGTGAAATTATGAAGCGATCGTGAACTTTGAATTTTGCATCCAATTCACTCTTTTTGGGGCAATTTCATACTTCAGGACCTATGTGATCTACTTTGGAATGTGCTTTGGACAAATAAATATATCCCATTCATTTAGGTTTGATGAACAAAAGGCCATAACTCTTGAAAATATAACCGAAAGCAGAGAAACTTCACGCTGCACACCTATGGGGTACTGACCACATATCATGCAAATTCCATAATTGTCCATACAATATTAACCGAGATCCAGCCCGGACAAGTCCCAATTCACAAAGATTTCAAGAACAAAACGGCCATAACTCTTGAAATATACGCGAAACGCGGAGAAACTTCACACTGCACAACTGCAGGGCACTCACCACATATCCTGCAAATTCCATACTTGTCCATACAATATTAACCGAGATCCAGCCTGGACAAGTCCAAATTCACAAAGACTTGATGAACAAAGGGCCATAACTCTTGAAAATATATGCGAAACGCGAAGAAACTTCACGCTGCACAACTACAGGGCACTGACCACATACCCTGCAAATTTCATAATTGTCCATACAATATTAACCAAGATCCAGCCCGGACAAGTCCCAATTCATGGAGATTTCAGGAACAAAGGGCCATAACTCTTGAAAATATAGGCGGAACGGGGAGAAACTTTACGCTGCACAACTGTGGGGCACTGACCACATGTCATGCAAATTTCATACTTGTTCATACAATATTAACCAAGATCCAGCCCAGACAAATCCCATTCACAGAGGTTTCAGAAAAAGGGCCATAACTCTTGAAAATGATACCGGAACTCGGAAAAAACTCTACGCTGCACAACTATGAGCCACTGGCCACATTCCATGCAAGTTTCAATCCTGTCCATCAATTATTAACCGAGATATCGCGCGGACAAGAAATTCGGACGGTCAGACGGACGGACGGACGGACAGACGGACGGACAAAGCGATCGCTATATGCCCCCCCTCTAGTTAGAGGGGGGGCATAATGATAAATATAGCAGCGAGCTGCAATCCTCGGGTTGCAAGCACATATCGCAGGCAGTGAACCAACAGCAGTAGTTTTAGAACTGGAAGCCACCCTATTTGGCAAAACGTTATTTGCTTCCTTTTAGATCTAACCTACATAGTTACCACTGAAGAACAATCCGTGAATTCGCAAATTTGGGTCATTTACATGTGAGAATATCGGGGAAACTGTTAAAGCTACGTTGAAATGGTTGACATATTTCCGAAAGAGCTGTTCCTGGACAATATAATGCAGCAAACTGCAAGACTGTACATGTACCACCTATAGTTCCAGAGTTATAGTCCCTAAGATATGTGTTCAGTTTCTGACAAAATTCAACATGACGGCCAAACCACGTGACCTACGAGCAAAACTTTTGCATATTCGTGATCGTCATATCAGATTGCATATATGTAGTCACTTTCTCCGTCCAAATCCGTTATTTGAAAATCCGACAATTTTGATTGGTCAATGGCGGCCATTTTAATTTACGTAGCAAAATTTCAAATAGGAATCTGTGAGCTCCAGATCCATTAATCATGTGTACCAAGTTTCGAGTCAATCGCCTCAGTCGTTCCACAGAAATATACGTTGAAAGGTTTAGGGTAAATCCAAGATGGCCGCCAAAGTATCCGACCAATCGGCTTCTTATTTGGGTATTCATTACATCTAATGGGCTCAAGCACCACGAATCTACTATATTCAGCATCAGTGTGTCCAATAACACACATATAGTCACTTCCGCTATAGAAATCTGTTACATGAAAATCCCATAATTGACCGATTTTGGCGAATTTCGATGGAGAATAACGGGAAAACTATTGCAGCTAGGCGGAAACCGTTGACATATTTCCGAAAGAGCTGTTCCTGGACAATATAATGCAGCAAACTGCAAGACTGTACCACCTATAGTTCCAAAGTTATAGTCCCTAAAAGATTTGTTCAGTTTCTGACAAAATTCAACATGACGGCCAAACCACGTGACCTAAGAGCAAACTTTTTGCATATTCGTGATCGCCATATCGGAATGCATATATGTAGCCACTTTGCCCGTCCAAATCCGTCAGTTGAAAAACCGACAATTTTGATTGGTCAATGGTGGCCATTTTAATTTACGGAACAACTTTTCAAATTATAATTTGGGAGCCCCAGATTCATCGACCATGTGTGTCAAGTTTCGAGGCAATCGGTCCAGTGGTTCCAGAGGAGAAGATTTTGGAAGGTTTAAGGATAAATCCAAGATGGCCGCCAAAGCATCTGACCAATCGGCTTCTTATTTGGGTATTCATTAGATTTAAAAGGCTCAAGCACCATGAATCTACTATATTCAGCATCAGTGTGTCCAATAACACACATATAGTCACTTCCGCTATAGAAATCTGTTACATGAAAATCCCGTAATTGACCAATTTATGCGAATTTCGATGAAGAATAACGGGAAAACTATTGCAGCTAGGCGGAAACCGTTGACATACTTCCGAAAGAGGACAATATAATGCTCCAGGACAATATAATGCAACAAACTGCAAGGCTGTGCCTCCCTTAGTTCCAGAGTTATAGCCTGTACAATATGTGCTCCGTTTTTGACAAAATTGAAGATGGCGGCCAAACCACGTGACCGAGGACCAAATTTTTTGCATATTCCTGATCGCCATATCGCACTGCATATATGTAGTCACTTTCTCCGTCCAAATCCGTTATTTGAAAATCCGACAATTTTGATTGGTCAATGGCGGCCATTTTGTTTTACGGAGCAAAATTTCAGAGTTGAGAGTTCCAGATCCATCGAACATGTGTGCCAAGTTTCGAGGCAATCGGTCCAGTGGTTCCAGAGAAGAAGATCTTGAAAGGTTTTAGGAAAAATCCAAGATGGCCGCCAAACCATCTGACCAATCGGCTTCTTCTTTTAATATGCATTAGATTTACATTCCCCAATACCTATGTGAAGTTTCGACTTCATCGGTTGAACGGCGGCCAGGGTACAGTTGACACAAAATCCGGCGGAATCATACATTACCAATAACAATAGGTTTGCACGCCTGTGGCTTGCAACCCTAATAATGCTAATTTGACAATTTTGATTCCTCTATAGCGGCAAAACTATTGAACCTACGTAAAAATGGTAGACATACATCTGAAAGAGCTGCTCCTGGACAATATAATACAACAAACTATAAGGCTGTACCTATCGTAGTTCCAGAGATATAGGCTCTACAAGATGTGCTCCGTTTCTGACAAAATTCAAGATGGCGGCCAAACCACGTGACCGAGGACCAACATTTTTGCATATTCGTGATCGCCATATCGCATTGCATATATGTAGTCACTTTCTCCGTCCAAATCCGTTATTTGAAAATCCGACAATTTTGATTGGTCAATGGCGGCCATTATGTTTTACGGAGCAAAATTTCAAATAGAATTTTTGAGAGTTCCATATCCATCGAACATGTGTGCCAAGTTTCGAGGCAATCGGTCCAGTGGTTCCAGAGAAGAAGATCTTGAAAGGTTTTAGGAAAAATCCAAGATGGCCGCCGAACCATCTGAACAATCGGCTTCTTCTTTTAATATGCATTAGATCTCACATTCCCCAATACCTATGTGAAGTTTCGACTTCATCGGTTAAATGGCGGCCAGGGTACAGTTGACACAAAATCCGGCGGAATCATACATTACAATAGGTTTGCACGCCTGTGGCTTGCAACCCTAAATATTAACTTTTTGACACCCCATTTGGTTGGGGTATTTAAGTTGAAATATATAAAACTCGTATTAAATTGTTGATTGTATTGTATTACAGGAAATTTGTGGCTGGTTTGACGTTTAGACACCCATGTTGCTCTGGCAAACTTGCAATCAGCTTCGACTGTTATGCAGATCTCTGATTGAGTGATGGGTCACTCAACCATTAAGAATCATAGAAACACACCAAATGAAATAGACATATTTACTAGAAGTTGACAACTTCAGATAGGCAGTGGAAAGTTACATCTAATGTTTTCATTCAGTCAAGGCATGTAATTTCATGTCAATGTAAGATATCTTGGTGAACTATTGTGAAATCTTTTGTAACATAATTGTCAGAAAAACTATTGTTATCCAATGTTGAATTGGTAAGACTTGAAAAAAAACAAACTTGTGTGCTTGCCTCTTGAGAGCCTTTTTCAGATAGGAGCTTCAACCTGTAACCATCTGGGTCATCTATACGCAGTAAGACTGACCCTGGGATCGTGTGTGTCCTTTAACAGCCTACTTTCCACAACTGCAAGAGGGAATTTCCAGAAATCAATGCCACGTGACTTCGTCAGCCAAAGTCTACTGACATAACCCCAACGTAACCGGTTACCCGCCATTTTGAGTCATGTGATGTCCTACTTGTTCAAAATTATAGATCTACTACATCTCTTGGATGATACAGAAGTTGCTCATACCTATATATTCAAGCCTTTTCTTCGCCGGATGAAGGCCGAACAGAATATGGTGAAATACCCGGATATCGCTCCGCGATAATGGAGACACATGATTCGCAAACCATCGACTTATGAATGGGGAGGTGTACGCAAATGATAGGAGCTTGTGAACTAGTGAAGGGAGGTAACTGGAACAATATTATCTTCCTGGACAAAAAATTTACCATTTATTGAATTTTATGTATTAATTTTGCAAATAACTTTCAAAAGTCGAAATCAAATTATCACATTTATCTACTCCAAGACAATTGTGGATACATTTGAAAGAAAGATTTCTAATTTAACTATTATTCAAATTTGGTTTAAAAAAACTACCCAATTCCTAGGATGAGATTTTAACCAACATAAACATTGTCAGATATTATATTTGCACCCGTTTAGTGTGATCATCATGGAAATGATCCAGAACTTTTTGACACCCCATTTGATGGGGTAAGTACATGTAAATACAACAATATGAGTTCCTTCAACCCCTTGCTTCCCTCAAATGGATTTGAAAAAATACAGGTGCTCATTATAAGGTGAAATCGCCCTTTGTGTCTGCTGATACACAAATTGAATGGGACAGTCCTGAGATAGAAGAGGGATTTATAAATCTCGTCTTAAAAATGTTCCTACAGTTTGTTTAGACGGTGTAACTCATAGGTAAACAATGAATATATTAGAGCTTTAAAGGAACAATTTAGAAACCTGGCACAGGCATACATATACATTTTTCAAAAGTGGAAGGCACGGGCACAGGGATTTATAAATCTCTTATCTTAAAAATGTTCCTAAAATCTCTTTGAATTTTGTGATATACATGTATTGCAGTGATAGTTTAATTCTTCGAAGTTCTAAAGGAAATTCATCTGCTGCGTCACATTGACCTTTGACCGGACCCAAGTTTTGGTACAATATGACACATCATCTTCCCTCAAATGTACCAATGGACTATAAAAAAATCAGATTTTTATGAATTTCATGATTTTGGGGGTCACAGTGACCTTGACGTTCGGCCTTGACCTACATTTCAGTACATGACACATCATGTCCACGTAATGTAACTACTGACACCAAAAAAAATTTTTTTTTAAAGATTTCTTGATTCTGGGGTCACAATGACCTTGACTATTGACCTTGACCTAAATTTTGGTACATGACAAACCGTCTCCCCGTAATTTCTCAATGGACACAAAAAAATCATGACTTTTAACAATTTCATGATTTTGGTGTCACAGTGACCTTGACCTTTGACCTTGAACTACATTTTGGTATGAGACACATCGTGTCCCCCTAATGTATCGACTGACACAAAAATGTTATTTTTAATAATTTCCTGGTGTTGAGGTCAGTGACCTTGACTTAATTTTTCGTATGTGACACTTCATTTCCCCCTATTAAATCCACTCACAAAAAATAGTATTTTTTAATGATTTCCTGATTTTTATGTCACACTGTCCTTGGACCTTGATTTTGGGGTCACAGTAATCTTGACTATTTGACCTGGATCTAAATTTTTGTACATGACAAAACGGCTCCCATTTCACGATTTTGGGGTCACAGTGACCTTGAACTTTGACCTTGACCTACATTTTGGTAGATGCCACTTCATTTCTCCCTATTGAATCCACTCACAAAAAATTCACTGACCTTTGACCTCTGACCACGACCTACATTTAAGCAACACATCATTCCCCCCTAGGGCATCCACTCACCAAAAATTAGAATGATTTCCTGAATTTAGGCAAGTGACCATTGACCTCTGACCTCGACTTTTGGTACGTGACACATCATCTCCACCTAGCATATCCACTCACACAAAATTTCAACTGTGGATAGAAAAAGTTCACAGATATAGACCGGAAACAAACACTTAAATGATTTCCTGTTTTTTTAGGCCAGTTACCTTTGACCTCGACCTTCATTTCGGTATGCGATACATTGTCTCCCTGTAGAGTATCCACTCACCAGAAATTGGAACAGTAGATATAGACCGGACACGAGAGACGGACAGACGGATGGAAACGGCCATCATATAATACGTCCGCCTTTTGGCGAGCATATAAAAAGGTATGCAGGATTTTTTATCTCTTTATGTGACTAGGTCAAGTGAGCAAGTCTGTTTTCTGACCTGCGTAATTCTGAATTTAGTTGGTGTCACATACAAGAGTTCTGAAGATGGCTACCGATTTTGCTTTTGTTTGAAAGATCCAGCTCAATTAATTGTTGTTGTTGTTGTTGTTGTTGCCATTTATGGAAATAAAAGGGGCTTGAAAGACAAAACAAATGGTTAGGAAAGTTGACAAATATGTATTCTATCCATACGAATGCGAACGGTAGGCCACATTGGCTTTTTCAAGCAGAAATCTGCTCAACCTGATCCAGAGCCAAAATTTTATGATATGAATTTTTAGTTCTGCAGTTAAACCCTACAGTGTCAATATCATAAAATTAAAGTGAACGTAAAGGCTGAGGCAACATGCACTCTGTGGGAAAGAACTACAATGAAAGTATCAAACAACAGCAAGAAATATTTTTGGGGATTTTTTTTGCACCGAGTAGGAATGAAATTATCTCTGTTGTATTATATTGTTCCCCGGCAGCAGCCATGTTGGCTATCCCACCTCAGAGCAGTGACGTCGTATCACCTTGGGAGCTCTCTACTTCGTGGAGTTAGAAAGCGCAGTAAGCATGTAAACATGTTATCGAATACCCAGATTTCAACACTTTGTATAATATGCCTATCTCGCAGTGTCTCTGTCCCACCAAACGGTAATAAAACTATTTTTACCTCACTTAAAAGTTCAGAACTTCCACACTCTGACGTTTCTGAATCGATGTTGTTGATCTCAGTGTCTCTTTGATCTACGATGCGACAATTCTGTTGGGATTGCATCTTCTTTAATTTCCTTCGCCTCCTGGCTCTCCTGCTGGCCGTCAACATCAGCCTTCCGTAGAGGTCAGGTTGAAAACATTCGGCTTTAAAATAGACCGAAAACAGCACATATTTCTCGGTTGGAGTGCAGTCCAGTCTGCCGATGTTGTGCAGCCACTGTTCAAGAAGATCCGTCTTCCCTAACGAAAATCTGTGTAATGATAACATATCCGACTGTAGCGGTATAGCAGAGGAGAACCCGAGACGGATGTATTTTGCTTGCCATCACTGCGCCCTGACAAGTTTCAGCTCGGTAAACACTTGCTGGAGACACGCAACACAGTCAAAACACGCTTGAAACAACCGAGTCCTCCACCTCCACCATTACAATTCGTGTTACAGCAAAGCTACAACAAAGTGATACTACGTCACAGGAAAATATCACGTGCTACAAGGAAGCGTTTTCATTGGCGCAAGGCTACTTAATAGACGAACATGGCCGACCCCAGTTGATTGTTGCACCAGTCAATTATTCCGGTGTTTGGAATTATTTTTTCGGAAGAGAAAAAATCACAAAAAATATTTGTTGTTGCCAACTGATACTTTTAATATTTTCGAATTATTTTCCTATTTACCACACAAATTCAGACATTTATCGTTTCATAATATTTTCTTAGATAGCAGTTAAACTGTGGTAGATTCAATATTATTTTGAACAATTTGAACCCCAAAATAAAAAAAGAGAATTACATGTACTGTGGAACTTCCCAGCTTCACAATAGCTCCAATAAAGGGAGGTAACTGGAACATCTTCCTTTGCTGTGTCAAGTTTGTGAAAAAACATTTACAATTTAAAAAAAATTATCATTTAGTTTTGCAAATATCTTTCATGTGTCAAAACCACAATGATAAGGCATATCTATTCTAATTGAAAAATGGAAGACAGTTGCGAAAATATCTGAAAGCAAATTTTCTAATGTGACTATTACTCAAATATACTATAAAACTGCCCAATTCTTAGGATAAGATAATAGCCAACATAAAGAATTTGTCAGACATTCAACGTACACAAATCATACAATAATAAAATTTATGTTAACTTTTTGACACCCCATTTTGTTTGGGGTAAGCGAATTAAACAAAATGAGTCCTCCCTTTACAAATACCCTATTTCTTTGAATTTTTAGAGCAGTATTTTTAGACTTACAAGTAGATAAAAAAATGTCTTCTGAGGCTAATACTGTGGCATGGATATGTTATTCAGGCCAAAATTAGAAGTGTGTTTGTGTTAACAAGGGAAGTGAAGGGAAAAATGTTGGGTCGGTGGGTCACATTCTAACTGTTTTTTATTAATTTTTTTTTTTTTTTTTTTGGTCAATTAAAATTCCCCGATAATTTGTTCTCCTTATTTGCATCCAATGACATGCAGATCGACTCGCTCATACCAAAAAGCAGTGTTTAAAGTGATCGTAAACACTCAAGTCAAGTTTTAATCAAATGAAAGACCATTGCAAACAGTGTGGGAAAATATTTATTGTAATTTGTTACGATTTTATTGCACAGAGTAAACTGAAAATAAAGCATGGTATTCTATGGTGGTCTGTTGCAATCATATCTACACTAGGTCCAGTGACGTCACGCTACCTTAACTCTTTCCCTCTTAGACTTGTGGGAAATTTTCTCTATCTGACCCATAATAGGTTTGTAATGGCGTAGGTCTTCAACTCATGGACACATTTCAATTTTCATACTTCTCCAGCGATGTAAAATATCCCGTTTTATGTCCCATGTCATGTGGAGAAATATTTACCAATGGTCTCCCATAGACCCATTCTCCGTAATTCGTTCACGTTTTGTATCAACATCAGCAACATTTATTCTAAAAATAAGTAATCTTGTGAGAAAATGTGTTGTATTTGCTTTCCGTCTGTTGGAAATCATGAAAAAAGCGAAGAATTTGTTGCATTTTAGCTGCGTTTTGCAGCGTTCTGTTGTTCTTGTTCCACTGCCATTCCTAGGTTGTCGTATACCTTTCTAAAGCTAATTCTTCGTAGATTCCGGATTTGACAGAGACATAACGAGATAGCAGGTTTTGAACGAGCCAAAACTGGAAAATCCCATATACTTCCTTTAAGGAGACTGAAGACGGTAACCTATATTTAGAAGGTGAAAATAAAACAGCATCACTGATTGGCCAAGGCTGACAAACTTTTTCATCACGCCCGGCGTGATTGGAGTACACTGTTTGCACGTGGTCGCCATGGCCACTGCAGCGTCAGCAAAAGCCAAAAAAGAATGGCGCATTAACATTTTATAACGGAGATGAACAGGTCCCAGGAAATTATGTAAAATAAACTCAGATGGGCAAATTTGACGAGTTGGTCATCAAGGTTAGATACTTCGGTAGTTTGTGCCCGCATTACGTAAAATATTCAGGAATTTGGAAGTAGATTTTACTATTTTTCGCACGTTTGTCTTGGAACACACAAAATAAATTTGATGTCAAAACGCGCATTTTCCATCGATTATTTCTGTTTCTCTCTCGATTTCATTTTACCCTTATCATAAAACATACCAACTGTCCATATAGTCAGATTCATTGGAATTTTGGCTTTCTGAAAACGTATAGTTTTAATTTGGTGTTATTCAAAGTAAACGCCAAAAATTGCAAGAATAATCGACCACATGGGAACACAAAAAATATTTGTTGCTGCCAACTGATACTTTCAATATAGTTCTTCCACATAGCGTGTGTGTTGTCACAGCCTTTACGTTCACTTTAAATGTCATTTTTAGTTTGTTAAACGACATGTGTACCTGGTATTAGTATTGAATTATATATACTAGACAAGTGGAATTCTGATATTTTCGAATTATTTTCCTATTTACCACACAAATTTAGACATTTATCGTTTCATAATATTTTTTACTAGTGACTCGTCAAAATCCGTCTTCATGAGTTAGGCGAACACTCGTCAAAACACGCTACATGAGGATCTACACAAGTTGTCAAAACCCGCTTATATGAGAGAACTTTGTATGCACTTTCCAATGCTTGATTCAAGCTTAAGGTGTGTATACTTTGAGTTTCAACACAGACTCACTGTTCCAATGTGCATGTTTCGCCAAAATCTGTGTCAAGTCAATTTGAATCTTGCATTTAATTTCCCCAATTTTGGTGAAACATGCACATTGGAACAGTGTCTGTGTTGAAACTCAAAGTATACACACCTTAAGCTTAAATCAAGCATTAGAAAATCCACACACAGTTTGAAATATATGTACTAAGGCAGTGCGGTACGTGTCACTGGATGTAGATATGATTGCAACAGACCACCATAGACTCCCATGATCTATTTGCAGTTTAGTCTGTGTAATAAATGTAATGGTATACCTTGATCAAAGGCAACCAAAATTACTAACAGCATCTCAGTTTTTTAACATTTTAACTGAGATGAAATGACGAAAATTGATTTCTTACAACTTTTTAAATAAGGCCAGATTTTTTTATTCTCTTGGTTTACGGATCCGCCGACCCCAAAAAACGGGTTTACTGAAAAAAAAAATAATTTCCAAATGGTTCTTTTTTTTTCTCTGCTGACTACATTTTCCCGTCAATGAGAAAAAAAATCCGGAGAACTCTGGCAAAATTCTGTGTGGAAACCGCTCTCCACGAGGGAAGACAACTCTTCCGCCAACTCTTCCGCCACTTGGTGGCGCTGTCCTAAATACTCCCTGCAAAGTGTTGTTATCGCCATTCTGTGCACAAATGTATAGCTTCCTAGGCATTCCCAGTGTTTGGAGAGTTCCTTGACTTACTTATACGGGACATGGCGATAATGGCGAGAGCTAATGTCAGATTCGTCGGATGAATTATATTTATATCCTATCGTAGCTTTCGTAATATTAGCCATCCATTGTAACTATGGCGAGATTGGGAAAGCCCAGGGCCTGGGGAATCAGCTTTCCAACGTGACCTAGATCATGAAAAATAACCGCTGGAAAGCGGAGATGCACGCCTTCAAATATGACCAAAAACAACCCCTCAAACTCTTCGCAATTTCGCGAAGTCTCTCATCTGGAAGCTGCGTTTATTCTGACAAATGTCCACGAATAAATGAGTATTCATCTGTTATTTCTGGGAATTGTAATCAAAGAAATATTTGCTCACAATCTTCGGAAATTACGTAGGTTTGTGCTTTTTTTTTTTAAGTGGTTGTTCATCGAAACATCCGACGATTGCAGTATCATTTTGCAAATTTCGAACATGTCGGTGAGTTTACCGATTTTTATTTGGAATAAAACTACATTTCTTGAGGAAAATAATACACACACATAGTTTTTGTTGAAATATATTATTTAATACGAAGCTGCGCATCTGAAAACCCCTCGTCTCTGGGCGCCAGCCATTCATAATGTATTCAATTTGAAGCAAGACTTCAGGAACACCAAGCAGTCAAGTGACAAATATACAGATTGTGAAAAAATTTGCCATTAGAAATGGCCTCTAAGGTTTATGTCCAATCAGAGAAGTCGGTATTCATTACATAAGTCTGTTGATGCATCGATGATGTATACCAAATTTTGTCAGAGCATTTGAAAATTATCAGAGATAGAGATCATTAATGATTTCGCATAAATTAAAGATGGCCGCCCATCCTTCCCACCACTCAGAGAAACTGATGTGGTTATTCATTGCAAGTGTCTTGATACATGGATGCTGTATACCAAGTTTCATATAGAACACTGAAATGGTATCAAAGATATACATCATCAAAGATTTTGCATAAATTACAGATGGCCACCAAGGTTTCCGCCCAATCAGAAACACCAGAACTGCCATTTATCGTAAGTCTATTGATGCATCGATGATATATGCCAAATTTTACATCGAGCACTCGAACGGTATCAGAGATAGAGATCATTAAAGGTGAACTGAAAAGCTTTCCAATGTTCTGTTAAAATGTCATAAACAAGAACTTCTATAGTTGTTACAATTATGTGTGGTAATAGTTCTGTGGGTCATTGTTTTATTTTGGGTATATGAGAAGTCAAAACTTATACCGAGAGCCAGAACTTTTAAAAACGTCATCGCTTGCCTCCCGTTGTTTTTGGAACGTCATGACGTTATAGTGGCCCTCGTTCATTCATCCGACGTAGTATGACGTCACATTTGAATAAAACTTGAATGAAGGGGACCACTATAACGTCATAACGTTCCACAAATCAAGAGAGACAAGCGATGCAAGTTTTCAAAACGGATTTATAACAGGATAACTTAAATATTGCTATTAGTACAATTTTGCGAACTATATTTGTCCCAAAAACGTATAAAAGTTATGTCACATTAGACAAGATATATATAAGCAACAATTTAGATAAAATTAAAAGCTTTGCAGTTCACCTTTAATGATTTCGCATAAATTAAAGATGGCCGCCCATCCTTCCTGCCACTCAGAGGAACTGATGTGGTTATACATTGCAGGTCTCTTGATACATCGATGCTGTATACCAAGTTTCGTATAGAACACTTGAATGGTATCAAAGATATATATCATTAAAGATTTTGCATAAATTAAAGATGGCCGCCAAGGTTTCCACCGAATCAGGGAAACTGGTTTGGTCATTCCTTTGAAGTTTCTTGATGCATCGATGATCTATACCAAGTTCACACACGGAACAGTGAAATGGTACCTAAGATACACAAGATTAATGATTTCGCATAAATTGAATATGGCCGCCAAAGTTTCCCACCAATCAGGTCCAGATTCAATAGGGTTCTGCGTCACGCGCATACGGATGTGCACTGCAAGTTTGGTGTGCCTAGGGTAAGTCGTTCTGAAGATATCTTGGTAACGAGAAAGGTGTGACGGACGGACGGACAGACGGACAGACGTACATGACGACGACAATACCCTTCGGCCAAATTTTGGCCGAGGGGTAAAAAGGACATAAAGCAATAAGTTTCAGAATGTCTGGGATCTGAAATGCAGACAAAAACACATGCACGCCTTCTGTTTTGGAGATAATTATTCGACTTTACGGACTGCCCTGAGCTGGAAGCAGTGGGGTTCAAGCCAAGAAAACTATCTGGGGCTGACAGCTAAGATAAGCTGCAGTACTAAATGAGCTAATAGACGACGGCTGAATAATGAATGATGGACCAGACGCTTGTAATTCCTGCGAAGATTCTGCAGTCATTTGGCAAGCGGTATGTGTTTGTGCGAGCCCACAAGGAGACTGAGAAAAACCCGTCCACGCAAATATAAATGTCTTTGATATTCTTAGGAGTGCATAGAAGCAATAAGATCTTCTTCCGAAGTCAAGGTTGTATATAGATCAAAAAGTTATCAAAGCGGGAGGTTATCAAAACGGTCAAATATTCGAATAGTATATATATTTTGCCAAAATTGAATTTTCAATGATGAACCGGTAACCAAAAGTGTTCTACACGAATTTTTCGAAACCTGTTCAATCATCAATAGTAATATGTGATATGAATTTCATTATTCAAGACATTTTCAACGTGGCATATACAAATTTATACAAGGCTAGTTCAGTTTTACGATTTTTAATCTCAACCCTTGGGCATAGGGATATTGTCTTTGTTAAGTACATCTGTCCACCTGTCTAATATTAACCTGTCTGGTCTGGCCTAGCCTATGACAGGTTTAAGAAAACTATTCTGTTTTGATTGTAGAAATTTTCCCAGTGACAGTGTCGTGTGAATGTTTCAGGAATATAATAAGAGACAGATTCCGTCCAACAAATCACTTTCCATCCCGTTTTCTTGTTTTATGGGTTAACAATGCAAGCTTTTATCACTGATCAGACATTCAGCAGGCAGCTGTCCTGCATACTAGATACCGGCCATGATTTTACTTCAACATTTAAAAATCTAATTTTGTTGTGCTCATTTTTTTTAGGGAGATTTTTTTTTTTTTTTTTTTCCGACCGACCGACCCAAATTTTTGGGGCCTTCAATCCGTAAATCAAGAAATAAAAAAAAAGTGGACTAAAAGTTGAACAAATAAAAAACTAAGCCAAACTTATAAAAATTAAGGAGCTATTGACTTTACTATGTTTTATTATTCACATCGTTATATTGAATATGGCATATACTTACACAAGTACCACAGTTACACTTTAACACATATATTTACCAGTACATATCTCTGATTTGTTATTTATTCTAAAATATAGTGCTTGTAGAGATCTTAACTAACAACTGTACCATGAAATTTGAATAAAGCATTGAGTTGATGGCACATGAAATCCATATGGGATTATAAGCGGCCCTTAAACCACAGATTTTCAAACAAGTATATACATGTATAATCACAGAAGATTATCTCAAAACTGGCCATTAAATTTGGTTGAAGTATAAGTAAATATCACAGATTATAGTTTTCATTTGATTAACTTCTTCCTTCTTTGTTTCAACGTTTTTTCCTTTATTATCTAGATATTATAATGTTGTCAATGTCAAATATTTACTCATTATATTTCAACTTTGTTCATCACAGGGCAATTTTTGGTTACTTTGTATCGTAGTTGTCCAATGTTTCGAAACATTTTTGTAATCACAAGTTACATATAATATCTACTTTCTTTCCTTTGTTATGCTAATTTCTAATCTACTACTAGTTCGTTTATTTCTTATGCTATTTTTCATAACAAAAAAGTCACCCATTTCTGTTCATGACTTCATGGCTGTCTTTCTTTCTGTAAATGTTTGTGATGCTTTTTGACTGATATATTTAATTATTAATTGAATTATTAATTTATATTTTCAATGCTGGATGTCTTATTTTTGTTCTCTGTCAAATAATTTAATATAATTTCATCATCCTTATACCGTAACTAAGTTAAGCCTTCCATATTTTTTCTTTCTATCTACATGTATGTACATGTAAACTCTGTAACGTTTTTTTTTATTAAACTTTTTCCCAAAAGCTACCAAACAATATAAATCTCTGCTCATCCTCAACTGGATTCTAAACTCGGGTAGTTTCACATTTTTTTTTGTTTTTAGATACATGTAGCATTGACTGGGATTATTTAAATTATATTACCGGTATATTAGCAGTGATAGACTACATGTATGTAATATTTTGAACCCCTAATAATATATTAAAGCCAACTATCTACTTGTAAACATAGGTACCTGCTTTCAAGAATCAATCAACTTTAACATTGGAGTGAACCAAACTTCCAACAAAAGGATCAGCTAAGCATCACTTTTACTATAGCCAGCACAGCCCTACAAATACCTAGTAAAGGGAGGTAACTGAAAACAGTTCCTTTGCTTTTCCAAGTTTGTGACAAAAATTTGGCAATTGATTGAATTTTATATATTTATTTTTCAAAGTAACTTCCAAGAGTTAAGTTCACAATGATCACATTGATCTACTACAATTGAAAATGAAGGAAAATTGTGGAAATACTTGTAGGCAATATTTCTGATAAACCATTCATGAAATTTAATAATTAAACTGCCCAATTCTTACGACAGATTTTACTCTGTATAAAGGTGGTTGGATATACTGTAAAGATGTGCATATACGAAAAATATTATCCAACTTTTTGACACCCCACTTTGATTGGGGTAAATAATTCTAACATGGTTCAGATGTCAAAACATATGGAGATTATCACATGATAACCTTCATTCGTTTGTTGTGAACTGTTACAATCACGTGCCTAACTGGCGATGTCTCATTCATGTGACGCAGTGACACAAAGCTGAGCGACGATTGGTCCATTCAGGGCGGAGTTCACACAGCTGCAGCTCATGAACGGGCCTGCACCAGTCACAAAATTCTCGCATCAAAACGGGATAAGTTTGCAGAAAGTTTCCCATACCGCTTATGAAATGAGGAAATATTTATAATTGTGCATGTTAGAATGGAGTTAATGACCTTCTCAGTGATCATTATCGTGTAATAATTTTCCGATGTTTATTTTTAGACCTCGTAGCGGCTCGATTCTTTGATTGATGGTCTAAAACTAAAGATCGAAAAATTATAACACGATAATATTCACTAAGGCGGTCATTAACTCCTAAATCAAACAGCACCCTCCCTCAAATGCAGCCGATAGATGCACGTGAAATTATAATCCCTCTAATCATCCAATCACAGGAAGTGAAATTTCCCATAAAACCTATAGAGGTGATCAAATTTATTGGGACAGGAAGTTGACAAAATGGTACAAAACATTCAAAAAATCCATTAATTCTTTCTTCGTTATTTCAATAATTTTAGAGGGAGAACACATTTAAATTGTGGGTTACTGAAGTTTGATAGCAGGATTAAATTATGAGGAGGATAGCCTTAACTGTTATGCTGCTAAATTCTTTTGTATGATGTACGAGGAGAAATGCTGACTTTTTTTTTTTAAATCCGGATTTCATGAACGAAAATATTATTTAATTTCGTTTGCTGGTGACTGGCCTAACATATCAATGTATCCCAACTTGTTTAGTCAATGCTATTCGACCGCCTTTTATAGCAAAATCGACGATGTTGTCAGCGTAAATAAAATTTATTTGAAGAGACTACAGTATTTTGGTAGAATTGCGGTTGAAAATGGCGAATTATGAGGAATTACAGCGGAAAATCTTGGTTTTTCAGCTGCCTTTCTCCCTGGTCTTTTCCGAGTTTTCGTCCGCCATTTCGGGCGTATGACGTCTCATTGGAAAGGGAATTCCTTGTAGTTTCTGATTGAAGGCGTGATTTCGACCGATGGCCAATCAAACAGACGATAACATCGCAAAACTGCAAGGGGGTGTTTTCCCGTTTCTCTAGTAACGCTAACAGCCGATCCTATGTCGGTAACCTTGATTGGACAAGCGTGGTAACGTGACCTACATCGTGACCTACATCGAAGCGCTCATTGGCCAGAGCCCTTGAACTGGGGGTGAACTGGGTCAAGCTGATCTGAGGGAGACGCCATTTTATCTCCTTGCGACGAAATTACGTGGCCCAGAAGCTCGACAGAAATTTGAAAATAAAGTTTGTTTAGCGGATTTCATCGAAACCCACACTTTGGAAATATAAACTGAGCTTCTGTACTTCAACTATACCAAAGAATCATATATTTTGAAGGGGTTTTCTGTGAGTATTTTATATTTTCTGGGTGGCTTCTCGACAACGTTTTATGGAAATCTCCGTTGGTGTTTTTCTAGTTTTCAATTTTATTTCTTCCTCCCGACTTCGTTATTCTGAGACAGAATATCAAGTTTACATCCAAGAAATCAAATCAGTCTTAGCTAACAATATATGTATGGTTTTTATCGAGTTTCATGCTTGGTAAATTTGAAAAAAAAAGCGATTCCAGAAAGGTACCTCGCTGTACTCGCATTGACAGAAGCAAAGGCAAGCCACTATTGCGGCTCGTCGCATTTTTCGTATAGAAAGACGAGAGCCGTATGAACGGCTCGCCGCAGCGTAACAGTTAAGTAACATGATCTCTCTATGTGATCAATTAGAGATATACATGTACACACTATGCAGTCAGTTTACATGTGCAGTTTATTGGGTGTCAGCAAGTGGATGATGACTGCTCACACTCTATCTGATTAAAATGAAACTCAGAAACCGATTCTCTGACTGATTCTATAATGTGTAGTATTGATAGACTTAACTCAAACTCCATTGTATCAGCAGTGATAGATTATCATGAAATATTAAGGCCAGGTATATACATGTACAAGATAAGTTGATACTTTAAGAATTAATCAACTTTAACATTGGCTGATTGTGAACTTTGAACACAAGAATCAGCCATAATCATATTCAGATGCTTCATAATCCATCCAAAAATCGTTTTTCTTTTGGACAGGAATCACTGCACAGCACTACATTACCCAGCAAAGGGAGGTAACTGAAAAATCATCTTCCTTTGCTTTTCATATTTGTGACAAAATTTGAGAATTCATTTAATTTTATATATTTGTTTTGCAAATATTTTCCAAGAGTCAAAATTACAATGATCACATCAATCCATTTCAACTGAAAATGAAAGACAATTGTGAAAATAACTGAAGGCAACATTTCTGATGTGACTGTTAATCAAATATAACCATTGAACTGTCCCATTCCTAGGATAAGACTTTAGCATTCATAAACATTGTCGGATACAAATTTAATCTGAATATTTAACAAAAATGTATCAACTTTTTGACACCCCATTTGGTTGGGGTAATCCAAAAATATGGAGGTGTACACCTCAAGTTGAGGTGTAGTCGAGGTGTACCTGAGGTGTACACCTCAACCTGAGGTGTAGTTGAGGTGTACCTGAGGTGTACACCTCATTTTCTTTTTGAAGGTGTATACACCTCAAGTACACCTCATGGACTTTGAAAAAATATTTTTGTATTTACCTACACCTCAAGTACACCTTATGAACTTTGCCAAAATATGCATGTACCTCAAGTACACCTCTGGAACTTTGTCAAAATATATGTGTAATCTACCTACACCTCAAGTACGCCTCATGGACTTTGTCAAAAATGGATATGTTATATACTACACCTCAAGTACATCTTATGGACTTTGCCAAACTATGCATGTACCTCAAGTACACCTCTGGGACTGTCAAAATATACTTGTAATTTGTGTACACCTCAAGACCTTGGCTTCCCCACTGCCCATCAACATGATCAACTAAATGTTTTATTTATATTTTAAAGTACATTTCTTAGTTCATTTAAGCGCTATACCGGTATTTTAAAATAGATCAATAAATGGGTTGGCTAACTGTAAATCTCCTACACCCTCTATGAATAAAAGAACCACTTGACAGGTCATACCTTGTTTTCCAGTTTACAATACATAAAATCTACTTCTGCTATTTCTTGTGTCACCTGCATATACATTCTCAGCTGGAGCTCTTGATTAATTATTTTCTTAATACTTTTTAACTCTATGTCTCAGTTGGATGTTCCTGCCTTAGTCTAATATTCTATTGTAACATACACCAATTCAGTCTGACAGTTTGAAATAAGTACAGCCCTTGTTTAATTAACAAATAATAATTAACAGTGAGTGATACCTCATAAACTTATATACTTGTAATTTACCTACACCTCAAGTACATCTCATGGACTTTGCTAAAATATGCATGTATAAAAGTATACAAGTATGTACTTATACCTCATAATTTATCTACATCTCAAGTATTTCCTACACTCCACCGTAGCAAGCTTGGCATGAACATAAGATACAGTTATCCACCTACACCCAAGATATATGGTGGACTTGGTGGAAAGGTTTGTCATGAAATTGAGCATAATCTACCATACACTTATTGTAAATAATTGCCAGCACAATCTTTTATTCATACTCGCTAATTACTCGTTTTGTATCCCAAAATAATGAAAATACTGTTATACGATCACTTTCTAAATGATAAAATATATACATACTCGCTAAATAGACAAAATATTGCTGAACATGGCATTAAATTTAATTTTTTCTTTACATGTCTATGCTGGATCATCATTCTGGCATGAATGTTACTTTAAATTACCTAAACCTCAAGTACACCTCATTGACTTTGTCAAAAAAACATGTACCTCACTTTTAAATTACCTACGTACACCTCAAGTACACCTCCTGAACTTCTAAACAACATGAAAAATGTTATGTAAACTCAATTTTATTTTATTTTTATTATTATTTTGACACCAGGACACTAATACATCAAACTAAAACCTGCTGTAACATTCTTCTCTTCAAATTATCATAGCAATCAGTTAATGGGCACTGTTGTATAATTTACAGAGAAACTATTGTTAATCTCATGCAAACTTTGGAACCTGTGGATATGTTGTCAACCATCCAGATATATTTCCAAAATGGATATGTTAACTATCACTTCCCAAATACATTGGTCCCTTGTATGCTTTTGCATTGGAATCCTCTGTGTGGCAATTGGGGCACTTGTGAGCCAATGTTGAAGCTCCTTTATAAGTGTGGTGCTACCATTTTCCGACATACACGGTCACCTTCCCCTACTTTCAAGTTTGGCTGCTCATATGTTAGTTGTAGGCTTTGTAGCAAAAAAATGCTGCAGCAAAGTTATTGTAGGAGGAGGATGGGGATCAATCTACTGAGCGGTGTTCACTAAAAAATGAGAATACAAATATGCCTGGTACCTATTTTCAATGGAGGTATGAATACATTTTTCAAAATTGGATATGCCTCAAGTACACCTCAGTTAGTACCTCAACTGAGGGGTACACCTCACTGAGGTGTACTAATTTGCATATTTCGATACTCCTCAACTACACCTCATCTACTCCTCAACTACACCTCATCTACTCCTCAAATACACCTCATAATATCTGAGGGTACACCTCACAGGTACACCTCAAGTACACCTCAAGTACACCTCAAAGCAGTAAGGGACGGTTCGAATGGGTCGTGTGAGGTATCCATGTGAAGCCTATGTAATGGAGCATCTGGTGGTGTGGATGTGGGGTAGAAATAGGGTCATTCTGCGCATGCGCAGTCTGGCCGTAATATAGAAGGCAGGCATTTTGGGGGGGTATGTGGGTGTGTGTTTGGGGTAGAGATAACCGCTTATTAACACAGGAGTAATTTCGAAGTGATTAAAAGGGTAGTGAGTCCCAGTTTATCGACTGTTAACAAATTGTTTCTTATTTGACATGTCCTAAAGCACATAAAAAACATAGTTTCGGTCTGTAGTAGGGGGGGTGCAAGGTGAGCCCTAGTAGCTCACGGACTAATTCCATGAATATTTCAGAAGCAGAATAAAAAAAAACATTTCTGAATACAGGGAAATTATTACGTAAATGATTTGACCACCACTGCATTTTATAATACGAAGCTGCGCATCTGAAAACCCCTCGGCTCTGGGCGCCAGCCATTCAGAATGTATTCAATTTAAAACAAGACTTCAGGAACACCAAGCAGTCAAGTAACAAATATACAGGTTATGAAAAATTTTGCCATTAGAAATGGCCTCAAACGTTTCCGTCCAATCAGAGAAACCGGTATTCATTACACAAGTCTGTTGATGCATCGACGATGTATACCAAATTTTACATCGAACATTTGAAAATTATCTGAGATAGAGATCCCTAATGATTTCGCATAAATTAAAGATGGCCGCCCATCCTTCCCACCACTCCGAGAAACTGATGTGGTTATTCATTGCAAGTTTCTTGATACATAGATTCTGTATACCAAGTTTCATATAGAACACTGAAATGGTATCAAAGATAAACATCATTAAAGATTTTGCATAAATTAAAGATGGCCACCAAGGTTTCCGCCCAAGCAGAAAAACCAGAACTGTCTATTGATACATCGATGATGCATGCCAAATTTTACAATGAGCACTTGAACCGGATCAGAGATATAGATCATTAATGATTTCGCATAAATTAAAGATGGCCGCCCATCCTTCCCGCCACTCAGAGGAACCGATGTGGTTATTCATTGCAAGTCTCTTGATACATGTACATCGATGCTGGATACCAAGTTTCATATAGAACACTGAAATGGTATCAAAGATATATATCATTGAAGATATTGCATAAATTAAAGATGGCCGCCAAGGCTCCACCCAATCAGAAACGCCAGAACTGTCATTTATCGTAAGTCTATTGATGCTTCGATGATATATACCAAATTTTACATCGAGCACTCGGACAGTATCAGAGATAGAGATCATTAATGATTTTGCATAAATTAAAGATGGCCGCCCATCCTTCCCGCCACTCAGAGGAACTGATGTGGCTATACATTGCAGATCTCTTGATACATCGATGTTGTATACCAAGTTTCGTATAGAACACTTGAATGGTATCAGAGATATATATCATTGAAGATTTTGCATAAATTAAAGATGGCCGCCAAGGTTTTCACCGAATCAGGGAAACTGGTTTGGTCATTCCTTTAAGTTTCTTGATGCATCGATGATCTATACCAAGTTTCACACTGAACAGAGAAATGGTACCTAAGATACACAAGATTAATGATTTCGCATAAATTAAATATGGCCGCCAAAGTTTCGAACCAATCAGGTCCAGATTCAATAGGGTTCTGGATCATGAGCATATGGATGTGCAGTGCAAGTTTGGGGTGCCTAGGGTAAGTCGTTCTAAAGATATCTTGGTAACAAGAAAGCTGTGATGGTTTCGCATAAATTAAAGATGGCTGCCAAAGTTTCTAACCAATCAGGTCCAGATTCAATAGGGTTCTGGGTCACAAGCATACGGATGTGCACTGCAAGTTTGGTGTGCCTAGGGTAAGTCGTTCTGAAGATATCTTGGTAACGAGAAAGGTGTGACGGACAGACGGACGGACGGACAGACGGACAGACGTACATGACGACGACAATACCCTTCGGCCAAATTTTGGCCGAGGGGTAAAAAGGACATAAAGCAATAAGTTTCAGAATGTCTGGGATCTGAAATGCAGACAAAAACACATGCACGCCTTCTGTTTTGGAGATAATTATTCGACTTTACGGACTGCCCTGAGCTGGAAGCAGTGGGGTTCAAGCCAAGAAAACTATCTGGGGCTGACAGCTAAGATAAGCTGCAGTACTGAATGAGCTAATAGACGACGGCTGAATAATGAATGATGGACCAGACGCTTATAATTCCTGCGAAGATTCTGCAGTCATTTGGCAAGCGGTATGTGTTTGTGCGAGCCCACAAGGAGACTGAGAAAAATCCGTCCACGCAAATATAAATGTCTTTGATATTCTTAGGAGTGCCTAGAAGCAATAAGATCTTCTTCCGAAGTCAAGGTTGTGTATAGATCAAAAAGTTATCAAAGCGGGAGGTTATCAAAACGGTCAAATATTCGAATAGCGTATATATTTTGCCAAAATTGAATTTTCAATGATGAACCGGTAACCAAAAGTGTTCTACACGAATTTTTCGAAACCTGTTCAATCATCAATAGTAATATGTGATATGAATTTCATTATTCAAGACATTTTCAAAGTGGCATATACAAATTTATACAAGGCTAGTTCAGTTTTACGATTTTTAATCTCAACCCTTGGGCATAGGGATATTGTCTTTGTTAAGTACGTCTGTCCACCTGTCTAATATTAACCTGTCTGGTCTGGCCTAGCCTATTACAGGTTTAAGTAAACTATTCTGTTTTGATTGTAGAAATTTTCCCAGTGACAGTGTCGTGTGAATGTTTCAGGAATATAATAAGAGACAGATTCCGTCCAACAAATCACTTTCCATCCCGTTTTCTTGTTTTATGGGTTAACAATGCAAGCTTTTATCACTGATCAGACATTCAGCAGGCAGCTGTCCTGCATACTAGATACCGGCCATGATTTTACTTCAACATTTAAAAATCTAATTTTGTTGTGCTCATTTTTTTTAGGGAGATTTTTTTTTTTTTTTTTTTCCGACCGACCGACCCAAATTTTTGGGGCCTTCAATCCGTAAATCAAGAAATAAAAAAAAAGTGGACTAAAAGTTGAACAAATAAAAAACTAAGCCAAACTTATAAAAATTAAGGAGCTATTGACTTTACTATGTTTTATTATTCACATCGTTATATTGAATATGGCATATACTTACACAAGTACCACAGTTACACTTTAACACATATATTTACCAGTACATATCTCTGATTTGTTATTTATTCTAAAATATAGTGCTTGTAGAGATCTTAACTAACAACTGTACCATGAAATTTGAATAAAGCATTGAGTTGATGGCACATGAAATCCATATGGGATTATAAGCGGCCCTTAAACCACAGATTTTCAAACAAGTATATACATGTATAATCACAGAAGATTATCTCAAAACTGGCCATTAAATTTGGTTGAAGTATAAGTAAATATCACAGATTATAGTTTTCATTTGATTAACGTCTTCCTTCTTTGTTTCAACGTTTTTTCTTTATTATCTAGATATTATAATGTTGTCAATGTCAAATATTTACTCATTATATTTCAACTTTGTTCATCACAGGGCAATTTTTGGTTACTTTGTATCGTAGTTGTCCAATGTTTCGAAACATTTTTGTAATCACAAGTTACATATAATATCTACTTTCTTTCCTTTGTTATGCTAATTTCTAATCTACTACTAGTTCGTTTATTTCTTATGCTATTTTTCATAACAAAAAAGTCACCCATTTCTGTTCATGACTTCATGGCTGTCTTTCTTTCTGTAAATGTTTGTGATGCTTTTTGACTGATATATTTAATTATTAATTGAATTATTAATTTATATTTTCAATGCTGGATGTCTTATTTTTGTTCTCTGTCAAATAATTTAATATAATTTCATCATCCTTATACCGTAACTAAGTTAAGCCTTCCATATTTTTTCTTTCT
Organism: Hanleya hanleyi; assembly: GCA_036873755.1. NCBI lineage: Eukaryota > Metazoa > Mollusca > Polyplacophora > Lepidopleurida > Hanleyidae > Hanleya > Hanleya hanleyi. The sequence continues at coordinate 256,640 of JAVTVY010017271.1, read as the reverse complement.
ATCTACATGTATGTACATGTAAACTCTGTAACGTTTTTTTTTATTAAACTTTTTCCCAAAAGCTACCAAACAATATAAATCTCTGCTCATCCTCAACTGGATTCTAAACTCTGGTAGTTTCACACTTTTTTTTGTTTTTAGATACATGTAGCATTGACTGGGATTATTTAAATTATATTACCGGTATATTAGTGATAGACTACATGTATGTAATATTTTGAACCCCTAATAATATATTAAAGCCAACTATCTACTTGTAAACATAGGTACCTGCTTTCAAGAATCAATCAACTTTAACATTGGGGTGAACCAAACTTCCAACAAAAGGATCAGCTAAGCATCACTTTTACTATAGCCAGCACAGCCCTACAAATTACCTAGTAAAGGGAGGTAACTGAAACATCTTCCTTTGCTTTTCCAAGTTTGTGACAAAAATTTGGCAATTGATTGAATTTTATATATTTATGTTTCAAAGTAACTTCCAAGAGTTAAGTTCACAATGATCACATTGATCTACTACAATTGAAAATGAAGGAAAATTGTGGAAATACTTGTAGGCAATATTTCTGATAAATCATTCATGAAATGTAATAATTAAACTGCCCCATTCTTACGACAGATTTTACTCTGTATAAAGGTGGTTGGATATACTGTAAAGGTTCGCATATACGAAAAATATTATCCAACTTTTTGACACCCCACTTTGATTGGGGTAAATAATTCTAACATGGTTCAGATCTCAAAACATATGGAGATTATCACATGATAACCTTCATTCGTTTGTTGTGATCTGTTACAATCACGTGCCTGACTGACGATGTCTCATTCATGTGACGCAGTGACACAAAGCTGAGCGACGATTGGTCCATTCAGGGCGGAGTTCACACAGCTGCAGCTCATGAACGGACAGAATGCGCGCGCATGGCCTGCACCAGTCACAAAATTCTCGCATCAAAACGGGATAAGTTTGCAGAAAATTTCCCATTCCGCTTATGAAATGAGGAAATATTTATAATTGTGCATGTTAGAATGGAGTTCTCAGTGATTATTATCATGTAATAATTTTCCGATGTTTATTTTTAGACCTCGTAGCGGCTCGATTCTTTGATTGACGGTCTAAAACTAAACATCGAAAAATTATTACATAATAATATTCACTAAGGCGGTCATTAACTCCTAAATCAAACATCACCCTCCCTCAAATGCAGCCGAAAGATGCATGTGAAATTATAATCCTTCTTATCATTCAATCACAGGAAGTGAAATTTCCCACCATAAAACCTATAGAGGTGATCAAATTTATTGGGACAGGAAGTTGACAAAATGGTACAAAAACATTCAGAAAAATCCATTAATTATTTCTTCGTTATTTCAATAATTTTAGAGGGAGAACACATTTAAATTGTGGGTTACTGAAGTTTGATAGCGGGATTAAATTATGAGGAGGATAGCCTTAAGTAACATGATCTCTCTATGTGATCAATTAGAGATATACACACTATGTAGTCCGTTTACATGTGCAGTTTATTGGGTGTCAGCAAGTGGATGATGACTGCTCACACTCAATCGGATTAAAATGAAACTCAGAAACCGATTCTCTGACTGATTCTATAATGTGTAGTATTGATAGACTTAACTCAAACTCCATTGTATGAGCAGTGATAGATTATCATGAAATATTAAGGCCAGGTATATACATGTACAAGATAAGTTGATACTTTAAGAATTAATCAATTTTAACATTGGCTGATTGTGAACTTTCAACACAAGAATCAGCCATAATCATTTTCAGATGCTTCATAATCCATCCAAAAATCGTTTTTCTTTTGGACAGGAATCACTGCACAGCACTACATTACCCAGCAAAGGGAGGTAACTGAAAAATCATCTTCCTTTGCTTTTCATATTTGTGACAAAATTTGAGAATTCATTCAATTTTATATATTTGTTTTGCAAATATTTTCCAAGAGTCAAAATTACAATGATCACATCAATCCATTTCAACTGAAAATGAAAGACAATTGTGAAAATAACTGAAGGCAACATTTCTGATGTGACTGTTAATCAAATATAACCATTGAACTGTCCCATTCCTAGGATAAGACTTTAGCATTCATAAACATTGACGGATACAAACTCAATCTGAATATTTAACAAAAATGTATCAACTTTTTGACACCCCATTTGGTTGGGGTAATCCAAAAATATGGAAACTTTTTGTCTTAAATGGTATGTCCCAAACCCTGATGACGTATTATATCTGTCTCAATCATGTGAGGAATAGTGTATTCATTCGTCTGCATGACACATGAATACTTATCCAGAAATCGAACATCGCTTATGTAAGATGAAACCAATTAAATTGTCAAAGCAAAAGTGTGGAGTCCTATAAGTAACACGATCCACCAAATGAACTGGTTGGCTGCTGCATTCTTCTTTTAACAGTGAACCAGTTAAAGATTGCTCTTCTGACTGTTCTAGTCCAGGGACTAAGGGGGGTAACTGGAAAAAATCATCCTGAACAAAAATTTTATTATTTATTGAATTTTATGTATTGTTTAATAGGGTATGTAAATTCAACATTATGAGATCCCCCAACCCCTGCTGCCCTAAAATAGATCTGAAAAATACAGGTGCTCAATTTATGACTTCTTATTTATCCAACAGGCTTAGTGTCATCTTCATTTTATCCAGCCAATTTCTACGTTCTCACTTCGAACCTGCCTTGATTTATCTGACCCCTTCAGTGTTCAAAATCCGAGGTGTAAATTTCACCTTCTAACGCCAGAAGAACCAATCAGAACGTACACATCGATTGCGAGTGAAGGTCAGTGAAGTCACGTAGAGTGACATCATCCTCTATTAGCGGCGTCTTTCCTCCTAATAAGGTGCCCACAATTTAGGTCAGCCAATCAATAACGCTTTTGTGCGACCCATTTCGAATTTCAAATGCTTTCGAGGTCAGTGACGTCTCGTGTCTATTTATAAGTTATTTGAACATTGAAGGGGTCCAGATAAATCAAGGCAGGTTCGAAGTGAGAACGTAGAAATTGGCTGGATAAAATGAAGATGGCTTAGTGTGAACATAGACAATACAGATTGTTGTCGGATTGAATCATCTCTTGAAGTATTATTCCAGAACCAGTTAAAGACTTTACAGGATAATCTGTCTCAACTAGGATCTGATCAAAACCGAAGTCAGATTTGAAACGTATTTGGCTTTATGCAAAAATTCAGCATATCGCAAGTCCTTTACCAAGTTTAGACTTGGTAACCACAAGCTTAAATTTGAGACTGGAAGGCATACTAGACCTCCAACTCCAGCTCATCAACGTCTATGTAATAGTTGTAATTACTGTGGAAAATGAGATACATTTTGTGGTGAAATGTAATAGACATAATGCAGAAAGGATATTACTAATACAGCATATAGAACACAAATACCCTCATGATTTCATGAATTTGACAGATACTGATAGGTTTACAGGGGTTTTTCTAGACACTTTTTTCATCGTGGTAACCACGCCACGATGAAAAACAATTACAATTGAGTTTTGCAAAATTTTGTAAATTGAGTTTTATTGCCGAAAATTGAGTTTTCTAAAATTTTGAGAATTTACGCGCCGAAGGCGTGCGAAAAATTGAGTTTCTACGAAATAAATTGAGTTTCTGAGAAATCTAAACTGAGTTTCGTCGTCTGTTTTCCCGTCCCCCTCCCCCAAAACCCCCGCGAGAAAGAAAAAAAAAACGTGTGACCAGCCACGCCACTCGAGTCGAGATAAGCACTCACGATTTGTAACTGATGTGCAGACAGATAACTTGTGTACCTTTATTATTCAATCGTATAGCTCCGATAAGGACGTCTGGTCTTGAACTGTTCTCATTTCAGTCGTATAGGTCCGATAAAGACATTGTCCTGAACGTTTCTCATTTCAAAGCAAATTGTTCGGCGACGTTTTCGACGATCGAACTAGTCCGCCATTTTGATATTTCAAAGTTACGTCCCCTCTTTTTAGTCCACTCGGGAACCACTGCTGTCATACTGCTGTGGCTTATGAGTCTGGTCTCCGAGACACGCTGTCCGTCAATCTCCGGGGTTTTCGGTTAAGTTCGGAACCAAGACAACGGGCAAGCATTTTCTCTCTCAGTCAACATTTCACTTGGATGCGTGTGACGTTGAAAGACGTTTCCCCAGAAACAAGAAACGAACAAAACAGACATTATTCTCACTGTATACTTAGCAAACAAACTTGTATGCAGCTATGTATGACACGCAACTTTGCTCGATGAGCTTCATAACATTACTGACATGTTCATTCACGATGAAAAATTGTCGCGAATTTATTTATTGTAAGTGTCCTACTAAAAAGATAAAAAAAATGAGTTTCCAGACTGCATGCGATGAAAAACCCCAAAAAATTGAGTTTTGTTGTTTATTTTGCGCGAAAAATTGAGTTTTTCATCTTTTTGAAATTGAGTTATATAAAGGAAAAGTGTCTAAAATAACCCCTGGTTTATCTTTATCATGTCTCTTGAAGATGACACATTAACTCATATAATATGTAAAACAATACATTTTGGTTTTCCAAGAGCCCGAGAGTTGACAGAAATTGAACTCACCACATTGATGTAGATCTGATGCTGATTCTGTTTGTTGCTTGTTTGTTTATTGTGCTCATGCTCATGTTTGTGCTCTACCCTGATGGGTCCTTTGTACACTATAACTTTGAATCATTTACCTAAAATAGGTAAACTGCCCTCTGAATCCGCTCATACACATACATGTAATTCAATGGGACAGTCCGGAGATAGAACTCTTTAGCCATGAAAGGTGGCCAAAAAAAAAAAAAAAGGGTATATACTTGTATAAGGTAAGTTGATACTTTAAGAAATAATCAATTTTAACATTGGCTGACCCTAAACTTTCAACACAACAATCAGACATAATCATATTCAGATGCTTCATAATCCGTCCAAAAATCACTTTTTTCAAAAGAACAGAACTCACTGCACAGCCCTACATTACCCAGTAAAGGGAGGTAACTGAAACAACATGTTCCTTTGCTTTTCCATATTTGTGACAAGATTTGGGCAGTTATTTAATTTTATATATTTGTTCTGCAAATATTTCCCAAGAGTCTAAATTACAATGATCGAATCGATGAACTCCAAATGAAAATGAAAAGCAAATGTAAAAATAACTGAAGGCAACATTTCTAATGTGACTGTTAATCAAATATAACCATTAAACTGCACCATTCCTAGGATAAGACTTTAGCATTCATAAAAACTTGTAAGATACCAAATAATAACCGCAAAATCCGTATGGGAAGCGGCCCTTAAACTACAATTTCAATCAAAAAAAAAATAATAACTGAATTACAATAACAATGATAAATATTAAGTTTTTGACACCCCATTTGGTTGGGGTATTTAAGTTCAGAAATATGAAACTCGTCTTAAATTGTTGATTGTATTGTATCACAGGAAATTTGTGGCTGGTGTGATGTTTAGACATTCCATGTTGCTCTGGCAAACTTGCAATCAGCTTCGACTGTTATGCAGATCTCTGATTGGGTGATGGGTTTCAAACAGTCACTCAGTCAATGAGAATCATAGAAACACACCAAATGAAATAGACATATTTACTAGAAGTTGACAACTTCAGATAGGCAGTGGAAAGTTACATATAATATTTTGAGTCAGTCAAGGCAGGGGTTTTTCTAGCCGTTTTTTCATCGTGGTTACCACGATGAAAAACAATATACATGTACATGTATATTGAGTTTTGCAGAAAATTTCAAATTGAGTTTTGATAAAAAAAAAATTGAGTTTTGCGATTTTTGCCGTTTGCGCGCACGAAAAAAAATTTGAATTTTCCCACAACATACCAGTTGTCAGTTGATAGGTTGTTTCGCATGACCCGCCTGCATCAATATTTTGGAGATAAATAATGCCGCATGTATTTTAATTATCAGTAATTATTGGTCGTAAAAGAAATAAGTAAGCAAATCTAAGTAAAACGAATGAACCGTCACAGCGCGAAGGCGACTGAAGAACCGCCATCTTGGTTCACATTCTTGGGGAAAGCGGCCTATTTCAAAACGAGGCACAGTCCTTTTCTAGCGAGGATTCCCTCGTGTCAAGCACGTGGCATTACAGTTTTAACTCCGGCACTTTTGACGGTCGCGTACCAAAGCCATCGTGGTTTTAGTTTATTGATCAGTTGTTTCCTTATCAATCAATTCATTTAACCATGCATTTATCTGATGATACGCTTTTGAGCGAAGTGGTCGAGCGCTTGACGTCTTCACTGTTTGACAACAACAACAACGACAACACAGACTGTCGACGAATACTCGTAGCTTGAGGACGACGGACATACAAAATTCGTCGCCGTGGACAGAGAATCCCTATCTTCAGTCAGTGTAAAAGAAATAAAAGAAGATTTCAATAAGAGGGGACTCCTGACGTTGAAAATTCGGGTAATAAATTCTGTAGTTATCTTTAATATTGGTCACAAGTAAGAGTTTTTTCCCTTGATTTCTGTTTACACAATGTGTGTGCATTGTATAAACAGAAATCAAGTTTTACTGTCTACCATAATTATTTACATAATGTTTCAATTAAAGTAAAGCAAACTTAAAATGTTATAATTATTTCATAAATATTTTTTTCTGGTGATATTTATTAGAGTATTTCAGAGTGTATAAATCTGTAAAACAGGAATGTTGCCAGGTTATATATTCGATCACAATCTTCTCTGTTAACGGTAAAAAATTTAGCTTCATTAATTAATAATTATAGCATCTAGCATGTATGTTTTAGCATGAGGTCATGCTAAACAACCTATTAACTGACAACAGCCGTACTGTGGTTTGATGTGGTTGTACCGGAGTGCACAAATCATGCATGTAACAAGTGAACGGCTGACTATCTTAGGCCGAAGTTTATATCTTGATCGACAATGCAGCAGCAGTTCTATATGTTGTTGTTGCTCTAAGAAGACACGTCGTGCTAATGTCGCCTTCAATTGTTGGATGATACACGGCACCCTGTCATGGTTTGGGCCAATGAGTTATCTCGTAAAACTGAGTTATTTTAGCAATGTTGTTGTAGACTGTGATATAATTCATGTAAATAGAATTGTCAGTATTTGTTGGTCTCTGAAGAAGTGTCGTAAACATATGACCAAGCATATGACCAACCTCAGTTCTGTAATTGGTGCGATGAAAAAATTGGAAAAATTGAGTTTCATCATTTTTTTGATGAAAAAGGCAAAAATATTGAGTTTTGTAGAATTTCTTGGCACGCCGTAGGCACGCAAAAAAAATGAGTTTTCAAAATTTTGAAATTGAGTTTATGAACAATTTTGGGCTAGAATAACCCTGGAGGCATGTAATTTCATGTCAATGTAAGATATCTTGGTGAACTATTGTGAAATCTTTTGTAACATAATTGTCAGAAAAATTATTGTTTTCCACTGTTGAATTGATAAGACTTAAAAAAAAAAACTTTTGTGCTTGCCTCTTGAGAGCCTTTCTCAGATAGGGGCTTCAACCTGTAACCATCTGGGTCATCTATACACGGTAAGACTGACCCTGGGATCGTGTGTGTCCTTTAACAGCCTACTTTCCGCAACTGCAAGAGGGAATTTCCAGAAATCAATGCCATGTGACTTCGTCAGCCAAAGACATAACCCCAACGTAACCCGCCATTTTCGAGTTATGTGATGTTCTACTTGTTCAAAATTATAGATCTACTACATCTCTTGGATGATACAAAAGTTGTTCATACCAATATATTCAAGTCTGTTCTCCGCTGGATGAAGGCCGAACAGAATATGGTGAAATACCCGGATAAAGCTCTGCGATAATGGAGATACATGATTCGCAACCCATCAACTTATGAATGGCGAAGTGTACGCAAATGATAGGAGCTTGTGAACTAGTGAAGGGAGGTAACTGGAACAATATTATCTTCCTGGACAAAAAATTTACCATTTATTGAATTTTATGTATTAATCTTGCAAATAACTTTCAAAAGTCGAAATCAAATTATCACATTTATCTACTCCAATTGAAAAATTAAAGACAATTGTGGATACATTTGAAAGAAAGATTTCTAATTTAACTATTATTCAAATTTGGTTTAAAAAAACTACCCAATTCCTAGGATGAGATTTTAACCAACATAAACATTGTCAGATATTATATTTGCACCCGTTTAGTGTGATCATCATGGAAATGATCCAGAACTTTTTGACACCCCATTTGATGGGGTAAGTACATGTAAATACAACAATATGAGTTCCTTCAACCCCTTGCTTCCCTCAAATGGATTTGAAAAATACAGGTGCTCATTATAACTGAAAGAGGTGAAATCGCCCTTTGTGTCTGCTGATAAACAAATTGAATGGGACAGTCCTGAGATAGATCTCTTTAGCCATGAAAGGTGTGAAATGACATCATCGTCCATGTGAATTCGGGCCCCGTTTATGGAAGGCCAGATGTCCAAATAATCAGAAACTCACAGTTATCGAATCGAAAACCTTAGTTTCCAAACAGAGAACTCAAGTTATCAAAGAGAAAATCCAAGTTACCACATAACCCTGAGTTTCTGTTTCCTTAACCTCAAGTTTCTATTTCTCAACATCGAAAATCACAGTTGTTACTGGAATACTTAAGTTATCGTACCGAAAACCTAGGTTTTCGAACTGATATAACTTAAGGCAATTTATTTGGTAAGGTGTACAAATTGGGTATTAATTTTATTGTTTTATTGAATCTGTTCAGTACAAGAGCAAAAACAGTTTTTTATACTCTATAATGTTTGCAGAGATAAATATTATAATATCATGCCCTGGACATCAGAATTGAGAAAATAAATTATCCATTTTCACTTTCTACATATTGTTCGACTTTTATAAGAAAATTGTGACATGTACACAATATGGGAATATCAGTTGTTGCGGCAAACTGATATGCGGTGAAAGGTGATCATTCTAATTTCTTTCCTATAAAATTTGTTGAATGGACTAACCATTTTGTTTTGGTTGAAAAACCCCAACACTTGGTTGGACTAACATTGTCTGTCAACTATGCTATGAATTTTCACAATTGGAAAATTCATGAAACTTTGGGCCTAATTCTAAGCAATGATCTCAAGGCCTCTCCCAGACTAAACATGTTTAATTTGTAAAAGTACTGGCGGTTGATGTTCGCCTGGATTGTTTTGGAGTTGAAGCTTGAATTGTCTGTCATGTGTTCGTCCAACATAAATATGTTTTAGTTTTCATTATTACACTAAATAAGTGATCAACACAATGACTTTCCCACTTTTATTGAATGTACTCTCCATTTCATAGCTGATAAAGCCCGGCGCACACGAGAGCTATCAGCTGAGCTGACGGCCTCAATTGCCTGTCAGCTCAGGGGATAGCTCTCGTGTGCGGGCAATTTTTGCTGAGTTTTTGGCCTCGCGAGGCCGGGAAAAACATATCAAACTTGTTTCATAATTTCGCCTCGCGAGGCCAAGTCCTCAGCGTGTGCGGCGAACGCAAGCCAACAGCACAGCAGTTTTGTTGGACCGGCCAATGAATCGCATGTTATTTTCACGCGATTCATACGCAGGACTCTTCAAAATGGTCTTGATGAAGACGTTATGAGAAAACTGAAATCAATTTCGTGAAACTTTTGCTCACCGTGTGCGCTGAAACCACATGGGAGCTAGCCCCTGAGCTGACCAGCAATTGAGGCCGATAGCTCAGCTGACATCTCTCGGTGTGCGCCGGGCTTAAGCGCATAGATCTCCATTGGCAGAGACCTGGCCTGCTTGTAAATACACATCTTCACATTTTCAATTTAAATACTACACTAACGTTCCGTCATTTACCTTGACTTAACGAATAGGGTAAACTGTTCAGACCGGGAAACGCACGTGATGTCATATAGCCAATCAAGATAGGAGCTTGCCAACACCGAGCAGCTAGGATTTTCTTTGATGTCTGCTCGTGTGATCTCCAAATATGGCAAGTGGTGGACGTATTGATGTTAATTTCCTTCGAATAGCCAATCAAATTTGAATTTTAAAGAGGTCATACATTGCACTTCTCCTAATATGGACCACGGAATATTTATAGCGTTATGACATCACCAGACCTGTATTCTGATCAGATAATGTGTTACGTTCAGCCAAGGCAACACGTGTAGTGTTAGACTTGGTTAAGCGAAGATGGTAAATACAGTGCATGATTGTCTGTCAATCATTGTCAATGTTCGTCCAACACATTGTCGGTCATGTGTTAGTCCGACTAATTATGTGTTTATTTATTAGTATACTAAATAGGTGATCAGCCCAATGACATTTATACTTTTATTGAATGTACTCCCCAGTTCCTTGCTGATAAATTGCAAATATCTCCATCAGCAGAGACCTAGCTCTCTTGTAATACAGCACATGATTATCTGTCAATGTTCATCCAACATTTCATCTGTCAAGTGTTCGTCCAACATTTTGTCTGTCATGTGTTTAGTCCTACTTAAATATGTTTTTTTTTTATTATTAAACCAAGTAAGTGATCAAGTCAATGACTTTTATACTTTAAGTGAATGTACTTCCCAGTTCCTAGCTACAAGTGCATACATGTAGATCTCCATCAACAGAGACCTAGACTTCTTGTGATACATCACATGGTTTTCTGTCAATGTCCGTCTGTCATGTGTTCGTTCAACTGTTTTATGACAATTTTATCTCTTGATAAGATGGATTATCAACGCATTTGTTTCATCTCTGCTTCCATGGAATGATATCCTCTGCTCATAGATTATAAAATGGATATGTCTTGTCTAACTGAGAAATATATGTTTTGTGATACAGCACGTTTGTCTGTCAATGTTTGTCCAACATTTATGGAAAAATCCCCTCTGAAAAAATGTTGGAGAAATTATTTACTCTGGGATTTGCGCCCTTTTTCGATTGTTGACCAACCAGAAATGCAGACAGAACCACGTGGCGAAATTAATTATATGGAATCAAACTGCTCACACTGACAAGTTAGATAACATTCACTGCCTGTATTAATCGCTGTTGACCCAGGGACAGCATGTGTGTAACTGAAATATTTGCCAAAGTAGCTATCTACATATCATTAAATGTACTTTGCTGGTGTGAATTACATTGGCCTGTCTAATTAAATAAATAATCTCAGTTATTTATTTGTTGAATAAATGTTGATTGTATGGTTCTGTTCGGTGTTTTGATCAGTCAACTTGTGGGAAAGGCCGCGAAACCCGCATCATCCGAACTCATGGCACGATCATACGTAGAAACTTCTGCTCATAGCCATGCGGTAACGGGTGGTATCTGAGTGTAATAGGTGTTTCCCAAATGGTCACATGCGATTGGTCCCGTGAGACTCGACATTGGCGCAATCACATTCATAAAATGAAGACACACCTCCAGAATGCGATCGATTGATATGATCTCTTGGTGGGCCTCGAAGTGCCCCCATCACAAAATAAAAATCATATCATTTTCCTGTGAGCTGCCGCCGATTTTATTTTTTTTCTAATATGTTAGGCCGTTTGTAATATGATTTTTCTTAAGAAAACAAAGAAGCATGCTCCATTAGAGTGAGAAATAAAATAGCTAATTCGCACAACTTCGGTTTGGTCTCCCACAGTCTTGCGCCTCAAGCACCTAAGTGCAATCGACATGTCTCACATCTGAGATTCCCAGGTCAAAATATTTGAATTCGGATAATTTCATTGGCTCGTTTAAATAGAGTGGACATGTGACTTGATGCTTGGGGGAAGCTGACATGGGGCGAAATACACGGAGAACAAAGCCATTGCGCTAAGGGTATGTTAAGTGGAACGTGAAATGCCCTTAGCAAGCTAAGATGCGAAACCCATAGTACCCGGATATGAAAACTTAAAGTTAGTAAGTCGAGTTTCACTTTACGACAACTGCAAATTCGAAGGTTATCGATTGATAACTTAAGTTTACTGGTTGAATGTTCAAAATAGAAGAGAAACTCAAGGTTGAAAGAGAAACTCGGGGTTGTCTACTAGATAACTTAGGTTTTCGACCGTTAAACCAAAACCTACATTTTCGGTTCGATAACTTAAGTTATCCAGAGACAACTGTGATTTTTGAGAACCAGAAACTCGAGGTAAGGAGAGAGAAACTAGGGGTTGTCTGGCAGATAACTTAGGTTTTCCACCGTAAACTTAAGTTACCGGTATCAATTCGAAAACCTAGGTTTTCGATTCGATAACTGAAAGAAGTTATCTAATAGAAAACTTAGGTTTTCGGTTCGATAACTGAGAACTTCTGATTATTTGGACATTTGGCCTTCCATACCAGAAATAGTTATACTTGTGGCTCTCAAAATACTAAAAATCCAAACAACTTTGAAGATGTTATTGTCTCAGAGGCATTTGCAAACAGAAATCATTCCATTGTAAAACTGTTGAGAATATAATAATACAGTATTTCAAATGATCTAAGTACTGATGAAACAATGATAGAGTATAATGTAGTACTAAATATGGATGTTGGCGGCTTGCATTCAATCTGATTAAAAATAAAAATCCAGAAATTGAATCTCTAACGGACTCTGTAATGTATGGCATTGATAGACTTAACTCAAACTCCACTGTATCAGCAGGGATACATTATATAATATTTTGAACCCCAAATCATGAAATATTAAGACCAGGTACATACTTGTTTATGTTGCTATTTAATTAATCAATTTTAACACTGGCTGACCGTGAACTTTCAACACAACAATCAGCCATAATCATATTCAAATGCTTCGTAATCAGTCCAAAATTCACTTTTTCTGTAGGACAGGACTCACTGCACAGCCCTACATTACCCAGTAAAGGGAGGTAACTGAAACAACATCTTCCTTCGCTGTGTCAGATTTGTGACAAAAGTTGGGAATTTATTTAATTTTACACACTCACTTTGCAAATGTTTTCCAAGAGTCTAAATTACAATGATCACATCGATCCACTCCAAATGAAAATGAAAGACAATTGGGAAAATAACTGAAGGCAACATTTCTAATGTGACTGTTAATCAAATATAACCATTAAACTGCCCCATTCCTAGGATAAGACTTTAGCATTCATAAACACTTGTCGAATACTTGACACTTGTCAATTCAAATAACTAACAAAAAAATAACTTTTTGACACCCCATTTGCATGATTTGGTTGGGGTATTCAACAATATGATTCACCCCCTGGATGACCTGGGCTTTAGATACAGTATTGGGGCACACCATCTATTTGAAGCCACAGATTTTTTCAGGCAGGAAAATGCGCCCAAATTAGCAAAAATATTAAAAGTCCCCAAATTCTGGTATGGCAAAAATGAACACAACTGAACAGTTTTTTTCAATGCAAGAACAAATTTTTATATTTTTTTTATTTTATATATTTATTTTGTAAATATTTTCGAAGAGTCAAAATTACAATGATCACAATGATCTACTTCAATTGAAAATGAAAGACAATTGTGGAAATACTTGAAGACAACATTTCTAATGTGACCGCCAAGTGGCTAATTATACAGGAGCTGGGGGGGGGCTGGGGGGGCTTCAGCCCCCCCACTTTTCGGAGCTGTAATGTTATAAGCCCTATCTAGGGGCGACTTCAGCCCCTCACTTTATGGTCGAGATAGGGGTCAGCCCCCCCACTTTTGAATATGCTCCGCGGCGCCTGTTATAAGAGGTACATATAAATGGCTCCACATGGCCATGTGGTTTTTCTGGACGTCACAAAGGCAACGTCATAATGTAACGACGTTCTAATAGTTCGTTTCATGATTCCATGTCTTCTTTACCTGTTTGAGCACTAGAACCACCTAATGTGGCTGGCGATCCCCATTTGGGCACACTGACTGTTTAACGTTGTATCTAGGGTGTAATCTAAAGACTTGCTGCCCTCAAATGAATTTGAAAAATACAGGTGCTCATTACAACTACATGTACAAGGGGTGAAATCAACCCCTGTGTCCACTGATATAATTCGATAGTGAAGTCTCCTAACTGTCCGTGTATGCGTGATTTGCCCTTGCCCGCTAGCAGGCCCTCGAGTCGGCGGGGGGTGGGGGGTGGGGCACAAAATTTGGACTGGATAACATGTAAAGAGACAGGACAGCCTGAAATAGTACAATAAACTGAGAAAACAGCATTTCCAAGAACTTCAAAATTGAGCTGGGTTACAAAATATAAATTTAACTTTTTACCCCTCAGCCTATTAGGCTGCGGGGTCTTGTCGTTGGCATGTACGTCCGGTCGTCCGGTCGTCAACAATTCTTGTGATCGATCTAGAAACCGAACCGTTGCTTCTAGAGACTTCAAATTTGGTATACAGAATTGTTGGGTGGTCAACCACAAGCCTATTGAATCTGGACCCGATTGGTTGGCCATCTTTAATTTATGCGAAACCATCACAGCTTTCTTGTTACCAAGCTTTTTTTAGAACGACTTACCCTAGGCACACCAAACTTGCCGTGCACATCCATATGCTCATGACCCAGAACCCTATTGAATCATCTGGACCCGATTGGGTGGAAACTTTGGCGGCCATCTTTAATTTATGCGAAACCATGAATCTTGTGTATCTCGGAAGCCATTTTGCTGTTCAGTGTGAAACTTTGTAGAGATTATCGATACATCAAGAAACTTTGAAGGAATGACCAAACCAGTTTTCCTGATTAGGTGAAAGCCTTGGTGGCCATCTTTAATTTATGCAGAATCTTTAATGATGTATTTCTTTGATACCATTGAAGTGTTCTATACGAAACTTCTTGTTACCAAGCTTTCTTTAGAACGACTTACCCTAGGCACACCAAACTTGCCGTGCACATCCATACGCTCATTACTCAGAACCCTATTGAATCTGGACCCGATTGGGTGGAAACTTTGGCGGCCATCTTTAATTTATGCGAAACCATTAATCTTGTGTATCTCGGAAACCATTTTGCTGTTCAGTGTGAAACTTTGTAGAGATTATCGATACATCAAGAAACTTTGAAGGAATGACCGAACCAGTTTTCCTGATTAGGTGAAAGCCTTGGCGGCCATCTTTAATTTATGCAGAATCTTTAATGATGTATTTCTTTGATACCATTGAAGTGTTCTATACGAAACTTGGTATACAGCATCGATGTATCAAGAGACTTGACTTGCACTGAATAACCACATCAATTCTTCTGAGAGGCGGGAAGGATGGCCGGCCATTTTTAATTTATGCAAAATCATTAATGATCTCTATCTCTGATACCGTTTAAGTGCTCGATATAAAATTTGGTAAACATCATCGATGCAGCAAGAGACTTATGATGAATGACAGAACTGGTTTCTCTGATTGGGTGGAAATCTTGGTGGCCATCTTTAATTTATGCAAAATCTTTAATGATATATATCTCGGATACCATTTAAGTGTTCTATATGAAACTTGGTATACAGCATCGATGTATCAAGACACTCGCAATGAAGATCAGTTCCTCTGAATGACCGGAAGGATAGGCGGCCATCTTTAATTTATGCAAAATCATTAATGATCTCTCTCTGATACCGTTCAAGTGTTCGATGTAAAATTTGATATACATCATCAGTGCATCAAGAAACTTACGATGAATGACAGAACTGGTTTCTCTGATTGGGCGGACTTTCTACATCACTAAGGAGCCACTGTTCAGCGACTAATGTTGTCATACTTGGAGATTTCAACAATGACTTCGCTGTCGACTCGGCTGAAACAACCAAGATAAACGACTTCTTCCAAGAGCATCCATGGGCTCTTTCCCTTAATCCACACCCCAACCACAGATCTTAGGACAACCACTGACCAGATTTTCACCAATTTCAAACTCACAGATATACAATTTGGTGTCCATGAAACATATTATTCATATCACAAGGCTGTTTGGATTGCCATCCACCCATCCTCATCCTCTGCTTGATCACAGATGGAAAGAGACAGAAAATCAACTGGTACACAGGGATTCATACAGTTATTGCTATCAAAGACTTTTATTATTGTTTAGATTATTATTAGGGTTCAAAGCCAAAATGGCTTTAAGCCTTTTGTTTTTGTTCAGAATATTTCTGTTCTTCCGCCATATTTTTCGCACATGCTACATGTATGTCAAAATATGTATTATAATCCTTCAATGCATCTAGCATCCCACACTGAATTTATCATATTGTAATCTTTTACAAGCCACTGCTAAAGCATCTTCTGCATTCAACCAAATCTTTCAGG
This sequence comes from Hanleya hanleyi, assembly GCA_036873755.1. NCBI lineage: Eukaryota > Metazoa > Mollusca > Polyplacophora > Lepidopleurida > Hanleyidae > Hanleya > Hanleya hanleyi. The sequence goes on along the minus strand of JAVTVY010017271.1, from coordinate 240,351 downwards.
CTTTTACATATGCATTTTTCATTCATTGTGTACCAATATACACTGACTAAAACTGTCTGGCTGAGGGGTTGTTGCACCTTTTAGGTGCTGCCTCATGTTAATTTAGCATCTGACTAATCAGATGAAAGAACATAGAGAAAAGAATGAACACAAATGATGAAAATGTTGAAATGTTTCATGGGGGGAGGGGGTGAAGATCATCCAGTTCTGACTTAAAATTATTCTAAAATAACACAGGAAGGAAGCAATCAGAGATTGCTCAATTGTATGCCCCCCCCTTCCACTTTAATCCGACACTGCCCCGCCATTGTTCTGTTCTTTATTGGTTCAGCCCTACAAATCCCAATTCACAAAGATTTGAAGAAAAAAGGGCCATAACTCCTGAAAACATACGCGAAATGTGGAGAAACTTCACGCTGCACAACTACAGGGCACTGATCACATATCCTGCAAATTTCATAATTGTTCATACAATATTCACCGAGATCCAGCCCGGACAAGTTCCAATTCACAAAGATTTGAAGAAAAAAGGGCCATAACTCTTGAAAATATATGCGAAACGCGGAGAAACTTCACGCTGCACAACTACAGGGCACTGATCACATATCCTGCAAATTTCATAATTGTTCATACAATATTCACCGAGATCCAGCCCGGACAAGTTCCAATTCACAAAGATTTGAAGAAAAAAGGGCCATAACTCTTGAAAATATATGCGAAACGCGGAGAAAATTCACGCTGCACAACTACAGGGCACTGACCACACATCCTGCAAATTTCATAATTGTCCATACAATATTAACCGAGATCCAGCCCGGACAAGTCCCAATTCACGGAGAATTCAGGAACAAAGGGCCATAACTCTTGAAAATATAAGCGAAACGTGGAGAAACTTTACGCTGCACAACTGTGGATCATTGACCACATATCATGCAAATTTCATACTTGTCCATACAATATTAACCAAGATCCAGCCCGGACAAGTCCCATTCACAGAGATTTCAGAAAAAGGGCCATAACTCTTGAAAATTATACCGGAACTCGGAAAAAACTCCACGCTGCACAACTACGAGCCACTGGCCACATTCCATGCAAGTTTCGATCCTGTCCATCAAATATTAACCGAGATATTGCCCGGACAAGAAATTCGGACGGACAAACGGACAGACGGACGGACGGACAAAGAGATCGCTATATGCCCCCCCTCTAGTTAGAGGGGGGGCATAACAACTAAGATGATGGAGGGCAAAGTAACTATTTTCCACACGGAATAAACGGCGCATATTTCGATGATCCGGAATTAACATCTCTACTGCTGCATTATGTTACAATGCTGGTGAGTTGAGGTTTATCGCAAATCATTGGATATTTGTTTTCACTATTAATATGTTTCTAGCACTAGAATAAATACTGAAATAACAAATTAAACCCACCTTATTTCTCGTAGCTTTATCACTGAAGGAATCACAGATGTTTTTTCAACCAGTGTCAATTTGCCATTGCGTAGTATCAAAGGCATCGCCTTGCAGAATTGACCGAGAAACAAACAATGCAGGTCGGCTGTTTGACATTTATTTGAGTCCACAGAAACAGACATTTCAATAAACCTAGAAAAGATTTACACATATTCTTTATTGCAAGAAATATCAGGCGTTCATTGGGAAAGTGATCCGCAACTCCCTGTGATTCAGAACCCACAAAACTACTGTATAAAAGCACAGTTTATCTTTCCACAGGCCTTATTTTTTTACGCGAACGCTCGTTCAGGTTACGTGAAGGTTACGCAAATCATATTTTACGCGAACGGTCACCGTTCATGTGGAGCGAATTTTATCTGCCAGCAAGTCACAAGTCGGCATTGTCTGTCTGCACAAAGTGAAAATAAAATAAAAAGTGGCGACAGCGATATTTCCGCGTATACCATCCACTTTCTCTTTCTCCTTTTGTCGACTGGCAGGCTAATTTACATGGCCGTGGTTGTTTGATAAATCATGAATTGCTTATGGCCTAGTTAAATTGTTTGTGTCGGAATGGTTTCGTTTTCACTGGCCAGACAATTACGCATGCCCAGATGGAAATAGGTCAGCACTGAAAACTATTTGCCGAGAAGTGGCGACTGTCTGGTCGTTGGAATTGACCAATAAATTGAAATCATGGATGTTATTTGATGCACAATAAATCATTTTGAAATCCTGAACATACATTCAGAACATATTTGGCATTTTACAGCTTTAGAAATATTTAGGAATCGCATTTCGGCAAAAATAGTGTACCGTAAAACCCACGTAAGGAATTTTATCACGTTCAGAATACTACCGATGCCGATGGACGGTCTGTTTTGCTTCATCTTGACTAAATAACTCGTCTAACTTCTTATAGATGTCACGGTATGTATTCCTGGTTACTCGTAGCATAACGAATATTGAATATTTATTAAACATTCCAAGTGAATCGGTAAAAATCCTCTTGTTTACGCGACGTGTGGCTTCCCTCAGCGAAACCAAACGACATTTTGACTCCGTCGAATTCGTAACTCAACGAAATTTTATGTTAATGAGCAGTTGGAGCAGTCTGACCAATCAGGAAGTCGGGTTACGTCAGGTGATCAGCATTTTTGCGGGTTTATTGGGGTTGAATGAGAAGGATTCGAAACACATGACCATTTTCACCCAATAAAATCGACGCATTTTTACTACGTGACATGAAATAAAGCATTCTCGTCTCGCGAGACTCCCTACTGCGAGAAAGAGTTTGGTCTCCCGCGGGTAGACGCGGTAGCCTATAGCATTGGGCCCTGCTTCAGTAATACAGTCTAGTAGACGCGGCTCTGTTTGAGAATGGAAATAAAGTTGTGTTGAAATGAAAGCAGAGTTGTTGCCCTTCAATTTGATATCTTTAATGTGGGGAGGGGCTTCCGGGATTTCGTTGCAGAAGCTTGTAAACAAGGTGCGTTTTACGCGTTTCAACAAACTTTTCTGAATAAATGACGCTCTGTTTTACATTTGTAGACGATCTTCACATAACTAAGCGTATTTTTTAGTAATAAACACCGAACTCACGTGAAATAATTAATGAAATAATACGTTTTAGTTGGAGTAAGCCGTGTCTGGTTTGATTTTTCCACACGTGGCTCCAAATTGTTTCGAAAATTTACGTAACCTTTCACGTAACCGATCGGTTACGCAACGAAGTTGGTGCGTAACCGAACGATCGGTTACGTACGCTAAAAATCATCATGCCAGATTTTGAAAAAATAAGGCCTGTTTCCATAGTGTTGATTGTGATGAAATCATCGCAACAAACTTTATTTTCAAATTTCTGTCAACTTCCTCAGTGACAGAATTGCCGCCAGTATCGAAATTACGTCATCATTTCGTTAAGGGAAATTCCACTACAACGCCCTGGCCAATGAACGACCTTTATTTCTGTTACGTGGTTGGCTTTGTCCAATCGCGAGACACATTGGTTTCAGCTCGGTGAATGGGATATCCCTCACTCGTTTCCAAATCCGTCATCATCGCAGGTTTTCATTGGCCATCCATCGAATTGATGACTATTTATAGAAAGAAGAAGGAATTCCCTTGACAACGAGACCTCGCTTTTCAAAATGTCAGTCAGATTACCAAACACGACCCTGCTGAAGGCAGCCAAAACATGAGATTGATCTAATCAAAATCCCTCGGCTTTCCCCAAGTGAATGAGACCCATGTGTAGTGTGAATTGGGGAAGAGATAGTTCGATGTAGGATGATCAAGATATATCGGTAGTTAGTTACATTTAGGCAAAAAAGAAAAAAAAAATAGAAAAATTATATATCTGTGAAAGGGCATAACTCTGTAAAATATGGAGGGGCATAGCCATAACTCTGTAAAATATGGGTCGAGGGGAGCCACTTTCGATAGACGTCTGACTTAGCACTCTGTAACATAAGAACCGAGACAAATAAGCTGTACCGAACACGGATCCGTGGATATAACTCCATAAGCCGAGGCGAGTAATCCTTTGTTGGCTTGTAGAATACAGCAATATAAATAAGTTTCCAAAATATAGTAGCTATACCGAACACAGTTCTGGATATAGTTGGTTATAACTAGGCATATATGACGGAAATAGAAATTAATATATCTGTAAAGGGGCATAACTCTGTAACATATGGGCCGAGGGCAGCCCCTTTCGATAGGCGTCTGACTTAGCACTCTGTGAAATAAGAAACGAGACGAATAAGCTGTACCGCACACGGATCTGCAGATATGATTTGTACATCCAGCTACAAATAACAAAATTTAGAGATTATTACATCTGAAAGGGGCATAACTCCATAAACCGAGGCGAGTAATACTTTGTTGGATTGTAGAATACAACAATATAAATAGGTTTCCAAAATAAAGTAGCTATACCGAACACAGTTCTGCAGATATAGCTGGTTGCATTCATGCATGTAGGACAGAAATAGAAATTAATATATCTGTAAAGGGGCAGAACTCTGTAAAATATGGGCTGAGGGGCGTCACTTTCGATGGGCGTCTGACTTAGCACTAGACAAATAAGTGATGAAAATTTGGTGGTTGTGTCTCAAGCGGTTTTGCCTAAAATACGGTAACGGACGGACAGACGGACATGGCGATGACAATACCCCGAGGCCAAAATGGCCGAGGGGTTAAAAACCACATTTTACGCTGACAATTTTGTATATTTTGGCATAAAATAAAATACATGTTGACTGAACTATTATGGACCAGCTGCTACATAAGGCAACTCTTGGCACACATGTATGAATGATATTTTCGCTCATGAAAACCGAGTTTAATAGTGTAATACATCGTAAATATGAGAACTTCTACAGTGCACCATAAAGAAGAATCCAGCAGCCAACCAGTTAATCTGTTGAAAAAAGAATTTCAAAAATCATTTAACTTCTAGAAATGCACATCCTCTACTGCCTTATTAACAAGATTGCTGATGATGTGACAGTCACACTGACAGATGGAGAGAGAGAAATACAGCACAATCCTGTAAGATGTATTTACTTTGTAATATTTGTAAAATCACAAGTACGTCTACAGGTGGAATTCATAGCCTAAATCAATTTTGCCAGGAGATTTAGTAAATGGGGCTGTGCAGCTCAAACTACACCTAATAAAGGGAGATAACTGAATCAAGAAAATGCTTTTGCTGTTGACATAATTTGACAATTTCTTGCATTTTATATATATATTTTGCAAATATCTTCCACATGAGAAAAATCACTATTATCACATTGGTCTGTTCCCATTGACAATAAAAGACAATTGTGGAACTATTTGAAAACAACATTTCTAAGATGACCATTACACAAATTAAACTGCCTATTTCATTGGATAAAACTTTAAGCCAATATAAACACTTCACAAATGTGCAACACTGCGAATTTTAAAAGAACTTCTTAGTTCAAATAACTTTTTGGCACCCCATTTTGTTTGGGGTAAGAAAACTAAATTGACTATTGGAATGAAGATCAAGATATTACTGACAGAGTGTCAGCAGGCTGTTCTACCGGTCTCCCTTCCATGGTCATTTGACTCGAACCATTTTCAATTAAATGGTTGATTAGCTATTTGTAGCAGCCACTCCAATCTTCATACATGTTCACAACCAGGTGACTGTGCCAGTTGACCCACAACATCTCTAACTGCGAAAATATTGTTGTTGCAGCATCAGTTAGTAATTGGCCCAATATTTTCGGTTAGAAAGTTGAATGGATTTGTGTGAAATAAATTCTAAATGTGTTCTAATCAAGTGTTGATGTCTGGGAGTCAGTTCTGGATTTTATAGGATGATTTAAGGCTAAAAAATAGCTTGCACATCCCAACAAATCTGCTGACACATGGCATATTGGGGATTCAGTGAAACCTATAAGAAAACAAACCAAGTATAGTATAAGGTATAAGGTCCTCAAGGTGAAAATGATCCAAATTTTTCATCCAGAAATGCACAGAGACATATAAGCTTCAATTTGCGAAATATTTAATTTGAAATCAGTATATAGGAGTCAGTAATGTACCTGGGTGAAATTAATCAAAATGGATGACTGATCAGTTTGAGATCAGTGTCTCAAGCTGATTTCTCGCCAGGATTTCTCGCGGGGGGGATGTTTCCTAAGCTTACTTATCAGACACCCCAGTAGTGTGAAATAACATGCAGTTGAGTGCTGAGAGGGGGTCGCCATTGAACTGTTGACAGTGCCGAGTACCTTCACATACCTAAGTCGAACACCAGCCTACACGTACTGCCTTGGTTGAACATAATATATTTTCTGATCAGAATATGGTTTGGAGATGTCAAATCTCTAAAATATTCCGTGGTCCATATTAGGAGATTCAGAAGTGAAACTGTATAACCTCTTTAAATTTCAAATTTGATTGGCTATTCAAAGGAAATGAACATTTCCCATTGAAAATCAATACAATCATCACTTGTCATTTGGAAATCACACAGACATCAAAAAAATCCTCGGTTCACAGTGATGGCAAGCTCATAGCTTCACTGGCTATATGACATCACATGTGTTTATGGTTTGAACGATTTGCCATTTATTCATTATGTGATGGAACGGAACGTTAGTGTAATATTTAATGTTTTCAAACATCCAGAATAAAGTAGTACAACATAGGTAAGCTTATATAATAAAAAGAAAATCAACTGTTTCTTGACGAATAACATACACATTTCATCTTGTGGGGCGAGAAAATTGGGATTTTCACTCGTGGTTTCACCACTCATGAAAAATACCAATCGCCACGAGTGAAAATGCCAATTTTCTCTCCCCACACGATGAAATATTTATGGTATTTATGGTATTCGTCAAGAAACAGTTGATATCCTTAAATATATAGTGATCAACAATGTGGATATGGCCCACTGATACATGCATGTACAGTTGGGAAATAATAATAAAATCCCATGATATTATATCTGGGTATCATATTAACTATATTGTCTTTGCCGACCAAAGGCTGTAGGCCTATAATAGGTCATCATGGTCCGCGGACGCTGCGTTTCACCACACTCATCTTTTAACTCCGATGAAGCCTTTCTCGTCGGATGGTACATACAGAGAATGTAAAGGCCCCACCGGAGCTAGCTGATTGTCTTGTCTTTCACTATTTGACTGTGTTTCGTGCCCTGTCTGCCTGTCTGAATTTCCACAATGTGACAGGAATGACTTTCGTTTTGAGCTGCAAAAGTGAAAGTGGCGTTTTTCGTTCACACAGACATGTGGTTCATCAAAACAACAATTATGTCAGCGCGGTTTGGAAGTTCCCGGGATGTTAACAGAGGATTTTACTAGGCAGATAAGCCCTGTTATGTCACCAGATGATGAGATGATTATGTAACACCACAACAACAAAGACCACTTACCTCATTCATTACGTAACGGCCCATTCATTCAGTCCTCTGTTATATCGCCGCCGCCATCTTTCCCGTGCACTAAACCGAGCATGCGTAATACCCGCTTACAATTTCCCGCCAAATCCCCTGATAGGTCAACGTGACCCGATGATCTGCAAAAAGAGAGCATCAGTATATTGACATCATGTTTTATTATTCTGTTATATGTACCCTACCCTACTTGGGTGTTCCCACAATAAAGTTGAATCTTGACATAAATATGATTTTCACGAAAAGCGTCGTCACCAAAAACGCCTTTTCATCAGAGAATAATGATTAATGGTATGAAGCGGGCATAATATTTGATAGACATTTGGTTGGTAAAGATGGCTGCTTGCTCAATAAATATGAACTCATTTTAGGAAATATAATCTAACATTAACCATGGCCCTCAATAATTATTGTCCTTACCCCTTGATCTAGGGGGCTGAATCTTACCGCACAATACCCATGGGTCATGCAAACTCTACCAGAAAATGTAAAAAAAAAAAAAAAAAAATCCAGGGTGGCCGCTTTCAAAAACGGCATTTTTTGGCCTATTTTTCGGGCAGTTTTTCCGAATTTTGTGTTTATGCAATTTCACCGCAAAAACTGCATGATAAATTAGTAAATAAAACAGTTTTTGCCCACTTTTCATTGCGGAAAAGCAGAAATTTTGAAGAAATATGACGAAAGAATAACTCTTCTGGTACCCCCATAACACCCCCACCCCAGGTATAGGGTTAAGTAAAACAACTTACAACACTATCATTAATTGTATAAAGCGTAAAGTTGGCTCTTCTTTTTTTTTCTTTTTCTAAAGTAACTAGAGAAAAGCCCCTGTCCTAGCAGGGATTTTCGCTCGTCTGTCCCAAATAAAGGACACATTCTTGTACATTTTACAAAATAGTTTGTGTGGAAATGAACAAACGGATCACTCCAGTTATTTGCAGGTTATCTATAATAAACTACCCCTTGAAAATAAAATAAGAGAAATGGAATTTAAAATATATACCCATGTAATAAGTACTTTATTTCGCATGAAAGTGAAACCATCTCCTCAATATATGTTTTGTAATGAAGAGAATAGTATAAAGCATGCCGTGCTTGACTGTCCATAAACTTTGTTATTTTGGAAGTCATTCCTGGAACGGATTAACAATGGTTTCAATGTTATGTTTATTTGACAGCCTTAGCGTATCCTTGCGATCCAGTGTATCGATTAATCTGTTAGGATCGATATACTGGCTTGGGTTCTGGATATAAAAAGATCAAGGAGCTGAACCTCTAAATCAACCCAATCAGTTAACACGCTAAGCTACTTGATTAGGCCAATCTGCTGCAAGGTATGAATTGTGACAGGTTTGATCTTCATTGCGGGCCAAACTGCTCTGATGTCAAACTGAAATCTACATCAGAAGTCAAAGCAAAAACTACAGGCTTGGGATACCGACATGCTATTAGAAAACAAGTTGTGGGGAATGAAATGTACAAGATTGTATAGGCCTAATAGATGCAACGACTCAAGAACTCATACGAATCACCAAAAATGTCAAGGTATAAATGCTCTGTGAGTTTAGGATTTACCTGGACTTGTGAAGATGCCTCAGAGATGTCGTAGGTGGTGGTGAAATTCTGAATGCCCTGAGTAGTATACAAACGGTAAATTGAGTCGATAGCGCCTCACTGCGCATGCGCAGAAAAAAATGGGGGGGGTTTTGGGTGGCCCTCCGCAGTTTCGTTCTAATTTCATAATACGATAGACTGCCCTTGTTCTGCTACATCATAATTCTTCTTGTCTTCTTAATCGCTTATATCTATAATGCCATCCTATTCAGCATTATCAACGCTGCAAACGAGTACGTACAAATCGAGTGCTGGCTTCGTCTACACGCTGATCGGGATCATGGAGTAAAGTTTGTCCTGCCTCAGTTATGCCCCTTGGGTGTGCCTAAAAATCGGGACTCATTTACGGGAAGAAAATCTGACAAAAAACGGTTAGGTTAACATCCCCTTTTTTTTGCCTTTTTAAGTTGAGACCGGACCAGGGAACGTGAGTAAGAAGTTTAATTGAAATCGCTCTTACAGATTTTTCTGGAAATTGAGCCGAATTTGACCATTTTTCGACATTTTTAAGGGGTTTTCTAGGAAAAATGAAGCAAGCATGGAGGAGAATGTTCGAGTTAAATTTTTCTATAACATAGCAGTGTTATATCTTAAAATAATAGTTTCATCGTGCTCTTTCAGAAAATATATACATATAAGTGATTTGGGTTGAAGGTTTTGCGACAACTGGTGGCCGAAAAACGGAGCCATAGTCTATTCCATGCCGAATAAAAGAATCTCCGGAGTGCACCCTTGGGGCGGTATTGGGGCGGTGTGCGCAGGAGTGTTGTGCGCAGGTATGACGTCACTTCCGGTTTGGGTGAATGGGGCGTGACCTTGGGGGCATGTATTTCTCCGCGGTGATGCGGTCTGGTGGTGATGCGGTCTGCCTCCGCGGACCGAAAGTAGTCCCAAAACCGTGGGTTTTCGTGGAAGTGTTCGGCAATCTGTAGGGACCGCCAGTGGACCGATGGGGTCGAGTAAGGTATCAAAGTGAAGCATTCGTGAAGGGGCATCTAATGGGCTGGGTGAGGGGTTGACATATCGGCCTTCTGCGCATGCGCGGTGGCCGAAGGGTATGAAAATAGCCTTTTTGGAACTAGGGGAGCCCCTAGTGGACCGATGGGGTCGAGTGAGGTATCAAAGTGAAGAATTCATGAAGGGGCATCTAATGGACTGGGCGAGGGGTTGACATATCGGCCTTCTGCGCATGCGCGGTGGCCGAAGGGTATGAAAATAGCCTTTTTGGAACTAGGGGAGCCCCTAGTGGACCGATGGGGTCGAGTGAGGTATCAAAGTGAAGCATTCATGAAGGGGCATCTAATGGGTGGGTGAGGGGTTGACATATCGGCCTTCTGCGCATGCGCGGTGGCCGAAGGGTATGAAAATAGCCTTTTTGGAGCTAGGGGAGCCCCTAGTGGACCGATGGGGTCGAGTGAGGTATCAATGTGAAGCATTCATGAAGGGGCATCTAATGGACTGGGTGTGGGGTCGACATATCGGCCTTCTGCGCATGCGCGGTGGCCGAAGGGTATGAAAATAGCTTTTTGGAGCTAGGGGACCCCCTAGTGGACCGATGGGGTCGAGTGAGGTATCAATGTGAAGCATTCATGAAGGGGCATCCAATGGGTTGGATGTGGGGTTGAAATATCGGCCTTCTGCGCATGCGCGGTGGCCGAAGGGTATGAAAATAGCCTTTTTGGAGCTAGGGGAGCCCCTAGTGGACCGATGGGGTCGAGTGAGGTATCAATGTGGAGCATTCATGAAGGGGCATCTAATGGACTGGGTGTGGGGTTGAAATAGCGGCATTCTGTGCATGCGCGGTGGCCCAAGGGTATGCAAATAGCCGTGTTGGAGCTAGGGGAGCTACTAATGGTCCAATGGGGTCGAGTGAGGTATCAAAGTGAAGCCTAGGTGAAGAGGCATTCAGGCAATGGGGTGGTGCATGTAAAGTTTTTCCTGAAAAAAAAAAAACGGAAAACGGACTTTATCGAAAAACCTGGGAAAATGCCTATATGGGGTATGAGGGGTATATAGGTCGACGGGCTTAACGGGGCTTGTCTATCAATAGAGTTATCTCCCCCTAGTTCCAGGGTGGGTGTATGTAAAAATTTTCCTGAAAAAATACGGAATACGGACTTTATCCTAAATTACGGGAAAATGCCTATATGGGGTATGGGAGGTATAGGACCATCCTGGGAAACGTACTTCTATACATTTGCGGTAGGGTTGTGGGGTCTCGTTTTACTCGTCTCGTCATTTAGAACATGATAGGAAGTGTCCTCGTGCGAATCGGTGAAATTTTTGAAAAAGTACGATATAGCCTCATATAGTCCCATACTGAGGGTATAGGATCAATGTTTGTCCCCTGGGAAACGTACTTCTATACATTTGCGGTAGGGTTGTGGGGTCTCGTTTTACTCGTCTCGTCATTTAGAACATGATAGGAAGTGTCGCCGTGCGAATCGGTGAAATTTTTGAAAAAAGTCATCGAGCCCCATATAGTCCCGTACTGGGGTATAGGTTCAATGTTTATCCCCCTGGGAAACGTACTTCTATACATTTGCGGCAGGGTTGTGGGGTCTCGTTTTACTCGTCTCGTCATTTAGAACACGATAGGAAGTGTTGCGGAGCGAATCGGTGAAATTTTTGAAAAAAGTCACCAAGGCCTGGGTAGGCCCATAGGCCTATACTGCATGGCTATGGGTGTATAGGGCCATACGGGGTGGACATGTTGGAGTCTAGGTGAGTCCCTGGTGGTCCAATGGGGTCGAGTGAGGTCTTATTTTGAAGCTCTCGTGCAGCAGCATCCGACTGGGCTAATGGTTCGTCCGTGTTCAATAGTCTGCGCATGCGCAGTCTGGCCGTAGTATAGAAAACAGGCATTTTGGGTGCTATGTAGGTGTGTGTTTGGGTTAGAGATGGGCTAATCACGGTTCGAATGGGTCATGTGAGGTGTCAAAGTGAAGCTTGTGTGGGGTAGAGTCAGAATGGTGTGTTTTTGAATGCAAGTCGCGTCAATCTGCGCATGCGCAGTTGGTTGTATTAAGTAAAGTGGCCATTTTGGGGCAGTACATGAAGGTGTTTGGGGTAGAGATGGACCGCTATGGGTCCGAATGGGTCGTGGAGGGTGTCAAAGGGAAGCTTGTGTGGGGTAGAGTCAGAATGGCGTGTTTTTGAATGCAAGTCGCGTCAATCTGCGCAGGCGCAGTTGGTTGTAGTAAGTAAAGTGGCCATTTTCGGGCAGTACATGAAGGTATTTGGGATCGAGATGGGCTATTCACGGTTCGAATGCGTCCTGGAAGGTGTCATCTTGTAGTTCTCGGGGTGTACATTCCGATTTGAGGGATGTTCGCGTCATCTGTGACGTCATCGGTGACGTCATCGGTACGAGTAGTAGCGAAAGTGGACATTTTCGGGCAGTACATGAAGGTATTTGGGATCGAGATGGGCTATTCACGGTTCGAATGCGTCCTCGAAGGTGTCATCTTGTAGTTCTCGGGGTGTACATTCCGATTTGAGGGATGTTCGCGTCATCTGTGACGTCATCGGTGACGTCATCTGTACGAGTAGTAGCGAAAGTGGACATTTTCGGGCAGTACATGAAGGTATTTGGGGTCGAGATGGGCTATTCACGGTTCGAATGCGTCCTGGAAGGTGTCATCTTGTAGTTCTCGGGGTGTACATTCCGATTTGACGGATGTCCGCGTCATCTGTGACGTCATTGATGACGTCATCGGTACGAGTAGTAGCGAAAGTGGACATTTTGTGGGTGCGTGAGGGTGAGTTTGGTGTAGAGATGCACCATCCTTAGTCCGAATGCGTCGTGTGAGGTGTCATTTTGTAGCTCTCGGGGTGTACATTCCGAATTGAGGCATGTCCGAAGCATCTGTGACGTCATCGATGACGTCATCAGTAGGAGTATTAGCGAAAGTGAGCCTTTTGGGGCAGTGCAGGAAGGTATTTGGTGTAGAGATGGACCATCCGCGTTGCGAATGCGTCGTGTGGGGTATCATGTTGTAGCTCTCGGAGTATAGACCCTGATTTCAGGGATATTTATAGCATCTGTGACGTCATTGGTGACGTCATTAGTACAAGTTGTAGCGAAAGTGGGCCTTTTTTAGCAGTGAAGGATGTTATTTGGTGTAGAGATGGACCATCCGCGGTCCAAATGGACCGTGTGAGGTGTCATCTTGTAGCAACGCCCACCAACACCATTCTTAATGCTTCAACGCCCTGCTGAAATAGCTCAGAAGCTCTGATATTCCATGGAATTGTCACTAATTCTTCGAAATGCGGTGATGCCCGTCAACGCCCGTCGTTACACCTTAACACTCTAACATAACGCCATGATATAGACCAGAGAGAGAACAGCAACAGCAACAACAACAAGGATGACACATGAGAGAACAACAACAACAACAAGAAGTTTTTTTCATATAGTTTATTTTCCCCAATGTTACATCATACCCACGCTGGGGGAGCCGCGTTGGGTATATTTACAATTCAAGAAGTTTCTTATTCAATCAGAGGCCACCATTTGCATGTTTCATATTCGTTCCTGTCCGTTAGATGTATTCTTGTCCAATCAGAAGTCTCCATTTCAGAAAGTGCCATCTGAACCGTTTATTCTAATCATCGTCGGGCAGGCCAGGATACCGTTGAGGCAACATATCCTCAGATAGTTGTTTGCGCATTCTGAGTATCTATCAGTGCATGGGTGAATACTTTCATCCGATGGAGGTGGTGGTCAGTTTAACCACGAAGAACGCAACATTGGTCATTATCTCCACTATCCACTTGGTGTTACAATTCAAGAAGACTTGTCCAATCAGAGGCCACCATTTGCATCTGTCATATTCGTTCCTGTCCGTTAGATGTATTCTTGTCCAATCAGAAGTCTTCATTTCAGAAAGTTCCATCTTCGGCCATGTTCGCTTTGAACCGTTTATTCTAATCATCATCGGGCAGCCCAGGATACCGTTGAGGCAACATATCCTCAGATAGTTGCTTGTGCATTCTGAGTATCTATCAGTGCCTGGGTGAATACATTCACCCGATGGGTTGGTCGGTCAGCTTGGTCACGAAGAACGTAACATTGGTCACACTGTCCACTGTCCACTTGGTGTTGGGGCGTTGCAACCGGGCCCATTCCAAGGGATCCACGGTGTTCAGTTTCTCCAGCATCGTCTCTAGCGACACTCGGTTAATGATGGTAAACGGTTGGTCAAATACCCGGATGTTACTGCTCGGGTAAAAATATCGGACTTGGACTGTCTCTTTATGCTGCAGCACATAACCAAACGCCAGATTCAATTTGAAGGCCGTAGTTTGATCTTTGAAGATGGCTTCTACGTAGCTACGTAGACGGGCGAGGTCGGTCAGTCGGAAATTGTAGATATCTTGAATAGGGCGATGACGGTAGAAACAGTGCCGGATCATGGGCCAATGTCACCGATAAATGTCACTCACTGGATGGTCTTCGTGTAACAGATCGCTGGGAACATTTATGGCTTCGTCCACGAAGTGTACTTTGCCCTCCACGTCGTACAAAATCTGGCCCATGGTCTTGTCGTCGGAATTTGACTGTTGAATTAGGGCGACATCATCATCGGCCCTCGTGCGATGGGTGGGAGTTCCCCCTGTTTCGATATTGATGCCTACGGGCTCTTCTATCTGCAAACGTGGCTGCGGAACAGGGTGTCGTGTGCGTTGGTGTCGCAGCAACTGACTGGTCAGTTTGAAAAGCCGACCACATTCTTCGCATGGACGCTTGGGTACTTCATGGCGTGCACGTGTGTGGCGCTGTAAATGATCGGGCGCTGAAACGACAGTGTACATATCGTACAGTTATACCGGGCGGGTCCTTCGTGCTTGGTAGCCTCATGGCGGCGCAAGTCGTGCAGACGAGTGAATGATTTCGAGCACGTAGTACAAGTGAACATCTTGGTGGTTGACAGAGTGTCTGATGAAACGGCCAGACCGCTTCCCTTTTATAGCACGCTAGCTGATATCATGTTCGGGCACTTCCGTGTCTCTTCGGATGTAAAAGTCCCCGGATGTAAAAGTGCCCGAATGTTTACGAATGTTCCACCATTCCGGACTTCTATCAGGTCCATGTCCAGAAGCTCTCATACGCCGCCATTTTGGAGCCGCCATGTTGGATCCGCCATTTACGCGCAGTGTAAAGGTTTCCACCGCACGCGGTGGAAACCTTTGCGCGCCGGGGTCAAAGGTCAGTTCCGGTCACCTTTAGCGACGTACACCAAACAGAAGCGAGTATTTAAAATCCGTCACAGAGCTCTCGTCCAAACAGAAGCGAGTATTTTGACCCGGTGCATTATGGGACATATCCAAGATGGCGGTTCCAAAATGGCGGATCCAACATGGCGGCTCCAAAATGGCGCCGTATGAGAGCTTCTGGACATGGACCTGATAGAAGTCCGGAATGGTGGAACATTCGTAAACATTCGGGCACTTTTACATCCGGGGACTTTTACATCCGAAGAGACACGGAAGTGCCCGAACATGATATCAGCTAGCGTGCTATAAAAGGGAAGCGGTCTGGCCGTTTCATCAGACACTCTGTCAACCACCAAGATGTTCACTTGTACTACGTGCTCGAAATCATTCACTCGTCTGCACGACTTGCGCCGCCATGAGGCTACCAAGCACGAAGGAACCGCCCGGTATAACTGTACGATATGTACACCGTCGTTTCAGCGCCCGGATCATTTACAGCGCCACACACGTGCACGCCATGAAGTACCCAAGCGTCCATGCGAAGAATGTGGTCGGCTTTTCAAACTGACCAGTCAGTTGCTGCGACACCAACGCACACGACACCCTGTTCCGCAGCCACGTTTGCAGATAGAAGAGCCCGTAGGCATCAATATCGAAACAGGGGAACTCCCACCCATCGCACGAGGGCCGATGATGATGTCGCCCTAATTCAACAGTCAAATTCCGACGACAAGACCATGGGCCAGATTTTGTACGACGTGGAGGGCAAAGTACACTTCGTGGACGAAGCCATAAATGTTCCCAGCGATCTGTTACACGAAGACCATCCAGTGAGTGACATTTATCGGCGACATTGGCCAATGATCCGGCACTGTTTCTACCGTCATCGCCCTATTCAAGATATCTACAATTTCCGACTGACCGACCTCGCCCGTCTACGTAGCTACGTAGAAGCCATCTTCAAAGATCAAACTACGGCCTTCAAATTGAATCTGGCGTTTGGTTATGTGCTGCAGCATAAAGAGACAGTCCAAGTCCGATACTTTTACCCGAGCAGTAACATCCAGGTATTTGACCAACCGTTTACCATCATTAACCGAGTGTCGCTAGAGACGATGCTGGAGAAACTGAACACCGTGGATCCCTTGGAATGGGCCCGGTTGCAACGCCCCAACACCAAGTGGACAGTGGACAGTGGACAGTGTGACCAATGTTACGTTCTTCGTGACCAAGCTGACCGACCAACCCATCGGGTGAATGTATTCACCCAGGCACTGATAGATACTCAGAATGCACAAGCAACTATCTGAGGATATGTTGCCTCAACGGTATCCTGGGCTGCCTGATGATGATTAGAATAAACGGTTCAAAGCGAACATGGCCGAAGATGGAACTTTCTGAAATGAAGACTTCTGATTGGACAAGAATACATCTAACGGACAGGAACGAATATGACAGATGCAAATGGTGGCCTCTGATTGGACAAGTCTTCTTGAATTGTAACACCAAGTGGATAGTGGAGATAATGACCAATGCTGCGTTCTTCGTGGTTAAACTGACCACCACCTCCATCGGATGAAAGTATTCACCCATGCACTGATAGATACTCAGAATGCGCAAACAACTATCTGAGGATATGTTGCCTCAACGGTATCCTGGCCTGCCCGATGATAGAATAAACGGAGAACATGAGACTAGTGTTGGTCTGAAATCTACAGGTAAATGAAACGAATATGGAACGGCTCCCCAGCATGATAACATTGACATTGAAAATAAACATATGATTCTCTCATGTGTCATCCTTGTTGTTGTTGCTGTTGCTGTTCTCTCTCTGGTCTATATCATGGCGTTCTGTTAGAGTGTTAAGGTGTAACGACGGGCGTTGACGGGCATCACCGCATTTCGAAGAATTAGTGACAATTCCATGGAATATCAGAGCTTCTGAGCTATTTCAGCAGGGCGTTGAAGCATTAAGAATGGTGTTGGTGGGCGTTGCTACAAGATGACACCTCACACGGTCCATTTGGACCGCGGATGGTCCATCTCTACACCAAATAACATCCTTCACTGCTAAAAAAGGCCCACTTTCGCTACAACTTGTACTAATGACGTCACCAATGACGTCACAGATGCTATAAATATCCCTGAAATCAGGGTCTATACTCCGAGAGCTACAACATGATACCCCACACGACGCATTCGCAACGCGGATGGTCCATCTCTACACCAAATACCTTCCTGCACTGCCCCAAAAGGCTCACTTTCGCTAATACTCCTACTGATGACGTCATCGATGACGTCACAGATGCTTCGGACATGCCTCAATTCGGAATGTACACCCCGAGAGCTACAAAATGACACCTCACACGACGCATTCGGACTAAGGATGGTGCATCTCTACACCAAACTCACCCTCACGCACCCACAAAATGTCCACTTTCGCTACTACTCGTACCGATGACGTCATCAATGACGTCACAGATGACGCGGACACCCCTCAAATCGGAATGTACACCCCGAGAACTACAAGATGACACCTTCCAGGACGCATTCGAACCGTGAATAGCCCATCTCGATCCCAAATACCTTCATGTACTGCCCGAAAATGTCCACTTTCGCTACTACTCGTACCGATGACGTCACCGATGACGTCACAGATGACGCGAACATCCCTCAAATCGGAATGTACACCCCGAGAACTACAAGATGACACCTTCCAGGACGCATTCGAACCGTGAATAGCCCATCTCGATCCCAAATACCTTCATGTACTGCCCGAAAATGGCCACTTTACTTACTACAACCAACTGCGCCTGCGCAGATTGACGCGACTTGCATTCAAAACCACGCCATTCTGACTCTACCCCACACAAGCTTCACTTTGACACCCTCCACGACCCATTCGGACCCATAGCGGTCCATCTCTACCCCAAACACCTTCATGTACTGCCCCAAAATGGCCACTTTACTTAATACAACCAACTGCGCATGCGCAGATTGACGCGACTTGCATTCAAAAACACACCATTCTGACTCTACCCCACACAAGCTTCACTTTGACACCTCACACGACCCATTCGAACCGTGATTAGCCCATCTCTAACCCAAACACACCCCTACATAGCACCCAAAATGCCTGTTTTCTATACTACGGCCAGACTGCGCATGCGCAGACTATTGAACACGGACGAACCATTAGCCCAGTCGGATGCTGCTGCACGAGAGCTTCAAAATAAGACCTCACTCGACCCCATTGGACCACCAGGGACTCACCTAGACTCCAACATGTCCACCCCGTATGGCCCTATACACCCATAGCCATGCAGTATAGGCCTATGGGCCTACCCAGGCCTTGGTGACTTTTTTCAAAAATTTCACCGATTCGCTCCGCAACACTTCCTATCGTGTTCTAAATGACGAGACGAGTAAAACGAGACCCCACAACCCTACCGCAAATGTATAGAAGTACGTTTCCCAGGGGGATAAACATTGAACCTATACCCCAGTATGGGACTATATGGGGCTCGGTGACTTTTTTCAAAAATTTCACCGATTCGCAGGGCGACACTTCCTATCATGTTCTAAATGACGAGACGAGTAAAACGAGACCCCACAACCCTACCGCAAATGTATAGAAGTACGTTTCCCAGGGGGACAAACATTGATCCCATACCCTCAGTATGGGACTATATGAGGCTATATCGTACTTTTTCAAAAATTTCACCGATTCGCACGGGGACACTTCCTATCATGTTCTAAATGACGAGACGAGTAAAACGAGACCTCACAACCCTACCGCAAATGTATAGAAGTACGTTTCCCAGGATGGTCCTATACCTCCCATACCCCATATAGGCATTTTCCCGTAATTTAGGATAAAGTCCGTATTCCGTATTTTTTCAGGAAAATTTTTACATACACCCACCCTGGAACTAGGGGGAGATAACTCTATTGATAGACAAGCCCCGTTAAGCCCGTCGACCTATATACCCCTCATACCCCATATAGGCATTTTCCCAGGTTTTCGATAAAGTCCGTTTTCCGTTTTTTTTTTTCAGGAAAAACTTTACATGCACCCACCCCATTGCCTGAATGCCTCTTCACCTAGGCTTCACTTTGATACCTCACTCGACCCCATTGGACCATTAGTAGCTCCCCTAGCTCCAACACGGCTATTTGCATACCCTTGGGCCACCGCGCATGCGCAGAATGCCGCTATTTCAACCCCACACCCAGTCCATTAGATGCCCCTTCATGAATGCTTCACATTGATACCTCACTCGACCCCATCGGTCCACTAGGGGCTCCCCTAGCTGCAAAAAAGCTATTTTCATACCCTTCGGCCACCGCGCATGCGCAGAAGGCCGATATTTCAACCCCACACCCAACCCATTAGATGCCCCTTCATGAATGCTTCACATTGATACCTCACTCGACCCCATCGGTCCACTAGGGGCTCCCCTAGCTCCAAAAAGCTATTTTCATACCCTTCGGCCACCGCGCATGCGCAGAAGGCCGATATGTCAACCCCACACCCAGTCCATTAGATGCCCCTTCATGAATGCTTCACATTGATACCTCACTCGACCCCATCGGTCCACTAGGGGCTCCCCTAGCTCCAAAAAGGCTATTTTCATACCCTTCGGCCACCGCGCATGCGCAGAAGGCCGATATGTCAACCCCTCACCCAGCCCATTAGATGCCCCTTCACATAAGCTTCACTTTGATACCTCACTCGACCCCATCGGTCCACTAGGGGCTCCCCTAGTTCCAAAAAGGCTATTTTCATACCCTTCGGCCACCGCGCATGCGCAGAAGGCCGATATGTCAACCCCTCACCCAGTCCATTAGATGCCCCTTCATGAATGCTTCACTTTGATACCTCACTCGACCCCATCGGTCCACTAGGGGCTCCCCTAGTTCCAAAAAGGCTATTTTCATACCCTTCGGCCACCGGGCATGCGCAGAAGGCCGATATGTCAACCCCTCACCCAGCCCATTAGATGCCCCTTCACGAATGCTTCACTTTGATACCTCACTCGACCCCATCGGCCCACTAGCGGTCCCTACAGATTGCCGAACACTTCCACGAAAACCCACGGTTTTGGGACTACTTTCGGTCCGCGGAGGCAGACCGCATCACCACCAGACCGCATCACCGCGGAGAAATATATGCCCCCAAGGTCACGCCCCATTCACCCAAACCGGAAGTGACGTCATACCTGCGCACAACACTCCTGCGCACACCGCCCCAATACCGCCCCAAAACCTCCCCATTTTTTTCTGCGCATGCGCAGTGAGGCGCTATCGACCCAATTTACCGTTTGTATACTACTGCCCTGTAGGTTACAATGGCTGTGTATTATGTTGTACTCCAGGCAAAATACTATCTATGTTGTAGCCGTTACGCCGGTAAGAAGCCCAGCCTAATTACCCTGAAGAATATAGTTAAATTCCATGAGTAGTATAGTCACCGCATATTGCCTCGACTTGACCTTTGACCTCTGTGGAGGTCACGTGGAGGTGCATTTGCGTACACTTCGCCATCCACTTTCGCGAAGCGATATCCGGTATTTTACCGTATTCTGATCGGCCTTCATCCGGCGGAGAACAGACTCGAGAAATCTGATAAATTACAGGTTTTCATACCACTTCGGAAACAGATATTGCCTGGGCTTACAAAATATATAGGTGTGAATAACTTTCGTATCATCCAAGGGGTGTGGTAGATCTGTAATTTTGAACAAGTAGAACATCACATGACTCGAAAATGGCGTGTTATGTTGGGGTTACGTCGGTAGACTTTAGCTGATTGGCTGACGAAGTCACGTGGTATTGATTTCTGGAAATTCCCTTTTGCAGTTGCCGAAGGTATGCTGAACGTGGATACACACGATCCCAGGGTCAGTCTTGCCGCGTATAGATGACCCAGATGGGTGGAGGTCAATGAGTGCACTTGAGCATGTGCTGACCTGTATCCTCTCATCCCGTCCATCATCTGACCTTGGATCATGTTTAAACGTGTTAGGGGATTCCTCCGCGGTGATGCGGTCAGCTTCCGCGGACAGAAAGCAGTCCCAAATACGCGGGTTTTCGTGAGAATGTTCGGCAATCTTCGGGGGCGAGAGAGGCCCCTAGTGGACCGATTGGGTCGAGAACAGTGATTGAATGCATGTACTGACTTGTATCCAGTCCATTCATCCGGGTCCTTGTGACCTTGTTTTACAGCCGGGGACTTGTCCATCCGGGTCCTTCGGTGTTTTTCCATGTGTTACAGTGATTGAATGCATGTACTGTATCTGGGGTTTTTCTAGTATATATAAGTCTTATTGAGTCAACTTGACCTACTTTCGTGTGGAGGTCACGTGGAGGTCACGTGATCAGTATAGTTCAAGGTCATTTACATGATGCATGTATTGTATGCTCTCCTTCCATCGGGGTTTTTCCACTGGGACTTGTGCGCAGGTGTATGACGTCACTTTCGGTAGGCGTGAATCGGGCGTGACCTGGGTATGTCTGACCTAGTTCTGGTATCGAATGATAGGAATGCATGTACTGACTTGTATCTTGTTTTTTCCATTCATCCGGGTCATTGTGACCTTGTTTTACAGCCGGGACTTGTCCATCCGGGTCCTTCGATGTTTTCTCATGTGTTACAGTGATGGAATGCATATACTGTATCTGGGGGATTTCCATTCATCCGGGTCCTTGTGACCTTGTTTTACAGCCTGTCTGTATGATGCAACACCAAAGGTCAATGAGAGTCAATGAGTGGCACTTGAGAATGTACTGACCTGTACCCTCTCATCCCATACATCTCTGTGCGCAGGTGTTCTGCGCAAGTGTGACGTCAAAGCATATTGACTCACATTTAGTAGTATAAAAGCGCATTTCGAGCCCTATTGACCTTGCGGCGCAAAGCGCAGAGGAAAGTATAGAAACAATATATTGACTCACATTTAGTAGTATAAAAGTGCATTTCGGGTCCTATTGACCTTGCGGAACAATGCGCAGAGGGGAGGTCACGTGGTGGTCACAGGATATAATAACAGTATATTGACTCACATTTAGTAGTATAAAAGCGCATTTCGAGCCCTATTGACCTTGCGGCGCAATGCGCAGAGGATTAGACCTTAGACGTATGGAATACATGTACTAGAACATCTGGGACCTCTTCAACATCCGGGGTTTTCCCAGTGCGTCGTCCCTTCGTCATTACATCCGGTACCCCTTCAACATCCGGGGTTCCCAATGGATTTTCCATCCGGGTTTTCCCCGGGCCGTCCGCACGCATGCGCGGACTGCGTTTTTCCCCGGGCCCGGCCGCACGCCTGCGCGGGTTATCCGGTCGCAAGCCTGCGCGGGTTATCCGGCCGCACGCATGCGCGGGTTATCCTTGGACTCGGGGGCAAGACCAGAAAAGGAGGTCACGCCATAGCATTATAGTATGGGGCCGAGTGCGTGTACATCCGGGTCCTCAACATGACTTATACTTATTCTGAGGGTCGGCTTATGATTGGACAAGAGCAGTCTGAGATCAGCACAATGAACTTCTGAATACACGGACAATAGCATAAGTGAAACACACTCATAGCGTTTCCCCCAGCGTGGATGTGCTGTGATGGAGGGGCTATTAAAAGGATTGACCTGTAATCTTTCTTGTTGTGTCTGTTGTTGTTGTTACAAGCGTCTAGTCCGTCATTCATAATCCAGCCGTCGTCCATTAGAGAATCTCTTTTTGGACTAACCAATCAGAATAGTACTTATCACGGACTGCACCCGTAGAGCTACGTATACGCGCCCATGTGTGACATGGTCCATGAAACACGTCCCTCTGGATCCCACACCCCTATTCCTACTGTTGCAGAGCCATGTCGGAGATTCATCGCTATGCGACTCGCATTTTACCGCATGCGACCGTGGTTAATTCACTGACGGGTTACCGAGAAATGATTCGGTCCATGTTTGGCGATGGCGACGACAACGAGGGGCGACGCCACATCCTGAAAGAGTTCACAGAAGCGGTCCTGGACAGAGTGGACTCGGTGGAGAGGTGTGCTATCACCTAGCACTACTGGACTATGACAGCTATCCTTGATTACAACACATATAAGGGAAGTGGGAAGAGGTGCCGACATAGTGACAGAGCCACATGACTTCACAGTATAGTCTTCCAGTTAACCTATTCTAAAGCACATACCAAGAATCTAACGATTCGTGATATATGTTGTATCTCAGGTACGCTTTCATTGTACCTGTTCATGTGGCAACTTGGTTGATATAACCACACGGCCCCTAGCACCGGCATAAGCGATATTAGATAGAAATCTAGAGAGCTATATGCTCTGACAACTCGCATATTGGTAATTGGTGAGCTGTCACTATATATGTTGTATCTCAGGTACGCTTTCATTGTACCTGTTCATGTGGCAACTTGGTTGATATGACCAAACGGCCCCTAGCACAGCAATAAGCGATATTAGATAGAAATCTAGAGAGCTATATGCTCTGACAACTCGCATATTGGTAGTTGGTGAGCTGCCTCGCTGTGACAACTCGTACAACCAGTCCTACGAGCCATCCTTCCCCTTACATCCCAGGTGGGGTTACACGTCTACGAGGATAAAGTCACCATCGTTGAAGACCGTGGAGATGTTTGCTGGTCGTACGCTGAGACCGTGTCAAATACGGTTACGCTACACCGTGACGGCTGGACCAAAATTAAACGGGTGCTGAGCGGTGAACTCGATGGGAACCTCATCCACATAGACAATGTCATCTATGTACATCGTGGACCCTTCTTCCCACGCCTGGGCCGTTACCAGGACCATACGCGAGGCTTCACCGTAGACCCCGATCTGTGGACAGCCTTCGAGAAAGTGGCGCCTATTATGGCCAGCTGTTTACACCGGACGAGCGGTCACCTGTTCAGTTGGGCTCGGCTCGTGCCCCGAGTGAACCGGCGGCAGAACCCAATGAGCAAATCATCAATCGCGACAAGGAGGAAGACGAGGGGGACTATCCGGTTCTCACCTCCGTGACCTACAGAGATGTCCTGGATAAACACGGTAGTCCACCGTCGGAGGACGACGACATCATAGCTTACCCGGATAGGCTCAGTCAGCCCAGTGACATGACCACCCGATCATTTGATCTCACGTCATAAACTCTTCCTCCCTATCAATACGAGAGACAGTCAAATCTTGTACCATTCACGTACTGACCATGACGGAGGATATAATACGGGCGTTTCTCAGCTTGACCCCCCGAGGTCTTCCAGCACTCTATGCGGATAAGGTCGATATCATGGAGGAGGTGGGAGACATCTGTGATGCGGACCCTACACAACCGTGCCCGGCTCACATTCGTCTGTCCCAGAAGGGCTGAACCAAATTCAAACGGGTGTTGTCTGGTGAACTGGACGGCGACCTCACCCACTTGTGTCACGATGTGTACGTCCGAGGCGGCCCCTTCTTTGCTCAATTGACTCGGCTAGATGGGGATACAGTGCATTTTACCCTTCATCCAGTTCTATGGTCTGCATTGGAAGATGCCGTGGCAGATGTGGATCAAGTGCTTACGGAGGAAGAGTGATCATCAGACGAGTTGAACTGGTCATTTGCCATGGACGATGTGCTGGCAGCAGCCAAAGGAAAAAAATCAGAAAGAAACTTAGGCCCAAGATATACCCGTTATAAATAAACGATAGAGCCAGGGTCCATCGTCATTTGTCACCATGAAGCGCTGGGAGAAGGTGTTGGATAACTTATACTACAGTCCCGACAGTCCGGCTGCGTACAGTGCATTGTCTGCTCCCTATCGAGCGGCCAAGCCCCAGGGGATACAACGTCCCCAAGTCTGAGATTGGCTCAAACAACAAGACACCTATACCTTACAACGAGCTTCCCGTCGCCATTTTCCACGGAACCTGGTCATCGTGAGTGGTATAGATGCCCAATGGCAAGCGGATTTGGTCGATATGAGCGCCTTTGCCAAAAACAGCGATGGGAATCGGTATATCTTGACGTGCATCGATAGCCTGTCGAACTATGCGTGGGTGGTTCCCATCCGGACGAAAACGGGGGCGAATCTCATAGCGGCGTTCAAGGACATCTTCAAGACCGGGCGCAAACCCTTGTATTTGCAAACCGACGAAGGCACCGAATTCCTCAACAGACCGTTCCAACAGTTTCTGAAAGCCCAGAAGGTCTTCTTCTTCCATACGTACAACGAGACCAAGGCTTCCGTTGTGGAAAGGTTCAACAGAACATTCAAAGGCCGCATTTATAAATATTTCACCTATAAGAATACAAGGCGGTACATCGATGTTCTCCCGAAACTTGTGAGTGATTACAATCGAGCCTATCACCGGAGTATAGAGAGAGCCCCCATTATCGCGACCCAACGCATTGAAGCCCAAGTCCGGCGTGTCTTGTACTCCAGGCAATCGCATCTAACGCCAAAGGAGGGGTTCAAGGTTGGGGACCCTGTACGGATCAGTAGAGTCAAAGGTCAATTTGAGAAAAGGTACTTGTCCAACTGGAGCGATGAGCACTTCTTGATTAAACGACACCTACCCTGACATCAGCGAGTCAATGAACTGGAAGATCTTCAAGGAGAACCGTTGCTAGAGACGTTTTACGAGATGGAATTACAACCTGTCGTAAAAACACAGAAAGACTACTACACGTTGGAGCAGATTTTGAAAACGGAACGTCGACGTGGCAAACTGTTTCATTTCGTCAAATGGCAAGACTGGCCCAGTTCCTTCAATTCGTGGGTCGCGGCGAACTAGGTGAAACGACTATAAAGCCAGACACCACTACTGTCATCCTTCATTCCACGTTCGACCATGAACACGGTGCTATGGACAAACAGCAGCTGCCTCTGAACACAGCGTCTCCAAAAACGCGCAAAGCGCAAGTGGGCTTTGTGCTGACATTGCTAACCCTGCTGTGTGTGTTGTACGGAGGTGTGATTTACGACGTAGCCTATCTCAGCACTCTACTTAACCGACCTAGAACACCAGCTGTGAGTGGCAGTCAAACCAGTCTGCAGACTCCTCTACACCAGTCAACCCGGTAATCGAAACGAGTCCAGTGAATACCACCACCACACCCCGTATGCAATTCACAGCGAGCTCCACACCAAGTATACAGTCCACATCGAGCTCTACACCAAGTACACCCACTACGTCTGAAAATCCACCTGGTTTCATCACTCACAGTGAACGCCCATCGACAACGGCGACCGACGTTGTTGTTGTAACCACCACCCCATTTCACTCGTACCAAATTTACAAGAGCGGGTTACCACGACAGCGGATACACCTTCAACCTTGAACCCCCGGTGGCAACATCCCTTCACTTGCGTCATCGCAGGACCGACGGGTTCCGGTAAAACACACTTCACCAGGGAGCTCCTTGAACACGCCGACAGCTTGATTACTCCACCCATTGCCCGAGTCGTGTGGTGTTACGGAGAATGGCAGGCAGCGTATGCAGCAATGCCCCACATCACATTCGTAGAAGTGCTACCCAACCTGACCGATTCGGAACCGGGCACCTTGGTGGTTCTGGATGATCTCATGGCGGAGACGAATGCGCGGGTCACTCAAATCTTTACCAAAGGCAGCCATCATCGACGTCTCAGCATCATCTATATTGTTCAGAATCTTTTCAGTAAAAACAAAGAACATCGGAACATCAGCTTAAATGCCAACTACCTGGTGGTCTTCAAACACCCGAGAGATACCACTCACCTGCTGCACCTGGCGAGACAGATGTACTCCGGCCGCACGCCGTTTGCGTTGGAAGCCTATAAAGATGCGACAACCCCTCAGGACGGGTATATGCTCTTCCACCTGAAGCAAGCCACCCACGACCACCTTCGACTACGGACCGGTATCTTTCCCGGAGAGACCCACCACGTGTACATGCAAAAATAATGTAAACACACCCACAGTGGCTCCCCCAGTTGGGGTGTGTGTTTGATTTTGGGGATAATAAAAGACTTAATACAATATCATGGTTGACTTTGTCTCTGAAGTGAAAGAAAATTCAACAGGTAGCCCGCAAAAGGATAAAAAGGGTAGGGTTGTTGGTTCTAGCATTAGTTGTACTTGATGTCTGCTCGAGTACGGAAGCACGCCCCGACGCTCCGTGTATTGAAGACGGCCCCACCCGAGTTGGTCCGAACCATTGCACGCGGTGCGGACCCTGACCTTGTACGCTGTCTGTGCGAAATCGGGTACAACCTGTTAAAAGGCAACATACCACTGACTTCCACTCAGAAGACCAAGTTGGCCAAGTCCAGAAGCGAGTCTCTCAAACACAAAAGAAAACCACCACCACCACCACGCGACACACCGCCGACCTCAGCAGCGCTCCAACAGCCGCCATTGCCAGGGGTACCACCCACAGCCCCACAGTGGGTCGAAGACGAAGTCTTGAAGAGTGTACCTGCATCGCTCAGGGACAAGCTGGCCTGGTATTACAACGGGTGAAAGATAATCCTAATATAACTTGGAATGGTAAAGGCGGACTACTGGCACAGAATCAGGTGGTCCCCGGTACCCACATGACGGATTTAGTGAATGACCTGATGCGTCAACGCAGGTCGCACACGAATCCTCGAGGATGGGAGGTCTTTGGTCAAGGCTTGAAAGACATGCATGTACCACCGGAATTGGTGGGGAACCCCCAGCGCTGGACCTGGAAGCAACGGACCCAGCTATCGCCGTGGCAGGCACAACGACAGACGCGACTCCCGCATACTTGGGAAGCCGAGTGGGACGCGGAGTCACCAACCAAAACACCACAATGGCCAGCACATTCTGTTCACCCCTACTCAAGATCTATGACTGGTAGCAAGTCACCGCGACGAACACGACGCGGGGTACAACCGCCCAAGGCCTAGGACACCTACTAAAACCAACAGCAGCAGCAGGAAAGCTCAGTCGCCATGTTTTACCTCACCCTACCCAGTAACAGTTCGGTCGATGTGTTTTCTGGCAACACCTTTGCCAAGTACGTGACCCAGTTACCGCAACCGCTGCATTTACCTGGAAGATGGGAATGTGGATTCGTGGATATCCAATACCCTTACTCGTGGTACAACGTGCGAGCCAATGAAGTGGGGTACGAGGTAACCTACGAAGGGAAAGACACCCGACTCACCCTCCCCGAAGGCCAATACGATACCCCCAAGGAATTCGTGCAGGGACTGACAAGACTGTTGCATTATAAGTCTCTACGGGAGGTCACAAATAATTCAAAACCCATAAAAACCTTTCCTTTCAAGAATAACGTGGACTTCGATTACAACGCACACAACGACAAGGCACAGATCCTCCTCACCGCCAACGTGAGTGTCGTACTGAGTCCTATCCCACAGCAAATGCTGGGTCTCGCTCACCTGACCTACACGGGTACATCCGAGGACCATTGTCAAATTCCGATGGATATGAAGTCGGGTATGTATGGACTCTACTCGGACATGGTCGACAACCACATCGTGGGCGATGTCAACACACCTCTGTTACGGGTGATCCCCATTAAAAAGGAGTATGGAGATCAAGTCACCCACATTTTCACCCTCATGCTCTACCTACGCGTACGACAAACCTACATCAACACAATCACGGTGGGTATAAGAGATGACACGGGACGACCGGTTGCATTCGAACGAGGAAAAGTGGTGCTGAAACTCCGACAAACACGTTGTCCCAACTTTGTATAATGAAAGTACCTTACGAGTGCGATGCACTCATCTATATGGACTATTATGCCCAACAGGCTGGGGGCGGCCTTTCGGTCTTTAGCGGCCCACGCATGCAACGAGGACATGGGCTGGGGAACATACTCGAGGGCATCGTCAAAACGGTCCTGCCCTTGGTGACGCATGGGGTAAAATCGATCGGCAAACAAGCGGTCCGAAGTGGACTGCAAGTCGCCAGTGAGGTCTTGGGTGGTACGGCACCCAAAGAAGCACTGAAACGCCGAGCTAAAGAAGCAGGAGGCGTCTTGGTCGACAAAGCACAACGCCACGTAGGGAATAAAAGACCTGTACCACCGAGACCACGTTTGTGCTCCTCTATTTTCCAGTATCTCTCAACCTCTAGAGCCAGACTGACTGCTTGCTGAAGATCTTTTGAGACGGCATTCCGGGATAGGCCAATGTTGCAAGCTTGCGGATGGTTTATTTCGGTTCTCTTGGAGTTTTCTTACGTTTGTTTCTTCTTCCACGAATCTCCGTGAGGCACAATTCGAATTGATCACTTGGCCCACAGTGGAAAATAAGGATGCTAATAATCTACTAAGTCTTGCTGTTCTTAATGTGTCCATGTGCAGGCCCATTGTTCTTCAGGACCAAGAAGGTGAAGAAAGAATAGTCGACTTTCTCTTGTTCACTCCATTGATTTATTCTGGCTATGGTTTTGAAGATTTGATAGTATAGGTTAACCCGAAGACTATACTGTGAAGTCATGTGACTCAATATGTCGGCACCTCTTCCCACTTCCCTTAAATGCGTTGTAATTCCAAGAGGTTTCCTCACTGTGGTTTTCAAGCTTCATCTGGCGATAATATTGAGGGCGATGCACGTGAGCGGAATCGCGATGTCCTCCTGAATGAAGTGGAGATGCTCTTGAACAAACATCTTATCTTCGTCCTCTTCTTGGTGATTTCCCAAGTTGAAGGGAACTTCCGAGTGTCGTATTCATTTTCTGCATGACGTCCAACCATATTCTTCTCTGATTGCCCTCAGCTTTTTATCCCACCGCTGCTACCAAACTGTAGCGAATTTTCACTAGGGGTAACTCTTAACCTTAGTTTACTAAATTCACTCCTTCGCTGCCACCAAAAAGTACTTCAAGGTAAGTTATTTTGAATCCGCCTTTTGCGCTATTCCTAATGCCGGTTTCGGCCGCAAGGTGGCGCTAGCGCTCACGGCACTTTGGTCTGTTCCGGTTTAGCTGTCTGCTACTGTAAACATGTGCAGGAGGGAAGGCGGATATTGTATTTCGCATCGTTTCGTCAGATTTTCTCACTAATGGAGACGTCCTTATAGTTTACGTAAGTATAGTCATCAAGTCTAATTTTTACTCGTTTGTACAAGCATAATACAAGCCGCTTTGTCAACAAATTGGGCAATCAAAGCTCGTCGTTGTTGTTGTTATAAAACATGGTGGGTGGCCGGCAGTTCAGCCTGATTAAACCACACTCTACTGAAAACAATCAGCAAGGGCCAGTTTGTTTGATCAAGTACTGTGACAAATAATCGGATTATTAGTTAACCCGACTACCATGCAGCTGTTAATGTAGCTGTATGACAATATTATCAGTGATAGTGCCTCCACAATCGTACGGTAATACGGTAAGGTAATCCTTTATCCCTGAGTCAATGACACGCAAGTCTCTACTATAACTAAACAAATGTTTTATAACAACAATGACGAGCTTTGATTGCCCAATTTGTTGACAAAGCGGCTTTTATTATGCTTGTACAAACGAGTAGAAATTAGACTTGATGAATATACTTACGTAAACTATCAAGGACGTCTCCATTAGTGAGAAAATCTGACGAAACGAGGCGAAATACAATACCCGCTTTCCCTCCTGCAAATGTTTACAGTAGCAGACAGGTAAACCGGAACAGACCAAAGTGCCGTGAGCGCTAGCGCCACCTTGCGGCCGAAACCGGCATTAGGAATAGCGCAAAAGGCGGATTACACTTAACTCTGAGTTGTTTGATTTTTCTTATTTTATTAGACTACCTTTGCTTACTTCTTCCATCAAGATTGCCTCTTAACTTTGTCTGTTTGCTTCATCTGTTAATTTCGTCTGTTTATTTTTGCGTTGTTTGTTAGCTTCATCTGATGTGTTAACTTCATCTGTTAACTTCTGGTAATTTCGTATGATGATTTCATCTGTTAACTTCGCCTGTTTACTTTGCCCTCAACTTCGTCTGTTAACACATTCTGTTCTTGGTAAGGTTCGCTCTTACTCTATGGAGACGCCTCTACTAGGTAGGTTCGGGATTATTCGCCTTTATTGCGTTTAGGCTGTAGCTTGTTAAGTTCGTCTGACTAAAGTTCTAAACTTGTCATCAAACTTCCGTTGTCCAAAGAAATAGTTCAAATTCGGGAAATTTTAACGCTCTATTCTAGAAGAGATAGATCTTCTTCGATCATCAGAGCCTCCACACATGCGCTAATGTGCAACCGATATATACGAGGGTCAGTCACAGTGTGCGTCATTCACCGTTCGTCATTGGGTCAACCGAGGGACCTGACCATAAATACGGGAGGCAGTCAGAGTGTGTGTCATTCACCGTTCGTCATTTGGTCAACCATGTCACCAGTCCTACAAGTCATCCTCCCCTTACACCCCAGGTGGGGTTACACGTCTATGAAGATAAAGTCACCATCGTTGAAGACCGTGGAGATGTTTGCAGATCGCACGCTGAGACCGTATCGAATACGGTTACGCTACGCCGTGACGGCTGGACCAAATTTAAACGGGTCTTGAGCGGTGAGCTCGACGGAAACCTCATCCACATAGACAATGCCATCTACGTACACAGTGGGCCCTTCTTCCCACGCCTGTTCCGTTACCAAGACTCTACTCGAAGCTTCATCCTAGACCCCGATCTGTGGACAGCCTTCGAGAAAGTGGTGCCTATTGTGGACCAGCTGTTTACACCGGACGAGCGGTCAGTTGATCAGTTGAGGTGGGCTCGTGCCCTGAGTGAAGCGGCGGCAGAACCCAATGAACAAATGACCAAACCTAGCAATGAAGCGGAGGCAGAGAACGATGCCATTGATTATCTGGCTAGATTCAGTCAGCCCAGTAACAATTGCATCCATACAACGGATGCTGGTACGGCATCGGAACCCAAATGAAAGCATCCGGAAAGGAACTGTGACCTCGGCGCCAGATATTCACAGATAATATGGGGTGTACGTTTCATGTTGCAAGCCCAAAATGCACCATGTTCTGACGTCATAAACTTTTCTTCCCTATAAATACTAGAGACAGTCAAATCTTGTACCATTCACGTACTGACCATGGCGGAGCATATAATACGAGCGTTTCTCAGCTTGGCCCCCGAGGTCTTCATGCACGTCTATGCGGATAAGGTCGATATCATGGAGGAGGTGGGAGACATCTGTGATGAGGATTCTACACAACCGTGCCCGGCTCACATTCGTCTGTCCCGGGAGGGCTGGACCAAATTCAAACGGGTGTTGTTTTGTGAACTGAACGGCGACCTCATCCACTTGTGTCACGATGTGTACTTCCGACGCGGCCCCTTCTTTGCTCAATTGGCTCGACTAGATGGGGTACAGTGCATTTTATCCTTCACGCAGTTCTATGGTCTGCATTGGAAGACACCGTGGCAGATGTGGATCAAGTGCTTACGGAGGAAGAGCGGTCATCAGACGACTTGGACTGGTCATTTACCATGGACAATGTTAATCCTAATGAACGAATTATCAAACCTAGCAATGAAGCAGAGTCAGACGACGAGGCTATAGACTACCCGGCTAGACTCAGTCAACCTAGGATATATACAACGGTGGTAGAACCCGAACATCAGACTTCGTTATAAATAGACCATACTCCCCGGGTCCATTATCATTTTGTCACCATGAAGCGCTGGGAGAAGGTGTTGGATAACTTATACTACAGCTCTCTATCGAGCGGCCAAACCCCAGGGAATAAAACGTGCCCAAGTCCGAGATTGTTTAAAAAAAGGACACCTATACCTTACATCGAGCTGTCCGCCGCAATTTCCCACGGATCCGGGTCATCGTATGAGGACTAGATGCCCAATGGCAAGCGGATTTGGTCGATATGAGCGCCTTTGCCAAACATAACGATGGGAATCGGTATATCTTGACGTGCATCGATATCCTGTCAAAGTATGCGTGGGTGGTACTCATCCGGACGAAAACGGGGGCGAATCTCATAGCGGCTTTCAAGGACATCTCCAAGACCGGGCGCAAACCCTTGTATTTGCAAACCGACGAAGGTACCGAATTCCTCAACAGAGCGTTCCAAACCTTTCTCAAGAAACAGAAGGTCTTCTTCTTTCACACCTACAACGAGACCAAGGTTTCCCTTGTGGAAAGGTTCAACACGACATTCAAAGGTCGCATGTATAAATATTTCACCTATAAGAATACAAGGCGGTACATCGATGTTCTCCCGAAACTTGTGAGTGGTTACAATCGAGCCTATCACCGGAGTATACAGAGAGGCCCCGTTATCGTGACCCAACGCAATGAAGCCCAAGTCCGGCTTATCTTGTACCCCATACAATCGTAACGAACGCGAAAAAGGAGTTCAATGTCGGGGACCCTGTACGGATCAGTAGAGTCAAAGGGCAATTTGAGAAAAGTTACTTGCCCAACTGGAGCGATGAGCACTTCCTGATTAAATGACGCCTACCCCGACAGCAGTGAGTCTATGAACTGGAAGATCTTCAAGGGGAACCGTTGCTAGGGACGTTTTACGAGCTGGAATTACAGCCTGTCGTAAAAAAAGCAAGACTACTCCACGATGGAACGCATCCTAAAAACGGAACGTCGACGTGGCAAACTGTTTCATTTCGTCAAATGGCAAGGCTGGCCCAGTTCCTTCAATTCGTGGGTCGCGGCCAACCTGGTGAAACGACTATAAAACCAGACACCACCGCCATCATCCTTCATTCCACGTTCGACCATGAACACAGTGCAACCGTCTCTGAACACAGCGTCTCCCAAAACGAGCAAAGCACAAGTGGGCAGATAGCACCAGTCAATCCCGTGATCGAAACGAGCCCAGTCATCACCACCACATCACGTGTACAGGCTACATCGAGTATACAGTCCACACCTATACCAAATGCACCTACTACGTCCGAAAATCCACCGGATTACAGAGAGCACCAGTCAATCCCGTGATCGAAACGAGCCCAGTCATCACCACCACATCACGTGTACAGGCTACATCGAGTATACACGCCACACCTATACCTAGTGGACCTACTACCGGTACGTCTGAAAATCCACCGGATTTCATCACTCACAGTGAACGCCTATCGACAACGGTACCAAAGCTCGACGCACCGACGGCCCCAGTTCACTCGTACCAAATTTACAAGAGCGGGTTACCACGAAAGCTGATACTCCTTCAATCATGGACCCCCGGTGGCAACATCCCTTCACCTGCGTCACCACAGGACCGACGTGTTCCGGCAAAATGCACTTCGTCAGGAAGCTCCTGGAACACGCCGACAGCATGATTACTCCACCCGTAGTCGGCGTCGTGTGGTGTTACGGAGAATGGCAGGCGGCGTATGCAGCAATGCCCCACATCACGTTTGTGGAAGGGCTACCCAACCTGGCCGATTTGGAACCGGGCCCCTTGGTGGTTCTGGATGATCTCATGGCGGTGACGGATGCACAGGTCACCCAACTCTTTACCAAAGCCAGCCATCATCGACGCCTCAGCATCATCTACCTGGTGGTCTTGAAAACCCCGAGAGATACCACTCAACTGCTGCACCTGGCGAGACAGATGTGCCCTGGGCGCACCGCGTTTGCGTTGGAACCCTTTAAAGATGCGACAACCCCTCAGCACGAGTATATGCTCTGCGACCTGAAGCAAGCCACCCCCGACCACCTTCGACTACGGACCGGTATTTTCCCCTTAGAGACCCACCACGTGTACACGCAAAAAATAATGTAAACACACCCACAGTGGTTTCCCCCAGCTGGGGTGTGTGTTTGATGTTGGGGATAATAAAAGAATTAATACAACATCATGGTTGACTTTTGCCTCTGTTCAATATTCACGAGGTAGGTAGATAAAAAGGGCAGGGTTGTGGGTTCTAGTATTAGTTGTACATGGTGTCTGCTCGAGTACGGAAGCACGCTCCGACGCTCCGTGTATTGAAGACGGCCCCATCCGAGTTGGTCCGAACCATTGTACGTGGCGCAGACCCTGCTCTCGTTTGCTGTCTGTGTGAGATTGGACTCAATATCTTAAAAGGCAACGTACCACTGACTCCGGCTCAGAAGGCGAAGTTGGCCAAGCATAAGACAGGACTGCGAACCTTAGTCCAGAAGCGAGTCTCGCAAACACAAAAGAAAAAGGTTTTACAGAAAGGCTGCTTTCTCGGAGCCATTTTAGCATCGTTGGCTGCTTCTTTGTTGGGTCCAGTATTGGGTGGACTGTTCGGCCGAAAATGAACCGCACGAAAAAATGGTCCTCGTCGAACATGGGCTCCTGCAAAACCTCCAATCACCGTACCTTGTATCCTCTATGGTGAAGACGATAAACACACTCGATGAAGAGATGCGTCAGATCTTACAACGACCGGGGCTAATCGACAGTGAGAAAGTACAACAGTACAATGAAACGCTTCAGCGGTACATGACGCTCGTGGACCAATACAAAACCTTCTCTACCCCAGCAGCACCATCACCACCGACCTCAGCACCGCTCCAACAGCCACCATTACCAGGGGTACCACCCACGGCCCCATAGTGGGTCGAAGACGAAGTGCTGAAGAGTGTACCTGCATCGGTCAAGAAACAAGCTTGGCTGGTATTACAACGGATGAAACAGAATCTTAACATGACTTGGAATGATAAATGTGAACTACTGCTACAGAATCAGGTGGTCCGCGGTACCCACATGACGGATTTAGTGAATGACCTGATGCATCAACGCAGGTCGCACACGGATCCTCGAGGATGGGAGGTCTTGCTTGAAAGACATGTACCACAGGAATTGGTGGGGAATCCCCAGCGCTGGGCCTGGATGCAGCGTGAATCGCCTAGTGGCCCGCAACCTTCTTGGAAACCCGAGTGGGAACCGGAGTCACCCCCAAAACACCACAACGGCGGGCACCTACTTTTTCACCCCTTTTACCACGCCACCCCCTGGAACTACGTCCATCAAGATCTAAGTCACCGAGACCATCACAACGATTAGCGCCCAAGGGCTGGGAGAAGTATTAAACCCGGGAGCAGCAGCAGCAGGAAAGCTCAGTCGTGATGTTTTACCTCACCCTACCCAGTAACAGCTCGGCTGATGTGTTTCCTGACAACATCTTGGCCAAGTACGTGACCAAGTTACCGCAACCGTTGCATTTACCTGGACGCTGGGAATGTGGACTCGTGGATATCCAATACCCCTACACGTGGTACAACGTGCGAGGTGGTGAAGTGTGGAACGAGGTGACCTACGAAGGACAAGAAACCCCGACTCACCCTACCCGAAGGCCAATACGATACCCCCAAGAATTCATGGGTGGTCTGATGCATTATAAGTCTCTACGGGTTGACACGAATACTTCAAACCCTATAAAAACTTTCCCCTTCAAAAATCATGTGGATTTCGACTAGAACGCACACAACGACAAGGCCTGTCTCACTCTTAGCCCCAACGTGAGTGTCGAAATCAGTCCTACCCTACAGCAAATGCTAGGTCACGATCTACCGGGGTACGCTGGCCCCACCGGCGAGATAGGCCACATCCCGATGGACATGCTTGGTGGTATGTATGGCCCGTACATCTACTCAGACGTGGTCAATGCACACATTGTCGGGGACAGCAACGTACCTCTTCTACGCGTCTGCCCGGTGAAAGGCAAGTATGGAGCACAAGTCACCCACAGTTTCAGGCACATCGTTTATCTACCGGTCAGTCAGACCGATTTTAGCTCCATCATCATCGATATAAGAGACGACACCGGTCAACCGATTGCATTCGAGCGTGGGAAAGTGGTGCTGACACTTCATTTCCGTCAAGTGCGAGCGGTTCACTTTGCATAATGAAGTGTCTTACGAGTGTGATGCACGCAGCTATATGGACTATTATGCCCAACATGCCGGGGGTAGCTTTCCGGTCGTTGCAGCATCTTGGCTTGCTAAGGGCATTTCACGTTTCACTTAACACTACCCTTGGCTCAATGACTTCATTCTCCGTGTATTTCACCCGATGTCAGCTTCCCCAAGCATCAAGTCGCATGTCCGCTCCATTTAAACGAGCCAATGAAATTGTCCGTATTCAAATACTTTGACCTGGAAATCTCAGACAGGAGACATGTCAATTTCCCTCAAGCGCTCGACATGCTCGAGGCGCAAGACTGTGGGAGACCAAACCGAAGTTGTGTGAATTGGCTATTTTATTTCTCACTCTAATGGAGCATGCTTCTTTGTTTTCCTTTAAAAAAAATCATATTACACGCGGCCTAACATATTTGTGAAAAATAAAATTGGCGACAGTTCACAGGAAAATGATATGCTTTTTATTCTGTGATGGGGGCATTCCGAGGCCCACCCAGGGATCGTTTCAATCGATCGCTTTCTGGAGGTGTGTCTTCGTTTTATGAATGTGATTGCGCCGATGTCGGAGCTAACGGGACCAATCGGATGTGACCATTTGGGAAACGCCCTATACACTCAGATATCACCCGTTACCGCATGGCTACGAGCAGAAGTTTCTACGTATGATCGTGTCATGCGTTCGGATAATGTCGTTGCAGGTACACGCATGCAACGAGGACATGGGCTGGGGAACATACTCGGGAGCATCGTCAAAACGTTCCTCCACATGGTGACACGTGGGGTCGAAGCGATCGGCAAACAAGCGGTACGCAGTGGACTGCAAGTCGCGGGTGATGTATTGGGGGGTGCGGCACCTAAAGAAGCACTGAAACACCGAGCCAAAGAAGCAGGAGGCGTTTGATCGCCAAAGCACAACGCACCGTAGGGAATAAAAAACCTGCACCACCGAGTCCACGCACCAGTGGACGACCGACCCAGCGACGACACACATCGAAGACCCAGGATATCTTTTCTTAAATATGGCTTTCATCCACGCCGAGTCGTGTCCTTCTACCAACAGTGAGTTTGATTTATGGATCGTACCACCTACTCAGACCAGTGCCGAAGAGGGTCAATGGGTCTGTCCTCAAAGCAGATGCACCCGTGGGTCCAGTGAATCTCTGGCTTCATTCGCTATTCCAGCAAGTGGGTATATCGCTTAGTGATAAACTGGTGAGCGCATCGACGAACACGTACTCGTACCGAGCCTACATCGAAACACTGTTATCCTACGGACGTGACCCTAAAAAGCCGTAGTTGACAGCCCCGTTGTTCTACCGAGATACCCCAGGTAAGATGGAGGCGAGTCCCGATAACGACGGCTATACGGAGAGAATGGATTTCACGGAGAGAATGGATTTCACAGCAGAGTCACTCGGTCGATATGATGGGACGTCTGCATGCGCACTAAATACGACTAGTGCGCGCAACGCCTGCGTTTGCCTTGAAGGCCCCGAATGATGACCTCCAGTATAACATTGTCATCCAAGAGGCCAGTCTGTTTGTACGCAAAGTGAAACCGAGCCCAGGTGTACAGTTGGGGCACATCAGAGCCTTGGAGAAAAAAACAGCCCAGTACCCGATTCGACGAGTATAGACCAATGTCTTTTCCGTATCATTGTCAATCAAGAAAACCTCTTCCTGGGGGATTTGCCCAAGCGTTTAACCGTAGCCTGTGTGGAGAACGTCAGTTATAATGGGGCTATCTCGAGGAATCCGTTCAACCTAAAAGCGTTCAACATCAATTTCGTGGCCCTGCATGTGGATGGCCAACAGGTACCGACACAGCCCTTACAACCTAACTCCGGAACGGCCAATTACATCCGGGGCTATCTGAACCTCTTCACAGCAACTGGCCAAATCAACCAAGACGGGGAAAATATGATCAGTCGAGAGGACTACGCGAACGGATATACATCGTTCTGTTTCGATCTGACCCCCACCTTAGACAACGATCATCAACTGAGTCTCGCCAAGAAAGGCAACTTACGCTTGGAACTGCATTTCGGGACACCTTTACCGCGAACCATCA
This sequence comes from Hanleya hanleyi, assembly GCA_036873755.1. Taxonomy (NCBI): domain Eukaryota; kingdom Metazoa; phylum Mollusca; class Polyplacophora; order Lepidopleurida; family Hanleyidae; genus Hanleya; species Hanleya hanleyi. Next base: position 201,181 of record JAVTVY010017271.1, on the reverse strand, counting down.
ATGTGATTTGCTACGCTGAGTTTGACAACATTATTCAAATCGATAAAAGCTGTATAGTCCTGTGTGACTTCGCCGCCTAACATGGATACAGAGCAGATTATTACCACCCAGACACGTATGGTCTTTTAAGGGGTGTTCGCCCGAGATGTGTCCCCATTATACCGTGTGTATCCTGCTGCTTACGTTCCCAACACGGGCCCGATGGATCAGCCCGGTTAACACTGGGTGGCCGTGTACTTGACAGAAGAGCAGGCCGAATACTTTGACCCTTACGGCCTGCCACCCCTCCATCCCGATTTAACAGACTTCATGGATCAAGGCACAAAGACGTGATATTGGAATACTAAAACGTTGCAAAGCCTGACCAGTAGTGTGTGAGGACAATATTGCTTGTTTTACCTGTACCATCGATGTCGGGGAAGAACCTTATCTACCATCGTCCACATGTTTGACGAGTACCCCAAGGCCGAGGACCGAGATGTACTCGTATATGACTGGGCTGCCGTTCATATCAACGTACAAGCCGCTTTCTGGGCTTAAAGGATTTTTATCAATATTTTTTTCTCTCTGGAATATGTGTCAGAACAGTTAGTACTTAACTAAGAATTTTTTAAAAAAAATTTTACTTGTCCCCTGTGGGCATATTTAAGCCTTTTTAATTGAAGACCTGTAGCTCAGTTTCCGCCAGTTAACCCGTTAATGAGCTTAGGCGTCACGTGACCTTGTGACGTCAGACAGGCGACCGTCTCCTGCGGGCAGCTGTCTGAGCTATATATTAAGCTGTGGATTTGCGATTACTCCATCGCATATATCGCTGTATAATTAATCGAAAACGATTCGAAACCATGGAGGAATATGCCAGTGATGATGATCTATATACATATACAGAGGACATAAATGGACATCTGGTTTGAGTTACGCTCTCGCATTCGAGTAACCCAACTCGGCCAACTTTTCTAGATCTCGATCCAATTTCTCTTTTGAGAAATGTGTAGATCACAATGTGCTATATTTTGATGGCTCAAAACCTAGACGACGGCAATAGTGCACCCAATTTTTCCGATGGATGGTCTCGACAACCTTTTTTCTGCTCGTTTGTACAACCGTAGGCGGCACAATACGGCATTTTGAAGTCAATTTGCACTGCTATTTATAAGGCGGTAGTACTCTCGAGTCGAATTGTGAAGAAGCCCACAAAATCACAGTTCAGATAAAGCCGATAATTGGATTTGTCACAGCTGATTAACTCTCTTCCAGTAGATAAATAAGCAAATTGCTTATGGATAACAACTTCTAGTTTATTCAGGACGACGATTCGATAGAGGTACTAGTATCGTTCTCAAGTCAATGACATCAATTTTGATTGAAATTGTGGTTTGAGGGCCGCTTCCCATACGGATGTCGCGGCCCATCAACTCAAATGTTTTATTTAACTTTCGCGGTACATTTCTTCGTTAATTAAGATCTTTTGCAGCAATAGATATTAAAATAAATAATTAAATAATAAATAACAATGAGAGAGCAGAGGGAAATATAAAGTAAAGAAGAGTCGCTATGTACAAGTTGGTCAGTCTGTTATTGGTTAGGTTATGCTGATAAATATGTGTTGTGATCGTGTGGATGGTTCCTTTGTCTTGGTATCCCTTCGTACACACAAAGCCGTCCAGCAAAAAACTGGGCGTCTTCAGAATTTGAATGACATCAATGATTGATTGAAATTGTAGTTTAAGGGCCGCTTCCCATTCGGATTTCGCGGCCCATCAACTCAATGTTTTATTTGAATTTCGCGGTACATTACTTTGTTCATTGAATATCTTTTCCAGCGCTAAATATATAAATAAATAAATAAATAAATAATAAATAACAATGAGAGATTAGTAGGAGATTTAAATAGAAGTAAATAAGAATCGCTATATGTACAAGTTCGTAAGTCTCTTTTTGGTTTTTTGGTTAAGTTATACTGGTAAATATGAGTTCACTGTAATCGCGTGTATGATTCCTTTGTCTTGGTACCCCTTTGAACGCACATCTATTGTCCTTCTCATCGGTCCATTGCACTTTAGCGAACGGTCTCCTTTGATACGTGCCGGTGTACACGAAAATGATAGTCTTTCTTTCTTGAATTTTCTTAGACTAAAATAGTTCGAAAATCTAGGTTTATTATTTGTTAGGCCTTAAATATATATGGGAGAATTTCTGTTAAATACTGTAAGGTTGGTCATACCGACGGTGCGTGTATAGTTAAATAACCGTGCGCGTTAAATTATGTACCTCGTATTGTCGCAGCCGACCGCACATCTATTGTCATTCTCTGTGCGCACCGGTCCATTAAGTTCAAATAGGGATGTATTATGCGTCGCTATTGACATCAATACCATTCAAACGACCTTTATTCGGTGCCCCTAGCATTGTCTCTGCACACGGGAGAAAATTAAACTATGTTGTCGTGTACTAAAATAGGCCAACTGTTAGCTATGCACCTGTCTCTCTGGCCGAGTTACTGCGAGAATAAAAGAAACGTTTAACACTCTTTCTATCGCAATTATTTCAAGAAATTCGATAAACACGTATAACATAATTTGACAAAAACAAAGATAAATTTTTACCGTATTGGCGTCGCTAAAATTATGGCCTCTCAATCCAACGTTTACTTACACTATTGTGCAAGTCACCAACACACTAGCATTGTTTTACAAGTCAGCAACACTCTAGCATTGTTTTACAATACAATACAGTAAACACAACACGGTGAGCATTGGGAATGATCGCTCACGATATGATGACTATTTGTATCGTGTTCCGACGAAGCGTAGCGTCCGCAAAAGCGCCCGCAAGCGCCCGCAAAAGCGCTCGCAAGCGCCCGCAAAAGCGCCCGCAACGTCCGCAAAAGCGCCCGCAACGCCCGCAAAAACGCTTGCAAGCGCCCGTAAAAGCGCCCGCAACGCCCGCAAGCGCCCGTTTCAACGCCCTTCGATATCTGAGAAAAAGAGAGAGATCAACACGTTCACAAGTTTTCATATATTTTATTATCCCCAATGTTATGCCGTACCCAAGCTGGGGCCGCTATGGGTATGTTTACAATTCATAACGTTGGAGTGATATCAGTTTTAATCACGCTCTTGTCAGTGTTCGTGAATTCTTGAAGTTCATCTTCGGTCATCATCATCTTTTCGCTTTATTTCTTTATTTCAGCATTCGACAGTGAGCTTCTTAAATCACCGTCAGTTTTCTGATCATTATTATTCGGTGTACCAAGTCCTAATCAGACTCGCTATCTACCAAACCGGGAAAGTCCGTGGGCAACATGCCATTGAAGAGCTGTTTCCGCATTTTGATGGCGTTTTTTAGGGCCTCTCTTGGAGGTAAACCCATATCCTCTTCTAAGTAGCTCTTTGTTTTCATGATGGCCCTGTGGTTACGATCACTTTTCATTTCAAGATGAATCAAGGTATAGTTTTCATACAGAGCCATTGCAGATTTTATGATTCGTGGTTGCATGTTGATATAGGCCTTCTGTAAAGTCTCTTCATCCTGTCCATCTGCCTGGATAGCAGCGGCGTGTGCGTTAATAGCGTTGTCCACAATGCGATCCCAAAATGACGACTCCCCTTCGTCCGTTTCTGAATCACCCAAACTTTCGCTTTTCTCGGATGAGCTAGTGCTGTCCGCATCAGACCATGAGTTTTCAGCACTGTCATCGCCATATGATGAGTTCACGGTATCCGTATCATCGCATAGACTCTCACTGTCTACATCAGAGACCTCGTCGATGTCTTCATACCCATGAACATTCTTCCTATGTCTGATCATATCGTGGTACCTGGTGAACGATCGGTGACATTCTGAGCATGAATAAGACATGTTGAACTGAGCGACAAAAATGAAGTGAGTTAGTCTTTCTAATAGGGTTGTATTTATGAATGATTGTCACAGCGCCATCTATACAGCGATAGGAACTCACGCTGTGCATGGATGGGCCCTATCCGAGTGGTTAATAAGTCTTCACCGTGTAATGCTTTGACATATCTCTCTCCCTTCACGTAAGGCGCTAGCATCCCTCATCTCCACCAACGTCCGGTATTAGCGGGCGTTTACGCCCGCAAGCGCCCGCAAAAGCGCCCGCAACGCCCGCAAGCGCCCGTTTCAGCGCCCTTCGATATCTGAGAGAAAGAGAGAGATCAGCATACTCACAAGTTTTCATATATTTTATTATCCCGCAAAAGCGCCCGCAACGCCCGCAAGCGTCCGCAATGCCCGCAAAAGCGCCCGCAACGCCCGCAAGCGCCCGCTTCAACGCCCTTCGATATCTGAGAGAAAGAGAGAGATCAGTATATTCCCAAGTTTTCATATATTTTATTATCCCGCAAAAGCGCCCGCAACGCCCGCAAGCGCCCGCAAAAGCGCCCGCAACGCCCGCAACGGCCGCAAAAGCGCCCACAACGCCCGCAAAAGCGCCCGCAATGCCCGCAAGCACCCGTTTCAACGCCCTTCGATATCTGAGAGAAAGAGAGAGATCAGCATATTCACAAGTTTTCATATATTTTATTATCCCGCAAAAGTGCCCGCAAGCGCCCGTTTCAACGCCCTTCGATATCTTATAAAGAGAGAGAGATCAACACGTTCACAAGTTTTCATATATTTTATTGGGGCTAATAAAATATATGAAAACTTGTGAATATGCTGATCTCTCTCTTTCTCTCAGATATCGAAGGGCGTTGAAACGCACGCAAAAGCGCCCGCAACGCCCGCAAGCGCCCGCAAAAGCGCCAGGAACGCCCGCAAAAGCGCCCGCAACGCCCGCAAAAGCGCCCGCAACGCCCGCAAGGGCCCGTTTCAACGCCCTTCGATATCTGAGAGAAAAAGAGAGATCAGCATATTCACAAGTTTTCATATTTTTTATTATCCCGCAAAAGCGCGCGCAAGCACCCGCAACGCCCGCAAAAACGCCCGCAAAAGCGCCCGCAACGCCCGCAAAAGCGCCCACAACGCCCGCAAAAGCGCCCGCAACGCCCGCAATCACCCGTTTCAACGCCTTCGATATCTGAGAGAAAGAGAGAGATCAGCATATTCACAAGTTTTCATATATTTTATCTTTCTCTCAGATATCGAAGGGCGTTGAAACGGGTGCTTGCGAGCGTTGCGGGCGCTTTTGCGAGCGTTGTGGGCGCTTTTGCGGGCGCTTGCGGGCGTTGCGGGCGCTTTTGCGGGCGCTTGCGGGCGTTGCGGGCGCTTTTGCGGGATAATAAAATATATGAAAACTTGTGAATATGCTGATCTCTCTCTTTCTCTCAGATATCGAAGGGCGTTGAAACGGGCGCTTGCGGGCGTTGCGCGCGTTTTTGCGGGCGTTGCGGGCGCTTGCGGGCGTTGCGGGCGTTGCGGGCGCTTTTGCGGGATAATAAAATATATGAAAACTTGTGAATATGCTGATCTCTCTCTTTCTCTCAGATATCGAAGGGCGTTGAAACGGGCGCTTGCGGGCGTTGCGCGCGCTTTTGCGGGCGTTGCGGGCGCTTGCGGGCGTTGCGGGCGTTGCGGGTGCTTTTGCGGGATAATAAAATATACGAAAACTTGTGAATATGCTGATCTCTCTCTTTCTCTCAGATATCGAAGGGTGTTGAAACGGGCGCTAGCGGACGTTGCGGGCGCTTTTGCGGGCGCTTTTACGGGCGCTTGCGGGCGCTTTTGCGGGAGCTTGCGGGCGCTTGCGGGCGCTTTTGCGGGAGCTTGCGGGCGTTGCGGGCGCTTTTGCGGGATAATAAAATATATGAAAACTTGTGAATATGCTGATCTCTCTCTTTCTCTCAGATATCGAAGGGCGTTGAAACGGGCGCTTGCGGGCGTTGCGGGCGCTTTTGCGGGCGCTTGCGGGCGTAAACGCCTGCTAATACCGGACGTTGGTGGAGATGAGGGATGCTAGCGCCTTACGTGAAGGGAGAGAGATATATCAAAGCATTTGACGGTGAAGACTTATTAACCACTCGGATAGGACCCATCCATGCACAGCGTGAGTTCCTGTCGCTGTATAGATGGCGCTGCGACAATCATTCATAAATACAACCCTATTAGAAAGACTAACTCACTTCATTTGTGTCGCTCAGTTCAACATGTCTTATTCATGCTCAGAGTGTCACCGATCGTTCACCAGGTACCACGATATGATCAGACATAGGAAGAATGTTCATGGGTATGAAGACACCGACGAGGTCTCTGATGTAGACAGTGAGAGTCTATGCGATGATACGGATACCGTGAACTCATCATATGGCGATGACAGTGCTGAAAACTCATGGTCTGATGCGGACAGCACTAGCTCATCCGAGAAAAGCGAAAGTTTGGGTGATTCAGATACGGACGAAGGGGAGTCGTCATTTTGGGATCGCATTGTGGACAACGCTATTAACGCACACGCCGCTGCTATCCAGGCAGATGGACAGGATGAAGAGACTTTACAGAAGGCCTATATCAACATGCAACCACGAATCATAAAATCTGCAATGGCTCTGTATGAAAACTATACCTTGATTCATCTTGAAATGAAAAATGATCGTCACCACTGAGCCATCATGAAAACACAGAGCTACTTAGAAGAGGATATGGGTTTACCTCCAAGGGAGGCCCTAAAAAACGCCATCAAAATACGGAAACAGCTCTTCAAGGACACGTTGCCCACGGACTTTCCCGGTTTGGTAGATAGCGAGTCTGATTAGGACTTGGTACACCGAATAATAATGATCAGAAAACTGACGGTGATTTAAGAAGCTCACTGTCGAATGCTGAAATGCTGAAATAAAGAAATAAAGCGAAAAGATGATGATGACCGAAGATGAACTTCAAGAATTCACGAACACTGACAAGAGCGTGATTAAAACTGATATCACTCCAACGTTATGAAGTGTAAACATACCCATAGCGGCCCCAGCTTGGGTACGGCATAACATTGGGGATAATAAAATATATGAAAACTTGTGAACGTGTTGATCTCTCTTTTTTTCTCAGATATCGAAGGGCGTTGAAACGGGCGCTTGCGGGCGTTGCGGGCGCTTGTGGGCGTTGCAAGCGCTTTTGTGGGCGCTTTTGCGGGCGTTGCGGGCGCTTTTGCGGGCGCTTGCGGGCGCTTTTGCGGACGCTACGCTTCGTCGGAACATGATACAAATAGTCATCATATCGTGAGCGATCATTCCCAATGCTCACCGTGTGTGTTTACTGTATTGTATTGTAAAACAATGCTAGAGTGTTGGTGACTTGTAAAACAATGCTAGTGTGTTGGTGACTTGCACAATAGTGTAAGTTGTCGGGGTAAATAACACGTTCGATTGAGAGGCCATAATTTTAGCGACGCCAATACGGTAAAAATTTATCTTTGTTTTTGTCAAATTATGTTATACGTGTTTATCGAATTTCTTGAAATAATTGCGATAGAAAGAGTGTTAAACGTTTCTTTTATTCTCGCAGTAACTCGGCCAGAGAGACAGGTGCATAGCTAACAGTTGGCCTATTTTAGTACACGACAACATAGTTTATTTTTCTCCCGTGTGCAGAGACAATGCTAGAGGCACCGAATAAAGGTCGTTTGAATTGTATTGATGTCAATAGCGACGCATAATACATCCCTATTTGAACTTAATGGACCGGTGCGCACAGAGAATGACAATAGATGTGCGGTCGGCTGTGACAATACGAGGTACATAATTTAACGCGCACGGTCATTTAACTATACACGCACCGTCGGTATGACCAACCTTACAGTATTTAACAGAAATTCTCCCATATATATTTAAGGCCTAACAAATAATAAACCTAGATTATCGAACTATTTTAGTCTAAGAAAATTCAAGAAAGAAAGAATATCATTTTCGTGTACACCGGCACGTATCAAAGGAGACCGTTCGCTAAAGTACAATGGACCGATGAGAAGGACAATAGATGTGCGTTCGGCTGTGACATTCCGAGGTACATAATTTAACTCACACGGTTAGTTAACTATACACGGCATTTGCTCTAATACATTGTGTTGTGTTAGTCTATAATATACGAAAGACCTTCTCTCAACATACGCTATGATTCGAGCAATAGATCTTTTAAGAAACGAATCGCTTGTTCTCAAAGGAATGATTGATAATGCGAACTTACCTTCATCAAATGTTTTCTCGTCATCCATTGTATACCGAGACAGGAGATCGACCAAATACGTAAAAACGCACCTTCGTGCGCCAGAGGCCTGTGACAAACGAACGTTCGCCTTTTATCCTATTAGCCGTCAAAGGGTCACGCGGTGTTTTTATTGGTAGCTAACAAAGGGGCTGCTAAAAATAGGCATCACTGCTAAAAATAGACATCATGCCGCCCTATTTAAACCGGTTCCTTACATAATCGAGCTACTTACGAGCGACCATGACCTAATTACGTAACACTATTACATAATTTAAACCGGTTACTTACGACCACACCCCAATTACGTCATACGATGACGTCAAACGCGCCACACTTGACCTAGATAAGGACAGCGGGACGACCATGACCTACTTTCACGTGACCTCGACCCCAGTGACGTCATACGATGACGTCAAACGCGTCATACTTGACCTACTTTCGTTCTCAATTCTGATTGGTCCACTCACAGCAGGACTACTTCTGATCGTATAGGTGGTGAAGGAATTGAAGGTTGTGATGACGTTACCCCCCCGGTTGAGGTCACTTCCGATCACGTAGCTACTCGGTCACCGCTTATGCGCAGTGTGAACTTCAGGCAGGTGCAGTCTAGGATTGTCTCTGCGGATTGTTGAGGAGGCAGAATTGAGAAGAAATGTGGATTAGAGACGTGGGATGTTGTGGGCAGGACAAGATGGGTCTGCCTAGTCGTCCTTTATGATATCGGTAAGAAAGCGTTGGATTTAGTTATTGGGATCAGTAAAATGGGTCCTGTGAGGAATGTGATTCGAGCCCATGCCCCCACCTGTTGACCAACTATCGGTGGCCATCCTGACAAATGCTGGTTATCAAGGTCAGTATGACCCACATATAGTACTACATGGCGTTGGGATCGACTGATTAACTTGACATAATACAAAATATCACCCTTCTCCTATATTATAGTGGTAAAGTGGTTATACAACCTGTCGCGGCAGGAACAACATGAATAACCTTAACGCCCGTGGAAGCCACAATCGGTATAACGCAGTACCACCCATCGACACCCGTCAACGCCTATTCATCCCAAATCCGAGGAAACCACCAAATGCCAGACTCCTATCTCACTCTCGTGTTATTTAGGGTACACGTGTATGAGGTGAAAGGGCATGAATCACCATTCATCAGAGAAATGTGAGGGCCTCAGGGAAGATCAGCATTGTTTGTTGACTGAGCGTACATTTGTACTTTACCCTCTTGAAATAAAGTTTTATTATTAATATTATTATGAAGAGAAAATCAACAAGTATATTGCGCCTTTCACATTTTGTAGATTCCCTTCATTCCTTATTTCCCCCTCATCAATACTACCAGAATTACGTTTTACATACTACTAATCCGAATCCTAAATATTTTAGAATATTTTTTTGTCCATGTTATCTATTTAATTATCCCAGATCACTGCGTGACATCACCAAAGCGCATTTGCATACCAACTTTGTACCAGACCCAAATGAAGAAGTGCAATATCTCAGCATACAACACGAGTATTTTCATGCAAAAATGTTAAAATCTGTAGGCAAAAAAAAAAAAAAAATGGCAGCAACTTATCTCTCCCTCTTATCTCTTCTTATCAGACCTGTAGCTCAGTTTCCGCCAGTTAACCCGTTAATGAGCTTAGGCGTCACGTGACCTTGTGACGTCAGACAGGCGACCGTCTCCTGCGGGCAGCTGTCTGAGCTATATATTAAGCTGTGGATTTGCGATTACTCCATCGCATATATCGCTGTATAATTAATCGAAAACGATTCGAAACCATGGAGGAATATGCCAGTGATGATGATCTATATACATATACAGAGGACATAAATGGACATCTGGTTTGAGTTACGCTCTCGCATTCGAGTAACCCAACTCGGCCAATTTTTCTAGATCTCGATCCAATTTCTCTTTTGAGAAATGTGTAGATCACAATGTGCTATATTTTGATGGCTCAAAACCTAGACGACGGCAATAGTGCACCCAATTTTTCCGATGGATGGTCTCCACGGGAAACGAGAAATAATTCACCCGACAACCTTTTTTCTGCTCGTTTGTACAACCGTAGGCGGCACAATACGCCACTCTGAAGTCAATTTGCACTGCTATTTATAAGGCGGTAGTACTCTCGAGTCGAATTGTGAAGAAGCCCACAAAATCACAGTTCAGATAAAGCCGATAATTGGATTTGTCACAGCTGATTAACTCTCTTCCAGTAGATAAATAAGCAAATTGCTTATGGATAACAACTTCTAGTTTATTCAGGACGACGATTCGATAGAGGTACTAGTATCGTTCTCAAGTCAATGACATCAATTTTGATTGAAATTGTGGTTTGAGGGCCGCTTCCCATACGGATGTCGCGGCCCATCAACCCAAATGTTTTATTTAACTTTCGCGGTACATTTCTTCGTTAATTAAGATCTTTTGCAGCACTAGATATTAAAATAAATAAATAAATAAATAATAAATAACAATGAGAGATTAGTAGGAGATTTAAATAGAAGTAAATAAGAATCGCTATATGTACAAGTTCGTAAGTCTCTTTTTGGTTTTTTGGTTAAGTTATACTGGTAAATATGAGTTCACTGTAATCGCGTGTATGATTCCTTTGTCTTGGTACCCCTTTGAACGCACATCTATTGTCCTTCTCATCGGTCCATTGCACTTTAGCGAACGGTCTCCTTTGATACGTGCCGGTGTACACGAAAATGATAGTCTTTCTTTCTTGAATTTTCTTAGACTAAAATAGTTCGAAAATCTAGGTTTATTATTTGTTAGGCCTTAAATATATATGGGAGAATTTCTGTTAAATACTGTAAGGTTGATCATACCGACGGTGCGTGTATAGTTAAATGACCGTGCGCGTTAAATTATGTACCTCGTATTGTCACAGCCGACCGCACATCTATTGTCATTCTCTGTGCGCACCGGTCCATTAAGTTCAAATAGGTATGTATTATGCGTCGCTATTGACATCAATACCATTCAAACGACCTTTATTCGGTGCCCCTAGCATTTTCTCTGCACACGGGAGAAAATTAAACTATGTTGTCGTGTACTAAAATAGGCCAACTGTTAGCTATGCACCTGTCTCTCTGGCCGAGTTACTGCGAGAATAAAAGAAACGTTTAACACTCTTTCTATCGCAATTATTTCAAGAAATTCGATAAACACGTATAACATAATTTGACAAAATCAAAGATAAATTTTTACCGTATTGGCGTCGCTAAAATTATGGCCTCTCAATCCAACGTTTATTTACACTATTGTGCAAGTCACCAACACACTAGCATTGTTTTACAAGTCACCAACACTCTAGCATTGTTTTACAATACAATACTGTTAACACACACGGTGAGCATTGGGAATGATCGCTCACGATATGATGATTATTTGTATCGTGTTCCGACGAAGCGTAGCGTCTGCAAAAGCGCCCGCAAGCGCCCGCAAAAACGCTTGCAACGCCAGCAAGCGCCCGTAAAAGCGCCCGCAACGCCCGCAAGCGCCCGTTTCAACGCCCTTCGATATCTGAGAAAAAGAGAGAGATCAACACGTTCACAAGTTTTCATATATTTTATTATCCCCAATGTTATGCCGTACCCAAGCTGGGACCGCTATGGGTATGTTTACAATTCATAACGTTGGAGTGATATCAGTTTTAATCACGCTCTTGTCAGTGTTCGTGAATTCTTGAAGTTCATCTTCGGTCATCATCATCTTTTCGCTTTATTTCTTTATTTCAGCATTCGACAGTGAGCTTCTTAAATCACCGTCAGTTTTCTGATCATTATTATTCGGTGTACCAAGTCCTAATCAGACTCGCTATCTACCAAACCGGGAAAGTCCGTAGGCAACATGTCATTGAAGAGCTGTTTCCGCATTTTGATGGCGTTTTTTAGGGCCTCTCTTGGAGGTAAACCCATATCCTCTTCTAAGTAGCTCTTTGTTTTCATGATGGCCCTGTGGTTACGATCACTTTTCATTTCAAGATGAATCAAGGTATAGTTTTCATACAGAGCCATTGCAGATTTTATGATTCGTGGTTGCATGTTGATATAGGCCTTCTGTGAAGTCTCTTCATCCTGTCCATCTGCCTGGATAGCAGCGGCGTGTGCGTTAATAGCGTTGTCCACAATGCGATCCCAAAATGACGACTCCCCTTCGTCCGTTTCTGAATCACCCAAACTTTCGCTTTTCTCGGATGAGCTAGTGCTGTCCGCATCAGACCATGAGTCTTCAGCACTGTCATCGCCATATGATGAGTTCACGGTATCCGTATCATCGCATAGACTCTCACTGTCTACATCAGAGACCTCGTCGATGTCTTCATACCCATGAACATTCTTCCTATGTCTGATCATATCGTGGTACCTGGTGAACGATCGGTGACACTCTGAGCATGAATAAGACATGTTGAACTGAGCGACAAAAATGAAGTGAGTTAGTCTTTCTAATAGGGTTGTATTTATGAATGATTGTCGCAGCGCCATCTATACACCGATAGGAACTCACGCTGTGCATGGATGGGTCCTATCCGATTGGTTAATAAGTCTTCACCGTGTAATGCTTTGACATATCTCTCTCCCTTCACGTAAGGCGCTAGCATCCCTCATCTCCACCAACGCCGCAAAAGCGCCCGCAACGCCCGCAAGCGCCCGCAAAAGCGCCCGCAACGCCCGCAAAAGCGCCCGCAACGCCCGCAACGCCCGCAAGCGCCCGTTTCAACGCCCTTCGATATCTGAGAGAAAGAGAGAGAGATCAGCATATTCACAAGTTTTCATATATTTTATTATCCCGCAAAAGCGCCCGCAACGCCTGCAAGTGCCCGCAAAAGCGCGCGCAAGCGCCCGCAAAAACGCCCGCAACGCCCGCAAGCGCCCGTTTCAACGCCCTTCGATATCTGAGAGAAAGAGGGAGAGATCAGCATATTCACAAGTTTTCATATATTTTATTATCCCGCAAAAGCGCCCGCAACGTCCGCAAGCGCCCGCAAAAACGCCCGCAACGCCCGCAATAACGCCCGCAACGCCCGCAAAAACGCCCGCAACGCCCGCAAAAACGCCCGCAACGCCCTCAAAGCGCCCGCAACGCCCGCAACGTCCGCAAGCGGTCGTTTCGACGCCCTTCGATATCTGAGAGAAAGACAGAGATCAGTATATTCACTAGTTTACATATATTTAATTATCCCGCAAAAGCGCCCGCAAGCGCCCGTTTCAACGCCCTTCGATATCTAATAAAAAGAAAGAGATCAACACGTTCGGCACATTGGGGCTAATAAAATATATGAAAACTTGTGAACGTGTTGATCTCTTTCTTTTTATTAGATATCGAAGGGCGTTGAAACGGGCGCTTGCGGGCGCTTTTGCGGGATAATAAAATTATATGAAAACTAGTGAATATACTGATCTCTCTCTTTCTCTCAGATATCGAAAGGCGTCGAAACGGGCGCTTGCGGGCGTTGCGGGCGCTTTTGCGGGATAATAAAATATATGAAAACTTGTGAATATGCTGATCTCTCTCTTTCTCTCAGATATCGAAGGGCGTTGAAACGGGCGCTTGCGGGCGTTGCGGGCGCTTTTGCGGGCGTTGCGGGCCCTTGCGGGCGTTGCGGGCGTTGCGGGCGCTTTTGCGGGATAATAAAATATATGAAAACTTGTGAATATGCTGATCTCTCTCTTTTTGTCAGATATCGAAGGGTGTTGAAACGGGCGCTAGCGGGCGTTGCGGGCGCTTTTGCGGGCGTTGCGGGCGCTTGCGGACGCTTTTGCGGTAGCTTGCGGGTGCTTGCGGGCGCTTTTGCGGGAGCTTGCGGGCGTTGCGGGCGCTTTTGCGGGATAATAAAATATATGAAAACTTGTGAATATGCTGATCTCTCTCTTTCTCTCAGATATCGAAGGGCGTTAAAAAACGGGCGCTTGCGGGCGTTGCGGGCGCTTTTGCGGGCGCTTGCGTGCGTAAACGCCCGCTAATACCGGACGTTGGTGGAGATGAGGGATGCTAGCGCCTTACGTGAAGGGAGGGAGATATATCAAAGCATTACACGGTGAAGACTTATTAACCACTCGGATAAGACCCATCCATGCACAGCGTGAGTTCCTGTCGCTGTATAGATGGCGCTGCGACAATCATTCATAAATACAACCCTATTAGAAAGACTAACTCACTTCATTTGTGTTGCTCAGTTCAACATGTCTTATTCATGCTCAGAGTGTCACCGATCGTTCACCAGGTACCACGATATGATCAGACATAGGAAGAATGTTCATGGGTATGAAGACACCGACGAGGTCTCTGATGTAGACAGTGAGAGTCTATGCGATGATACGGATACCGTGAACTCATCATATGGCGATGACTATGGCGATGACAGTGCTGAAAACTCATGGTCTGATGCGGACAGCACTAGCTCATCCGAGAAAAGCGAAAGTTTGGGTGATTCAGACACGGACGAAGGGGAGTCGTCATTTTGGGATCGCATTGTGGACAACGCTATTAACGCACACACCGCTGCTATCCAGGCAGATGGACAGGATGAAGAGACTTTACAGAAGGCCTATATCAACATGCAACCACGAATCATAAAATCTGCAATGGCTCTGTATGAAAACTATACCTTGATTCATCTTGAAATGAAAAATGATCGTAACCACAGAGCCATCATGAAAACAAAGAGCTACTTAGAAGAGGATATGGGTTTACCTCCAAGAGAGGCCCTAAAAAACGCCATCAAAATACGGAAACAGCTCTTCAAGGACACGTTGCCCACGGACTTTCCCGGTTTGGTAGATAGCGAGTCTGATTAGGACTTGGTACACCGAATAATAATGATCAGAAAACTGACGGTGATTTAAGAAGCTCACTGTCGAATGCTGAAATGCTGAAATAAAGAAATAAAGCGAAAAGATGATGATGACCGAAGATGAACTTCAAGAATTCACGAACACTGACAAGAGCGTGATTAAAACTGATATCACTCCAACGTTATGAAGTGTAAACATACCCATAGCGGCCCCAGCTTGGGTACGGCATAACATTGGGGATAATAAAATATATGAAAACTTGTGAACGTGTTGATCTCTCTTTTTTTCTCAGATATCGAAGGGCGTTGAAACGGGCGCTTGCCGGCGTTGCGGGCGTTGCGGGCGCTTGCGGGCGTTGCAAGCGCTTTTGTGGGCGCTTTTGCGGGCGTTGCGGGCGCTTTTGCGGGCGCTTGCGGGCGCTTTTGCGGACGCTACGTTTCGTCGGAACACGATACAAATAGTCATCACATCGTGAGCGATCATTCCCAATGCTCACCGTGTGTGTTTACTGTATTGTATTGTAAAACAATGCTAGAGTGTTGGTGACTTGTAAAACAATGCTAGTGTGTTGGTGACTTGCACAATAGTGTAAGTTGTCAGGGTAAATAACACGTTCGATTGAGAGGCCATAATTTTAGCGACGCCAATACGGTAAAAATTTATCTTTGTTTTTGTCAAATTATGTTATACGTGTTTATCGAATTTCTTGAAATAATTGCGATAGAAAGAGTGTTAAACGTTTCTTTTATTCTCGCAGTAACTCGGCCAGAGAGACAGGTGCATAGCTAACAGTTGGCCTATTTTAGTACACGACAACATAGTTTATTTTTCTCCCGTGTACAGAGACAATGCTAGGGGCACCGAATAAAGGTCGTTTGAATGGTATTGATGTCACTAGCGACGCATAATACATCCCTATTTGAACTTAATGGACCGGTGCGCACAGAGAATGACAATAGATGTGCGGTCGGCTGTGACAATACGAGGTACATAATTTAACGCGCACGGTCATTTAACTATACACGCACCGTCGGTATGATCAACCTTACAGTATTTAACAGAAATTCTCCCATATATATTTAAGGCCTTACAAATAATAAACCTAGATTATCGAACTATTTTAGTCTAAGAAAATTCAAGAAATAAAGAATATCATTTTCGTGTACACCGGCACGTATCAAAGGAGACCGTTTTACAATACAATACAGTAAACACACACGGTGAGCATTGGGAATGATCGCTCACGATATGATGACTATTTGTATCGTGTTCCGACGAAGCGTAGCGTCCGCAAAAGCGCACGCAAGCGCCCGCAAAAGCGCTCGCAAGCGCCCGCAAAAGCCGTAATGTCTTAACGCCTTGACACAGACAGATGAGAAAACAACAACAACAAGAATCACGGGTCAACCATTTTATGATAACCTTCATCACAACTCGATTAAGCTGGGGGAGCCACCATGAGTGTGTTTACAAGGCTCCTAACCAATCAAAAGCCGTCCGTGACAATTTTCGACTGGTCTTGTTCAATCAGAAACCGCCCGTGACAATCTCCGACTGCTCTTGTCCAAACAAAATCACCTCGTGGCCATCATTGACTGCCTCCCCCGTTTGGCATAAACATCGTTAGGCGGTCCAGGACAGCGTTGTATCAGCTGTTTTCGCATTTTGATCGCATTTTCTAGGGCGGTAGCCCCATATCCACTTGGATAGACACTTGGTTTCATGATGGACCTATGCGTGTGATTGCCCTCGATATCAAGCGGCAGCAGGCTATACCATTCGTAGATCGCCATGGCTGTTTCCTGGTGTAAGGGCGCATTTGATTTGGAGTGATTTCGAGCGTCGCAGCGTATGTGTTAATGGCCAATGTCACAATACGGTCCCAAAAGGTGGGTTCGCTTTTTTCTTCATTCAGGCTTTCCTCACTGTCTACATCAGCGGCCGAGCACTTAGCCTGGTTGTCAGTGGGTAGGCTCTCGGCATCAGCGGATAGACTTCCAACAGTCTTCTTATCAGTATCTTTCGCAGTGGGCTCATCGGATTCTAGCCACGCGGTTTCTATATACCCGTGTATATTCCTCTGGTGCCGCATCATATTGTAGTGTCAGATGGAAGTGTCTCTGCACTCAAGGCAACGATAAGCCATGTTGAGGGGTTTAACCTCGACGGTGCTAGTCTTCAAGGCAGATTCTATAGACTGGCGTTGATACCATTATGACAGGGAATGGCGGGCGTCGCCGGGCGTTGTCGGGCGTTAAAGCCATATGGCTCATGTATGGGAGTCTACTTCGGAAACAGTTGGGCCATCTGGAAGAAGAGAGACTAAAGCGTAATGTCTCCAACTGCGTTTCTATAGAGTTCTGAAATGCCTCATGCTGGGTCAGCAGGTTTTTGGCTCGGGTATCCTCTTTGGGTAGTATCTGTTTCTTATGCTGCAGAAGATATACCCGGGTATTGGCTATCATCCATGAGCGTGACAGGATGACAGTACATGCTTTCTCGCCTGTGTAGAGTTGCATCAGGGGTACCGACTAGAGCTGCATCAATAACAGCATCGGTGTATTCTCGTTGGCATAGGGCACTCACGGCCCCGCATTGGTGTCATCGACTCGAACGTTAGCTTGGTGTAAAGCTTCGGTTAGACTACATTTGTCGTCGGGTTCAAAGTTTTCGTTTAGCAACGTGGATGCCGTAGTACTCATGGTGAAATAATGAAGATTGTGTCGTGTGGGCTATTTATAGTTCAACTGTGGACTCACTTGGTCGTAATGATGCAAATAGTGGTTTCTTTTGAGCGATCGTTTGGTTTATACCACTGCCCAGCTCATACATGTCTTTGACCATTGAAAGAAAAAGACGACATCGTCGGAAGTGACGCCATCTCCGGAAAAGATATCCTCACAGTCTCATGTACACTCTCCTCGCGATACCTCCAAGGGTCAAAGACATGTATGAGCTGGGCAGCGGCATATACCAAAGCGATCGCTTAAAAGAAACACCCGTTTGAACGCATCATCACGACAAAAAGCGGTCACACAGTTGAACTATAAATAGCCCACACGACACAATCTTCCTTATTTCATCACGAGCACTACGGCATCCACGTTGATAAATGTAAACTTTGAACTCGACCAGGGAGATATTCTAGCCAAAGCTTCTAAACTAGGACGTTCCGGTGAACTACACCAGTCCGAGGCCGTGAGTGCCCTACGCCAACGAGAAAGCAATGATGACATTACTGATGGAGCTCGAGCTGGGATCCCTGATGCAACTCTACGCAGGCGAGAAAGCATGTACTGTCATCTTGTCACGCTCATGGATGATACCCAGTGGGTTATCCAGTGAGGAAAGTCTAGGCGAGGAAGAAAGGATACCATACCCACCTTATAACCTGTAGGCGAGATGAGTAACCTGGGTCGATGAGACCGCTGAGACTGATACTGATGCAGATACCGAGATACTGAGAGGCTACCCACTGACAGCCAGGCTGTGTTCTCGGCCGTTGATACAAGTAGCGAGGGAAGTCTAGGTCAGGAAGAAAAGATACCATACCCACCATTTGGGACCGTATTGTGACAGCGGGCATTGATGCTCAATCCTGGAAGGATAGCTTTTGAGAGGCATACATCAAAATGCGCCCATACATCAGGAAAACAGCCATGGCGATCTGTGACTAGTACTAGCCTGCTGCCATTTGAAATGAAGGGCGATCCCACGCATAGGTCCATCATGAAGATTTAGCGTCACTTTGAAGAAGATGTGGTGTTACCACCTACAGAGGCCGTAGTTGGCTTAACGGTATCCTGGACTGCCTAATGATGTTTAGGCCAAACGAACGAGGCATTCGATGATTGGCACAAGCGACTTCTGGTTGGACATGGCAAGAGCATACGCGACTTGTAAACACACCCATAACCGACAGGTTGTGTGTGTTGTGATGGAGGGTATAATAAAATGATAATAATCCTTGTTGTTGTTCTCTCGTCTGTCTATGTCAAGGCGTTAATACATTAGGGTTTAGGTAGAGGTGAGGATGAGGGAGAGTGTGTTGGCTTATTGCCCAAACAGATTCGAGCCCTCCAAATAGCCTAAATCGGTTCCATTTTGATGGGTATAGCTTCTCCATTCTCTTCTTCTCACCCTTCATTACCCCCAACGACCAATGTTGGTCCCGCTGAACTAATTTCACGGAGGTTTCCCCTATTTTTGTTGATAAAGTCTGTCTTTTCAGGAGTACGTCCGTTTCCAGTTTTCTTTTTCATGGCAAATCCTACTTTTACATGTATCCGTCACTCGAGACCCTCAGGTGTAAAGTCCGATTTCCCGCTTCTTATCTTTGGAAAAATGCTACTTTCAAATGCACCCACCATCCTACCTTGCACCTCTATGCAGGTCATGGTTCCCTTGAGGCCAATATTAATACACCTAGACCCATTTAATCGGGGGTTTTCCCAGTTTTAAGTGTTTACGCATTTTATATTTCCAGGACAAATCCTAGTTTTTCTTGTAATCACCCATTAGGTGATCGACAGCAACCAGCACTTTCTGTACGTTGACACCGTCTCCGACATCTTCGGAACCCTATTAGCCCACCTCGGAGCTGTTTTGGGTGTAAAGTGAGTGTTTCCTATCTTTAGATTTCAGAAACAAATCCTATTGTTTACATCCACCCCACGTCACGTGACCTGAAATCTCCTCTCCACGTTGCTATAGCAGCACCAGGTCTAAAATGCAAGGCCAAAAGTCAAAGGTCAACGCACCCCATTAATTACTAATGAATTTGCCATTCCTATACTACTGGTGGGAAGCAAGATTGTGGGAAACTGAAATCTCTTGATACAAGCAATTGTTTCTCATTTATATTTTCCGCTGAATTATGTTTGCGGGTAATTGTGCGATCTTATAGTATCATTTAGCTGGCATTTTGTGTCCTGGCATCTAGGATCATCTAGGAATGCAGAAATACGCAAATACCGATACCGATAAATATAATGATATCCTCTTGTCACATTCATGTGTGAATTATGACATACAGTATATATGTGATGTTTTGTAACTAATTAATTGTGATTAATTGTGCAGTTATATTATGTAATTGTGTCACCTTTGTCTGTGATATGGAACCGTCGTCGGAGACAGAGAGAGAGAGAGAGAGAGAGAAATAAGGTTTAACGTCACGCTCACCAATATTTCAGCTAAAAGGCGACGATCAAACAAAATTCCAAGTATTGAAGTTAATAACTCAGTAAACTAATGCATTAAAAAGATGTAAATACATTAAAATTAATACAACAAACCGATCTCTCTCAAATAATCTAAAATACAACCTTCTTTTACTCGACTAAAAAGATCTTCCAGAGTAGCTGCTCGATAAAGTTATCTCTTACAATCTTAAAATCTATACAGTCGATAAGAATATGTTTCACCGTGAGATCTTCGTGGCATGGACCATACCTTTTGGACTGACTTTTTTTTTCAGCAAATTTATGCTCGTGAGTTAATCGTGTATGGCCAAATCTACATCGTCTAATCATGGCTTGATCGACACGTTTCTGGCTGTTCAGATGAGTATAGCCTACAGTTTTTTGAACTCGTGAAGTTTGTTATTATCCCTAGCATCCCACAAAGATTCAAACAACTTTCTCACATAAGCGCAGATGGGTGGTCTGAAATCACTGTATGGGATTCCAACTGGATCTGCCTTTTCATATTTCAATGTGATATCTACTCCTGGTTTGAATAACTGCCATGGTGGCGTTGGCAAGAGCTTGTTGGGTAATAGCTTAATACCAGCTGCTACAATGTGTGGTTTCATACGAATTCCAAGAGGTTGAATAATGGAGGGCTTCTTCAAATAGAAATCAACGTACTGAGGTTTGAAAACACAGTTTGAGCTGTTTGAACGCAATTTTGTGATATATTGCAGTGATAATTTAATTCTTCGAAGTTCTAAAGGAATTTCATCTGCTTTGACGTACAAGCTTTCCTTAGTGGATGTTCTGAACGCTCCGAGGCAAAGTCTTAGTTCTTGATGGAGAATAGGATCTAGCTTTGCCAAGTTTGACTTGCTTGCACCGTTGTAAACAATAGATCCATAATCAAGTTTAGAACGAAAAGTGATCGATATAAATGGAGCAGCGTTTGCTGATCTCCTTCCCACTTATAGCTGGCAACTATCTTAAAGAAATCAAGCGCTTTTGTGAACTTGGCTTTCAAGCAATTTATATGCGATTTGAACGTTAGTCGGTGGTCAAATAATATTCCTAAGAATTTGACCACTTTTACTTCTTTGATCTCAGTTCCATCTAATGTAAGCACTTGACCTTTGTGCTGGAAATATTTTCTGCAAAAATGTATACAATTTGTTATAGATGTGGAGCATTTGAAGCCATTTTCTAGACACCATTTCTGAATTCTATTTAGACAAAGTTGCAATGTTCTCTCAATATTGCGTATACGTTTTCCAATACACGATATGTTGAAATCGTCTACAAAGAGTAAACCATTAACTTCTTTATTCAAAACTGCAGTCAAGCCGTTGATCTTGATACTAAAGCCCGGCGCACACGAGAGATATCAGCTGAGCTTGCGGCCTCCGTTGCCTGTCAGCTCAGGGGCTAGGGGGCCTACCTCTCGTGTGGTTTCAGCGCACACGGTGAGCAGAAGTTTCACGAAATTGGTTTCAGTTCCCCCATAACGTCTTCTTCAAGTCCATTTTGAAGAGTCGTGCGTATGAATCGAGTGAAAATAACATGCGATTCATTGGCCGGCCCAGCAAAACTGCTGAGCTGTTGGCTTGCGTTCGCCGCACACGCTGAGGATTTGGCCTCGAGAGGCGAAATTATCAAACAAGTTTGATATTTTATTCCCGACCTCGCGAGGCCAAAAACTCAGCAAAAACTGCCCGCACACGCGAGCTAGCCCCTGAGCTGACAGGCAATTGAGGCCGTCAGCTCAGCTGATAGCTCTCGTGTGCGCCGGGCTTAAACAGAGTATAGTAGACAAAATACTGCCTGTGGGACACACTGATCCTGATCGGAATGATGAGACATGGTTGTACCCAACCAAACTTGGAATTGTCTATCATTTATAAAGGTTGATATAAAAACGGATAAACGACCCTAGTAGTATTGTTAGGTGAAAAAAGGTCGCATTGACCCCTTTGCACTCAAATGACCTCAAAAATTAGCATATGACCTATGCGGCAGCCAATCAGAAGCGAGTATTTTGACAAAACTACCCCAACACAGAAGAGTTCCAATGGGGCGGTAACTCTTGATGCACTTTTGTGTTTTTTGTCAAAATGCCGGATTATCTTCCCTGATTCGAACATTGGCATATTAAATCTATACGAGAAAATGCCTGTATGGGTTGAAATAGTGTCATTCTGCGCATGCGCGATCGCCAAAGGGTATGGAAATAGACGTTTTGGGATCTAGGGGAGCCCCTAGTGGGCCGATTGGGTCGAGTGAGGTATTAATGTGAAGCACACATGAGGGGGCATCTCACTGGTCTAGTGGTTTGGGCGTGATCACCAGTCTGCGCATGCGCAAACAGAGAATTGTGGGAAAAGGCTATGAAAATACACGTTTTGCGATCTAGGGGAGCCCATAATGGGCCGATTGGGTCGAGTGAGGTATCACTGTGAAGCACACATGAGGGGGCATCTGACTGGACTAGTGGTTCGGGTGTTGTCACCACTCTGCGCATGCGCAAACAGGGAATTGTGGGAAAAGGCTATGGAAATACACGTTTTGGGATCTAGGGGAGCCCCTAGTGGGCCGATTGGGTCGAGTGAGATATTAATGTGAAGCACACATGAGGGGGCATCTGACTGGAATAGTGGTTCGGGTATTGTCACTAGTCTGCGCATGCGCAAACAGGGAATTGTGGGAAAAGGCTATGGAAATACACGTTTTGGGATCTAGGGGAGCCCCTAGTGGGCCGATTGGGTCGAGTGAGGTATTAATGTGAAGCACACATGAGGGGGCATCTGACTGGACTAGGGGTTCGGGCGTTGTCACCATACTGCGCATGCGCAAATAGGGAATTGTGGGAAAAGGCTATGGAAATACACGTTTTGGGCTGTAGGGGAGCCCCTAATAGGCCGATAGAGTCGTATGAGGTATCCATGTGAAGCACACATGAGGGGGCATCTGCCTGGACTAGTGGCTTGGGCGTGGTCACCAGTCTGCGCATGCGCAGACAGGGAATTGTGGGAAAAGGGTATGGAAATAGGCGTTTTGGGATCTAGGGGAGCCCCTAGTGGGCCGATTGGGTCGAGTGAGGTATCAATGTGTAGCCTATGTGAGGGGGCATCCACCTGGCCTAGTGGCTCGAGCGTTTTCACCACTCTGCGCATGCGCAGACAGGGAATTGTGGGAAAAGGGTATGGACATAGACGTTTTGGGGTTTAGGTGGGCCACTAGTCGTCCGATGGAGTCGTATGAGGTATCCATGTGAAGCCTATGTGGAGGAGCATCTGCCTGGATTAGTATCAGGTGGAACTGATGTCATTCTGCGCATGCGCAGTAGACCAAGCGTATGGAAATACACGTTTTGGGGTCTAGGTGGGCCACCATTGGGCCAATGGAGTTGAGTGAGGTATCAATGTAAAGCACACATGAGGGAGCATCTACCTGGACTAGTGTGTCGTCCGTGTTGAACATTCTGCGCATGCACAAACAGGGAATTGTGGGAAAAGGGTATGGAAATAGACGTTTTGGGGTCGAGGTGGGTCACTATTGGTCCTATGGAGTCGTATGAGGTATCAATGTGAAGCACACGTGAGGGAGCATTTGACTGGACTAGTGGCCCGGGTGTTGTCACCATTCTGCGCATGCGCAGGCAGGGAATTATGAGCAACGCCCGCAAGCGCCAAGCTCAACGCTTCAACGCCCTGGTGAATTAGCCCAAAAGCTCCGATTTTTATGGAATTGTCGCTAATTCATTGGAAATGCAGTGACGCCCGTCAACGTTCGTCGGTACGCCCTAACATAACGCGTTGACGCCATGATGTAGATAGATGAGAACAACAACAAAAACAACAAGGATGCGAGAACAACAACAACAACAAGTTTTTTGATATAGTTTATTTTCCCCTCCATCATAACATACCCACGCTGGGGAGCCGCGTTGGGTTTGTTCACAATTCAAGAAGTCTTTTCTCACTCACTCACTCACTCACTCACTCACTCACTGACTCACACTCACTCACTCACTCACTCACTCACTCACTCACTCACTCACTCACTCACTCACTCTCACTCACTCACTCACTCACTCACTCACTCACTCACCCTCGTTAGTGCGTCCATGCGTTAAGACGGGCGTTGGGGACGCCTCACTCACTCACTCACTCACTCACGCACACTCACTCACTCACTCACTCACTCACTCACTCACTCACTCACTCACTCACTCACTCACACTCACTCACTCAGTCACTCAGTCACTCACTCACTCACTCACTCACCGTCGTCAGTGCGTCCATGCGTTAAGACGGGCGTTGGGGACGCCTCACTCACTCACTCACTCACTCACTTACTCTCACTCTCACTCTCACTTACTCACTCACTCACTCACTCACCACTCACTCACTCACACTCACATGTGTGGGGCGCGCCCTCAGCCAATCAGAAACGAGTATTTTGACTCGGTGCATTATAGGACATATCCAAGATGGCGGCGTCTGCCTTCTGGTTCAAGATGGCGGCACGTCCGGTGTCGAAAACTGACCATTTTGTCGGAATGTGGTCATCTGGTGTCGAAAACTGGACCT
The DNA here is from genome assembly GCA_036873755.1 of Hanleya hanleyi. Classification (NCBI taxonomy): domain Eukaryota; kingdom Metazoa; phylum Mollusca; class Polyplacophora; order Lepidopleurida; family Hanleyidae; genus Hanleya; species Hanleya hanleyi. The sequence goes on along the minus strand of JAVTVY010017271.1, from coordinate 176,428 downwards.
TGTATGCCTGTACCCTATAGCCCAGCGTCCAATATATATATGGAATGATGAGGGACACCACTTAATCTCTATATGTACAGACACCACCACACACCAATAATACCACCACACACACACACACACACACACACACATACCACCAACACCACCACCAACGCCACCACCAACATCACCACCAACGCCACCAACGCCACCACCAACGCCACCAACGCCACCACCAACGCCACCACCGGGCGTGGTAGCTCCCGTGTGGCAGAGCTCTTGGATCGGAGCTCTCGGAGCTCAAAGCTTGCGGCGCTCGGAATTGACGTCATGGCAGGCATGCGCGTGTACCTGTGCTGCATCCTCGGAGCTCCGGAGCTCCGGAGCTCGGAGCTCCGATGCTCTTGGAGCTCGGAGCTCCGGAGCTCTTGATCCTACGCTACTCGGAAGTGACGTCATCGTACGCAGGCACGCACACACACATACCTGGTGCACCCTGTACCCTATAGCCCGTAGGGCATAGGGTACACTAGGGTGTGGGTGCACCAGGTATGTGTGTGTGTGTGCCTGCGTACGATGGCGTCACTTCCGAGTAGCGTAGGATCAAGAGCTCCGGAGCTCCGAGCTCCAAGAGGACCAGAGCTCCGAGCTCCGAGTTCCAAGAGCTCCGGAGCTCCGGAGCTCCGAGGATGCAGCACAGGTACACGCGCATGCCTGCCATGACGTCAATTCCGAGCGCCGCAAGCTTTGAGCTCCGAGAGCTCTGATCCAAGAGCTCTGCCACACGGGAGCTACCACGCCCGGTAGTGGCGTTGGTGGTGGCGTTGGTGGCGTTGGTGGCGTTGGTGGTGGCGTTGGTGGCGTTGGTGGCGTTGGTGGTGGCGTTGGTGGTGGTGTTGGTGGTATGTGTGTGTGTGTGTGTGTGTGTGTGTGTGGTGGTGGTATTATTGGTGTGTGGTGGTGTCTGTACATATAGAGATTAAGTCGAGTCCCTCATCATTACATATATATATTGGACGCTATAGGTACAGGAATACAAGGTCCAGTTTTCGACACCAGATGACCACATTCCGACAAAATGGTCAGTTTTCGACACCGGACGCGCCGCCATCTTGAACTAGAAGGCGGACGCCGCCATCTTGGATATGTCCTATAATGCACCGAGTCAAAATACTCGCTTCTGATTGGCTGAGGGCGCGCCCCACACATGTGAGTATGAGTGAGTGAGTGGTGAGTGAGTGAGTGATTAAGTGAGAGTGAGAGTGAGAGTAAGTGAGTGAATGAGTGAGTGAGTGAGTGGGAGTGAGTGAGTGAGTGAGTGAGTGAGTGAGTGACTGAGTGAGTGAGTGAGTGAGTAAGTGAGTGAGTGAGTGTGCGTCAGTGAGTGAATGAGTGAATGAGTGAGTGAGTGAGTGAGTGAGTGAGGCGTCCCCAACGCCCGTCTTAACGCATGGACGCACTAACGACGGTGAGTGAGTGAGTGAGTGAGTGAGTGAGTGACTGACTGACAGCACAGGTACACGCGCATGCCTGCCATGACGTCAATTCCGAGCGCCGCAAGCTTTGAGCTCCGAGAGCTCTGATCCAAGAGCTCTGTCACACGGGAGCTACCACGCCCGGTGGACTGACTGACTGACTGACTGACTGACTGACTGTGACTGACTGACTGACTGACTGACTGTGACTCACTCACTCACTCACTCACTCACTCACTCACTCACTCACTCACTCACTCACTCACTCACTCACTCACTCACTGACTGACTGACTGACTGACTGACTGACTGACTGACTCACTCACTCACTCACTCAACCCGGCTCCCCCAGAATTCCATAAAAAATCGGAGCTTTTGGGCTAATTCACCAGGGCGTTGAGCTTGGCGCTGGCGGGCGTTGCTCATAATTCCCTGTCTGCGCATGCGCAGAATGGTGACAACACCCGGGCCACTAGTCCAGTCAAATGCTCCCTCACGTGTGCTTCACATTGATACCTCATACGACTCCATAGGACCAATAGTGACCCACCTCGACCCCAAAACCTCTATTTTCATACCCTTTTCCCACAATTCCCTGTTTGCGCATGCGCAGAATGTTCAACACGGACGACACACTAGTCCAGGTAGATGCTCCCTCATGTGTGCTTTACATTGATACCTCACTCAACTCCATTGGCCCAATGGTGGCCCACTTAGACCCCAAAACGTGTATTTCCATACGCTTGGTCTACTGCGCATGCAGATGCTCCTCCACATAGGCTTCACATGGATACCTCATACGACTCCATCGGACGACAAGTGGCCCACCTAAACCCCAAAACGTCTATGTCCATACCCTTTCCCCACAGTTCCCTGTCTGCGCATGCGCAGAATGGTGAAAACGCTCGAGCCACTAGCCCAGGTGGATGCCCCCTCACATAGGCTACACATTGATACCTCACTCGACCCAATCGGCCCACTAGGGGCTCCCCTAGATCCCAAAACGCCTATTTCCATACCCTTTTCCCACAATTCCCTGTCTGCGCATGCGCAGACTGGTGACCACGCCCAAGCCACTAGCCCAGGCAGATGCCCCCTCATGTGTGCTTCACATGGATACCTCATACGACTCCATCGGCCCATTAGGGGCTCCCCTAGAGCCCAAAACGTGTATTTCCATAGCCTTTTCCCACAATTCCCTATTTGCGCATGCGCAGTATGGTGACAACGCCCGAACCCCTAGTCCAGTCAGATGCCCCCTCATGTGTGCTTCACATTAATACCTCACTCGACCCAATCGGCCCACTAGGGGCTCCCCTAGATCCCAAAACGTGTATTTCCATAGCCTTTTCCCACAATTCCCTGTTTGCGCATGCGCAGACTGGTGACAATACCCGAACCACTATTCCAGTCAGATGCCCCCTCATGTGTGCTTCACATTAATACCTCACTCGACCCAATCGGCCCACTAGGGGCTCCCCTAGATCCCAAAACGTGTATTTCCATAGCCTTTTCCCACAATTCCCTGTTTGCGCATGCGCAGAGTGGTGACAACACCCGAACCACTAGTTCAGTCAGACGCCCCCTCATGTGTGCTTCACAGTGATACCTCACTCGACCCAATCGGCCCACTAGGGGCTCCCCTAGATCGCAAAACGTGTATTTCCATAGCCTTTTCCCACAATTCCCTGTTTGCGCATGCGCAGACTGGTGACAACGCCCAAACCACTAGACCAATCAGATGCCCCCTCGTGTGTGCTTCACATTAATACCTCACTCGACCCAATCGGCCCACTAGGGGCTCCCCTAGATCCCAAAACGTCTATTTCCATACCCTTTGGCGATCGCGCATGCGCAGAATGACAATATTTCAACCCCGCACCCAGCCCATCAGATGCCCCTTCACGAATCCTTCACATTGATACCTCACTCAACTCCATCGGACCATTACGAGCTCTCCTAGCTCCAAAACGTCTATTTTCATACCCTTGGTCCACCGCGCATGCGCAGAATGACGCTATTTCAACCCCACACCCAGCCCCTCAGATGCTCCCTTACATAAGCTTCACTTTGATACCTCATACGACCCCATCGGATCATCCATACCCCATACAGGCATTTTCTCGTATAGATTTAATATGCCAATGTTCGAATCAGGGAAGATAATCCGGCATTTTGACAAAAAACACAAAAGTGCATCAAGAGTTACCGCCCCATTGGAACTCTTCTGTGTTGGGGTAGTTTTGTCAAAATACTCGCTTCTGATTGGCTGCCGCATAGGTCATATGCTAATTTTTGAGGTCATTTAAGTGCAAAGGGGTCAATGCGACCTTTTTTCACCTAACAATACTACTGACCCTTTAATCCCATATTATAAAGATCTTCTAGAATCCCGTATTTACAAGTAGTACCATAGGCCTTTTCTAAATCAAAAAAGATAGAAATCACATGTTCATTCTTGGCGAAAGCATTCTTAACAAACGAATCTAATCTGACTAAATGGTACTTCTATTTTTACGGAAACCAGCTTGAATATCAGTAAGTTTCTTTTCAGTTTCCAGGTAACAAACAAGGCGATCATTTAACATGCGTTCCATTGTTTTACAAACACAGCTAGTCAGTGAAATCGGGCGATAATTACCAGGGTTTCTATGGTTACTTTGGAACCGTTGGATAGATCTAGAACTTAAATATCAAGATAAACATTTCATGAATTCCACGAAATCTGTAACCAAAATGTAATTCCATCACATAATTCAAAATCTCGGTTATGTCATTCCTGAACAATTTTGCCCATTTTTTTGACCAGTCATTCTCGCTTTTTCACATTCAATCGATTATATGTGCATTGCCGGACACATAACAACAGAACTGATGTGTTTGGGTCTGTCCTCAGATTTTTTTAGACCGGATAAAATTGAAACTTCTTAAAAAATGGACCAAAATTGAAACTTTACTTGACAGAAATCAGATATAATGTAGTCCAGACGCTCAGGATTCGTATAAAACATCACCTGAAATAAAAAAACATTCGAGTTTTGATGGAATATGTATGTAACCAACACGTCTTCATAAGGTGGTTACTTCACTGTAATTCCGTCACGCGGTATTCGAATGTCACGTGATCAGATACAAAACAATTGTATTTTCCCTTTTTCTCTCATTCCTACAGTTCTTAGTAATAGGATTAGGAAAATGATATTCCAAAACAGATGTTACCATGGACGAGTAATGGTAGGAGTTCAGAAGAATTGAAAACATGGGTACCTTGTAATTCCGTCACGCTGGAATTCATGATTTATGGTTATTTGATTGCTGGAAATACACGCCGCAACTTTTCAAGAACAAAATGCGATAATAACGTTAATTCTATGTTTCATACTATAAGATGCACCTATGTTTATAAAGTCTCTGTATGTTAAGAACTCAACTTAAAGGAAGAAAACGTACGTGTAAGAAGTTCGAAGTCAGAATTGGAGGGCAATCTAGGTATACCATCTAGACGTAACGCTCTGAAAATTTCGTGCCGAATGTTCGCCGATATTCTACGAGATCCCATAATAAGCCAATCACGACCATTTCAACCTTTTGGCTCTGACAATGATTGAATTACTTCAAGGAGATTAACATCTTCGCACGGCACAATCTTTTGATATTTTCTACCCCTAACAAAGCCAGACTTTTCGGCGGGAGTAAACTCTTTGATGTGTACGGACCCTGTCTGGAAATGATGCCATATTTGGAAACTGTTTCAGGATAGTGTTTATATATTAGACCACGAGCTACCGTGTGTAATTACTGTGGGCGTGATTTTGAAATAGTTACAACCATATATCCATCTGATTGGCTAACAATAGTAGTTTCAACTCGCACGGGATTTATATAGGGCTGAATTCAGATATATAATATTTCGTGATATTATATCTGAGTTTACTGAGATTGAATTGGAGGGGTGCTAGTGATTAGTAATTAAGACACAACTATTTCCGATGTACGCCACTGGTAACTTGTACCGAGAATAGCTGTGTCTTAATTGTTTGTTGGTTTGTTTGTTTGTTTATTCACCAATCAAAAGAAATCAAGTTAAACAGTCATATACAGAAAGGGAATACAAGTACAGTAGTATATACAGATTAGAGAACATATAGATTGGCGGGAGATAAACCCCGAAGAGTTTGAATTATCCCGGATTAATTACAAAATCAAGATATAATAAAAGAAAAGGCAGATTCTATTAAAGAATGTCTAACATGATAGTGGAGGTATGGAATAAAAAAAAAAAAAAGCACAAAGTTTATATTTCGGGTGAATAATCAACAGGTATGATCATGATGCAATTGCTCAGCTATGCAAATAAAATATATTAATTAGCGGTATTTTGCAATAAATATGTTTTTATCTTAGATTTAAAAAGAGAAATAAATTTGCATTGTTTCAGTTCCGAGGGTAATTTGTTCCACTCGTTTGGCCCCTTTATTTTAGGAAAATATTAGGACTTGCTTTTGAGAATTTGTCGGTTGTACATATTTTTATATTCTCGATATGGTAATCTAGCTATCATCACTGGTCGCAGTGTTATTGTTTCCAGTTTTGTGGAAATCCGACTTTGGGTAACTGGACTCCACGAAATTTCAACTGAAGGGAGATCACTCTAGCAAGCACCTGCGCTAACTTGTCAGCCGCACATTGGCGCTTCACCGGAAGTCGTTTAGACAAGAGTACATTCGCTTCGCAAGCGGTCAGAACAGGAGAAGGGGGGTAGCAAAATACAACCCCCCCAACGACCCCCCTTGGGTGTGATTACAGAGGTATTTATGACAGTAAGAGTACAGGGTTCGTTAATCTGTTTTACTATGAAATTAGGACTGTATTAAAATTTTGGATGTCGTTGCCATTTTGCACTTGAACTTCAAATTGAAGTAAACGATAAATTATGGAGTTGACTTTTGGCTCCCGTTCACTGATCTGCAAGTGCAAGTGCCATGCTATCGTTTAGACAGCAAATGCAGTTGCATAACTTCTGCCCGTTTGGTCATGATCATCTATGTTATTTACCAGGGAAATGTTCGTCTGTAGTTTACTGTATCATTTTCAGATTTCCAGAAAATGATTTAATTATTATCGACATCTTTTCACGATCATCAGTATTAAGTATCAGCAGAATTGTTGATGATGGCAGTACGATTTCCCTAACATAGGAATACAGATTCAAAATCTTAAACAGCGTGTGATGTGCTGGCACATCACACGCAATGCAGCCCTATACTGCCTATATAGTGTAGTTCAACAAGCTGAACCCTACTGACATTTAATTTTGTGATATTGATTATGTAGGGTTCAGCCGTTGAACTTGAACCGAAATTTCCTATCGCAAAATTTTCGCCTCCCGACCTGGATAATGGATAATGCCTTACCGCTTTGTACTCATTTGGATAGAATACGTATTTGCCTACTTTCCTGGTCATTATTTTCTCCGTCCAGCTAATTTAATTTCCATAAACGGCAAAAGAAAAAAAACCCATCGCGGTCAATCTTCCAAAAACGAAATCCACCGCCATTTTGAAATGTCACTATGGTGACACGAGACTAATTTGTAAATTCGGGATTGCAGACAGGAAGGCCGGAAACGGCTCATTCATTAGGCTGTCACATTGTCTGCATTTAAATGTAAAATTGTAACTATCGATATCAAGCATAATGGAAGTCACATACTGAGAAAGGTAATTCATGAGATTTTTCATCTCCCTAAGCGACTGGGTCGACTGAGCGGATTCAGTTTTTCCAACTCTTGTAATCCTGAATTTAGAATAACCTCCTGTGAGAGAATCAGGGTCACGCGAGAGTGTTCTAAAATGGCGCTGGATTTCGTGTTTGGAAGATCGCCCGCGATGATATTTTTTTCTTTTGCCGTTTATGGAAATGAAAGGAGCTGGAAGGAGAAAATAGATGGCCAGGGAAGTAGGCAAATATGTATTCTATCCAAACGAGCACAAAGCGGTAGGTATTATTGCTTTTTTATGAGCGCAAATCCACCCGCTGCTACCCAGGTTCCCGACAGGAAATTTTGGTTCAACGGCTGAACCCTACATTTTCAATATCACAAAATTAAATGTCAGTAGGGTTCAGCTTGTTGAACTACCCTATAGTGGGGCTCAGGGATTGACCTGGGTTGTCGTTGTGCACACTCCAGGTCATGGTAAGAATAGGCCTCAGCTCCTCAGAGAGCTTGTCATAAGAGGAGACAAACTGGGGTTACTGGGTGTGAAAAGGAATGGGACTCTACCCATATGGTTTCCTGGTGCGAAAAGGAATAGGATCCAAACGTCCGACATGATGACTGAAAAAGCGACTTTAAATCGTATTCACTTTAATACTCACTCCCTCCCCTAAATACATGGAAGACATGCAGTGGAATGCATTGTTAATGTTATTGCCAATCTGAAGACTGCGCATTCATCAACTGTCTGCAACCCATACAGTCATCCATTGCTTGTTACCTATGCAGATCCATCCATTGTCTACCAGCCTGGCAGTTCCATCCACTCTGTCAGCCATGCAGATCCATCCATTGCCTGCCAACCATGCAGGTCCATCTATTGTCTGCCTCCAATACAGATCCATCCATTGCTTGACACCCATGTAGATCCATCCATTGTCCCCGGGTGTAAAAAGGAATAGGACCCCACCCGTGTGGTTCCCGGGTGTGAAAACCCAACGTCGTGATATGACTGAAATATAGTTGAAAGCGACATTAAATCATATTCACTCACTCACCCATCCATTGTCTGCCACCCATACAGATTCATCCATTGTCCATCACCCATGCATATCCTTCCATTGTCTGCAGCTATGTAGATCCATCCATTGTCTGCCACCAATACAGATTCATCCATTGTCTGCCCCCCAAACAGATCCTTCCACCACCCATACAGATCCTTCCCTTGTCTGCAGCTGTGTAGATCCATCCATTGTCTGCCACTAATACAGATCCATCCATTGTCTGCCCCCATACAGATCCTTCCATTGTCTACCATCCATACAGATCCTTCCCTTGTCTGCAGCTGTGTAGATCCATCCATTGTCTGCCACTAATACAGATCCATCCATTGCTGGTCACCCACGCAGATCCATCGTCTACCACTCGTGCAGATCCTTCCATTGTCTGCCTGCCTCTCCGTGGGGTTTCCAGGAATTGACCTGGGATGTCGTGCACACCACAGGTCATGGTATGAATAGGCCCCAGCTCCTCAGACAACTTGTTGTAAGAGGCGACTAACTGAGGCACCCGTGGGGTTCCTGGGTGTAAAAAGGAATAGGACCCCACTCGTGTGGCTCGATCCTGGGTGTGAAAAGAAATAGGACCCAATGTCGTGATATGAATGAAATATAGTTGAAAGCGAATAGGACCCCACCCGTGTGGTTCCCGGGTGTGAAAAGGAATAGGACCCAACGTCGTGATATGACTGAAATGTAGTTGATATCGACGTTAAATCATATTCACTCACTCACTCACTTGTCAGCCTGCCACAGAGATCCATTGCCTGTCATTCGATACAGACTCGTGTGTCATCCACACAGACCCATTGTCTCTCATCCACAGGACCCATTGTCTATCATCTCTATGGACCCATTACCCATATAGACCCATCGTGTGCCATCCAAACACTCATTGTCAGTCATGATCCACCAGCCCTCGCAATTAGCCACGGCAAACAGCAATTGCCGTGGTAAATGCTGGGGTAAAATCACTTCGCGTCGGCAGTTTTTTTGCCGTGGGTCGTAAAGTGATGTTGTTGTTGTTGTCAGTAAACAACATACAGTCGATGGTAAAATACGTCTCCTTGAACTGGCTTTTCTTGCTAATAAATTTGGTTTTAATAAACAAGACAGCTACTGGTGCTGTGGTTGTTTGATTGCATAATTTGGAGACATCGGTCGGCAAAATGCACTTTTCCAAGAACTGACAGACAGCCGATCATTCCCGATAGAAAGCACAGATCTTCAATTGGATGTCTGTCACTCTCCAGCATGCAGGGCATTTCCCCACTGGCGTTTCTTCGTTGCCACAATAGCACAGGCGACCGCATATGAGGAGAGTGCTCTAGAGAATACGTGAGGGTTACGTTGAAGGGGAATTCACGTACGGTCATGACAGTTAGGATTATGTATTATTGTATGAATGGCATGGCAACCTGAAATAGTGAACTGAGTAGCAATCTTGAATTAATTAATTACAGCGGGCACTAAATATCTTATATACTCCATATTTTCATACATTACCAGGAATATAATTTGCCCGACATTTGGGGTTAGAGCAGGGGTTACCGTACTCCACGTAAGCCCCTACAATTACCATTCTCCTGCACAGCGGTATTTAAAAGTTTTTAAGTGACAATTTGTTTTGCTTTGCCATCGTACGAGAGCATGACGATGCTGACGAAATGATGGATTTGAGGTTGTCGTGCATAAAGCCTGAACTGGCGGACAATGGTGGAAAACTGCGCTAGAAATTTTCTTTACTTTTTGAGGCGTGCAAGATCGGCCAACATGTTACGACCACGTGGCTTTGTCACTATCGCCGTATCGGATAAATGGATAGCTGGAAGTTGGAACCTGAGGTAATAAAAAACTGGAATGCCTCCGGCCGACAATATGGACAAGTTCGCGGCACACCAAGAAGCGGCAATAATATTAAGCTGTCGTTGGATGTGCTGAACATTCTGGAGGCGGAATACAAAAACTTTACCAGAATGAGTTAGGAAAATCAGAGTTTTTATTCATTCTTGTTTGCAAAGAAGCCATGGCAAAACTTAAAATATTGTTTGTTTGATTAACCCTACAGGCCCCCACCTATAACTTTAGGGTTTTTTTATTTTACCTTTTTTTTAAATTCATCTAAGAAATATAGGGTATTCCTGAAACTACATGTATCTTATATTGAAGTTATATCTGTTAACCAGGAAAACTCAAATCCACACAAATGGTAATATTGTCTCTGTTTCGCACATCTCATGTCTCTACTCCCATGAAGCAATAATGTCACCAGGTATGTGATCATGAAAAAGTTCAATTGAGAACTAAAATTAAAATAATAAAACTAAAAATTGACCTACCAACGCATGGTTTGTAGCAAGGTTATGTTACCCCAAACAAAAAACTTCAATTTTTGCTCAATGGTCAGTACATATGACCAGAAGTTCATCTGTATTTTATGAACTTCTGATTTGACAAAAATGAATGCATCCAATTGTAGTGGAAAATCTGTGAATTCCAGAGAACATCCTGGGCAAGTCATTTAATTATATAGTCAAAACTAGATCTACTGCAAAAAAAAAATGCCGTGGTGAAGCCCTTTTTTGCCGTGGCAATTGATTTCTCCTCAGCAATTTTTTTGCCGTGGAGAATTTTCCTAATTGTGAGGGCTGTCCACTCAGAGCCATTGAATGTCATCCATATACATGTATACCCAGTGTCTGTCATCCATACACATCCATCGTCTGTCATCCACATAGCCCTATTGTCTGTCATTATATAGACCCATTGTGAAAAGGAATAGGATCCAACGTCGTGATATGACTAAAATATAGTTGAAAGCGACGTAAAACCATATTCATTCACTCGCTCACTCCATACTGATCCGTTGTCTGTTGTCCATTCTGGAACATTGTCTGTCATCCAAACATCCATTTCCTGTCATACATAGATACCCATTGTTTGTCTCAGGTCATAGTAAGAATAGGTCTCAGCTCCTCAGAGAGCTTGTCATAAGAGATGACTAACTGGGGCACCCCAGGGGGATCCCGGGTGTGAAAGGGAATAGGACCCTACCCGTTTGGTTTCCTGGTGTGAAAAGGAATAGGAACCAACATCATGATATGACTGAAATAGACTGTTGAAAGCGATGTTAAATCATTCACTCACTCACTCACCCCATTGTTTGTCATCCATACAGATCCATTTTCTGTCATCCATAGAGACCCATTGTCTGTTATCCATACAAATCCATTACCTGCTATCCATAGAGATCCATTGCCTGCCATCTCCGCAGATTCTTTGTGCCTCATCTATACTATTTCTTTAAAACGAATGCCCTGGGGTTCGAGTTACCGTGAGCATAAACTGTATATTAAATGGCCAAAATTTTTAAGAAATTTTCATGAATGGTTCTTGATACTGATGGAACATTCATTTCCTTTTATGAAATAATAAAAAAAGGAAAATTATACAAACAAGCAATAAGGTGCATTGTGGGAATTGAAACTAAATACATATGGCCCCAGGTGAAATGTACTTGTATTTGTCAAAAGAAAATGTAAACAACATTCAAGATGATAAATGTGTGTCAGGATGAATTTACTGGACCAGGATACATATGTTATTACATGTTATAAATCAACATCAATTATATGTAAGATTTAGATGAAGGATCTAAAACTAGAATGAAATACGGTACTAATAATGATTTGTTAATATATTTCAAACAGACACACTTAAGTGCATATGTTCTGTTAAATATGAAAGTTAATTGCTTGATATTCTCTCCTTGTTTAAGGGTGAAGTTTTGAATGAGACTATTAATAAGTTGAGGTAAACCCATCCTTATCCTGATCGGACTCCCAAAGTGTACAACAATATCCTGGTTCAATGAGAATTATTCACTGTATTCATCCTCTACTCCATGCTCACCTTCTCTCATCCCAACAATTACGTTCATATAGATCGAGTTCACCAACTCGTTGACATCATCAAGGTAAATTAGTGTTTTTGTTGACATTTTTAATACATAATATTTTTTCATACATCTCCACACGATCAACTTCAGTAATATTGAACAGATAAATACAGGTGATTCAATTATTTTCCAGTTGTACTTTTAATACTTTTTCAAATAATTAATTTAGTCAGATTGTTGATAATTAGTGAGAAGTTTCAATAATTTTAAACCCTAACTTGTGAAGACTGGAGCAGTGTATCACTGAGATACCCCCAATACATGTACAATACAGGCCTGGTGCAGTGACCATATCCTGCCTCGGCTGAAACAAAACGGTTTTTGTTTTTACGTCTTTATTTGATTGAAAATGGTAATCCTTCCAATAAATCGTTCCCCCTATTGAAATTTGATTACACCCTGATTTTAATGTAATATTCGATCAAAGATTCCATTAAATACGATCACCCACACCTCGTTGCAATCGCAGTGTGCAATAAAATTTTGATAATGTACGTTTTTTGCATGCCGCGTGTATGTGGAAATGTAAACAAAACTATGTGATGAACCAGACAATATTAGACTGTAACTTTTGTCTGTTAGAGAAGAAGTTCAAAACATGTCTTTTCAGTTTTAATTAATTATCTAATTATTTATGATAGACAAACTGTTAATGATTGGTAGGCTTTGGTGTCCTTTGAGATCAGCATCTCGCATGTTGTTAGTTGAATGGGGCTTTCTGGTCTTGTTTGGCCTGGGATTCCAGCTGTGATATTTCAATTTTTCAATCAAATTATAATTTGTGGGTGTAACCTCCAGAACATTTCTGCAATCTCAGTGAACCATGATGATGATATTTTTACGGAAATAGACATCCAAACAAGAAATAAGTTTTAGGACATTTTTGTGGCAAATATGACCGCAGTCTGGCAAACGCCGACGGCTACCAAGGCCGTAACTTTGTACGAAACTTCCTCCATCATCAGAATATTTTCTTTGAACACATGCACATGGCACTCGCCTTTCTTTAATTTGCATGATCAAACTCTCCCTAAATTATAAATGAAATCAAACCAGTGAGTACCAATTCGGGAATTAAGTTGAAACAATATTGTTTTTATCCGTGATCATGTGCGGAATATCGAAACAAGAATAGGCCTTCAGACAAATTGGGAAAGTCTTGCCAACTTTTACAGCTATGACAGTGAGCAAGTCCATTCGTTCACTGAATTTTTTTCGAGGTGGCTCTCCATCATTCAGAGTCAATAAATCCATTCACCCCCATAATTGTCACACCCAAGACTGAAGTTGCACTTCCAGTGATAGACTTATTAGAGACTTAACCGTATATATAATACATGTAAGGGTCATTCGAACAGAAACAAACATTTTCGCCACTTTTTGGTTGTTTTTTGACCAAATATGCCACAAAAGATTTTTGGTCGGCAGCATTTCGTTTAGAGTAGGTAGAATAACCGGACACAGTCAGTGTGGTCTTCGGAGCAAATCATTATTCTGTTGAACTATTGCTGGGATTGAATGTTTAGGGTTTAGAGCATGAAATTCTGTATCAAAATGAAATTACTGTTCATACTTGTAAGTTGATGCTTTGCTAAAATAAAATCAAAAAAAAAAAAAAATCTGATCTTTGTGTCAGACGGTGACCACACCACTATTTGAGCCTTCGGAAATCAACTTGAGAAAGATAATTTTGGTAATGTTGGTCAATGTGTAGGGTAAATCCCCTAATCGTTCATATGAAGTGCAATTTCTCAATATATGTATAAAATCGGGGGGTAATCAAATTTATTAGAACATGAAGTTGACAAAATCATTTCTTTGTTATTTTATAATTTTAGAAACTGATCAAATTTAATAGAGGAAGAATTTTGTCTGCAAGATTGGGGGTGATTGAATTTTTGGAGGATTTACTATTCGCATCAGGCCAAGAATAATATGTCTTTTTATTATGGTTAATGATCCTTCTAAAAATGTGTTGTGATTGTGCAGGTTGCATTTCACTTCATTTCAAGTTTTGTTATAGGACTAGGAGCCTTTAATAATTTGAGCAAAAGTATGTTTATTGTGCCCTATTGTTCAACATGTACAAGTGGAAATGATGAGCACCTCTATTTGGAAAATGGAACATTCTGTAGTTTTGTTAACCCTTTAATTTTGTATACAGTGCACGGATTGTGCCACTGTGTTGTGTAGGGGAGTTGTTTAAAACCCAGTCAATCCATAATGGAAACTTTATGCATGACAACTCAGCATCATCATTTTTGTGGGTTAGTTTATAATAGAGACAGGTGTGTCAGTCTCCATAGATTTCTTAACGAGGATAAAATATTGCCTAGAGCTAATTATGTGCTTATCTTTTCCATGATGATATGGTGACTGGACATAATTATTTAGTTTTTTCTTGATACATGTATTATAATATTTATTGATTTTCTCTAGTGGTCATATTTTTTCCTAACTTTGACCAGTATATTGCAGATGTAGTGAAGATATGGACAGATATTTTCAAGATTGTGTTTTTGTTTGCACATGAGAATCCAGCGTATTATATTTGTACATCATGTAACTGGCCAACGTTTGTCCTTTTGAAATGCAAAAATCCATATCACGTAGAATACATGTTAATTACAATGTAGGTGTGTATGTTGAACATTATTAAAATATATATATATGATACATGTATTGTAAATCGTCTAATAATTTAATCACACAAAATTTGTGGACAGAATTTAACCAGATATTGTAATAAATTGGATCACCCTCCAAAATCATTGAAATAATAAAGAAATAATGGATTATTAAAATTGATTTTGAACAAGGTTTTGATTCTAATAAATTGTATCACCCCCTGATTTTAGGGTGGGAAATTTCAATTCTTGTGATTGTCCGAGTGAGTCCTGGAAAGTCATGGAAATTGAATCCCGTCCTGGAAAGGGCTTGAAAATGCTTTAAAAACTTAGGCCACCTTTCAAAAGGTTTTCTCACCAGAAACCAACATGAAAACCATGATAAATATTGTAAATGGAAAAATGACTTTTCACTAGAAATTCAAAAATATATATATTTTTTTCTGTCTTTTTCATTTACAAATTGATGAAAATCAATTTTCAAGTTTGAAAAAGTCTAAAAAGTACATGCCTGGAAGAAAATTGGGTAACACTGTATTACTTCTCGTGCGTGCAAGGGTCTACAAAATCAAAAACTGAAAAAAAAAAAAAAAATCATTTTTCTATTTAATTCAAACTTTTCTCTATATTATTATTGGGTAACCCAATGAAAAAAAGGCTAGAAAAACCGCTGCATGTAAAGACCTATCAAAATGAAGACAATTCAAATTTGAAAAAAATAATTAGAAAGTAATGGTGTTGTAATCTACAGTTTCAGCAATTTGATGTACAAGTGTACCATTATGTAAACTATACTGTATTAGAAAAGTCTATACTCATTACTGGTACTGTATAACACCTTTACATGTACATTTTGTGTAGATGTGCTATGTTATTGGTTAAGAAAGTCTGAAATGATAGCTAGTTTTGTGGAAGTGTAGCGTACATGTACAATGCACACATGGCAGATTATAGGAGTCACTTGGTTGTGATGAATTGCACAATGGGAAGGTATATATCGCTTGAAGGCTCGGAACTAAATTTGTGAATGAATGTAATTTTCCTCTGGCATATTAGAGATCGTCAGTGATAAGAAGACAGCAAAGTAAGGCATACATGTATGAGTGCGCTTGGATCACATTTTTGTGAAATCACTACAGTACAGGAGATAAAGAAAAAAACTCTGTAATTGCCGATACTTCAGTCTACGTAAAACAATCAAGCTTTATACCTGTTTGAAAACCTTGACTGTGATTACCGATATGACAGATTTGGAAGCTAATCTTCTAGTATGGATCTACACGTCGCCGGTATGTAAGCATTTTTTTTCAATGACCAACCACCAATTGCGGTATTCTACTGTCGTCTATATTGACGTTAATTCGATGTAATGAAAAAAGTCAAACTGAAAAAAAGTCGCTGATCTATACAATGTAAACCCCTGTTTACATGTTTATAAAGTTTAGGCATTAAAACTATGATCTGGGAGTTGCACGTTTAGGCATGTCCTCATGCTTAATGCTACAATTAATTAATTTAATTTTGTTAAATTTTAAAACCTCTGGTCCAGGTGTAGTAATTACGTAACGAGCTAGTCGAATGTCTCCTATTTCGTTAAGGACCTTGGCAGTCAGGTGTATAGTCGTGTTTCGGGTTGTGATCAAGCTCATCTTGTACAGAACTAAGTCAGCAATAATCAATCCTATCTACATATACCTGTCAATGCTGACTCAATCAGACCAGTCAGCAATGGCAAAAAGATTTTTGCCCTGTCAATTCATCACTCGCGAAAACTCTTACCAACTCGTATAAAGAAATAAGACGTTCATCTTGGCAGACTTACTTTGTGAAAAACCTTGTCTGACAGCTTAGATATACATGTATGCATTTGGTGTTTCAATGTCACTCATGTGGATATGTACATTTACATATGATACATTTGCCGTGTACGCGTCTCCATGTAATATAAACCAGTGAGAGGTTTTAAAAATCCCACGCAATGTTGGGGAAGCCGGATTTTTAAATGTTCCACAATCAAGTAAGTTTTTTGCCCTGTTGTCTTTTCTGAATGTCGGTATCATTAACCGCGTTGTTAGTAAACCTACAGTGTATAGTGAGACTTGGTAGTATATGACTGGCGGTGACCACTGGTCATTGAATCGATTCGCAGGTGTATTGATGATGGCGTAGGAGACAATATCTTTGACAACATGCCGGTCCAACTGTACTTCTCTCGTGGGTATGAGCTGCCGGAGTCGATGTTAAATGTATGTCTTTACCTTTCCTTCATATGAATTAAGATTTTATTAAGATTGATTTGTATTTTCAATTATGTATTTTCAGCATGTTCTTCCATATATTTAGTAATATGTTGAATTATAGTTCGGGAACTCCTGGTACCTGTAGATACCAAATCTGGTATTGATATCTGGTATTTACCTGGACTGTTTTGGTGATTTAATGAGTTCTTGGGCCTCCTTTATACTATCTCGTATTTTTCATTCCTCTTTGTTGTTTTGAATCACAGGGGCTTGTTACCATTGCTTATTTGGTTAAAATTATGTTGATTGGGGGGTCATGGTCATGAAGAAAGGGAGACCTCGGCCCCCCAAATCAACATACTAACCAATTGGTAATGAGCCCCTGTGTTTTGAATTAGCATCGCGATATTGAAAACTGCAGGGTTAGCTTTGATGCTGGATATTAATAGTTTTGCCATTTCAGTCAGACATCTTTATTTTGGCATGTTTAGGTAGGGATGAAATTCAAACTCCAATCTTAAAACGGATTGATGGAATGAGCTGACTGACCTGTTACCATTCTTACTGATTGGTTCGATTTAGAATAAACTCCTCTTTACACACAGAACTGCATCCTGGCACCAGGGTGTGTATCTGCCGCCCGCCCGAAGCCCTTGGCTGGATGGATTGCTGGGGAGGGACACATTTTGCTGGAACTACTTGACATAGCGGCAGATGACTTAGTTAATTTTTCTGATTTTTTTTAATATATATACGTGACAAGATAATAATTTCCAGCTTCTGATAGACGAGAGACTAATATTCAGTTGCCGATTCTCTAAATATATCCAGATTATTTCATATTCAAACGAGTTTTTTGATGGACTACTTTGTGACTTCTCATGACAAAAACAGTCTGCCAAATATTAAAAATTAAATTTTTTAATAAGTTGTGAGTATTATGAGAGAGATTCCTTACTCGATGTGGGTAAATATATGGAAAGGGCCAAATGGAAGAAAATGACAGAACTGTCACAGCTTATGAGCCTAGCCATTACATCGATCGTGATGGATCAATCATGTAATATACACTGACTTATAAGCATGAACAATAGCGGGGTTTTCAGATTTATTGAAACTGGAAAGTGATGTTGATGATTCAATTGATGGTACATTTACCAGTAATTCCACTAATGATTCGATCACGGGAAATGCAGCAAAATTGATCGGGGTTTGTTCACTAACTTGAAAACTTTGAAAAGCCTTGAAAATGACAATTTCGAATTCAAGGCCTCGAAAGACGTTGAAAATTAGAAAATAGTGCTAAAGACCTTAAAACACCTTCAAAATGAGAATTCCTGACAATTGTTGTCAATTCAGTTGTTAGGTTATAGCTCAAAGTTTTACTGCCCTTGCCATTTGATGGCAAAATTAACTCCATCATAGCTATATTCTTTATTCATCCAAGAAGAATTTCCATGTCCACATGTATTTGAAGGTCAATGTATATGAACAATACATTTGTTGATGGGACATTCATACTTGTATTTAAGCCAAAACAAAAAATTTGATCTGTTTAGCTTTATTGACAATGGACGTACATGTAATATGCCGTGAAAACAGGGACTATTACCTTGAAAAGACCTTGAAAATTGAAAGTTGAAAGCTTCAATGTGTACGAACTTTCACCCTGTTGTATCTGGTAATATTCTTCATGGCACCAGTTACATGTACATGAACAAAGTGTCACATTTTGTCGTTATATGACTTTTCTTCAATTTGAAAGAAGAATGGAAATGCAATTTTTCTCAGACTCTGTGTTTGAATATTTGACAATCTTGAGAGTTGAAAAGTGAACTGCCTTTGTTTGATTGAATTATTATAGGAATTACATGTATAAGGATAGTTGATCTTTTTTAAGTGTAGTTTTTCAGGGATCCAATGTATTACATTTACTTAGTGATCCAGAGTGGTTTACTTAGTGATCCGGAGTGGTTTACTTAGTGATCCGGAGTGGTTTCAGAATATTTATGACTGGTTGAGGGTTTATTTAATGCTCGTAGAGTTCAAGAATCATTGGAACAATCAGTTTGTACCATAGTTTTTATATGGATAATTTTCCTTTTTATTCTGCTTTTTTCATTTCAAATTTTGGGCTCACACATTGAATTTCTATCATACATTTATATGCACTTCTCTGAATACATCATAGGAATCGTTTATTTGAAGATGGATTATTTTTGAATTATAATAACATATGGCTGTTTATATGCTAAGGTGTACAAATAGGTGTGACACAAGAGTTCAAATCCCAATTTCAGATAAGCAGTAGTTTCTGGTGAAGAAATAATAGAGACGCGTGTGCTGTACGCAAAATTAACAGTTAAACGATAAGCTATGCATTACATTTGGTAATTCACAATGCTTTGCAATAATGTATTACGTACTGTCAATGTTGGACGAACGTTGACAGACATTTCTGGATGATTTGATCATTTTCTTTTTCATTTTCTTAAAACAAATATCACTGTTTATCACTCAAATTTAATACTGAACTCTGTCCAGTGAATAACATGAATTTTTTTTAATTTTTCAGATTTTTAGGGGATTTTTTTTATAAATGTTGGACAAACATTGACAGACAAACATGTGCTGTATCACAAAACATCTATTTCTCAGTTAGAGAAGAACTATCCATTTTATAATCTATGAGCAGAGGATATCATTCCATGGAAGCAGAGATGAAACAAATGGGTTGATAATCCATCTTTTATCAAGAGATAAAATTGTCATAAAATAGTTGGACGAACACATGTCAGGCAATTCAAGCTTCAACTTCAAAACAATCCAGGCGAAGTTTAAATTAACATCAACTGCCAATACTTTTACAAATTAAAGATGTTTAGTCTGGGAGAGGCCTTGAGATCATTGCATAGAATTAGGCCTCAAGTTTCATGAATTTTCAATTGTGAAAATTCATAGCATAGTTGACAGACAATGTTAGTCCAACCAAGTGTTGGGGTTTTTCAACCAAAGCAAATTGGTTAGTTCATTAATCAACAAATTTTATAGGAAAGAAATTAGAAAAAAAGATCACCTTTCACCACATATCAGTTTGCCGCAACACACATTGTTTATTATTTGAAATATATGCCCGCCCGAAATTCCCATATTGTGTACATGTCACAATTTTCTTATAAATATCAAGCAATAAATAGTGAATATGGATAATTAATTTTTTCAATTCTGATGTCCAGGGCATGATATTATAATATTTATCTCTGCAAACATAGAGTATAAAAAACTGTCTTTGCTCTTGTACTGAACAGATTCAATAAAACAATAAATTCTTTGAAAAATTAATACCCAATTTGTACACCTTAGCAAATAAATTGCCTCATACTTCAGATGGATCCAGAAAGTATCTAACTATTTACCAATATGGTTATACATGTAGTGCTGTTTAAAAAAGCTGATTTGAAATGAAGACGACAACTTGTACATTATGCACATCCAGATCAAGTTCCAGCATTTCCCTTGCTTTTCAGAATAAATGAAAGTAATTTTAATCAATTGATTTAAATTGGTATTTTCCGAGCCTTCTCCTCGTGCAATAAGCTAAAGGGGTGCCAGGGTGTCTTGCAGCACCATGTTTTGAAATTCGGCACAGGAGAGATAGCAAGTAGACACAGTGTTGTCAGAGAAAAATGTAATTTTAGCACCCTGATTCAAATTTCTGGCTAACACTATGCTTCCCCACCACTCACCTCACTACACCACACACACACACATGCCACAACAATATTCAAGGAGGTTCTAGAAAATTTGCAAAAATATATGCCATATTTACTAGACAAGAGGTAGTATAGACCCTAAAAATAAATAAATTAACGGATACAAATAAGGTTTATATTTGCATTATCTCGAATTTTGTATGGTCTAATTTATTGATTCAACCCATTTCTAAATTAAAGAATTAGATAGGAATTCCATTGAAAATGCCTGTATTTTCATACAATTGTCCCCCCCCGCATATTTGTTAAGAATTTAAAATGTCATTTTCCTCTAAATAACACAAGAATTTTCTGAACAATGCTAAATAGAAAAACCCAATAAAAATGGGGAACACCAGGTTTTCAAACATGAATAAACCATGGTCATGAAGCAAAATATTAACCTGGGTTTTCCAAGTCAGTGTGCCAAAATTCCTTCCATGCAGTCTAAATTGCTTTGAAATTTGCAGAACACATTATCCTATTCCAAAATCCGTTCAAAATTATTCTCTTTTGAGTTAATTTTTATTATTTTTTGAGGTAGCTCGTGGGGTAAATAAGTGTGACAGTGTCATTTTGGAAAAGATGTCTCCCTTTAACATCATCGACTTCCTAGCAATAAACGTATTAGCGGCTGCAGATAATGGGGGTGGGGTTCTTTAAAGTGCTTTGTATGAAAACGTTTTGATTCATCAATACATGTAGATACTAAGATGGATTAACAATTGTCATTGAACAATGTTTTTTTTATCTACAGAAAATTTTGTACTCTCAAACTGTAATTTATTGTGCCCGATGGCTCAAGATAAATTTTTACACATTTTCACCTATGAAAGCACAATTTTCCAGGTCACATGGCATTTCTGTAAATAAAAAAATACATTTTGCTCCCAATACTCTCATTTACTGAAATTTCTATGAAAAAAGGGCATTTTTCGTATTATATTGCAAAACTGTAGACCCCAATGAAATTGACGAGAATGTAGAGAAAAATCTAAAATGAAAACTACCCAATTTTTTAATGTTTTCTTATTGATATTCGTAGTAAAATGATAATAATGATAATAATGATAATAATAATGATAATAATGATAGGTCACTGGGCAAAACGTTTGCCTGACCCCCTTGAGCCACCTGAATATGGAGCCCAATGTGCTGTATAGAATATTGAGAACAATCAAATGAACTATACGTAATTACAATGGGTAAATAGACAATTGAGTAATTCTTTGTTTGATAGTCATAACTTGAAGTCAAACAAGAGACCAGTCACCAATGTGACTGACATGAGGAGGTTATAAATACATTGTCTGTACATATAGATGTTCACCTATACATGTATGTAGCTATTGGCCGTCTCTGCGTGTTTACATTATGACACATGCTTGCCATCTTCAGTCTTTCGTTTTTGAAGTAGCTTTTTGACAAGAGTGTGTGATATCACATTCCTGAAGGTTGGAATTTAGGGATTTAAAGATGATTATTCTGCATCAAGAGTGTTAGTCTCGATACTAATGAACATACAGTTTGCTTGTACAAGCATGAGTTGATCAAATCGCTCTATTACAAAATACATGTACTCGACATATATATTCTTTGTAAGTATATAGTTAGGTGAACAATGTACAGCATGTTATGACATAATGTCAACATTGTCCACGGTTTGAGATAAGCAGCTGCATATTCAAAATGATAAGCCATCATTTTTCAGAATTTTATCAGACGTATTAATGTATTAATACAGATAAGCACTTCTGTTGAGACAAGGTCAAATATTTGTTTGTCAAGGGCCGTTTAAAATGGGATTTTCTACCCTCCACAAACATGACAAAGCCTATAAGCGTACTTTTATCCTATCGGTCATGTTGGTAATATTGGTGCTTTGACCGTCGTGATATGATTGAAACAAGGTTGTAAACGACGTTAAACCCTACTACTCACTCACTCAGTCACTCCTGTTGGTGCTTTGCCTCATGTTAATTAAAAATGCATAATCTCTACATACATGTGTAGTGATCGTCTAATATTTCAGTCATAGAAATGAAATTTCTTACCATAAAATTGAGGGGGTGGTCAACTTCATTAGAACAGAAAGTTGATAAAATGATCCAATATTTATCATGCAGTTATATGTAATCCATTATTTCTTTGTTATTTTAATGATTTTGAAGGGTGATCAAATTTCTTAGAACAACTGATTGAAGTTTGGGCGAATGAATTATCTGATGGATTACCATATTTACAGTACACTTGAAATCATGGGGTGGAATTTTAAAAACTATTAAACTTTGAAAGTGTAATCAGCCTTTATCCAGGCTGGAATCGAAGTCTCTCAAACTCTGCGAAAGTGACATATGTTATGACAGGTACAAAATTAAATACATCTGTGTAAAACTAAACCTGTGTCTACCATTCACAAGAAAATGGAAGGAATTGCTTTTTAAAAATAAATGGCATGCCAAGCCATTTATTTTTCGATGGCCCGGTCAACAAGTGTAAACTATATGTATATGTATGTGTGGTGCATTCTGCCTACGTATGCTCTGCTACTCTGCCGAACCTCAGACATGAGCCATGACGTTATCGTATAGCTGCAGGTGTTCAGCATTCAGATTCGTGAGCGTCTCTACGTCACTCAGACGTCATCCAGTGAGATAATATCATTTTCATCTCCGCATGCAACACATATTGAATGGCGAGACAGAAAACCCGTCGAAGTGGGCAGATTTTCAAATTTCTCTGACAAGATATTCTTTCATTCGTGGTATATGGCAACTCCACTATCATCATATCTATTACCATTGATAATAGCGAACTTCACAGCAGTTTACAGAATCCATCGATATGAGGCTTATTGATATCTCACTTTAATCTGCAAACTTTTTCTAACCAAAATATTTAAAGTATTGAGTGCTTGGTATTCTCAGTCCAAATACATATACATTTAGTGGAAATTTTGATGAAGCCCTATACGTGTCAATTGCTGATTATTGATTTTATGTGAGTGCCCGGCGCACCCAGCCACCACCTGGTGTGGGCAAGCCGTGGGCAGAACCCGAAACAATCTACTTGGCGGAAATGTTTGATGCATGCATAATTTCATGTGCGTTTATACAGTGGAACGACATTCATTATAACAGCAAATTCATGATAACTGGAACAAATGTGGTCGTTATAATGAGGGTTGACTACACATTCTGAAAAGTACCAAGTACTGGGATAATTTTTTGTTGGACATTGTTGGAAGGTGGAAGTCAGTTTGGATCGAGCCTGAGTGAGTGATGCAGATCAATATGGCAGCATCAGTATTCCATAAAATGTTATGGAAGTTTTTCTAGCTGGAATATAAAAGAGCTAAAGTTGTAACGACCAGAATTGACCTCAACTGGATTATAATTGAAAATTAACACTGTACATCGAGAGATAACCCTGGAAACCACAGGTTTGTGTATTGCAATTACGATTTCTAAATTCTGAAAGCATCTTAACTTTTTGAAATGTGGGGGAAATCTGTCATGGGTTGATAAAGATCTTGAAGTAGGTAAAGAGCCTAGAGTCTTATTTGTGTTTACAGTGGCGACGTTAAACCTTAATTCTCTCTCTTTCTTTAGGTATATCCTACTATGAAGTGGTTTAACTAATCCCAGAATAAAGATGATGACGGATACAATTTTTATTACAATATATATAAAAGAGAGAGAGAGATACAATTTTGTAGAAGTCCATTCTGACTGTATTTACAAGCCTTCAGAGAAATACTTTCTCCATCCTCAGGTAGAGTGGCAAATCCACACACCTTATATCAGAATCGACATTTGCCACTCCACCTGAGGATGGAGAAAGTATTTCTCTGAAGGCTTGTAAATATAGTCAGAATGGACTGCTACAAAATTGTAACTCTCTCTCTCTCTCTCTCTTGTATATAGAGTGTAATCTCACGATAACATGGTTATTGGGGGATCTTATAGGTTTTCAGCCCAATAAAGGGGATGAATGATGTGCATTTATTCACTTTGGGACAACATAGCACCCACCGTATTTCAGAATTAGCACTTTATGGAGGCACCTTATATTGGGGCTACACTGTACATGTTATTTGGCTGGTATTCTGGAATGTCTCATCTCTGTTTCTTGTCATTTAGCTTTTTCAGTTACTGTTTACATACAGTACATGTAGTTAAATGTGTTACATACAATTAGTGTACTATGAAATGATATCAAGGTCAATCTATGATCATGATTGGTTTAATATTAAATGTACATGTACACACATTTTTTCGTGCATGTTCATTTTCCACATTTAGATATTAGACCAAAGCAATTACATGTCAATCTTCATGCTTTCCCTCAGTTCAACTATGCATGCATATATCACATTTGTCTTGTCACTGATCAGCTGATCTTGACACAAAACTCTACACTTATAAATATATATCACTGTACATGGAAGGCAAATTTATGTCTGGGCTTTTGTCAAATTTATTACAGTGACATAAGAAATAATACTATAATCTTTGGGGCGGCAGGTTACTTGATTTTAAACCTTAATTACGTGAAAATTTCCTGGGATGGTGAGGGATCCAAAGGGCAGTTCTTACAAATATGGACCAACCCATTCCACATGTTCCAGGGTGAGTGATGCTGACTATGTGATGGCTTATTCACAGACTATAAGTGAAAAACTTGTTTGAGGCTCATTTTACATGTACTTGTATACTTTGGCTGCATATTTGACATGTTTGATATATATATATATTGTTGTATACATGTAGCCCTGTGGGGCTTCCGTGGATTGACCTGCGATGTCATTGTGCACATCGCAGGTCATGGTAAGAATAGGCCTCAGCTCCTCAGAGAGCTTGTCGTAAGAGGCGACTAACTGAGGCACCCGTGGGATTCCTGGGTGTGAAGAGAATAGGACCCCTCCTGTGTGGTTCCCGGGTGTGAAAAGGAATAGAACTCAACCTCGTGATATGACTGAAATACAGTTGAAAGCGATGTTAAATCATATTCACTCACTCACTCCTGACTGTATACGTGTATGGCTGTAGATCTGATGATTGAGAGGTTTGGTGTATTCAGACAGCCCTTGCTTAAAGATGTCAGCCATTGGCAGCCATATTGTAATTATAATTCTATGTTTGAGTAGAATTTTTGAATTGGGGAAAGTATTTCATGGATTATTCTGTTAGCATCGGAAAAAATATTACTCGATTTCAAATAGAATGTATATTTATTACAGTGTATCCCACACAGTAAAATTCAAATTTCATCAGACTTACACATACACATGTACATGTATGCAGGCTTCAAATTTGGGAAATTTGAGGGCACAGTCAATTTGGTGGAATTAAGGGCACTATGACTAAGGCCTGGCTGGCATAAAATTACTTGGAAATTAGCAGTGGGCATCAATGCCAGTAGGTAGTGCATCCAAGGGAATGGCCTTGGTGGCCTTGGTTAAACTTGAAGCCTGATGTAGGAGATAAAACTATAAAACGGAGTGAGTGAGTAGTAGGAATTAACGTCGTTTTCAACCTTGTTTCAATCATATCACAACGGTGCCTACATGTGCCAGAACACGAGAGTGCTCACAGTTCTTATTACCCTGGACACTGATCAGCCCTGCCAGAACAGCACCCGGTCACCCATCCAAGTATTAAATGACATGTATACCCTTATCTGCGCTATCAGTTTAATCAGATCCCGATTTGGAGATTTTCCAGGGTCTGTTCATTTAATACTTTCAAACCAATTAAATGGTCAGTTTCTGTATAGGTGTCAGTAGGATATCTCAGTTGGCAAGCTCCAGACAGGTAGGCCCTACTCCCGATTAGTTGAAGCTCATACTTGTTAGTTAAGCATTAAAGTGGTTCAGCGATATATGTAATCTTTCACGTGCGACTAACACTTTCAAGAAATTCATGCTGTTATGATAATGTTAAAGTATAGACAAAAAAGGCTACAGAAAATGATTTTGCACGGCCCTCATGGGACCTGAACTACAGTGGAGTATGATGGAACAGGGTTAGCTCGATTCAGGTTTTTGAAATCCCCATCATTTTGAGTCCTCATTTGAAATAAAAGAGTTCTTATTTGAAAAATAGCAATTTCTCAGAGATAATGCCAGAAGCCAGAAAGTCTATACTATTGCCATAAATATGTTAAAACATTTGTTCAATGTGATTTATTTGTGTAGTCTTGCAATAATTACTGTCAGTTTACTTTTAACTTTACTTTCTAGATGATTAAGTATGCTGAAATAAAATCAGTTGATTTTGTGCAAAAAATACATGTAATCATTTGATTTTATATCAGTGTCCTCTGTATGGACACGTGGGACCCTAGATATAACCCTATGGAGGGATTTGAAGCCCCATTCAAATGCATGTCCAATGCTATACATACTTACTATTGTTCAATACTGGCAGTTTCCATCATCTTTATATATATGATATAGATGCAGTGATACATTTACCCTCATTACATCACCAAAAAGAGTCCGTAAGATAGATATCATTATATTCAATTTGGCGAATTAGGTTCGATGTTTTAGAACAGTGATAACCAAGAAGTCTACATGAATTTCAGATTTCGTCTCGGTTTCTAGACACTCCTTACTTCCACACCAAAATGCCTACTGAAAAAAAGTACAGTTTATCCAAATTTTGCTTCATTATATTTCTCAACATGTTGGCATTGGCAACATCACAATCTAGTTGATAAAAATCAAAATCATTTCTGAGCCTTTGATGAACTACATGTAATCTGAGCATAAAATGACCGCTAAATGGAGCATACTGTCAATGGAGTTACATAAAATCCCTCAAATAGTACTGTACATCCTAGGAATAAGGTAGCAGACAACACACTCTTTCTACAGGCAATCATTTGTTGTTCTCTGCTCCAGAGACAGCATGATTTGGGTAGAGAACAGACCACTGTGGCACTGGTGCCATGCTGCTGATGGTGTCAGGGCCTGATCTAGAATTTTAGTTTGGGCACTTATGTGCGGCACAGAAAGTTATACTGAAGTAGACCGTGATGCCGGACTGTCAAAGCCCATGGAAGCTCTGGGAGTATTAAATGGTCTCAATACAGCTGGACAACTTGATATTTAGCAACATTAGTTACATGTACATAGTGGTTTCAGCATGTTCAGAAAGGGAATTTGTTAAGAAAAGAAAAAAAAATTGTTTCTTTTTGTTTGTTTAGGCGACCTAACTGATGGTGGGCAAAGCCATTTTAATGGGCTGAAACATGGCCTGGATCTCCCTGGTTGTGTCTTCATGGCCAAGAGACTGCTTAATATCCACAGTTGAATCTCGGCAATATGAGATTTTTAGCCCACCATCACCAGATGGTGGCTATTCAAATCGCTTTTCGTCCGTGGTCCGTGGTCCGTCCGTCCGTAAACAATTCTTGTTATCGCAATTTCTCAGGAACTACTTTATGGATCTTTCTCAAATTTGGTACACAGGTTCCCCTTGGGGTCTAGTTGTGCAAGATACCTTTTTTGGTCCGATTCGAAAATCCAATATGGCCACCAGGCAGCCATCTTGGATTTCCCCATGGAACCTTGTTATCACGATTTCTCAGGAACTACTGCATGGATCTTTCTCAAATTTGGTACACAGGTTCCCCTTGGGGTCTAGTTGTGCAAGATATCTTTTCTGGTCCAATTCGAAAATCCAATATGGCCACCAGGCAGCCATCTTGGATTTCCCCATGAAACCTTGTTATCGCGATTTCTCAGGAACTACTGCATGGATCTTTCTCAATTTGGTACACAGGTTCCCCTTGGGGTCTAGTTGTGCAAGATACCTTTTCTGGTCCGATTCGAAAATCCAATATGGCCACCAGGCAGCCATCTTGGATTTCCCCATGAAACCTTGTTATCGCGATTTCTCAGGAACTACTGCATGGATCTTTCTCAAATTTGGTACACAGGTTCCCCTTGGGGTCTAGTTGTGCAAGATACCCTTTTTGGTCCGATTCGAAAATCCAATATGGCCACCAGGCAGCCATCTTGGATTTCTCCATGAAACCTTGTTATCGTGATTTCTCAGGAACTACTGCATGGATCTTTCTCAAATTTGGTACACAGGTTCCCTTTCGGGTCTAGTTGTGCAAGATACCTTTTCTGGTCCGATTCGAAAATCCAATATGGCCACCAGGCAGCCATCTTGGATTTCCCCATGAAACCTGTTATCGCGATTTCTCAGGAACTACTGCATGGATCTTTCTCAAATTTGGTACACAGGTTCCCCTTGGGGTCTAGTTGTGCAAGATACCTTTTCTGGTCCGATTCGAAAATCCAATATGGCCACCAGGCAGCCATCTTGGATTTCCCTATGAAACTTTGTTAACGTCAATTCTCAGGAAGTACTGCATGGATCTTTCTCAAATTTGGTACACAGGTTCCCCTTAGGGTCTAGTTGTGCAGGATACCTTTTTCGGTCCGAATCAAAAATCCAATATGGCCACAAGGCAGCTATCTTGGATTTCCCCATGAAACCTTATCGCGATTTCTCAGGAACTACTGCATGAATCTTTCTCAAATTTGGTACACGGGTTCCCCTTGGTGTCTAGTTGTGCAAGATACCTTTCCTGGTCCGATTTGAAAATCCAGTATGGCCACCAGGCAGCCATCTTGGATTTCCCCATGAAACTTTATCGTCATTTCTCAGGAACTACTGCATGGATCTTTTTCAAATTTGGTACACAGGTTCCCCTTAGGGTCTCGATATGCAAGATGCCTATTTCGGTCCGAATCGAAAATCCAATATGGTCACCAGGCGGCCATCTTGGATTTTTCCATTTTGTTATCGTGATTTCTCAGGAAGTACTCCCTGGATCTTTCTCAAATTTGATACACAGGTTCACCTTGTGGTCCAGCTGTACAAGATACCTTTTCTGGTCCGATTCCAAAATCCAATATGTCCATCAGGCGGCCATCTTGGATTACCCCATGAAACATTGTTATTGTGATTTCTCAGGAACTACTGGACGGATCTTTGTTAAATTTGGTACACAGGTTCTCCTTGTCGTCTAGTTGTGCAAGATACCTTTTATGGTCTTTGAAAATCCAATATGGCCAACAGGCGGCCATCTTGGATTTTCCCTTGCAACTATGTTATCGTGATTTCTCAGGAAGTACTGCATGGATCTTTCTCAAATTTGGTACACAGGTTCCCTTTATGGTCTAGTTGTGCAAGATACCTTTTTCGGTCCGAATCGAATATCCAATATGGCCACAAGGCGGCCATCTTGAATTTCCCCTTGAAACATTGTTATCGTGAATTCTTAGAAAATATTTCATGAAATTTGATACACACGTCCCACATGGGGCCTAGTAGTGCAAGATACCTTTTTTGGTCCAATTCGAAAATCCAAGTTACGCTTCAAATTAATACGGTATTCTCGAGTTGTGACATTGCATCACAAGAGTCAGCAGATCAAACGGTGGGGCATATTCTATATATTGACTATAGAGAATATCCATACCATCACCCTCCATATCAAGGAGTTCAAATAATTCGGAATTAAAATGTATTTCTTCAAATTTTAAATCAGTTTTCTTCAGTCCATGCAGTAGCAAGTGAACTGCTCCACCCTTTCGTCTGCCGGCGGGTCGGCTACATGAAGGGACGTCACTCTTGTGACTCAGTGTCACAACTCGACAACTGTAGACTACTGCATGTTTCGATCCAAAGGAGATAATCAGAATTCAGGCACTTTCGAAGTTTCAACATTACTGCGCGGACCGGATCCCTTCAATATTAAGTATTGTACCATCTTACTATTTTCGAGCATGGTATCTTTAAAGAGATATCACAAACTAGCCCAGTAAACAGAACAGAATTAGCATTCGTTCCTAATTATAAAATCTTAAGTATGTTTCATAGCTCAGACTAACTTTGCTCATTTCTCTTGTATTATAACAACCGACATAAGTACAGTTTCTAGAAATCTTGAAACTCCTGAAACTTAGATTATATCTTGGTGTTTTTCAGTGTCCCTTTTCCGATCTTTTTCGCTCAGATTCGAAATTCTGTAAACAAAATTACAAATCAATCGTTTGTTCTTAGTAACAATGGACAAAAATATCCTCTAGTCATTAGCTTACAATTATCTGACAATGGTGGGCGCCAAGATCCTTCAGGATGTCTCGTAATTAAATCCTTCTTCTTTATTATTTCAGAAAATGCAGAACTCTCCCACAGCAATGGACCACCGGACGGGCACGCCTAATCACATGTCGCCGTCGCCGATGGACACAAGCCACCAGCAGCACACGCCCACGTCACCCCACCATAATGCTCCACCTGGCCTCACGCTGCCTGTACAGCAACCATCCCATCCCCCTATGATCTCCAGTCCCCCACCACCTCCGCCTAGGACACCGCTCTCTACACCCCCGCCTCACCAGTCAGTGACGCCACACCCAGGGCTAACAGCGGGGCTACCGACGCACAGAGTGGATGGTAACCATGGCAACCTGGGTCTCCATGGTATGAACTTGGGCCATCATCCCCATGTCCTCAATCTCCCACAAGTACAGTCCCTATCCGATCACATCCTCCCCTCGCCCCCTGGGGGTGGCGAACCGGGCAAAGAGAGGACTTTTGTCTGTCCCAAGTGTTTTAAAGGTTTTCGGAGTAAGCAGCAGCTCGCGCAGCATAGCCTGGTGCACAGTAACGAGCGTAAACATCACTGTGTTTACTGTGATAAGTCCTTCAAACAGCTGTCACATCTTCAACAACACACCCGCATACATACAGGTATGTATACCACCGGATGATTATCTCTTTACCAATATTATCTTAGGTCACACAAATTTTATTTTTTTGTTTTTAATGGGTGCATTTTAGTGGGTTTTTTTCAAGATTGGATATGTTGGAGGCCATAATAAAAATAACCTGGACGTCTGAAGTTCGCCCCTTCATTTCTGCAGGTAGATGAGTTTTTATGCTCGTCTGGCCCTGTCAATAATGTCAAAATATTATTGCCCAGAATATTGGCGTAAAAAAAAAATCGCCTTTGAAACAAACAATAAAATTGGTGTTGCCTACTCATGCCTACTTGTACATTTTGGGATATCACTTTCTCAGTTTAAAGAAGATAGATCCCTCTCCATCACTCACACTTTTTTCTCCAGGAGAGAGTTTTGTCACTCTTCTGGAAACTAAAAATGCAGTGGAGAGTGGTATTGGAGAGAGTGATCATTCACATTACTCACCATGCATAACAGAATTCAGGAGAGCGATGAATAGCTCTCGTGGATTTAACAACAAGAGCAGGGCTTGCTTTTCCAGGGCGATCCTATTCCCGTCCGCACTCCCACAAAATAATTCACATAATCCAACAAATTCCCATAAATTTTAGCAATCTGTATAGATTAGATATGGTAGCTTTGGATTCTTGGGGATTCCCATAGAGTTAGATTGCCATAATCCATCCGGATTCCCATAAATTTTGGCAAAAAAAATAAAGGCCTGAAAAATGACTATTCTATCCCAGTTCAGTTCTATCCCAGCATGTTTTAATGTCCACCATTTAATGGATTTGTGTATGGTATGGTGATGTATCAGGCAGTCTTCGCACATTTAGCCATGAAACACAACAATTGCCTAGGTCAGGCTATTGTAATGGTAAAATCTGTTCACCGCGGCAAGTTTTAATGTGGGTTATTATATTTACAATGCCACTACATGTAGATTTTGCCCAGGCAGATTTCCTTGATGTACATTCCGCGAGAATGAAAATTTTAGAAAATGATCATTTTTGAGTAGACACTGTTAGATCAAGTTGACTAGAATACGGGCAAACTGAAATACCAACATTCCTGCAGTTATCAGTAACCCTTATATTACATAATGCATGTTGATATATGTGTCTGTTTGTTAACTGTACCTTTTCAACCCTGGTCTTTCCCATCAAGAAAATGTTCTTTGCTTAATTTCACAGCACGAAAATGGATAGTATAGCATGCCTTTTTACTGCGTTAATCTACACCTGACAATTTCTTCTGAGTATGCTGTATATTTCATTGCATAAATATTCAAATACAGCTAAACGTAACAAAAATGCCATTGAATCGTAACTACACTTAAATTGTCTTTTTAGCACTGTGTTCTTTCTACCTGTATATTTTATGACCTATATCATACATGTATGTACCTTTATATTAAACTTTAATGTTTCAAAATCCTGTTGAGGGGTCCGAACTCCACACCACAGGGAGCGATGCTCTTCTTAAGTTCTGTACGAATGCATCATCAGTGATAAAAGTCTGGGTCAAAATAGA
The DNA here is from genome assembly GCA_036873755.1 of Hanleya hanleyi. NCBI lineage: Eukaryota > Metazoa > Mollusca > Polyplacophora > Lepidopleurida > Hanleyidae > Hanleya > Hanleya hanleyi. Next base: position 143,310 of record JAVTVY010017271.1, on the reverse strand, counting down.
ACGACTTGTTCTGCTTCCACCAACATCCATGGACTCCTCAAACCGTTTTAAGCTGAACATGTACTTGATCTGATGAAGTAGTTGTCTCAGCTTTATGCTAAACTGAAGAAATTCGTAAACATGCAAATTACATATTTGTTCGAGTTTCTGCATTCTGCCCCTGTCTTCTGTTCAAACAATTCAGTCCTGTTATATCCGAAAGTCAATTTTTCTGCAACTTTACATCATAAATTGATCCCTTGTATACATCCGATAAATGCGAGCAAATATTTAAGAGTTACTGGCGCATCGTGAATAAGATTTTCTTTATCAGGCCTAAAGGCAAAACATGTACATTTACAGTTTGTGATCATATCCATCAAAGACATTCTCCATTGAAAATCTTCACATATTTAGAGTTTTGCCAAATAAAATTGCATTTCATAATCTCACTTTCTGGCCTGAGATTTCAGCATGCAAAGTATTGGAAAATATTTCGACAGGAAAGGATATATAAAGGCCCTGTTAGCTTGGCTTATGTAAGGCAGCAGATGATTATGCCAGTAAAGTAAACACATGTTATTGATTTAACGTATTATGATGAACATGTAGTCTGTGAAATATTATCTTGAGGTCAACCAAGTTATTGCTACCTAGACATATGTTTAAGTAGAGATTTGATCGGGTTTTGAGTTCTTTAAAAAAGTTAAAGTTAGACTAAGGAAAGAAATGAAGGTTTATAAAATTTTCATAGTAAAATTCTTTCGCTCATTATCAAAATTATCCGGGTTGCCCAAACACCCAGTACAACAGATTCACCTTGACAAACAGACATGGCAATCCACCCAACAGTAGAACATTCCTTATCCTAACCACCTAATAAGACATACATTTCCTACCACCCAATATAACTTTTCCAACCATCCAATAAGACCTTCCCGATTACCCAATATGATGTGCCCAACCACAGAATAGGACATATCCAACCACCCAATCAGTGATGCCCTACCATTCAATAGGACATATCCAACCACCCAATCAGTCATGGCCTACCATTCAATAGGACATATCCAACCACCCAATCAGTCCACCATTCAATAGGACATATCCAACCACCCAATCAGTCATGGCCTACCATTCAATAGGACATATCCAACCACCCAATCAGTCATGCCCTACCATCCAATAGGACATATCCAACCACCTAATCAGTGATGCCCTACCATTCAATAGGACATGCCCAACCAATGAATTGGACATTCCCAACCATCCAATAGGACATACGCAACTACCAATCAGTCATACCATCCAATACTTGCCCAACCACAGAATAGGACATATCCAACCATCTAATCAGTCATGCCCTACCATCCAATAGGACATATCCAACCACGTAATCAGTGATGCCCTACCATTCAATAGGACATGCCCAACCAATGAATTGGACATTCCCAACCATCCAATAGGACATACGCAACTACCAATCAGTCATACCATCCAATACTTGCCCAACCACAGAATAGGACATATCCAACCACCTAATCAGTCATGCCCTACCATTCAATAGGACATATCCAACCACCTAATCAGTGATGCCCTACCATTCAATAGGACATGCCCAACCAATGAATTGGACATTCCCAACCATCCAATAGGACATACGCAACTACCAATCAGTCATACCATCCAATACTTGCCCAACCACAGAATAGGACATATCCAACCATCTAATCAGTCATGCCCTACCATCCAATAGGACATATCCAACCACCTAATCAGTGATGCCCTACCATTCAATAGGACATGCCCAACCAATGAATTGGACATTCCCAACCATCCAATAGGACATACACAACTACCAATCAGTCATACCATCCAATACTTGCCCAACCACAGAATAGGACATATCCAACCACCTAATCAGTCATGCCCTACCATCCAATAGGACGTATCCAACCACCTAATCAGTGATGCCCTACCATTCAATAGGACATGCCCAACCAATGAATTGGACATTCCCAACCATCCAATAGGACATACGCAACTACCAATCAGTCATACCATCCAATACTTGCCCAACCACAGAATAGGACATATCCAACCACCTAATCAGTCATGCCCTACCATCCAATAGGACATATCCAACCACCTAATCAGTGATGCCCTACCATTCAATAGGACATGCCCAACCAATGAATTGGACATTCCCAACCATCCAATAGGACATACGCAACTACCAATCAGTCATACCATCCAATACTTGCCCAACCACAGAATAGGACATATCCAACCACCTAATCAGTCATGCCCTACCATCCAATAGGACATATCCAACCACCTAATCAGTGATGCCCTACCATTCAATAGGACATGCCCAACCAATGAATTGGACATTCCCAACCATCCAATAGGACATACGGAACTACCAATCAGTCATACCATCCAATACTTGCCCAACCACAGAATAGGATATTCCCAACCATACAATAGAACATACCCAACCATCCAATCAGTCATGCAATACCACAGAATTGGACATTCCCAACCATCCAATAGGACATACCCAAACACCCAATCAGGCATGGCATATCATCCAATAGGACTTGCCCAACCACAGAATAGGACATTCCAAACCATGCAATAGGACATACCCAACCACCAAATCAGTCATGCCATACCATCTAATAGGACATGCCCAACCAAAGAATAGGACTTTCCCAACCATCCAATTTAGGACATATCCAACCACCTAATCAGTCATGCCCTACCATTCAATAGGACATATCCAACCACCTAATCAGTGATGCCCTACCATTCAATAGGACATGCCCAACCAATGAATTGGACATTCCCAACCATCCAATAGGACATACGCAACTACCAATCAGTCATACCATCCAATACTTGCCCAACCACAGAATAGGACATATCCAACCATCTAATCAGTCATGCCCTTATCCAATAGGACATATCCAACCACCTAATCAGTGATGCCCTACCATTCAATAGGACATGCCCAACCAATGAATTGGACATTCCCAACCATCCAATAGGACATACACAACTACCAATCAGTCATACCATCCAATACTTGCCCAACCACAGAATAGGACATATCCAACCACCTAATCAGTCATGCCCTACCATCCAATAGGACATATCCAACCACCTAATCAGTGATGCCCTACCATTCAATAGGACATGCCCAACCAATGAATTGGACATTCCCAACCATCCAATAGGACATACGGAACTACCAATCAGTCATACCATCCAATACTTGCCCAACCACAGAATAGGATATTCCCAACCATACAATAGAACATACCCAACCATCCAATCAGTCATGCAATACCACAGAATTGGACATTCCCAACCATCCAATAGGACATACCCAAACACCCAATCAGGCATGGCATATCATCCAATAGGACTTGCCCAACCACAGAATAGGACATTCCAAACCATGCAATAGGACATACCCAACCACCAAATCAGTCATGCCATACCATCTAATAGGACATGCCCAACCAAAGAATAGGACTTTCTCAACCATCCAATTTAGGACATACCCAATCACCCATGCCATACCATCCAATACTTGCCCAACCACAGAATAGGATATTCCCAACCATCCAATAGGACATACCCAACCACCCAATCAGTCATGCCATACCATCTAATAGGACATGCCCAACCACAGAATAGGACTTTCCCAACCATCCAATTTAGGACATACCCAATCACCCATGCCATATCATCCAATACTTGCCCAACCACAGAGAAGGATATTCCCAACCATCCAACACGACATACCCAATCACCCATTCAGTCATGCTATACCATTCAATAGGACTTGCCCAACCACAGAATAGGACAGCCTCCATCCAATAGGACACACCCAACCACCTGATCAGTCATGCTATACCATCCAATAGGACTTGCCCAACCACAGAATAGGACATTCCCAACCATCCAATTAGTCATGTCCTACCATCCAATAGGACATGCCCAACCACAGAATAGGACATTCCCAACCATCCAATAGGACATACCCAACCACCCAATCAGTCCTGCTATACCATCCAATAGGACATGCCCAACCACCCAATCAGTCATGCTATACCATCCAATAGGACATACCTAACCACCCAATCAGTCATGCTATACCATCCAATAGGACATACCTAACCACCCAATCAGTCATGCTATACCATCCAATAGGACATACCTAACCACCCAATCAGTCATGCTATACCATCCAATAGGATATGCCCAAACACAGAATAGGACATTCCCAACCATCCAATAGGACATATCCAACCACCCAATCAGTCATGCTATACCATCCAATAGGACATGCATTGAATTGAATTGCCCAACCATCTAATAGGACATGTCCAACTACAGAATAGGACATTCCCAACCACCCAAGCAGGGATTCATACAAGTCGCTTTTTACCACCGAATACCGGTGGTTAGAAAAATTAGAAAACTCAATTCGTATGGCAAGAAACTCAATTGCTTCCGTTTTATTGGACAAATACTCAATTTTTCGTGGAAAACTCAATTCGCCAGACATTGTCAAAGTTAATTTGACAGCCCTAAATTACAAAATAAACTCAATCGAATGAAAACGACACTAACAGGCGCCGGGAGCGGGCCACCACGTGTCGTTGTGTTGTTGTTAACGCTTTCGAGTATGCTGATCACAGCGCCGCGTAGCGGCAGACACAATTGCTTGCATACATTATTTGTGGAACCCTCAAACGTTTATTGTGTGGCAGCCTGCATTCGTACTGCCGAGGGTTCCCAGACTGTCGCTAAAGTTTGACAACAGGGACTCCCGCCCAAAAGTTTTTATCGGTCATCTGTCGCCGTAAAAGTTATTTTTTTCTTCACCTTCAAACAGACCCTGTGTAGTTGTTGTTGTCATCTTTAAATCGCGTAGGTCGTCAATTTGGCCGCCAGAGTTGCAAGTTTCAGAAATGAAATATACATGTAGTCTACGAAACGAAAGAAAAATCTGCCCTCGCATTGTTGTTAGACGAAAACTTTTGTGCCCTACTTCTCTATTCTGAAAGTAAACTCTTCCAATTCGATTCATCGGGAAGGCTTGTGGGCTTACAATACCGGGTCAGTGGAAGTTTCCATTACCGCAATAGGGTTGACATCCGACAGTCTTGCGCTTTGTAGAACCACGTGCCTGCAGTCAGTCGACCATATTTCCCGGCTAAATTTGGACCGTAATGCCGACGTTCGGTCCATTCAGTATCCGTCAAACACGAAGTAAAAAGTGAGTTGTCCAGCGATGTCAGAGATTGAAAATACATCAAGACTAAACGTCTGAATTTCACATGACTTGCTAAAGCTAAGACCTGCAATCATGATCGGGTTTTATTTTTCTAAAGTACATTGACTGGTCTAGAACTTCACTCGTGAGATGCTAGTGAGACTGACGCTTCGATGAGACCAGGCTGCATATTTTATCTTTGTCTGCTCCATAAAGTTGACTCCTCGTTGATTATAAACAATAAATTTTCATAGTTGGAAGAGTAATGAAAAACCATACTTTAAATACGAGGTGACCTCCAAAACTGGATTTTAGAGAACTCGGGAGATAAATAGCACTCAAGAAATTTGCTTAAAAAATTTAACATTGAGCAACTGTGACCATCCAAAATATTCGGTAGTTTTCAGAAAATTTAGACTTTAGAACTTGGCAGATCTGTCTCATGTGAACACTTTGTTACTGAATTAAAGTTTAATAATCTACAGAGGCTGTGTTTGGTGCAGTTAGCTGCAGATAAGAGGACATGTTTCCTGGTTCGATCGTTCGCTTTTTTGAATAATTACTGCTTGATTTTTCTCTCCGATTTCATTCGTGATATAGATCCCCATGTCCATTGTTATTCAGACTGATCTTGTGGTACGGTACATGTAAATCTCTCGGTTTCATCATCCGATGAAAACTTTAGCTGAAGATGCGCTGAATAAAATGAGTTTTATTTAATTTGGATATTGGGTAGATGAAAATGTTTTGTCAAAAATAACCCCTGCTCATAGTATAATATATTGACCATATTAAAACACACCAAAAAAATCCTGTGCATGGTGGTGGTTGAAATATTTGAGAACTGAATACCAATAGGTAAATCGGTGGTAAAAAATTTTGAAAACTCAATTGCAATCTTTGAATCGGCGATAAAAAATTTTAAAAACTCAATTTCACCATTATGAAAACTCAATTTTGAGTAATATTGAGTTTTCGATGGTAAAATTTTTGACTTGTATGAATCCCTGCCAAGAGGACATACCCAACCACCCAATCAGGCATGCCCTACCATCCAATAGGACATGCCCAACCACAGAATAGGACATTCCCAACCATCCAATAAGACATACGCAACCACCCAATCAGTCCTGCTGTCCTGTCCAATAGGACATGCCCAACCACAGATAAGGACATTCCCAGCCATCCAATAGGACATACCCAAACACTCAATCAGTAATCAGGGCTTCGTGTTTAGCGCGAGTGATAGCTCACCTGCACACAAACACTCGCATAAATTCATGTCACGAGAGTGATTTTAGCTCACGTAAACTGTCACATTTTATATTGTATTATATTGCAATCACTCGCCTGACTTTTAAATACCCTCTCCTAAATATTTTGACGTGAGCTATTTTTAGCTCACGCACTAATTCTAAACACGACGCCCTGAGTAATGCTATGCCATCCAATAGGATTGCCCATCCACAGAATAGGACATTTCCAACCACCAAATAGGACATACCCAACCACCCAATCAGTCATGCTATGCTGTCCAATAGGACATGCCCAACCACAGAATAGGACATTCTCAACTTTCCAATAAGACCTACCCAACCATCCAATCAGTCCTGCTATGCTGTCCAATACGACATGGCCAACCACATAAGGACATGCCCAACCATCCAATAGGATATACCCAACCATCCAATCAGTCAGGCTATGCCATCCAATAAGACATGAACAACCACAGTATAGGACGTTCCCGAACATCCAATAGGACATACCCAACCACCCAATCAGTTATGCCCTACCACCCAATAGGACATGCCCAACCACAGAATAGGACATTCCCAACCGACCAATAGAACACACCCAATCAGTGATGCTATACCATCCAATAGGATGTATGCCCAACCACAGAATAGGACATTCCCAAACACCCAATAGGACATAGCCAACCACCCAGTCTGTCATGCCCTACTGTCCAATAGGACATACCCAACCACCCAATCAGTCCTGCCCTACCATCCAATAGGACATACCCAACCACAGAATAGGACTTTCCCAACCATCCAATAGGACATACCCAACCACCCAATTAAATATGCTATGGTTGGTTGGTTGGTTGGTTTGATTGGGCACTCCATCGTATTACAATGGGCATGCCCGATCACCCAACAGGACATTCCTACCACCCAAGTGGATGAGAGTAGGGCAAATCTTTGGAGATGCAGAGGGTGTAACATGTTTTTGTGTTCAAAATATATCTAAAAGTTCATGCAAAAAAGAAATAATTACTTGTAGTGCATGGAAACCAAGTGTCCTTAATTTATTGGTCGCTTTGTCATTAATCAATTTTAACAATCGCATGTACATGTAATTCTGAAAAATGACAGGTAAACTTTGTGGTCACCTGTCTCATGTGACGGGTATTAAATTGTTTTGAATATTTCAAACTCTGGGTACTCCAGCTTCCTCCACCATCCAAACTGGCCGTCACCACACGAGCAAAATATTCTCGAGTGGGAGGGCAAGGCCTGTCAGGGTGTTCATGTAATATTATGCTAGCCTGTAGCAAATTGAAGGCAGGGTGTCAGCCAGGATATATATAAACTGCCTCTCTGGATATCTCTTCTTGTGAAACCACCTGAAAGATCTGCATGCAGAGCAAACTTGGTGTGCATTACGGGCATATGTGCTCATGTGGACATCCCAGTTAGCTCTTGTTGTGTTGGCCTTTCAACATCGCTATACCTGTAGCAACAAGTGTGTACAAATATTCGGCCTTGCATCTACAGATCTGTTCTATCTTTTATCTCCCCCTTTCTTGCGTCCATTTGTACTAAATTCATTTCGCCCATCACCATTATGGGGAGATCTTAAATTTATCTGTAGATCAGTCATTTGAGGGTTGAGACACTGCCAGATTAAATTGGCAGGAAATATTTGCAATAAGTATAATTTTTTTCATGTGTGCTTGAGTAATTAAAAAAGAGTGAAATGATCGCGTGCTGTGACGACACTCTAATCCCCCTAATACAGATGCAGATTTCATGTAAACAATTTACAGATTTGGATCTGTAGTTAATTAATTATCATATCATGCGTTGTTGTTTATTTGCACTGTATTTTCATATTGCACTTCCTCAATGTGATCAGCTTATGTCCAGCTGGTTTTATAATGCAGAATAAACATAAAAACAATTGTTTTTAAAATGTAGCTTTCACATCCTACTGCATAATACCCATTTCCTGCGGAAATGAAGGTTATTACGAACTCTTTGTCTTAAATTTTTATGTTTTGTTTTTTTGCTTTTGGCTGTTTTTACCCTCTTTTTGAATTATAATCAGATGAAATTTGAATAAGTTTAATGGGAATACTTCAAGACGTATCTGTTTGCATGTAAATTAATTACCGTAGTACCGTATAGAAAGTCAGGGTGACATGACATTCAGCTATGAGTGTTTCATGTAGTCTCAGATTTGTTTGTAATTTACATGCTGAATAAGCTCTAAATTGCTGACATCTAAGGTTTTATAACTGTCAAGTGGATGTCAAGATTTCCCTGATAAAAAAAAAGGCTAAATTTTAATTTTAATTGTAAGATGTTACATTATTCGATAAAATTAGATATCAAGCAAAGAGGGGTGTTGTTAAGTTTTCTCGATGCACAATTAGTGAATCACCGCATTAAAGTGTACTTTTATCTTTCTAATGTTAAAAATAGGAATTTCACAGTTTCAGTGATTACACTTGCATGTACATATACTGTATGATGTGAAAATTGACGGGGAGTGTACATGTATGATATTAAAGTGACCCGCCAAAAATATATATTCTTCCGATATCTGGCTTAGATGGCCTCCAGCCGAACGTGCTCCAATGCAAACTCGCCTTAATCAGTCGTCACGCCTGGTTGACTTGGAACAAATGTGGTGAATAGTGGATTTTCAGGTTTTCTCGAGGCGCTTTTTCCCCCTGCTTTGCTGATCGGTGGTTGATTTTCGTCCGAGTCAGCACCGTACCACCTAAGTATGTTACTCTAATACCTGCTTACTCGACTGTCACTGACTGACGTAGTCTCCGTAAATTTGTCCCCGCTGTAGGATGTGACTCACATGAGAGGCTGTCCCTCAAACAAAAGACTTTTGTACAATTACTAGAGTTTACCATCAGCAGTTCCTCCATTTATGGATAACGTCAGCTGGCATTATCATCTTTTCATCCAATAAAATCGCTTTCAAGCTACCAAGATAAACTAAAAATGCAGCACATTCCTCAATATCCATGTTCTGGGTTTAAGGATGTGCGCTGGTGGTGAATCAAATTGATTAACTTTTTGAATAATGTGTGTTGTTGCATTCATAATTGTGTAATATGAGAAAAAAAACAAAGAAAAAAAGTATAGGTTGGTGTGCATTTTTTAGCTGTAGGCAATGTTAAGTGAACTGACCCATGCTCAATTTGATTACCCAGAAATCATGAGGAATAGCCCTAGTTTTGAAGCATATTCATGAAAAAATTCATATAAATGGTATTTAACTTTTTCTTATATTCTAACTGTTTGGAGATAATCACAATGTCTCTCAAAATTTATCAGTTGGATGGATGTTACTGTGCAAAATTCTCGGCTAGAAGGCTTTTAAAGGAATCCCTATCTCTTAACCTAGGAAAGGGAGATAACCCAATAGGAAAAACCGGCAAAATGGCTGCCGAAGAGAGAGAGAGAGAGAGAAAAAAAAAGGATTATGTTTAGGAAAGCTTGTTCTTAACCCTACCTGATCTGGGGGGGGGGGCCATTATGGCCTCCCCTACCAAACTTTCTGTGCTATCTCTGGAATGACAAAAAATGGAGAGCTGACACCCCGGGACTTTATAGTTTATCGTATTAAGGTCATTTTGAGCCAATTTGCATAACCCCCCGAGCAGAGGATCATGGGTAAATCCAAGATGGCGGCCACGTGGGGTCCCAGAAAAGTGATGTTTTTGTCATATTTCTTTAAAATTTCTGCTTTTCTGCAATGAAAAGTGGGCAAAAACTATTTTATTTCGCATTACATTAATATTTACTAATTTATCATGCAGTTTTTGCAGAGAAATTGCAAAAATATAAATTTCGGAAAATCTGACCGAAAAATCTACCAAAAAATGTCGTTTTTGAAAATGACGACACTGTGACGTCATCAAAGTGGCCATCTTGGATTTTTTTACATTTTCTGGTAGAGATTCACCCAAGGGTATAGTGTGATAAGTTTCAGCCCCCTACATGTAGCTCAAGGGGTAAGAAAAATAATTAAGGGGGGGCCATTTCAGCTCCCCAGGCCTGGACAGGTCCCAAAGATCCCAGGCCAGATAGGGTTAATAGATCAATACCATTTTGCTGTTAGTATGTATATACATGTAAAATTAATAGTACATTATACTATATTTTTTTGTTCCCTCGGCTGCCACATAAGTGGGGGTACTATAGAAATGCTGTTCGTACAGACAGTCAAAATGTAAACAACAGTCATATTTCCTTGTGAGCAAAATGTCTTAGACAACTTCATCAAGATGTAATTTTTTCTCCTGCATGAACAATATTCGGACAAATATACAACGTGTTACATGTAATTGCTACCTCATATCTGCCTATATTTGATTTTCACCATGGAGCCTTGTCTAGAGAACTTTAATAGTGATGGCAATGTTAACATTCCCTTTCAAACAGGCTGCCCTCCGGGGAAACAGCTAGCTGCTCAGCATGTTACCAAGCCCATAGCCAGGATTTATTAACTCCCTCTGCACCAGCATTTTTAACAGTTCCAAGCTGGTATCAACATTGCCATGAACATGAATGAAGTAGAGATATATACTTATCATCGCCTTCATAGTGGTTCCTCTTCAATCAAAAAGGGCACATCAGGGGATTCACTGTATGGGAAATGGGGGATTCGCTTCAGTCTAAAAAAGGGCATTCGTATGAGAAATGTATAATTGTTCGTCCGAACCCAGAAAACCCCTCTTAGCTATGGGTCTGGTTACACAAAAGTTACATTACATTATCAATCATACAAGTAGTGATAATCCTATTAGATTCACCCTTTCATCAATTTAAATGTTTTTCTCCCAAATATAAAATGGCTTCCTTTTATCAGTATTTCCAGCTACTACTATATGTAAGTACTATGAATTACACTGTTATATGGGATGTATTTTTATACGCCCACCAAAATACTATATATATTTGTGATGTGATGACAGTTTCCATCCGTCTGTCTGTCCCCTCGTGTCTGGTCTACATCTGGGAAAGTTTTTTATCTGCGGTTCCAGTTTTTGGTGAGTGGATACTCTAGGGGAAGGCGATGCGTGCATACCAAAATGGAGGCCAAGGTCAAAGGCCACTAGCCTAGAAATAGGGAAATAATTGACCCATTCGTGTTTGGTCTATTATAACTGTGACAGTTTTCTATCCACAGTTGCAATTTTTTTGTGAGTGGATACGTTAGGTAGAGATGATGTGTCTCATACCAAAATTGAGGTCGAAGTCAGAAGTCAAAGGAAACTGTGGCCTGCATGTAAAAATAAAAAAATCATGGGCCATTGACAATTTTCTGTCTAAAGTTCCAATTTTTGGTGAGTGGATACCCTAGGGGGAGACGATGTGTCGCATACTAAATGAAGGTCGAGGCCAGATGTCAAAGGTCACCTAGACCTATTAATCAGGATATTATTGAAAGTTGATAATTTTCTTGAATGTATTCATTAGGGGAAATGGATATGTAGCATATCAAAATTTTGGTCAAAGTCAAAGCTCACTGTGACTCCAAAATCTGGAAATCATTGAAAATTACTTTTTTGTGTGTCAGTTGATACATCAAGGGTGCACGATGAGTCACATACCAAAATGTAGGTCAAGGTCACTGTGATCCCAAAATCTGAAAATTGTTTAAAATTGTGATTGTTTTTGTGTGCATAGATTAAGGGGAGATGATGCATTAGGGGTAGGAGGGGTGGGATATTCAAGTATTCTGTTCACAGCATGGGGCAGGGAGGGGGTTGGATTAAAAGAGCCAAAGTATTAGCCCTCGCCATACCCCAGGTCACATCTTGATAAAATATCCAAAAATGTAGTGCCTAATCTCTATATATAGCCGAAATATTGTGGAATGCTACGTTAAATTTAGTTCTCTCTCCGTCCTGTATCATTCAGTGGAGCTGACTTGTTGATCATGTTTACTTGTTTTAAGCAATGCCTCATAGCGGCAAAACTATATATAATTGAATATTATGTCGAGTAGTATGTAAATCGTTTTGATGACAGTCATCATGATCCCAGATGTAGCCTGTTTACACCTTGGGCTGCCTAACCTTGTCATGGATCTATGTCAAGTTTGTTTACGTTTTTTATCGGTGCATCCCTCATAGCAAGATAACCTAGATTTTAATTCTGAAACTCTCATAAAAAAAAGCACGCCAAAAACAACATACAATACGTACATGTACTTTTATAATGAGAGGATGATGAAGCAGGAACATATATTTAGCATAAATAATACATGTATGTCATTTTACCATGACAATCCGCTCCCTCCACCCACCACATCGACAGAACTCCAGAATCGACGGTAATAAGAACTGGAACATTATAACCTGATATAGTTCTTCTGGGCCAGGGTTGAATTTAACCAGGATATAAAATTTGCATGTTCAAATAGGCTAGATTTGGACTGTCTATTTCCTTAATTTTCCCATCTTTCCCATGTTAAAATTTCTAATTTTTGCTCGTCCAAACTTGAAATTGCATGTTCAGTGGACCCTACATGTAGTTATGTTATCCTTGCTAGGTTGCAAACCACATTGGAGCTTCTGGATCCAAGGTTTTTATTCATACTGGACTTCCGGAGAAATGTTTTGTTTTTTCTTCTTGAATTCAAAAAAATATCAAAACCATCATTCCAAATTTGTTCAGGAATGAATCTAGGCCACTCTATTTGCCCCCACCTCCTAATTCACTGTGATTGTGTCGGATGGATTGATCATAAGTTATTCAGTTCCATAACATCTCAACAAATGGAACATGATAACCATGAGGTCATGCAGATGTCGCTTACCAGAATTGAGGTCAGTATGTCAGAGGTCACGGTGACCTGAAAATGGGGAAAGCATTGAAATTCAATTTTTCTTTTGAGTGGTTACTTCAGTGAGAGGCGATATGCCAGGTCATGAAATTATCAAGGTCGTGAAATTATCAAAGGTCAAATTGATCAATGTCAAGGTCAAGGTCGTCCCACAAACAGGAAATTATTGAAAACGTTACTCCATTACAAGGACGTAGATTGTGATCAGACGTCACTAATACCTCATACCTATGACAAACTAGAAATTATTCAGGTTGAAAGGTCAATAAGGTTCTTGCCCTTTGAAAGATAAAAGCAGTGGCATAGGAAGATGATTTGACCTGTTGGGAGGGGCGGAAATTCCTCAAATACCATCACAGCCATATGCACCAAGGCGTGTCATGCTGGTGGGGTCCAGGACATGCCCCCCCCCCCACCTTTCAAAATATTTTGAATTCCCATGCTTTACTGCATCACCCCCCCCCCCCCACCCCCGGTTCCTATATATGTGTACGAAAAGTATTTGCCGTTACCATTCATTCACTTGGACCATTGTAATTGACTATTTATTGCTTATTTAGGCATGATGGGGAAATTTCATATCTACATTTTCATGTATGAACTAGGTGTAGTAATCAATAATTATCTCCCCATTAATAACAAATTTAAATTGAAGTTTTGATCAGTCACTGACATATTTGAACATCCCTAAATATAGTAAAAATTATACATTTATAAATATCCTGTTTTTGTATCATTTTATCAACTGCCTGTTGTAATAAATTTGATTGCCCCAATATTTTGGGGTCAAGAAATGTACTACCTGTGAAAAAACTAAATATTAGAGAATTTACTGTACAATGTTTCACCTTTATTGATTTGCATTACTATATTTTTTTTTCAAACAAGACCTTGATGGTGACTATCGTCTTCAGGTGAACATGCTGGAGTGGGCCCATCATTAAACATCAGCTTATTGCTATGCAGGAGATGGTAATTGATGACACGGAAATTATACAAAATCATCTATCTTGATCCGAAAAAAAAAGGGAATAATTGTAATATAGGCGCAATCTAGAGAGAGAACAGACTACCACGTGGAGAGAAAAAAAAAAATTACAAGAGACTGCAACCAAATCTAGTCTTTGATCTGTGTCATATTTATAGACTTGCTTGACATGTCTGATGATAAAAATCTGCTGAGTTGTAGATTTTCAGTAATTTGTGAAGATTAACGTACAATACATGCAGCCCATTGGTCAGCGCATGATATACAATGATAATGCAGATATACATAATTTTAGGTACCATCTATATCTTGAAAATGTTTATGCAGACACAGGGATTTCCTCATTTCAATTAACTAACAAGAATTAATTCCCTTCATATTCCAAATTCTTGCTTGGCCAGTATCTGCCCCAGTATCGATAATCCCGTAAAGCTAAATATATAAAGAATTTCTTTTATACGGCGTTATCTCAAATGACAACTGTAACCACATAACAATACAGTTCATGTTTTGCAGCAGATAAATCAGTTAATCTTCCCCATTCTGACTGAATATAGTATACAAGAGAAATTTATGCAACAAAAATGAAGCCAGAGTAAAGTCTTTCATAAATGCTGAGATGAATGGGAAATCTGTTCTTATATATATGCATGTGCATGTCAGCCATTGTCAACTGAAAGTTTATGGTGGATGATATAAAGTGTTCTTGTTTGTTAGAATTATAATACAGAACATTGATCAATAACTTGTCCATTGTTGGTAAATACAGGCATATTCACAGTAAAATTGATCTATGGATTTTTATAAGAAGGGAGACTACTCTCAACAAACACAACATTTACAAGTGTGCAGCAAATGAAACATTATAAACATTGTATAACATTTGCATTGACATTTACGCCTATAATTATGGAAATGTTGGGGAAAAATAATGCCCAATACTATATCCAGTGCTTAACAAAATTTTTTGTATAAGTTTGTATAAGTAAATTTGCATCTGAGTTTAGCTGGTTGACAAATGTACAGGGTACTCTCACCAGCCTGTCACTTGACAGTGAACAAGTCTCTACATTGTTGCAGTCACACATGAATATCTAAATATCAGTTTGTGATTAATATCTAATTTGTAACTGATTGTATACATTGTAGAAACTACATAGTATCAGTGCTTGGTCCAGTTTGTAGCTGATTGAAGTAATAAGTATCTCTTACTGAATATTAGCTTAATTTGTAACCAATCATATTGATAGATAAAGTGTCAGTATATGCATGTAATTTGTAACCAACTGTATTTGAACAAGTACCAGTTCACAAAAAATATACAGTTTGTAACTAATTGTAATGTAACAGAAATGTTTCCGTTTGTGTAAAAATTGTTTCCAATGCAGGACTATTACTAACATCATGCTGTTGGAATGTTCCAAGGATGATCCTGGGATGCTGTGAGGAGGTCCCTGGGATGTTGTTCGGACGTTCCTAGGATGATCCTGGGATGTTGTTCGGACATTCCTAGGATGATCCTGGGATGTTGTTTGGATGTTCCTAGGATGATCCTGGGATGTTGCTGGATGTTCCTTGGATGATCATGGGATGTTGTTGGGATGTTCCTATGATGATCTTGGGATGTTGTTGGGTTGTTCCTAGGATGATCCTGGGGTGTTGTTTAAATGTTCCTATGAGGATATTGCGATGTTGTTGGGATGTTCCTAGGTTGATCTGCGATAAATGTTGGGATGTAATCCTTTTGGTTGATGTATGTACCTAGGATGATTATCGAATGTTGTTGGGTTGTTCTTGTGATTATATTGGAATGTTGTTTGGATGCTCCTAGGATGATCCTGGGATGTTGTTGGGATGTTCTATGATAATTCTGGGATGTTCCTATGATGATCTTGGGATTTGGATCTTCCTAGGATGATTCTGGAATGATATTGGGATGTTCCTATGATGTTCCTGGGATTTGGATGTTCCTAGGATGATCTTGGGATGTTGTTGGGTTGTTCCTAGGATGATCCTGGGGTGTTGTTTAAATGTTCCTATGAGGATATTGCGATGTTGTTGGGATGTTCCTAGGTTGATCTGCGATAAATGTTGGGATGTAATCCTTTTGGTTGATGTATGTACCTAGGATGATTATCGAATGTTGTTGGGTTGTTCTTGTGATTATATTGGAATGTTGTTTGGATGCTCCTAGGATGATCCTGGGATGTTGTTGGGATGTTCTATGATAATTCTGGGATGTTCCTATGATGATCTTGGGATTTGGATCTTCCTAGGATGATTCTGGAATGATATTGGGATGTTCCTATGATGTTCCTGGGATTTGGATGTTCCTAGGATGATCTTGGGATGTTGTTGGGTTGTTCCTAGGATGATCCTGGGGTGTTGTTTAAATGTTCCTATGAGGATATTGCGATGTTGTTCGGATGTTCCTAGGTTGATCTGCGATAAATGTTGGGATGTAATCCTTTTGGTTGATGTATGTACCTAGGATGATTATCGAATGTTGTTGGGTTGTTCTTGTGATTATATTGGAATGTTGTTTGGATGCTCCTAGGATGATCCTGGGATGTTGTTGGGATGTCCTATGATAATTCTGGGATGTTCCTATGATGATCTTGGGATTTGAATGTTCCTAGGATGATGCTGGGATGCTGTGGGTGTGTTCCTGGGATGATATTGGGATGTTCTTACGATGTTCCTGGGATTTGGATGTTCCAAGGATGACCCTGGGATGATATTGGGATGTTTTCAGGATGTTCATGGGTTGTTGTTTGGGTGTTCCTAGGATGATCCTGGGATTTGGATGTTCCAAAGATGATCCTGGGATGATATTGGGATGTTTTCAGGATGTTCATGGGTTGTTGTTTGGGTGTTCCTAGGATGATCCTGGGATTTTGATGTTCCAAGGATGATCCTGGGATGATATTGGGATGTTTTCAGGATGTTCATGGGTTGTTGTTTGGGTGTTCCTAGGATGATCATGGGATTTGGATGTTCCAAGGATGATCCTGGGATGATATTGGGATGTTTTCAGGATGTTCATGGGTTGTTGTTTGGGTGTTCCTAGGATGATCCTGGGATTTGGATGGTCCTGGGATGCTGTGGGGTTGTTCCTGGGATAATATTGGGTGTTCCGGGGATGTTGTTTGGATGTTCCTAGGAGGATTCTGGGATGTTTGGATCTTTCTAGGATGATCCTGGGATGTTGTTGTGATGTTCCTAGCATGGTACTGGGATGTTGTTTGGATGTTCCTAGGAGGATTCTGGGATGTTTGGATCTTTCTAGGATGATCCTGGGATGTTGTTGTGATGTTCCTAGCATGGTGCTGGGATGTTGTTTGGATGTTCCTAGGAGCATTCTGGGATGTTTAGATCTTTCTAGGATGATTCTGGGATGTTGTTGTGATGTTCCTAGCATGGTGCTGAGATGTTGTTTGGATGTTCCTAGCATGGTGCTGGGACGTTGTTGTGATGTTCCTAGCATGGTGCTGGGATGTTGTTTGGATGTTCCTAGGATGATCCTGGGATGATGTTAGGATGTTTCAAGGATGATCCTTGGATAATCTTGGGAAGATTCTATGACGATCCTGGGATAATGTTAATCAATAAGGAACATGCAGACCTGAACCCACATCTTTCTCGTAATATTGTGCGGAACATCTCCATATTGTGTGTAACAAACAGATTTCCCAGGGTGTCTCCTGCCTGAACCAGGACTGGAAATTAGTGGTGAGCTTTTGTTCAGTTTGCCAGCAAGTTACCAATTCCAGAAAACTAATAACCTGTCTTTATGTGTGGTCTTTAGATCCCACTTAACATGACAATGTCAACTAGGCCAAGAACCTGTCTGGTTACCACGTCAAATTAACCTGTACATAGGTTACCTTGCCCACTTCTTATTTTCAGCCCTGCTGACTAAACTTGGCATATAGGGATATACAGAGGGTGAATAACAGTCATGATGGGTCTATGATGGTTTATAATTATCTATTTTTAGGTGAGAAGCCCTACAAGTGCACAATGGAAGGGTGTGAGAGGGCATTCGCTCAACTCTCCAATCTGCAGCACCATCTACGTAACCATGACACGCAGGTGCAGAAAGAGGCAAATCGTCCCCACAAGTGTGGTATATGTCATCGAGGTTACTCCACCGACAGCGCTCTTAAAAACCACACCATGAAGGTATGAACTGTGCATACCACGTGTGCAAAGTCTGCAATATCCCGATAACAGAATGATCTACATATTCCATCTCTGACAAAGTGCTTCCATATCAGTATCTCCAGATTTAAACCTTGACAGATTTCCCAAGGCCTTTACATAACGTCACAGGACAACTATCAGTTGCAGTCATGTATTTTGTTGTGTACATATATGTAAAGAGCAATCAAAATTTTTTCAGTAGGTAATATGTTAATTTTGACTCTTCGACCATACCTCACTGGGATAAAACCCATACTAAAGGTATGAAATCCTTTGAACTAGAAAAACTCAAAAAGATGTCGAGCGGATATTTGTAGGTTATTAAGCCACTCTTGTTATCAAATCTGTGATTGACTTTCCTTTCAGGGTAAAAAGGAAATGGATTGCGCTGTACTTTAGACTGGCTGTGTTAATTCCCACGTGAGAAAAATAAATGTGTTAGTCTGTTGAATAAATCTGCATTTATATTATACATGTCTTCTTTTCAAAAACAATATCAGTGGATTAATCTTGGAATTTACTTAATATTTCAGATGCATATTCATATAAAACCATTGGAACAGAGACCAATTCAAATGACGAAACCTAGAAAGCCGAGAAAGAAAAAGGTTGAAATGTGTGATCGTCCCACAATGGTGCCCATGTTATCCAGTCTTCCAGATAGCAATGGAATGGGGTACTATCCCGATCACCAACTACACGTCCATTTAGGGGGCACACCAAAGGACAATGAGCATGGTAATAATCTGGACGAACAGACACATGGTTTGCTTTCCCCTCTCGGGGGTCACAATATGGCTGCCACACAGGCGCGGACACTGGCCTCCGAGTCAGCTCTTAACTACAGCAAAAACATCATGACATCCCGCCCCATGTCAAGGGAGAGTCTAGGCGACATGGATCGTAGCTACACACCAAGCAGTCAGTCACAGTCACACCACCATCACCCGAGTCTAGACAGTCGAAACTCGCCCCATGAAGACCGGCAAACAATGTCCCCACTGGTGGGCAATGGCCACTTGATGCCCTCTCACTTGGCAAATCTCCGTCAGCATATCACCCCATCTCCTGGGCTCTCTGGTGAATTGGCTATGCCGACGGCCGCGTATCGGCCATACTTGGGAACGGGCCATTTCACCCCACATCTTCACAACACCATTGCGATTCCCACAAACACTGATCTCAACGCATTGGCCAATCACATGATCCGAGCAGCTCATCATCAGAGTGCGGGTTCTCTCCCCCCATCATTACAGTTCCCACTAGGTGGACACTGACCATGATAGCAATATTCAGTGATCTGATTCACATACGACCCGAATGTCACTCTGCTAATAGGTCTGCTAAACTCCAGTTGAACTTAGAAATAGCATAGCGATCGATCTTGCCAACCAATCAACACAAACATGACACTGATGATATTGAGATGATCATGACATTTAAAAATGCTGGTTGGCAGATCTTGTCTGCGTTCTCTCTGCCTTGCAGCAGCTCTTTGAATGGTCACTTACCAGAGGTCACAGGACATGACTCTTCTGTGGATGTCCTCTGATCCATTAGTGGAGCGACATTTAGGTCTTGTTAAAATCAGACTGTTTAACATCTTGTTCGCTTTACGGTAGCTAGTTAGCCGTGCATTTTTTATGTATATGATAGTGAATGTTCATCTGATTTCTCATGTGGAGTCCTTGTTAAGCATTTCACCACATTTTAATATTTTTATGTTTATTTGCCTATGTATGTATATATATATAAGTTAAATTCTATCATGCTACTCACATTAAGCTTTGTTAAAACATTAACTCCCTAAGATAAGCTGCTCTTATTTGTGCTATTATACATATATATATTTTCTATGTTGCCTTTATAGGAAAGTCTTTTACATAATTAAGGATGCTTGATTTATTTTTGTATTTTTACAGCATTTACTGCCCTGTATATTTTGCATAATACTGCATCAGATTTTACTGCCTCTACAAAGAATGCTTTTCTTTGTTTGCTAGTGTTATTGTTATTGCTTTGTTGTTGTATGAAATGATAGGGAACGGATAACATTGATTTTATTCTGAATCTTTAAAATTGCATTTGCATTCTGATTATATACATTGTACATGTATAAGTATTGCATGATGTAAATTACTCCAAATTGTTCCCATATCTTTCAAATGTTTCAGATCTCTTTAACCAGCAATTTCCGACTCCTTGAGTGGTATTTGAGAATCCAGGGAAGTAAATGGAGACTATTTTATGGATAAAACCTTTATCTATATTTTTGTGACATTTCTCAGTAGATTCTGTGTTTACAAGCAATTTTATGACACATATACATGTAGTCACAATCTAAAGTGAGCTTAAAACATTTTGACGATGATAACCTTTCACATAATGTCCATGGAAACTTAAAGCACGATGAAATCTGAGATCTGAATAATTTGAAAAGAAGTGATTGTTTTAACTTAATTAAATTTAATTTGATTCAGTTCATTGAACTTCATTTAGAGGGGTGGCCCAATTAGCCGAAATCAGTCGTTCTCATAACCCTCGTGTGGGTGTTCCTCTTCGAGCAGTTTTCATGATGCCAAAAATTCTTTTATCATGTCTTGTCCACTCCTTGTGATTCCACACACTATTTTTAAGTTGCTTATAACTAGCCATCCGATCTGTTGATCTAGTTCCGTTTGAAATCTTGTTCCAGGTTGCACAAATTGACCATTTGTGAGTGTTACAATTTATTATCTGCAATCTTAAGAGCCTTAAATCTAACTATAGTAGAAAAGATTTGGCGGAGAAGGAAAGGGACGATATCCTATACAGTGAAATTTCCCACCATAAAATCTGGGAGTGATCAAATTTATTAGAACAGGAAGTTGACAGAATGGTCCAAAATCAGGCATATCGATTCATCCAGTATTTCTTCATCATTCTCTAAATAGCTGAAATATTGCTGAATGCGACGTTAAACCTTAATTCTCTTTCATTATTTGTCTGATATTAGAGGGTGATCAAATTTATTAGAACCACTCATTGAATTTTGTTCCCGAAATTGGGGGTGATTGAATTTTGATAGGGGGATTGTATTATTAGGGGGATTACCTCTTTTCGTTCTCCGATATCAAATTAACGGGAGATAAAGACAGCAAGTTTACTGAAAATTTTAACTTCTGTGTAACACAAATAGAATCTTTGAAGAGTGTCGCCTGAATATAATTAGATCTTCTATAAAATTGTTTTCTTGGAAATTCCTGAACAATGTCATACTGTTTAGCTCGATTGATATGCCTGTGTCTTGTATGCAAAATGTTCTCATATTTCATACAAGGTATTCTTCCTTCATATTTTGGTTGACAAGGCATCGAAGGGAGATAATCCTCAGTTTTATTGAATGGAGAAGGTGAACATTTGTTCAAACATGGAAACCTGAAAGAATCCTCAGTCTCCTAATTCATTCTGTCAGAGAGACAGTCTAAACCTCTGAATGTAGCGATAAATGTACAAATTATAGCAGAGAAGATCCGCCTTCAATGTGGAGCCTCAATATCAAATATTAAAGTGTGTAGATGGTTTCACTTGCAGTCTCTATGCATTGCCATTGCAGCATCAAAAGTTGCTTCCCTTGAAAAGGGCAACATGGCAATTATCTGAGGCAAATATTCAAAATATGGACATGAAGACTTCAGATATAAAATTAGTTATATGTATTTTTGGATATTCTGGCTAAAGATCATGGATACTTTGTGAGTAATAGTTTTATTCAGTTACTTCACGATATACATGTACCGTTAGTGGACTTAACAGTGAGAAAAATATCAAAGATATTGCTGTCCTTAAAGGAATGGACGGTGTGAGAGCTTGAATAATAAGATGTAAGATGGGAGGAGTTTGATCTGATGATAGATTGGACAGTGTCAAAAACATCAGTGTATCATGGGATATTTTTCTCTGTATGACATTTGATTGGTTGATTTGAATATTCAAAATCAATTTGACCAAAGCTATTGGCTTGTGAATGCCACAGGGAGAATGTCCAGCTAAGCATTTTCTAAGAAAATCCACTGACTTAGACAATCCCAGATCTTTGTAACGCTGGTCAGAATTACAATGGGAATAGGTCTGTTCCTGAAGAACAAGGTACAGTGTGTATATAAACAACAGAAACCGTGTCAGTTTTCTATTTTATTAGCCTTCTAAAAGGAGCAATATCTACATGCAACCTGGTACCATATACTGTCTGATACAATCATTCCAACAAATAATGTGGAACAAAGACATGACCTGGACATTAAATTGATGGATATCCTACTATCAAGTGTCAGTTGTGAACTACATGTATGGGATACAATGAGTGTACTAGCTGTTGTGCTACCAAAGGAATACAGAACACAATTAGAGTGCTATCTGTCACCAATAACACAGGATATAGAGAGAATGCTATGTACCATAGCAACCAAGAGTTTCCAGCTGTCCTGCTGCCAAAAGGATACAGAATACAATGAGAGTGTTACATGTAGCTGTCATACCACCAAGAGAATACAGAATACAATGAGAGTGTTAGTGGTCATACCACCAAAGGTATACAGAATACAATGAGAGTGTTAGTGGTCATACCACCAAAGGTATACAGAATACAATGAGAGTGCTAGCTGTCATACCACCAAAGGAATACAGAATACAATGAGAGTGCTACATGTAGCTGTCATACCACCAAGAGAATACAGAATACAATGAGAGTGTTAGTGGTCATACCACCAAAGGTATACAGAATACAATGAGAGTGCTAGCTGTCATACCACCAAAGGAATACAGAATACAATGAGAGTGCTACATGTAGCTGTCATATCACCAAGAGAATACAGAATACAATGAGAGTGCTAGTGGTCATACCACCAAAGGTATACGGAATACAATGAGAGTGCTAGCTGTCATACCACCAAAGAAATACAGTGACAGTGCTAGCTGTCACCAATAACACTGGATACGGAGAGCGCTATGTACCATGGCAAACAACAGACTACATGATGTAATAGAAATACTAGCTATCATAACACTGATAGAACACCGGTACCAGATAGAACTTGTACAATGAGTTTTTACTAGCATGATACAGTTAGAATACTGGATACTATGAGGGTGCTAGATATGATGTTATGGAGATACTACTTGCTGCACTGAGAATTCTGGCTGCTGACATACCACCAATACACTGTATACAACGAAAGTGCTAGCTCTGTCAACCACAGAATACCGGATACTCTGAGAATGCTAGCTATCCTGCTACCTATAGAATACTGGATACAATCAGAGTACTAGCTGTTATATGCTATTGATTGACCAGATTGCTATAATTATGCCAGTAATATCATCATATGCAGAAGTAAGCAAAATGTGGTGATACAACAGTCACTGTGTTAGTGAGGTGAGTGTTGATACAGTGTAAATTATGGCTGAACATAGCTAAGAGTCTACTACATGTAGGTAGCATTGAATTTTGTCAAGTACCAATTGAACCATGTACATTTACAGAAAAGACCAGATATAAATTAAGTAGGATATAAATTACAGGAATAGCTAAATTGCTATGAAGAACTGAACGTAAATTCAAACATACACATTGTCTGTTAGTGTATGTAGACTGGACTGTTTCTGAGTGAGAAACTTCAACTGAGCTGTACATAGTTTATATTGGCAAAGGGTAGTAAAAATGGACATGTATCTGAGTTAGATATTACAGGATACAGTGTACAAAGACAAAGAACACTGACAGTTACTGGATACAATGTACAAGGACCATTGTGACAGTTGCAGGATACAGTGTACAAAGACAAAGAACATTGTGACAAAGGGTACAATGTGAAAAGGTGTGCAAACTATTAATTGTAGCATTTGTACATTGTGCTGTTCAACAGGCAACCACAGCATTTGATATCATTTACAACACAAAGTATTTTCACTCACCTAATCAGTAGATAACACATGCATGGTTCTGCAACAGGTCAACAGAAGAATAATGTCTTAAATGCAAGAGACTCATCACTGCACTGGATGGACATTTGACTTTCTTGCTGTACTATGTGGTATGTACTCTTGTGTCATGTGTGTGTGTGTTGATAAAACGTTGGTGTTTTATGTAACTAGACACTGCAGTGCTAGTGTATTTTGTGCTTATACAAAATGTTCTGTAGCAGGTCAAGTGCTTTGATTGTTTACTACATGTATATACATATATAGCTATCAAGTGGTAGGCAGAATTATAATGCTTTGGCTACGTTGTAAATAGATTTGCTCACAGTCAGAATTTTATTCGCCATTGTTGTGGCAGCCTGTACCATGTAGAGGATTGCTTCAGTTTTGTCCGCCCAAAATCAATTTTAATTCATGTATCATGTTTAGGTGTAGTTACAAGTATTTTGTATAGATATTTAGTGGGCATGTGATAGTATGTATTAGTCCAGTTGTGATATAGTTTCATATTGGGTTAGATAATAACTTTTAGTGCTTTTGATAATCATATAAAAGTATTTGAGAAATGTTACTTCTTGGTATAGGGGTCATCTGTAAAGTAACCCCCCCTCCTTCAACATGACTCCTCCTCCCACTTCTCCATCACAACCCCCTGTTGGTTGTAGGCCACAATCACTGGACTGTTATTTTCATTATGAACTGCAGGAACATTGAATATTCTAATAAATCATTCCCTCTAACATTTTGGGGTCAAATTCAGATCATTTTTGGGTCAAATTCTGATCCAGTGTATCCTTTAAATTTGATCACTCTTCAAATCTACAAGAAAATGCAAAATCAGATCTCATGCCTTGGCAAAACTATAACTTCAGAGGTCTGCTGATGGCGGAGGATTACTGAAACATTTATATAAATGTTTGAAAAAGTTCAGCAATAGGCATCAGTAAATGTCTATCGATAGTGAGATATTCAATATCAATTATCATTTTGTAGACATTTTTCCCAGTTAACAGAAAGTTGACAAAATGGTTCAAAATCGTGCAGATAATGCATTATTTATTCATTATTTCAATGATTAGAGGGTGATCAAATTTATTAGAGCAGCTGATTGAATTGGGGGAGTGATTGAATTATGATAGGGGACTGAATTATTAAAGGGGATCACGGTGGTGATACTTCATAGATGATCACCTAAATAGAATTACCATCATTCTTTAATCTTATAGTTATACCAACTGTTATGACTATTTTGTGCTACTTATTATCACAAATTATTAGAGCTTCTTGTTGTCAAGATGTTATATTGAGGAATCCAACATGCTGGAGCTTTCAATTACGTTTAACTGACTTGGAAAAGTTCAGAGTTTCTGTTAATTATTCTTGATGACCCCATGTATGTGTTTAGAGCAAGTGGTGTTTTACAGGTTACAATAGCTAATACAACTCTAGATTATAGTGCCAAGGTTTCCACAATTGTCCTTTTACATTACCATTTAACATTGATCCATTTTCATACAAAAAGATACCCACAAGATTTCCATTTATCCCACTCATTTGATATAAGTCCGTATCATTCATTTACTGAGGTATGGAAGTTGAAGAAACACAATTTTTTCTTTCGATTCTTTTTGAGAAATCTAAAAACTCCTTTCCACAACGAGCATGCCAAACCCTATGCACACATCCTTTAAGCCATACTAGAATAATTATAATCACCGCTCTCTAGACAGCACAGACAACTGGATTTACTGATGCAATAAATACACCAATAAATACTTCCATTCCATCATAGAATGGCTCCATGGGAAATAGGCTAGATTTCTGGAATCATCATTATATGTACCTCGGAAATTCACAAAATTTTGCTTCGAGTGGAATGACTATACCGACTGTCCATATCACCCATATGTAGGTTAATTATGACCTATATTGAATATCAGTATCAATCACTTGGTGGTATGTCATTTAATGTTTTACATGTTACCTTCATGTAATTAACAGTATCACCCATTGTATGCATATGACTATGACCATAAGTCTGTTGAAGAGAGAAGTATGATAGACCCTATCGTGAAAGTCCCTCTGGTACCCAGCTGTTAACTCTGCCTGTAGTCAGAGTAGACATTGTTTATACAAAAGTACCGTACTGAATATATAGTCCAATATTGAGTCCATGTCCTTTGAGAAATATCTGCGAGAGATCCCAAGAGTTTTGGCTCCGTGAGGCTCCCGGGAATTGACCTGGGGTGTCGTCTTGCACACTCGAGGTCATAGTAAGAAACGGCCTCAGTCTTTCAGAGAGCTTGTCTTAAGACGCGACTTACTGGGGCACCCGTGGGGTCCTGGGTGTGAAAAGGAATAGGACCCTACCTGTGTGGTTTCCGGGTGTGAAAATGAATAGGAACCAAATGTCATGATATATGACTGAAATAGTGTTGTAAGGCAACGTTAAATCATATTAAATCACTCACTCACCCAAGAGTTTTGAATGCTCGTACATACACAAATGTATAATATTGCTGCAGGACCATCAGGGTAAGATTCAGCGGAATAGAGTTAATATTAGACAATGTTCATCTGTCCTACTTCTCTCTGTAATAGACTAATGATATTACCTATTGTCCTTAATTATCATACACGGGTTCACTCATTCTTGTTCATGTAATCATAAGAGATATTATTCTCACCAATTAGCCACTTTGACATCCCTGGCCATGCCCTCACTGTATATTATTTATTTATTTATATGCCTGGATATTTACACTGGATACTCAATCTCATCCAAACATCAACATGCAAAGACTTGATCACAGCCATAATATGTAAGCTATGTCAAGGGATCCTTCAAGGAGTCTCCAGTTACCATGATTATACCATCTTGTGATTCCAAGAATCTGTCATATACAATGTTTAGGGTGCTGTCCTTGTAGTATGCAACTCAGTAGTTGGCCATTTCAGAGACTCGGGGCCCCTGTATATAGCATTTTTACTATTTTTCAACAGAGTAAATTATGCCTTTTTTTCCATGCACCGCCTGTAATATTTACTTACTGGGAAATTTACGTATTCAAATTATTTGTAACCGAGGTGAAAAAAGTTACGGTTTTTCAAATTTAATTGAGAGACATATTATTACAAAGATTACCATATAATACTAAAACAGATCCTCCCTTATACCATTTCTAGAATACAATGACCCAATTGTCTGAACATTCATCTGTCTAATCCACGCAAAAGGAATCTGCTGTTATAAGCTTGAATACATGAATAGAATTTGTTGGTTTATACTGCAGTATATGTATCTTTCATCTGACGGAACACTGAAAGTGTACCAGTACTGGAATAAGCTGTGTTACTACCATGTAGTTATGCCGAGATTACCACAATTTTAAAACCAATGGTGATGGTCACATGACTTGGCCAAACTGATCAGAGCAATATTCAGGACTTCATTTGGTTCCAAGTTTTTGTAGGCCATCATTTTGTCTTGTTCTTGCCGTCCTATTCTCTCAACACCTTCCCTAATATACCACAGGTAATAAAACAGCGACAGAATATACATGTAGACATATTTTCAGATCCTTCTAGAGATCCGAGATCTCCGTCTTCTAAAGACATAGGTGAATTATGTATGTATTTTATATCCGTTATCAAACCGTTTTGTCTGTTGTTTGTTTTCTGTTAAGAACTGGGTATATCACCTGAGGATTTGCGAGGGTACATTGAAATATATATACATATCTTTCCCCTCCTCTTGATTTCAGAGTTAACAACTTAACTTCATAAGAACAATACCCTGTCAAGAAAGTTGTATTGAATAGTACTGGTGCTGTAGAAAAGACCCAACAGTTTACCAGGATCTTTGTGGCATATTCCATCAATCATGTTAAAATCTGATATTCAGTTATAAAGTGAAACCTGTCTACACTGACCATGCTTGAGACCCGATTATAATGGTAGTTTTGAGAGGTTCTGTTTTATCAATGTTCAAAATACTCCAAATTTAATTATTGCGATCATGGATAGTATCGGTATTTAGATGTTGGTTGGTTTAGCCAGGTGTCCGTATTCACCGACACCTGGCTAAATGAATTTTAGCGAATTTCCAGCTAGCTGATCTGTCTTTGTATGCAGGCTATTTTTGTTGGAATATGTATGCTTTGCTGAAGAGTAACTTAGTGACAATATGAAATATATTTGATATGTATGTAGTTTTGAGGACTCTCACACCAAACTTCTCAATATTATTCTACTCGGATACATAAACACACATCGGCTATCACAGTTTGAGGCTGTTGTGCTTTCAGTGCAGGAGATCTTGCATATGTAGGCCGGGAGCAACAGAAAAAAATTGCAGAAGTGTCACATTCAGCGCATGTGGACGGTGAACTTTCATCTAATGAGCTAGTCCAGATACGACATCCAATAAAATAATTCATTAACATAGCCGACCGCTGAAATCAAACAAACTTTGCGAGCTAATGTGAGTAGGATGTGTTGAGGGATGAGTAATAGAACTGTCCATGGTTTACAATATATATTGCATTAATCAAGTTTGTTTCTACATTGCATCTCCTGTGGCCAATGAAATTCGCCCATTATCCATGCTTCCAGTGTGAAAAAATAGTTCTCAACTGTCCCTACATTTCATTTCAAATTTCATCAGCATTTAACTGTTTGATTTTTGTTCTGGTTTCATTGTCGATTTGTGCCATATATTTGTACATTTTTTTTTTCGATTTGTGCCATATGTACATAACATATACATTGCTGAATAGTTTTGTAGATCTATCATGTATTCCATTCATTATTTAATCATTTTGATACGTGCCATACACATTACTAAAATGTTCATTATTTTATGCTAATTGATGTATCTTGATACTATCATCATTCGTATATGTAAAGTGTTGCTCTTTGCTCCATATTTGTCTGTTATTTCATTATGTTTTTAAAGTCCAGCGCTAATTGTTCTCATAATATTCTATATGCTGTTATAATGTCAAAATACTGTACATCTCATTAGATATATCAATTTTTTGTTTGTTAATATTTGTAGAGCTATTACAGATCAATTTCTCATAAAAATGAGTATTGAAGCCAAGTTTGACATATTTTTGTAGGGTTGGTTGTACTTACCCATTTCTCCAATTCAATGCAATATCAAACACTGATTACTAATATGAGGGTAAGATTCGTTCACATAGAGAAATCAGACATTTCAGAAGTTGGGCATTTAACTCAAACCCTCCAAAATACATTGGATACATATTAAATATTTTATTAAGTCCAGATGTTTGTATGTTTTTTTGTATTTTTTTTTCAGCAAATTTTGCTTTTTAATACGATGTTGTTTGCATTTAAAATTATGCCTGTCAAACAGGAGTATTAATACATATAGCTATGTATGAGATTTTGCGTTTGTTAATCTTTCCATCCCTGGAACCAAGCGAATGCTTGAGATTACATGCTTCAAAGATGGCCAGAAGATGACCATGTTACAGAGCCATAACTCGTAAAACAGTTGAAATATTTTACCAACGTAGTTATCACAATGTCCAAGACAAGTTCAGATTTTAATGTTTGTATATTTTAATCATGTGTTGCCATGTTTGGAGTAGACCATTATGCTTCCATATATACATTTTGTTATGGTAATTTCTCATGAACTGTTCGCCAATGCACGTGTGCTATCATGTATATTATCGAGACTAGATTGGAACGTTTTGTCGGAATGTCCAAATATTATGAAAATATAAAGCTTTTTCAGTGCTAATTTGAAGTATCTTTGTTGTTCTTATCTCATTCAACTGACAATTATCTTTCTGTTGTGAGATTAATGTTCCCAGTCAATTAAATATTTTTCAAAAGCTCATCTCCAAGATTACAAAGGGAAGTTGAATGAGCCAAATTAATTTCAGATGGAATAGTTCTGGACATCTTTTTCTCCGGTCAATAATGCATCTATGCAGTGCCTAATTTGGTTCTGAATTTTGATGTAGATTTCTGTTGACATCCACAGTAAACCCAGTCTTTTCAGAATTTCCGGGGGGCAAGCCAACCAGCATATGCAGTCACATCAGGGGCAATAACTCCTGCATTTGAATAATTTCCAGTCACACTAAGGGAGACAACTATGTAATGCTCAAATCAAACTGAAAATTCAGGTGACTATAAATCCACAACAGTTGCCAAACTTTGCCATGTTCCACACTGATTATGACAAATATAACATAAAAACATGTTTGATTTCATATTTTACATGTGTTTATTGACAAATGCACAAAAATAATTGTAAAAGCAGATGCTTTAGTGATGAAAGAAATGAGGTCCTGTTTCAAATTTAGAAGCCTGTTTTGTGTGGACTAGGGTGAAATCACACAAACTACAGATTGACTTTGAAGAGGACAAAATGCCAAACAGACTAAAAGGACCCAAACACATGTGCGAAAAAACAAACAAATGTGCACAATGCCAGTAAATAGATTTCAGTTGATGAAGATGTCGAGTTGACTGCTCTCGACTTATCAACACACTAGACAAGAGCTGAGCTGGATGTATATGGAGTAAAAAGTTTGGATGACAATTCTCTGATAAATGTATGCAGTAAGATTTCCGATAATTCAATCACTTCTTAATGCAATAAAAGCTTATACCTAAGTTTTGCATACATGCATCTCAAATTGTCAAATTCTTCTCAGAGGTTCTTTCATACATCACCAAGGAATATCCGTGACTTTGTATTTTCTAGTAAGTTGAAACCTGGTCTGAAGTGTCTAAACTATTAGAGACATAATTATGGTTCAAAACTTCATTCACCACAACTCCTAGCCAGAGAACAAAATTTTGATTCTCAGACATCATCATGAGCTTAGACATTTTAAGTTTACATATATGATAGTTGATGTATGATAGAAACACCATAATTTTCAAATTACCAATCTCTTATTTTCAGATATATTACAAAAGTTAATTCATTTTCTCTTTTTTGATTTTTGACTGCTGGGTGTGACGGTTTGATTGGTATCCGCTTCCGGTTCTGATCGTACTTTTTGCCATGGTAACGGCTTCATTCTGTACATTGGCCATGGAGGTAACGTCAACTGTTGCAAGAAATGAAATAAAGTAACATAAGTGATTTAGCACAGATAATAATTATTAGCATAAATTTAGACAGTTTATCTGCATCATGATCATAAAGTTATACATTACAGATTCAAATGTAATGAACTAGTACAGAAATTATATGATTGGCTGAATTTTCTTCCAATTTTCTCATTGGCCAATGAAAATCTTGGCTGTATTTCTTTTTAAAAATTTGAATTGACCAGTCAAGTACTTTAAAATTGGAAGACATCCCATGATGCACTTTTGTTTCTTGAACTTCATTCGGATGATTTATCAGTATTATCTCTAACAAACTACACAAAACAGAGAAAACACAAGGAGTGAGGAGTGAGTGAATAGAATTTAATGTCGCTTTCAACAATGTTTCAGCTATATCACGACGAACCAACTAAGCACCACCCAGCCCAGTTGTGTTCCTGCTACTTCAAAGAAGAAATCTTTGAAGCAGCATGGAACCAGACACCCTCCATCCATCCTATAAAACACTGAGGACAGCGCACAAGAGACAGACAGGACACTTACATGGTGCAATAAAGACCAGTGATATTACAGTGCTAGACATCACATATCAAGTTCCTGTTGCTTCTTAGCAAAATGCATTGAAGCAACAGGAACCTGAACCCACCCGCGAGAAAACACAAATATTACATTTCATGATAGCATTAAAGACATATAAAGTGATACTGTAACTTAAGCAACTTGTAAAATCAGAAGTGATATATGCCAGATAATGTTTTGAACCTTACCAGGCATGATAGAGCAAAACCTGCAAACATGATGTACATGGTCTGTGAAAACTGTTGGCACACATAACCCCAGCCAAACCCCACAACCTGAATAAAAGAAAGTATTAAGATTTGAATCATCAGTCTTACCTACCCGAGTCAACTGTACATGTATGCTAAATTAGATCAGTGTCCATAAACGAGTCGAAGAAATGCCTGTCCACCTGCACAAGACTAGGAAAACAATAAAATCATTTGGCCAAAGGTCAAAAAGTTTTAATTAGTATTTCTTCCCCTGATAATGGTTTGTGCATATTTCAGACCGAGGAGCCACATCTCGTGATCAGCCCAGCCGACAGCTTGGTGTAGGTCAAGATAAAAAAAAACTATTTACAAAAGGGCCTAGCATACCTAGCCTGGTTGCTTCGCAAGAATTGACCTATATGTTAATCTAATAAGCCATTCTCCAAATCCCCTATCATGAATAGATTATGGCCATATTATCAGGATGGTACCACAGTGGACAACAGGTCTTGTCTCTCTCTCTGTGTACCATGTGTATGTGACATTTCTTCTCTAGAGTGGATGATCAGTGAGAGATGGTCTGCTCTGAAGAAGATATGTCACAGACACAGACCAGGCCTGTATCTAGGAGGTTGGTTTTGTGGAAGGATGGAACCAGTGAAGGAGGCAAAGGTGGAACTAAAATGAGGTTTGTTCGCTGCAAAAGTATCATTCCACTATGCAACACTTACTGCAAATAGAATAATGATCACTTGGAATGTCCTCTCTGCTCGTTTCTGACCATCAAAGTCCTGAAAAATATAACCATCATTGTTAGTCTTAATGGTAATATCCCATCAATGATCCGTCAGAGGCCCATTAGAGCATAACAAATTCATTAGAATTTAACATCATTGGGACAGTAGCCTAGGCACTCGCATTCTCCCTGCACTCCCTCCCACTTTCTTCTCTACCGCTGGAAGCCCATCCCCTGGTAAAAGGCTTTGCCTAGCATAATAATCTATTGATGAAATAGCGTACCCTGTCAGCCAATCAAGAGATTCGCTTTGCTTTGTGACTCCGACTCACAAGGTCAGGGACTGTCCGACTGCCAGTATGCGTTGCTCAGCATCTCAGACAATCAGACTGAGCTGTGATAGGAGTTACCACGCCCCCTCACGCAGTATACACCTAAACTCTAGCTGTGATAGTTGTATATACGGGAGCATGCGGGTGGGTTAAATTGTGTAAAAGTTAGTAATAGGATAGCCTCGCTTTTCGCAACCTCTA
This sequence comes from Hanleya hanleyi, assembly GCA_036873755.1. NCBI lineage: Eukaryota > Metazoa > Mollusca > Polyplacophora > Lepidopleurida > Hanleyidae > Hanleya > Hanleya hanleyi. Next base: position 109,637 of record JAVTVY010017271.1, on the reverse strand, counting down.
GCTGACGAAAATGATGACACGAGAGAGAAAACTTCATCTTAGCTTGCTAAGGGCATTTCACGTTCCACTTAACACTACCCTTAGATCAATGGCTTCGTTCTTCGTGTATTTCGCCCCATGTCAGCTTCCCCAAGCATCAAGTCACATGTCCGCTCTATTTAAACGAGCCAATGAAATTATCCGAATTCAAATATTTTGACCTGGGAATCTCAGATGTGAGACATGTCTATTGCACTTAGGTGCTCGAGGCGCAAGACTGTGGGAGACCAAACCGAAGTTGTGCGAATTAGCTATTTTATTTCTCACTCTAATGGAGCATGCTTCTTTGTTTTTCTTAAGAAAAATCATATTACAAACGGCCTAACATACTAGAAAAAAAAATAAAATCGGCGGCAGTTCACAGGAAAATGAACTGGATACGACCCGTTTGTTCCCTCATATTTGAACATGTTCAAAAACCGCTTAGATAGGGGTTGGGGTAGCACCAGGGATAAATTTTGGTACAAGGCAGGATGGTGATGGTGACACTGGAAAGGAAGGTATGTACTAAATGTGTGATGACTGGAGGAGCTAACAAGTCTTGGACTTAAGCTCTAAGAAGAGGTATCAAGAGGTATCAAGAGGTATCAAGGTATGATTTTTATTTTGTGATGGGGGCACTTCGAGGCCCACCAAAGAGATCATTTCAATCGATCGCTTTCTGGAGGTGTGTCTTCATTTTATGAATGTGATTGCGCCGATGTCGGGTCTCACGGGACCAATCGCATGTGACCATTTGGGAAACGCCCTATTACACTCAGATATCACCCGTTACCGCATGGCTATGAGCAGAAGTTTCTACGTATGATCGTGCCATGCGTTCGGATGATGGAAAACTTATGATACATTTTGACTAACCTGAGCTTCGTCATCCATGTACCATATCTCAAGATTGTTTTGAGGCTCACAAATTCCACAATCAATGAGAAAACATTGACTGATATTTCAGTTTTGCTGCCTGTTTGACATATTGACATAATTTGACTCGCGCTCTTTTTATATTGTGACCTTTCTGATGATGTGAATAAACAAACACTGCAAAGTTGTTACAACTGCCAAGGATCAATTTCTGATTACATTTGAACAGAAAAGTCGACATTCTGTGCATGTCTCTGCCAGTGTCAGGACATTTTGGCCCTCGACATTTCGGCATCAATTATGATAGTTTTGTTAACAAATCGGTGTTTGAAGACAGATGATTTCCAGCCGATTTTATCGGACTAGAGTTTCTGAGTTAGTGTGACGTGTTCTAATTATCTCCCTTTGGATGCTTATCAGAACCAACACGATTATTTGGGGTATTCTCTGATAAATGAGATCCAGCAAGGTCAAATACAAACCATATGAGTCGGAATCTTTCGAATAGACTCTGGTATTAATGGAATAATGTAATCCATATTAAAGATCTAGTAAATCAACGTAAATACTGCCGACACAAACAGCTGTTTCGCCACACGACGTTTCACGCTTCTCGACAGGTGGCGCGCACAATAGTACTTCCGGCCTCGCATTCGAAAGTGAAAATTATTGCAGAAGAAACAGCGGATCGCTTGATTTCACAATATCTTGACACCTGCTAATTGCTCTGATTCAATCAGAGTTCAGATAGCATTCAAGATGGGTGTCCCAAAGTTTTATAGATGGATCAGTGAGCGTTATCCTTGCCTTAGCGAGGTGGTGAAAGAGTACCAGGTAAAATCGGCAATACATTCAACAACAACAACAACAACAACACATGTAGTTATTTGTCACATGTCATTTGCGCGAAAAATGTGAATAATCAGCTCACACAATCTTAGTCCAATAAAATGTGGGACTGACAGCCTTTCTTTTATTGTTTTGATGTTCGATTGGTCTCCTTGGTAATGAAGTAGTTATGCAGGAGTCAAGTTAAACCCCCACCCCCCCAACCTCGGGGTTTAGTGGGGACTTAGTAAATGAGAGTTGTTAAAATGCTTCAATGCCCTACTCCCTGGGGCAAAACATTGAAGTGAATCCACACCTAAACCTCAACCAAATACAATTTATGTCCCATCCCTAGGTAGAAGAAGTCTTAACTGAATCCCAAGATAAATAGGACTGAAAATGTGTGAAAGCCCCACTCGCTGGGGCGTAAACATGTTGTGAATGCCCAGGTAATCCCCCACTAAACCAGACCCTTGCCCGAGGTTGGGGGGGTGGGGATTTCGTTTGACTCCAGCATTACCAGTACACCAAAACTGATGGTCTGCGCAGCTCACCTGAGTTGGTTGAAATGACCAGATGATTAGCAGTCTCAATGGACCCGTCTCAATGACGTCACCAATGGCCAGCTAAATACTCGCAAAACGACAAAACCTGATGCATAACTGTGGAGTTGTAGGCCTACTCTCAGTAATTCAGAATGCTGAGTCTGACAGTTTGACCACACAATACTACTTTGATAGTATTAATAAATACTGGAAGAGATAATGCAAAATTCGTTCCCACAAACGGCCAATTTTATAAAGTAACGAGAGTAGAACAGTTCATTATTTCCGTTTATCTCGAAAATTCTTGAAGAATTTGCTTGCATGCCCTCTCCCAGGGCGACGTCAGCAGATAAAATGAAAATGGCGGCATGGCTACATCAGTTTTTTTCCGAGACCTGCTGATCTGTTGTTTGATAAATGACAACAAAGCCACGTGGGTGCTGTGATTTCTATGACACACTGATTACTCCTGATAAAAAAACAAAAGAAATTAATTTTCCCTGTTTCTATAGTGAAAGCGCCAGGTGGCAAAGTTTTTCAAATGACTTGAGTGACCATTGATCAGCTGTAGCTGCGTGGTGGAGTCTGGCTCCCACAAAAAAAAAGACTTAATAATACTACCAGAGATTTAATATTTCTTGACGATGATCTGCAATACCCATTCTTCATACTGGTGAGATTTTTTCCCATTATCTCCAATTTAACTGAACATTGGTCCTTGTGAGTCCCCCAGTGAAGCGAAGTCCAGATGCAGAAATCTTGCTCCAGAATGACGTTGGAGAATGATGAGGTTTTGAGAAAATAAAGAACTGACAACCACACTCCCCATTATAAATGAATTGCTGATGTTTCAGCGCACAAAATAACACCACCCACACATCTGAGACACTCCAGGTAAAGTTCCACGGAGTCGACAAACTTTCACATTATTGCAGCTCGAAAAAACTAAGATGGCGGATAATGGCGGCTACTTATTTAAAATACGGCTCCATAAAGCATTCTGGGTAGTCATGGGATGTACGTAAAGTGTGTGTAGGCGAACGGGTCATCCAAGAATTACGTAAAACCAAGCACAAACTTTCCACCTACTGTACCAGATTTGCGTAATACTTGGGTCCGTTTCTAGCAATAATTACCCCATATTTCAAAGTATCAGATCATCACCAACACATGTCAGTGTGTGTCTAAAGTCACTTCCTTGCTCACGCCAACATGAAAGCCGTCTGACTTTTTTACGCCGATCGGACAACATTTATGTGCCGATGTTTTAATGGGAGGTTGATAGATGCCTGGAATGTGCCATTTTGTGAGGCTAAGCTGCATGAATTTATTCAAACCGGTCCTTGAACTCAGAGGAAGGAGAAACAAAACATTTATGATGCAGAAACAGAAATATATAAATATATAGAGTTTTAGGTTGCTCCTATCTGCCTAGCCAAGTTTACATGCCTTCGTTCATTCCTACACTCAGTCATGCTTCCTCTATAAACATTTACATGTAGTGTCCAGGACCATTGTGCGTATGGGCTGTATGGCTCTATCCGGCAATAAAACGTGCCCTTCCCACTTTCTGTCAGTTATTTTTAGGGTGTTCGGCAAACAGTTTGATACCTGTGAGGAATTGAGGTTCATATAATCCGTCTTCAAACATCAATGAGAGACATGAAAAGGTTTGTACTTCACTGATCACATGACCCATACACTGTAAAAATTATATCGTTTGTTGGTGTGTGAAGACAAATTACAGAGACATTAGCCCCTCATGCATATCAAACTTTTTGCCAAACTCGATAAAAATAGTGAACAGAAAGTGGGAAGCGGTTGTTCTTTTGCCGAATGGAGCCGTACAGCCCATACAGTGTAATGGTCCGGACTCTACATGAAATTGTATATAGAGGAAGCATGGCTGAGTGTAGGAACAAACGAAGACATCCGTCTGTGACTTGTGGCCCTCAGTGTTTTATAGGGTGGATGGCGGGTCTCTGGTTCTATGTTGCAAGCAACAGGAGTGCAACTTGGCTCACAATATGACTGAAATATTGTTGAAAGTAACATTAAATCCTATTCACTGACTCACTCACACTCGAAACACACAGGATCTCTCCTCGATTTTATCACATTGTTGTAGCTCTTCGGTGACAACAGGTCGAAAAGACATACAATTGACCTGTATATAATTATTGGAATATGTTTGTTTGATCTTGTAGATTCCAGAGTTTGACACCCTCTATCTGGATATGAATGGAATCATCCATGTTTGTTCTCACCCTGAAGACGATAATCCTCATTTCAGAATTACGGAGGAAAAGATCTTTACCGATGTCTCACACTATATAGAGGTATGCTGTTATTGTAATATAGAACGTACATTTAGTCCTCTAATAGGGTACTTCAATCAAAGAAATTCTGGTAAAAGAAGATAAATATACTTTATACATGTATAACCATTTGTTTTGTTCAAAACTTGTCACAATGTGGTAAATGTATGTCTATAATATGAATGTGATGATAGCAAAACAGAATATCAATTCATCTTATATATTTATATTAATTGATCAATCATGGTAGTGAAGTTCCCTGTGACAGTGATAGAATTATTGGAGGACTTAACTGTAGGGATTCGTTTTTGACAGGAATGCAGGGCTTGTCCGAAGTCACATTTAAGAGCCAACATTATCCGATAAAATTTAGTTGGAATAACTTGATTTCTTGGGTGTATATAAATGCACATGAACTTGTGAATAAGTGACATTTATATCTGTCTCTTTGTCAGTTTCTGTTCCGTATGATCAAACCACGAAAATCATTCTTCATGGCGATTGATGGCGTGGCACCCCGGGCCAAGATGAACCAACAGAGAGGTAGAAGATTCAGGTAAACTAGCTGTAGTCTTTGAACAGCTTTCCAGGGCATTAGATTACCGTAATTTGGGCACAACCTCTATTCGGCGTTGCAAAATTCTTTTACCCGGAAAACATGCACTAATTAATGAAAACCCGAATTCTGGCAAAACAGGTAGGCTTTAACTCAAATATGATGCTTATTGAATCTCCAGGAGTATAACTGAACATTGATTCTCAAGCCGGGAAAAATATTTTAAAAAGAATTATTTTGTTTTCGTCTCTAATTTGAGCGCATCCTAATTAGCACAACGGTTAATGTTGTATCAAGGGGGTAATCTGAAGCCCCACTTTCGAAGGTCCTTTTCAGATGAATCACATAAGCAACTATCAAGTTCATCCTGAAGATCGCTTGAGGCACCAGACCAAGCTCTATCAGGCATTCTTTACGTTCTGTTTGTGCCCCTCCATTCAGCACTGTCAGGGTGTTCTGCACTGTGCCAGAGTTGATGCGAGGTCATCTGTTGCCACAGTAAAAGAATATGGCAAGCGTCTAAGTGGGCGAATTGATATCAGTTGCGACTAACCGATATATACTTTTGCAACATATAGTTCTCTAGGGTAATTTGTCAAAAAGCTGCCTTCAAACTGTGTTTTGAAATACCTTGAATAAATGTTTAGCGTATGTCAAGATAAATATACATTTTGCGATCACTAAAACAGTTAGATAGAACAGTTCTTTGTTTCTGCAAGAATCTGGCAAAAAAAATGGCGAGACCCCCACAGGGGTAAATGGAGCGTAGCAAAAAGCACCCTTGGAGAGGGTGGCACTGGTTATGTTTGTAGAGTTTCTTCAGGGTTTCATCCCTTTTTCAAGCCGCCTCCATGCAAAGGTTAGTCTAAGGGAGATAACTCTTAACAAATAAGTTTAATCCACTACACAATACAGTGACAGTCAATTTTTACATGGAATCAGGTCAGAGGTAAGGATGACGTTTGACTTTGTGCTCTATTTTGAACTCTGTCTGTCTCTCATCTTGTAGATCAGCTCGAGAAGCAGAGGCATTAGAGCAGAAAGCGAGAGAAAAGGGTGAAATTCTACCTACAGAGAAGAGATTTGACTCTAACTGCATCACACCGGGTTTGTTACATTCTAACGTTTTTCCAGTTAGTCTTCAACAATCACCCATTATACCTTTATGACCTCGCATGCTGGATAGGATCTGGTGGGTTTCTTGAGTTCACAAGATGACAAAAATGTAAATATTACTACCCGCTCTGAAAATGTACCCCAAGACAAAAATAGTAATGAAAACTGATTTTCTTGGTAAAAGATGTGACTTTAAGTTGAAACTGGGCTCCCCATAACTGAAAATCGTAAAATCTCCAATTAGAGCTCGACGAGGTTTGTAACAATTCCAGGACTAATATGAAATGCTGTTTCATCAAGTGTTGGAAGTCCCCTCTGCAGCAACTAACCAACCATACAATACATAATCAGGGACTCTGAGCATGTCTAGAAAAATAATTTCTCCTTTAGTATTAAAATGTAATTGTAATTTAATGAGCAGTCTTATTTGATCGAATTTATGCTTTTGTCTGACCAGGTACTCCATTTATGGCAAAGCTACAGGATTATCTCAAGTATTTTGTGGTGGAGAAGATATCAACAGATCCCTTGTGGCAGTCTACACAAGTTTATCTATCTGGACACGAGGTCAGAGAACAAGCTTTCATATGCATGTTAAGACATTGATAGTGTAGTTTCCTTTCCTATGGTCAACTTGTGGTGCAGTTGACATGTTGAAGACAGTTTAGTGTCGGTTTTTCGTGATTTTAATTAATTTCTAATTTCAAAATCTAATTCTTGCTGTTGCTATTTTTTTCATTATTTTCTTTACATAAATGAAGTTCTTTCTTTTCATGATTGAGCATGTTCAAATAGAATTCCCTCATATAATTAGGAAGTTTCTTGTTGACGTAACACTATCTCCAATTATTTATCTTTGATATTGAGGGATAATCTAACATTATTGTGTAGTTCTGCAATAGGAGAAACTGGCTTATATATATATATGTCTTGTACTTATTTTTTACCCAGACACCTGGTGAAGGCGAGCACAAAATCATGGACTACATTCGCTACCAGAAATCTCAGCCAGACTACGACCCAAACACCAGACATTGTCTGTATGGATTGGATGCTGATCTGGTCAGTGATATACCTTCTTTGCTATACTTCGATCTTCAAATATAAGATAAATTCTCTGATAACTATTGACTACAGTAACCATAGATTCAAATTTGGATCAACCTGTCCCAATAAGTTTGGTCATCCAATTGGATAAATTGAAGGCACAGTGAAAGGTGTGCATACCGGCCATGCTTGGGACCAGGTTACAGTGTCAGTTTTGATAGGATTCTGGATTATCAAGGTGCAAAATATTTAAAATGGGATCATGGAAAATGTTGGTAGGTTTGTCAGTTTATCCAGGTGTCAGTATTTACAGGTGACACAAATGTTTTCAAATGGAAGAATGCAATTTGTGCCATGGAAAATTTAGTCAATTAGGGCTTCTCTAATGTCTTACAGATGATGTTGGGCCTGGCAAGTCACGAACCACATTTCTGTCTGCTGAGAGAGGAGGTCAGATTTGCCGGGCGGAAAGACAGAAATAAAAGGTAAGATGAAATACAAAAAATTCTTCTGTTTCCATTTCAAGTCTTAACAAAATAATACAATCATGTAGCTTTTTTTGTTTTCGATGAAACTATGATTTCAGGATGGGTGGAGAGAGTTAATATGGCTGAAGGTGATAGTACATATCAATATCATGAAACAAAGTTCATCTGTAATCAGGTTATGATATCCATGGTTGATTACTTCCTCAGCGCAATGATACAATAGCCTTTGTTCACTGTTTGATTCTTGTTGTTTTCAGACCAGCCACACCTGAGGAGACAACGTTCCACCTCCTCCATCTGTCACTGATGAGAGAGTACATAGACTTTGAATTCTCATCACTCAAGGAACCTGTAAGTCTGCCTAAATCACTGTAATTTTTTCTTAAAATAATCTGTATCATAAAGTGCTGTTTCATAAAAAAGATACATGGGATGGGAGGAAGACCTTTTAATATTCTTGTCAGAGAAAGCTGCTTAACCCCACCCCAGTACTTTCTTTCTAGAACATCCTTAGTTTACTAGATTATTTTGAAAAATTCATTGTCTATGCAAATTAGAATAATTCCAAGTGTTTGTGATTGATGTAAATTGGCAGAGCTATATGGATAGCATCCTGACGATCATTTGCTGTCACTATTTTAGGTATACAGGCAAGTACATATGGTTCATGCATGTCATTGGTTGTCCTGAAATGAGACCTATGTTTCACTTCCTCTGACAGGAGAAAGTTTCTGGATTCAGATAATGTTATCCAGTATAATGACATCATTAAAGGGTAATCTCATTTGTGCGATATATCTGCTTTGTGAAGTGTTGTATACTGTGTATTTTCATATATGTCCTCATTTCTCTCCCCAGGGTAAGCTGTCCTTCTCCTATGACCTTGACCGGATCATTGATGACTGGGTCCTCATGGGCTTCCTCGTCGGTAACGACTTCATTCCTCATCTACCTAACCTACATATACATCATGATGGTCTCCCCTTACTCTGGCGGACATACATGGCGATACTACCAACGCTTGAAGGTTAGTAACTGGTACTCCACAAGCCTGAAAACATTGAAGCACAGAACATTTTCCTCAAACCCTCAATCAATTGGTTCAAGCCAAATTACTATCATAATGGGACTTGCCTATTCTGTTTGATGGGGGGGGGGGGGGGGTATTGAGAGAAGCAATACAAGATGTACAAGGATCAATTTCAAGCAAAATTGGGTTTGTCATCAATATGCGATTTCTTTGGCATGTTTAGTGATATACCTTGGCTTTTAAGCTTGTATAAAAACTTAGAAACAATAGATTTCTTGTATCATTCTGATTGGATTGCAGTAGTTGAAATAACTTCAGAGCCTTTGTACAAAAGGGTTAAGAAAGGTGGTATCTGAATCTCTAATATTCACCTAGTGTTAACAGACAATTTCAAATTGATGGTGTGAAGACAAGGTTTTAACTTTTAACTATGATGAAATTACATTGCCAGTTAATATGCATATGAGATGTGTTATGAAAACAATCATTTAAAATATAGATGAGTGTTTGTTCAGTGATTTCCAATAATCTGATTGCAGACTACCTCAATGATAGTGGCCACTTAAACCTTCCACAGTTTGAGAAATATCTGCGGGAATTATCAAAGGTAATGTCTATATTAAAGAAAATTATTGTCGAAAATAGGTTGGTTTGAATTCTCATGATTTATGGACTATCCTGTATACACTCTACTGAATATAGTACACTCTGCATCCATACTATCTGTTTGTGTATTCCATGGATATGTATTTAATGAGATTATCAATGTCTGAAGCTTAAAGGCCTGCAAGTTGACAATAACTTCTTCTAACTTATTTGAAAGATCAATCACTTTCAAAGACACAAATATATGATTCATACTCTTTGAACACATCATGTATGAGTACAGATGTGCAGTGATATATTGGTTGGTAACTTTACTTTGTACAGTATGATGTGGACTCGTTCAGTGAGCAGTTCTCTGACCTCAAATGGCTGGAAGGTAAATCTGGGAAGAAGTATGGTCCACAAGGGGCCAAACCTGCAGGCAGGAGAAACAAGCCAGGAAATAAGGTAAGACACTACTTCACACCTGTTAATATCTGGCCTGTAACAACCTATATACAGGGTTATCTTCCCTCCTCACCTCATCTGTTATCCCTGTTGGCAGCCAATCCAGGTATGGATAAATTGCCCAGGTCCTTCTCCACACATAGTAGTGCTGAACAGGCCTCAATTTAAGGTGGTAACCTGTTTTCAGGTTGCCATATGAAAAATAGTGGTAACCTATTTTCAGGTCCCCATCATTTTGACTAATAATATGACATTAGGTTAATAATTATGCAATAGGTTCCCACAGGTTACCAGTGTAGAATTCATGGTAACCTGTTGAGAGATTACCATCAGCACTCCTTAAATTGAGGCCTGCTGAAACGAAAAGTTAATCGAGTAACCATGAACAGGCGCAAAATCACGGGTATGTGGTTACAATCTTCTATACTGATTGCTGAATATTTTACAATGACCCTTCGTAAGTTGGAAAACTGGACAAAACATAAGACAGACTGAAAGGTTGTCCGATGACTCCATAAATAGTTACAGAATCAATATTTCATAAGGATTGGCATCATTATACTGTCACTGTGAACTACAAATGTTCTTTATCGACTCCTTGAGAGTTCCATTTGTAAACAGACTAGTGTGGACTGACATGTGTTTATATCCTAGGCTCGACTTGCTAACCAAATTTCGGCTGACTCATTTTTCCAGGGACTGGATGGGTGGGGGGGGGGGGTCAAAGGGTTAGCAGTTGTAGTATTTCCTTCTTCTCATATGTGGTGAAGGCTTTGGTCATCACTGAATAGTGACGGGTAATTTGCTTTTGCAATCAGTGTGTTCAACGTGACAGTAAATATTTGCTGATTGTGAACAGACTAGGTGCATGCTATACGAATAGTCTTGGCTTGTACTCCGTTGCAAAAAACTATACCAATTTCGACTGGGGAAGAATAGAAGAAACACCTGTATTCTCATCATTCTTGCTCTCCATCTCTTTATCCCTCTGCCTATCAATTAGTGTATATCTCTTCATTTCTAAGCTGCTTTTGAAAGTTTCTCAGCATATTTTTATAGTCCTCTGGAAATTTGATTGTATTCAAATAACATTAGATTTAAAGGTAGCTGTTACCATTGTTACTGAGCTGTAATTTTGAGGACCATGCATTAATTTTTACTCGGCGGTATCGCCCTTACTGTGTAAATTTCAACAATATTACTCTTATCATATGTGAATATTTTCAGCAGAAACCTCCACCTTGGTCTAGTAGAAAGCAGTTTGCTGTGTTGGTAGATTTGGATGCAGATGACCCCGATAACAACCCAACAACAACAACAACAACACAGGAAAAGGGTAGGCAATGCATTTTGGATGGGCATATTAATGTTTTGTATTTTTAACGCTGCACAGTTCTGTTACAGTTGACATGTCAAATTCTGTTACAATTGATATGCACAGTTCTGTTACAATTGATATGCATTGCTCTGTTGCAACGAAATACTCATAATTCTGTAGTGCCAAGTCCTGTTACAATTAATCTGTATCTGTTACAATTAATCGATATGAAGATTTCTGTTACAATTAATTGGGTGATTTCTGTTGTTTCAGTTCTGGACTTTCACAATGTTTACAGCACTTTGTTCAACAACTCGCTTTCCTATCCCTTTAACTTGGGGTGGGTTGATATGTGGTGTAAATATGATAAATATGTGTATATATTTGTCCTCCTAAGTTTATTCCAAGAAATTAAGGAACATTAGGTTTACATTCGTGATAAATTTGGATCAGAAATAGTCAACGTATCTGTCTCAATTCACCGTGCTGTCTCAATGCACCTGTCTGTGCTATCGGCACAGCTCTATTGTTTAAGAATTAACTTGAATTTTGTGCAAGCTTGGAATTGATGAGATTTCTGTTGTTACAATTGATGTGGAGATTACTGTTGTTACATGTGATTTGGATATTTCTGTTGTTTCAATTTCTTGTGAAGATTTCTTTTGTTACAATTTATGTAGATCTTTCTGTTGTTACAATTGATGGGGTGGTTTCTGTTGTAACCATTTATGTGGGTATTTCTGTTGTTACAATTGATGGGGCGGTTTCTGTTCTAACCATTTATGTGGGTATTCCTGTTACAATTGATGGGGTGGTTTCTGTTGTAACCATTTATGTGGGTATTTCTGTTGTTACAATTGATGGGGCGGTTTCTGTTGTAACCAATTATGCGGGGATTTCTGTTACAATTGATGGGGCGGTTTCTGTTGTAACCATTTATGTGGGGATTTCTGTTGTTACATTTGATGTGGCAGTTTCTGTTGTAACCATTTATGTGGGTATTTCTGTTGTTACAGTTGATGTGGCAGTTTCTGTTGTTACCATTTATGTGGAGATTTCTGTTGTTAAACTTGATTTGCATGTCTACAGTTTGATCACAAGTTGTTGACTGGAGTGAACATGTTTATGTTACAGTGGACTCAGCAGACCTGATAGACTTGAACTCACAGTCTGAGAGTCCAGACACTGAGGATGATTCGGACACCTTTGATACCGAGTTCAAAATGCACAAAGCCAACTACTATATGACCAAGATGAACTATGTTGACGTCACTCAGTAAGTCAAGATATTTGAAGGAATCAAATCCATCAGTTTCGGATAATCTTTAATTTCATCTTCGCAATAACGATGTACATGTAACAGTTTAGGAGTATGACATGTCCTCACTTTAAGAGAACACTCGCATAGGACATATATCACTAACTTGACCATGTACACAAAAGTGTTTCTACATATCTCACTTTATTTCTCAAGATGTCATTGCTAAGCTACATGTATCATCCAATGGGCTTGATGATATTACCCCCACCAACAGTGCTAAACTATTTTAAACAGAAAATCAAGAGAATGTAAGAACAATGTATATAACCATAGCTTGTCTGAAACTCCTCAGTCGCTATTAAAACTGTCCGTCATTTTGTATGATTGAACAGGGATGTGTTATATGAGCAGGCTACAGAGTATGTACGAGCCATTCAATGGATTCTCCTCTATTACTACGAAGGTGTCCCCTCGTGGAGCTGGTAAGTGTTGCTGTTGTTGTACATGTACAGTCTGGCTGCAGTTTTTCTGTAAATCTGTACCTTACAACTAAATTGCCACTCCGTCGTCCTCTATATATACATATATATATATAGTCATATATATATAGTCAGCAACTTACGGTAATCTCTCTTGTATTTCAATCCCCTACCAAAACTGAATCACTCCCAAGTTTTTGGGAAAAATTCAATTGATTGTTCTAAGGGCTATTCCAGTAAAAAGTGTGGGGGGGGGGTTTGAAGGCACTTCCAAAAAACACCCACCACCTACCGACATGATTTTATTTATACCCCCAGAACCTACCGGATGCCTTTATGAAATTTACCAACAACCCCCCAACAATGATTAATTTTCTAAAAAACGGCTTAACGCCACAAAATTTTTCACCAAGCACCCACCGTATATATTCACTGACTTTCCAAACCACCCACCCACCAACAATTATTTAATTTCATATTAATTTGATACTTTTAATACATGTTTCTTTTTCTTTTTCAGGATCACAAGTGTGCTTTTCCACCAGGCATGATTTCCTCATGAAATAAAGATTATTATTATATGTATACTTTGCAGTGGATGGCGTTTTCCTTCAGCAGACATGCTTTAAGGATACTTCTATATCCGCGTTACAGACTTAATGATAAGAACCACACTAAGGACTAAAGAAGAAATATTTTAGACAAGGAACATTATTTGTCTTGTTTCTTCACAGATATGCTGCTGTGCACATAATTTTTACATTTCCATAATTCAACCACAAGAACTATTGCAGGTGACATCTGCAGGACAAAAGGCATATATTAAGGGACAGCTGCCCAGAATTAACTGATTAAGCAGCAGGGGGCGATTGAAATAGTTTGGGGGGGCTTCACACTTCGCCCGAGCCCCACCCCCTGCTGCTGATTACAATGAAAGATAGAGTTAGGAGTTGAAAAAGAGTTAATATTTAAAGAGAATTGTTGCAGATTAGAAGAGCACCTGTGGTTAAATTATTGGAGGGTATGTACACAGAAATTAAGCAAACACCACAGGGTTCAAATTCAAGTTTTTAATATCACATATATGAACAATTATCAACATCTGACTAGATATTCACTAATGAAAGATAAACACTAACACCTATATAATTCACACTGCTATTGTAAAGTTTGATATTCCGACTAGAGTCAGTCATTAGTAGCAAATTTAGTATCCAAAGCTCTGCTATTAATACTTCAGCCATTGTTACCTTGTGACAATTACAATTAATTTTTTTCTGAGATTATCTTGTTTCGGAGATTATCTTGTTTCATGTTCCTTTTTTTATATAAAACATGTTGCTGCGTATCACATTGGTATCATTCAAACTTAGTTAAACAAACAATAAACAGAATGGCATAACTTTACGATGCACTATACCCGAAATGAGATAATGTAATCCAACTTAGTTATAGTACAGTAATAGTAGCCCATATGAGCTATTAAACCCAACCTGTTATATCGTTTGGATTTCACATTTGTTTCTTTCTGCAATATACAGGAATACCGGTATCCTAACGATTGCCTTTGCCTGTCAGACGAAACCTGCCTGTAAGTGGTTGGCCTAATATTATCAGGAGGACTGTTTTCCCGGAGTTGTAACTTGCAGTTGTTGTTGTTGTTATGTTCGGCTGTCAGAAAAACAACAAAATCTCCACTCAACATCGTTCATGCGCTCATATAGGAAGTAGTAGGTCTACAACACAATTTGCACACACTGTCGCAGTCGTCTCCGCATTCTGTCTGTCACACGACGGCCCGACAAGTGTGTTTACTTTCGATACCACGTGTTTTCACTGTTCGACAAATGTGGTACGGTACCAGTCATGTCAACCTGACCTCGTTCACGGAAAAAGCCGACTGCTACCCGATTTATCTCCCTTGTTGGTTCGTCAAAGCTCGTACACCGCATTCCCAAAGCCCGCCTTCGCCTTGTCCACGGTCATGTTATGAACTCCGAAATGTAAGTGGATCCGCAGGGTACGGCAATGGGAACAAGGTTTATAGATTTCCGAACTTCATACGCGATAAAATGACCGGGTTTTGCAGTCCAAACGGCACGTTTGTATTGTCAAACTCGCAAAATTCCTCGATATATTTTCACCAAACGGCGAACCAACCGACATTATTTTTTTATTCCACAAGAATGCACAACCGACACAAATTAATGAACATCTAAAAACACCAAGTACCTATCGGAAGGGGTCAAGTCAGACAACAAGTACCCACAGGGAGCATTTTATTTTTTGTACAACCACCTACCGACACGTTTTCGAAGTGCCGTCAAAGGCCCCCCCACACTTTTTGCTGGAATAGCCCTAATAAACTTTGTGTAATCATTGAAATAACACAGAAATAATGGATTATCCGCATGATTTTAGACCATTTCGGCAACTTCTTGCTCTAATAAGTTTGATCTCCCCCAGATTTTATGGTGAGAAATTTCACTTCTCATGATTAGATTATTAGAGGGATTACTGTGCAATTAACAGGTGTCATTGGTTTCTATGTTGTACATGTAATTTCCTACAGTTTGGAAATTAGCAGATAGGTAAAGATATGAACATTTATATGTGTGACTGTAGTCAGAAGATGGTGTTCACCCCTCTTGATTAGTAGATCGATTGAAGAAAGCTCCTTGTCAGTCAAGATAGAATGCATTCTATCATGTTTGTTTACAGTAATTTTATTTTTGCCCCTAAAAGTATTTTGAAAGCATGAATGGCATTTAAGAAGCTTGACAACGAAACTAGGAGAACATGTATCATAAATGACAACTTCTCTAATCAAATAATCAAAAATCTTTGTTTATTTCATGCAGGTTTTATCCTCACCATTATGCACCCTATATGAGTGATGTGAAAGACTTCAGTAACCAGAAGATAGTGTTTGACTTGAGTCGACCATTCCTGCCATTCCAACAGCTGATGGGTGTGTTACCTTCTGCCAGTAAAGACTTCATGCCAGCACCATATCAGGTAATAATCGTTTCCAATAACCTTTCTCAATCTCCTCCCAAGAGTGGTGCCATTTGAAAATAAAATTGGATAATACAATGGCGATCATCTGTCAGTGGCGAAATATAATGCCTGGAGTAAATTTCATAGGTTGTTCATAAATTTTTGAAAGGTGATGTAATTTTAGGGTCCAATGATCAACCCAATGGGGTTCCATTAAACAGTAAGTCTATTAGGAAATTCCTCCAGCAGCATCGAAAGAAGTCCACCGAAAGTGGAGGAGCACAACCGCCAAAAAGGTCAACTTTTATATGAGTTTATCTCAACATATATAGCAGACAACTGTTATGGTCACTGTATCCTGAACCACAGGAAGTTATGTGAGGGAAGGACTTGTTCACATCATACCCTGAAAAAACCCCCTGACTTTTGGTAAAAAGTTTAACACATTTTGAAGGTGAATCTTATCTTACTAGAAACTTTTGTGTAATTTTTCTGTGCATATCACAATTTTGGCAATCTTCTCATTCTTTTCAGACATTGATGACAGCAGAGGATTCCCTATTGATAGACTTTTACCCCACAGATTTCAAAACAGATTTGAATGGGAAATTACAGGAATGGGAGGCTGTTGTGCTGATCCCTTTTATTGAAGAGGTGAGAAATTTCATGTGTGTGAAAATTGATTACTTTAAATGGTGAAATTCTCCAGATCACTTTCTGGGGCAAGGGAACTTATTGGTACATCTCCAGCACTGACCTAATGCCAAACATTAAACATTTGTACTGGTACAGGCCATCATAAATGAAGGTAGTTAATCCGTCAAAACTTTGGGCTCCACTTCGATCTGGTGATGACCTCAGTGAAAAATTTGTGCAAAATCTTTGCCGATATTCTGCAAGATCCCATGATAAGCCAGCTATGACAATTTCTGCCTTATCAATTTGAAAATGATTGGCATTTAGTTGACAGATATTGACAACTTCTCACGGCATGATCTTTTGATCTTTCCAACCACCTGACAAAATCAGACTTTTTGGCAGAAGCAACCCTTTGAAGTTTACATTTTCCACACAGACTGTCTGGAAATGATATCTTATTTGGATACTGTATCCCGATTTTGTGTACTATATTGTTCACATGCTCCTGTGTGTAATTACTGGGTGTGTAATTTTGTGGTTGTTTGACCAAGCTAGCCAACTGATTGACTAACAAATTTAGTATGAAATTTGCACGACATTTATATAGCTATATATATAGATATAATAATCCATGATATTATAGCTGAGTTTAAATGTTAAAGTTTTGGACTTTGGATTTTCTTGTCCACAGCTTCTCAGTCTCACCTGTGGAAGATTTTCTTGTCCACAGCTTCTCAGTCTCACCTATGTCTCCTAAACTAAGGCCAGCCTGACCCCCCGAACTTTCATATATTCCAACTGCTTACATCTGGCTACACTTATTGAACCCATCCACTACCCTCGGGGAGCATGCCCCCATCCCTGGGGCACCGAGCCCCACCCTATATCTCTTAAACTAAGCCTTTCCCAAAGCCATACCCTCATATAGTTTGGGAGCTCAGATTATCCTGTACACCTATTCAACCCATCCACTATCTCCAGGAGCATGTCCCCACCCCTGGCTCCGAGCGCCACACTATATCTTCTGAACTAAGGTTCGCCCGACCCCATACCATCATATTTTCCCGCAGCTTACATGATCCTACACTTATTCAACCGATGCGCTACCCATGGAAGCATGTCCCACCCTCGGGACACCATGCCCCACCATCCATCTCCTAAACAAAGCTTCGCCCGACCCTATATGCTCATATTTTCCTGGAGCTTAAATCATGCTACATTTATTCAACCATATTTCAATTTCTAATTTTATATCTCGTATATGTGATACTAACCTATTATTAGGTATGAGATGTAGTGTACATTGTATATACAGGCATACATACCAAATCACCTAGAGTATATTCCTTTATAGTACATGTATTTACTAATAGTTTGATGACATTATTTTATTTCAGAAGTACAATATCAAAATAACTGGCGGGGGAATCCCGCAGTACCGAACCCCTGTTCATAATTTTGTGTCGCCTTAAATTCAAATTTGCTATCAAATTCTGATTTACCCTAAAGCTTTTGTACGAACCATATTTCTGTCCACCCATTTAACTTACTATATAAATTAAAAGTTTAAAGTTTAATCAGTTTGTGATCTCTCAGCCTTTACCAGTGCACATTATTATGTAGCATTACAGTATGATTGGACACAGTTGCCATTATATTCTTTTATTTGCATACAAATGTGAGGGTTTGCCACAGTCCTGGTGTCTCATTGCATACTGGAAATGATAGCCTTACTCCAACTATTGCGTTGTTAATAGCTTTGTCAGAAACAGGATTTTTTGTTCACCTAGCTATCATTACTCCTCAGCCCTACGGGCTCAGGAGTATTGTTGTGGCCCTAGCAGTGTGTCTGTCCGTCTGTCCGAGCCGTATCTCGAAAACTATTGCAAGGAAGTTCTTGAAACTTACAGGTTATGATCCTTTTATGTTTTACTTGTGCCTTTGAAACTTTCAGGTCTGACCGGTCATTAATTATTTTTTTACATTTTTTTTTATTTTTCTACCATTTTCTAGTCTTCTAAAAAGGGATCTCCAAGTATGCATACATTAGGCCTACTTTCATACTGATTTGCATACCCTTACTGGCATGTAGCCTATCAAGAGCTCCATAGTAAAGTTGTATGTCTGCCATTGGTTCATTCAGTGTAGTGCAGGACTCATTTGCATATTCAGTAGTATGGTATTGCCAGTGACTCATTCATATGGAATGTATGAACACATTACTTAGATCTAATGTAGATCCAGCAGTTTTGCTTCTTTGGAGCTTCTTACTATTACAGTGACAGTCAACACCCACATTTTAAAACCAGCAACATGGTATTAAGTCCTGATATCTGATTTATTTGTGCATTTGGCTAGAAAGTGTTACACCAAACACTGGCAAGGAAGAGGCAACAGTACCCGAAGTGCTACCTCCCAAGAGGAAAATCCTGTTAAGAAAAAAGCCTTTGTTAGGACAGTGGCTCACTGCAGGGCTAATGACAGGACAAGGAAGCTCTGCTGCTACCAGTGGAGTGAGTAGCTGAGTGGTGGAGAGTGGTAAATAAAGCTCTCCCACTGACTCAGACCATGGAGCCTATATTTTCCATGCTCAGACTAAGTTATTATGGGACATTTTGTTCACCCACTTGGCACTTCTGATAATATATAAATCAAATTAACTGATTTGTATATATGGATTGCTGAGCATGGCAAGTTAAACGTAAAGTTTGAATTAATTTAACATGGACTGAAGAGAACGTAAAGTTTAAATTAATTTGACATTGGCTGAAGAAATAACAAATTTATAGAAAAATAAAAATAATCTAAAAAGCAATTTGTTCTAAATTATTTGTCAAACCCAGGGTTGATTGTTAAAACTATACTCTAAATTGAAATATATCCATGCAAATTCAGCATGTATGTTATACTTAAACTACAAGAGATTGACATTAATACGTGTAATGCATACACAATGTTATAGATATAAAAAGATATTGTCTTACATTTATTTTGAAATGTTGATGCAAAATTATTTGGTCAATCCAATTATTCATAAATTGTTAGTATTTTTAATGCATAAATGAAAATCTGAATCTATTCATTCAAATGTAAATATATTATACATATAAGTTTACAAGTTTAAACCAATAATCGTTTACAGTAATATATGTATATGTGAGTATATTATATATACTTTCCTGCTTCATAATCCTATAAAACAACATCAGTTTGCTTGAAATAACTCTTAGAGTCACATGTCCTACATGTGTGATTTCAAGGTCCTTTCTCAATGCTCTGTTTTGAGTGTTGGCAACATTCCGTCTGATATTAAAAATACAAATAATCTAAAAAGAAGTTTGATCTAAATTATTTGTCTAATCCAGGGATGATTGTTAAAACTATACTATGAACCGTAAAATAAAAAAAAATATATTTAAATACAATGCATTTTCTTAGTGTCTTAGTGTTCTTTCTCTTAAAAACTTATAAATATAATAGAGAATAAATTGAATAAATTAAAATGCCCATTTAAACCAGGAAATCTGAATGGGCTAAACTTTACGCAATATGATGAGCTTTGAAGTCAGAAACTTTCTGTCTACTCCGTTTCTAGGCTCACGGTTATGGAAGGCCAAATGTCCAAATAATCAGAAACTCACAGTTATTGAATTGAAAACCTAAGTTTTCAAACAGCATACTTAAGTTATCGAAGAGAAAACCATGGTTTTCGAATCGAAAACTTAAGTTTACGATCGAAAACCTAGGTTATCAACCACATAACCCCGAGTTTCTCTTTCCTTAACCTCGAGTTTCTATTTCTCAACACCGAAAATCACAGTTGTCACTAGAAAACTTAGGTTTTCGATTCAATAACTGACAATGCTTCCAATGTCGTTCCACTTCTGCCTGCTGCCTGGCTGTGTTAGCCTATGCTATAACATACTGTCCTGAGAACGGCCTGTCCTGAGAACGGCTTTTTCCTGAGAACGGGAGGTAGCACTTCGGCCTCTAATCGGAAGAGGGCTTAATTATCATATCCTAGAACTCAATGAACCACTCCCCTTCACAGCTGGGCTTAAATTAAAAAGGTGTATATGAGACTCAAAACTTAAAAAAAAAATGTATATATATATATTTTTTTGTTCCCTAAATCTGTCGAAAACTCATGGGAACAGTATCGCTGATTTCCCGGACTAAGTGGCAATCGGGAGTCCTCAAAATTTGTAACATGGCAAAGTAACACGAGGGTTCCCGACGCCAGAAAAAAAAAATAGCGGCCCTGCTGTGTTTTTGTCAGGAAGTAAATGGCCACTGTGCCGAATAAATAAGAACGGATTAGGATTCAACTCGGGTTGCCAATGGGGTGAACTCTTCAAGCACGTTTGCAGTACGGTATAGTTATCGAGAATAAATATTTGTCTCTTTTCTGATTGATGTACGTCCATCGCGGGAGCGCAAAGCAAAGGCATGAATTGAAAATTCCGTCGGAGACAACAACGGCAGCGGCCGGTTGAAGTGGTGGACTTCGGCAACAACGCGCCGGTAACAACAGGTGATCTGTGATAACGTTTTTTAATTATCATTCGTTGTCTATTTGATATCGAGTTACGTCGAGAGGAGTCATACATTTTTGGCTATAATTTTTTGAAATATGGAGGGAAGAGAGGTAGCTGTCTAAGCGAAGACGGCAGTGTGGACTGGTTGAGCCGACAGTCAATCCGACAGGCCTGGAGTTAAACAACAACAACATCAACGACAAGTTACGCTTATCAGTGGTTCTTGCGGCATCATTGACATGATATTTTGGGATAAATTTCTACTGCATTATAGGGCATATATATTTGGCAGTCATACCAAAAAGCAGTAACTTTTTTGTCATTAACTACGAGTAATACCTGATTCATAAATTTTTATTTTTTGGAACTATTGTCTCACAGGGGCTTGTTGATGGTCAGTTATTGTCCCCCGCCACGTAAGTGGGAGGGGGACTTGGAAATGCTACCCGTCCGTCCGTCCTTCCGTCCGTCCGTCCCAACCATGTTGTGAATGCGATATCTCGAGAACAATTCAACTCATCAACTTCAAACTTGGGGGGTGACTTGACATCAGTGAGAAGATGGCTGGGATTGTTTTTCACCAAACTGCGTTATCCAAGATGGCCGCCGTCGGCCAGATTTCAACCATCCCAAAAATGTTGTGAACGCGATATCTCGAGAACAGTTCCACCGATTGACTTCAAACTTGGGGGGTGACTTGACATCAGTGAGAACATGGCTGGAATTGTTTTTCCAAGATGGCCGCCGTCGGCCATCTTAGATTCCATCCATCTCCAAAATGTTATGAACACGATATCTCGAGAACAATTCAACCAATCGACTTCAAATCTGGGGAGTGACTTCACATCAATAAGAAGATGACTGGAATTGATTTTCACCAAACTGCGTTAACCAAGATGGCCGCCGTCAGCCATCTTAGATTCCATCCATCTCCAAAATGTTATGAACACGATATCTCGAGAACAATTCAACCGATCGACTTCAAATCTGGGGAGTGACTTCACATCAATGAGAAGATGACTGGAATTGTTTTTCACCAAACTGCGTTAACCAAGATGGCCGCCGTCGACTATATTGTTAACGAGATATCTCAAGAACAATTCAGCCGATCTACTTCAAACTTGGGATCTTAGATTCCATCCATCCCCAAAATGTTGTGAACACGATATCTCGAGAACAATTCAACCGATCGACTTCAAATTTGGGGGGTGACTTCACATCAATAAGAAGATGACTGGAATTGTTTTTCACCAAACTGCGTTAACCAAGATGGCCGCCGTCGTCTATATTGTTAACGAGATATCTCAAGAACAATTCAGCCGATCTACTTCAAACTTGGGATCTTAGATTCCATTTATCCCCAAAATGTTGTGAACACGATATCTCAAGAACAATTCAACCGATCCGATCGACTTCAAATTTAGGGGGTGACTTCACATCAATAAGAAGATGACTGGAATTGATTTTCACCAAACTGCGTTAACCAAGATGGCCACCGTCAGCCATCTTAGATTCCATCCATCGCCAAAATGTTATGAACATGATATCTCGAGAACAATTCAACCGATCGACTTCAAATCTGGGGAGTGACTTCACATCAATAAGAAGATGACTGGAATTGTTTTTCATCAAACTGCGTTATCCAAGATGGCCACTATCAGCCATCTTAGATTCCATCCATCCCAACTATGTTGTGAACGCGATATCTCGAGAACAATTCAGCCGATCAACTTCAAATATGGAGGGTGACTTTACATCACTAGCTACCCATCTGTCCTTCCATCCCTCATAACGTCCTTCCGTCCCTCATACCGTCCTTCCATCCCAATCATCTTGTGAACGCGATATCTCCTGTTTTGTTTTTTTTCAAAGCAGAATGACGTTGGGCTTGCAATGTTGTACCATTGTGACTAGGCGCTATGAAAATAACATGTAACAACGAGGTATTGGAGATTTTTGGATTCTGAATAAATTTTCTTGAAATTTCAGAATAAAAATGCACTGTGAAGAATTTCAATGCTTTGAGATAAACTGGCTCCGATATTTTGTTGAAAATCCCATCCCATCGTAATGTGAGACAGACAGTGAACTGACTGACCAATAAAAAAAAATAAATAAACTTTCGACCGACTGACCTGTTCTCACTGACCAGGGACTGTTGCCCCAAACAAACAACTTTTTAATTTAGGTCCTATGTGTTGCAAGGGTATGTTGACATACCTACACCCTTAAGGCCACTGTCAAACTGACACAATAACCTGTTGGCCTTGGTGCCCCTTGTCGTGCTCATCAATAAAGTCCAACCTGGAATTGAAATAGCTGTCCTATCGATACCCCAAAATTACTGGAATTGCTTTAATTTGATTATGTAAATTTATAACCCTTGTCTGGAAGTATATTTACCAGCACTGATCGCACTGATAGATCCTGCATCACGGCCAAAACCGTCACACGCATACAATGTGCACTTAGATAATTTGGCCCGAACTTCAGTGCAATAATTTCAGTACTGTACATCTCCATACATCAGTGCAACAACTTACTGTTGTAATGTACATCTTATACATCAATGCGACAACTTTTGTAATGTCCATGTCCATACATCAGTGCAACAACTTAATGCTGTAATGAACATCTTCATACATCAATGAGACAACTGCTGTAATATACATCTCCATACATCAATGCTGCTTCAAAGATTTCTTCTTTGAAATAGCAGGAACACAACTGGGCTGGGTGGTGCTTAGTTGGTTCGTCGTGATATAGCTGAAATATTGTTGAAAGCAAAGTTAAATTTTATTAACTCACTCACCCACTCCATACATCAATGCGACAACTTCTGTAATGTACATCTCCATACATCAGTGCGAAAACTTACTGCTGTACTATACATCGCCATACATCAGTGCGATAACTTACTACTGTAATATACATCTCCATACATCGACGCGACAACTTCTGTAATGTACATCTCCCTACACAGTGCAATAACTTTCTGCTGTAATATACATCTCTAAACATCAGTGCGATAACTTCTGTAGTGTAGATCTCCATACATCAGTGATAACTTAATGCTGTAATATACGTCTTATACATCTTTTTATACCCCTGTACATAGTAGGGGGTATACTGGATTCCGATTGTCCGTCCGTCATTGTGTCAGTGTATTCATTCGTTCATCTGTTTGAGTTGTGGCTTGGGTTTGCATTTCGCTATGCATCCAAACTTCTACACCCATAAAAACATCTTGGTCTAGACTGTTCAGGGGCTGAGGAGTTGTAGCACCTCTGGTGCCTCATGTTACACAAAGTTACACCAAGAACGTGCTCCAAATTGCACACCTATTGTTCCTTACTATACATGTACATGTATTCATCAGATCTTTGCAATGAGATGTTTAAGCTTACTTTGAAAATGAAATGTAATATTTATTTGAAGTTATGATATAGTTCCCCCTTCAATCCAACCTCAACATCACTGACATAGAAATCATATATTTCTTGCGCTGTAAAACTTACCTTCACATACCTTATTGCTATCGTGTTCCTACGCGATTGCTCTATTGTAAAACCTTACCACAGAACCAAAAGAAATAGTCCCTGTAATGCCCAATGCCCATGCGCGAGTACCCAGAACCCTCTCTGTCTGACCACGTCACTTCCTTCTTTCCTCTACAACCGTAGCGGTCAGACGTAGTTTCTAAGTGCTCTGTGAAAAAAGTCTCAAGATCTACATCTGGAGTACCACGCAATTCCTAGTTCATTACCTTGGATTACCTCGGAGATTCCCTGGGATATTTACCTGGAGAAGAGAGTGGAATATTACCAAATTCCTGTGATTCTGGATACCTACCTGGACTTCTACAAACGTCAGGGAGTATACGTTGGAATCATAATAAAGATGGCGTCCGTCTTCTGTGTTCTTTGTGGACAGTCTAAACCCACGACGGACCCGCACTCAGCTTGTCCGCCGTGTAGAGGTGTTTGGTGCGATCAGTATGCTAAATGTGCGGAATGTGAGCTATGGCCCGACAATATATTCGAACAGTATCTTGTCGGTTCTTATGCCGGAGAAATTCTGCCGCCACCCGGCTTTGTTAGGGCCGAGAGCTTGGTCGCCTCTCCGTCTCGCTCCACTGTGAACGAGCCGGACGAGTCTGCCTCTGTTGATATGTCCGTAACCCAAGATACGGAGTTAATTTCGCCTCGTAATTTACCGAATGTTGTTACAATTTCTCCTCCTCCATGCACTAATTCTGTTTTAGGGACCAAGGTGGGGAACAAAGATGGCGGGCACCCTGCAGGTAAAGTATTGCACGGGACGCCCTTGACCTTGACGGCTACCTTTGATCCATCATCTGTGACGTCACTTCCGACCAAAGGTCCCCTGTTCAGGATAGTGAATCCGGAGAGTGTGACTATACCCCCAGTCAAGGATCCGTCACTTCCGGAGAATTTGTCAACATCTCGGTCCAGCCCATCTCCGTCTACAATAATTACGGAGATGCCTGCTGCTTCATCGACTGTAATATCACCAGTTCCTGTGCAGTCTACGGTGATTATTACACCTGTTTCCGGTTTTGCTGAGTCTCGCCATTCTCTTCTGAATGTGCCGAAACTATCCAGGGCGCCTCTGCAACAGCCGTTGTCAGCACCCCCGCAGCTTACTCAACCGGTACATCTTCCACGTATGCCTGTCTCCAGCTACGACTTCCGGCCTACGGTGGCTCCGAATATATCGGATGCTTACATGCAACCTCTTACATCATACCTTCCGGTATCATCTTACCTTCCGGTATCATCGTCTCACATCGGAACTTCCGCTGCTTTTCCTGCGCATGCTCCGACGTTGGCTACTACATCCTACTATAGGACTGCCTCTACGTACGATGTTCCTGTTACTTCATCGGTATATCGTGTTCCGGGTCTTTCATCGATGTATGATACTCGAGCTACGTCATCAATGTACAGATTTCAAGTTACGTCATCGGTGTATAGCAGTCCGGCTGATCCCTATACTGCGCCTCCGTACTCTCCACTTCCTGTGCGTAGTGCAGTATATAGGCCTACATCGTATCCTTCGGTGGCTTCTGTAGCCCGACCATTTGATGTACCCCGTCGAGTGTATCCTTCTGCACGTATACCTACACGTCCGACTTCCGGTACATCGGGTGCTGACTTCCGTTCTCCATCTCCTAGGCCTGTCAGATATGCTATGCCATATCATGCGCCTATACCGAGACGGCAAGTTAGGGTTGCTCACCGACATCTGCCTAGATAACCAGCTAGGCCTGTGATGTCACAGTATGCGGCTGCTTCCGGTTCCGCCTTACTTCCTCCTTCTGATAGGCAGTGCCCCCCAGCAGCATCTATTTCTGCCAGCCTGTCCGACAGGTTTAATAGATTATCTGCTGATTTTGCAGCCCTTCAACGTGACATGTTGATGCCTCCACCACCACCACCATGACCACCGACGCCACTTCCGGTCCCTGAGTGGGCTGGTCATCAACCTCGCCCCGTGTCATCAAGACGGCCGACTTCCGCTACCCAAGCTCAGATACCACTTGATCTCTCGTGGGGTAGTAGACCTACACCTCCTTCGTTTGTGCCCAGGTTTACCTCTGCGGATCCTGTGACAGTGGCTAACGCTGAGCCGGAAGCGGAAGAACGGACTTCCTTGTTTGATGCTGATCCGGATCTCGTGGCGTCCAGTTATTCTGAAATATTGGCACGCCTCTACGAGTTATTTCCGGATATGACTTCTCCGCCAGTTGTGGAATCGAGAAGGGTCACTGCGATGTCGTCGGATCTCAGACAAGAGCCTACTCATCGCACATCACTTCCGCCGTCCAGAGCCGTTTTTTGAATGTGCTGAGCGCATGCGGGCTGCCTTCTCTCTGCCTAAGACCCAAGATGAGAGGCAATGACAACAGGAATCTAGATCTCTGTTTAAGAAATCTACTGGTGTCTTCCCGCTGGAGCGACCCGTTTTTCAGTCCTATTCAGTGCACGGTTCACCCTGGCATGATCGAGCTGCGGTCCAGGAACCAGAACTCGATCAGTTTATTGGAGCCACTCCGCCTAAGAAGGATATTCCTCTTTCTGTTCGTCAGATTTGTCTCCTGGAGGACACTTCGAGACAGGAGGTAGCGATTACTTCCCATCTAGACTGGTTTTTATATGCCATTCGTACGATACTTAATCGCATACCTCAGACGTCATCTTCCGGTTTTGTTTCCGTTCCTGTCGATGACGTCAACCTGATGAAGGACTTCCTGACGGCAGCTGCGCGTGCGGACGCGGACTTGATGGCATCTTCAGTCTTCATGTCCGCTATGTTCGTACACCTAAGGCGTCTCTCACTGTCGGCGGCCCTGCCTACGTATACCCCGGCCAGTGTGAGATCAGCCTTAAGGGAGCAGTCCCCCGCCTCGGGACTTCTGTTTGCGGGTATTATCCCAGTGCTGCAGAATGAAATGTCCACTGCCAGGACTACGCACTCCTATTTTGCACCTCAACAGAGGAAGCGATCGGCCCCAGAGACCTCGACATCGTCTTCCTCGGCCCCGAAGAAAGCTTCTTCTTCAAGTTCTTCTTCCGGGGCTGGTAACAAAAAGGATGCGCCCTCCTCTTCGAAATCAGGCGGAGGTTCGAAGGGAGGGGGGAGCGGCCACTCTAAACGTGGAGGCGGAAAAGGGAAGTCCGCTAAAGCTCCCAAGAAATGAGGGCACGGGCCATGCAGATGTTCGTTCTGCATGGCGAGACCGCACGTTGCCGCTGTTCCCAATTCCACCAGATCCGGCGCTTCCGGTAGGCGGGAGACTTGCAAGTTTTTGGCGGAATTGGGAAGCAATCCAGGCGGATTCGTGGGTGTTGAACACCCTACGTCATGGGTATCGGCTGGAGTTCGCCACAACTCACCCGTTGACTTCGTCACCCATGTCGTCTCGAATTCCTGTGCGTCGGGAGCACCGGAAGGAGATTCAGAGGTCCGTGGACAAGTTGGTAGTGAAGGGTGCTGCTATAGAACTTCCGCCAACCGATATGTCCCCGGGCTTTTATTCTCCGGTGTTCCTGGTCCCCAAGAAGAACACCACCGAAATGCGTATGGTTATAAACCTGCGCGGGTTAAACAAGGACTTCTTGGCCCCACCTCCTCATTTCCGGATGGAGTCGTTCCGGTCTATTCGTTCGGCTCTGTTACAAGGGGACTGGATGACGTCTCTCGACCTCCAAGATGCATACCTGCATGTTCCGATCTACAGGGCTCATCACAAATATCTGCGCTTCCTGGTTGGCAACCGGAAGTTCCAGTTACTTGTGCTCCCTTTCGGACTATCCACGTCCCCTTGGGTCTTCACCAGAGTTTTCAACCCGGTGGCATCATTCCTGCACACCAGAGGTCTCAAGTATCACTTCTACCTCGACGATTCTCTACTATGGAATCAGTGCAGGGAAGAACTCCGCAAGGACACCAAATTCGTTTGGGAAATCCTTTGTTGCTCTGGGCTATCTTCCTCACGAGGGCAAATCGGAGTTGACACCATCCCAGTCTCGAGTCTTTCTCGGAGTTTCCTACGACACCCTTTCAGCGTTAGCGAAACCTCCGGAAGACCGCTGGAAGAAAATTCTGACGTCGGTGCCGACGTTCCTGTCAGCATCGCACAGACGTGCTCTCCAATTCGCTGCAGTGATCGGCCTGTTAACATCGACTCAGGATGTAACGCCTCGAGGCCGCTTGCAGCTTCGGCCGTTGATGGTACACCTCAACAACTTTTGGCCGAAACGACACCTGAATCCGACTGTCCCTGTGACAGAGGATGTCAAACGTCTCCTGCGCTGGTGGCTGCAGCCGGAGAACGTGATGATAGGTGTCTCCTTCCTACCCTTTCAGCCGTCCCGTCAACTGTTCACGGACGCATCGATGGAAGGATGGGGAGCACATTTGGGTTCGAGGTCAATATCCGGCTTGTGGAACGACAGCCAGAGGAAGATGCATATCAATGTATTGGAATTCCAGGCCGTAACCCTGGCCATACAGAGATTGCTTCCAGACCTCAAGAACCAACGCTTGTTAGTAGCAACGGACAACACGACAGTCCTCGCCTACATAAACAAGCAGGGAGGAACTCATTCTCCCCAACTGCTGGATCAGGCACAGAAATTCTTCAGCCTCTGTTGGGACAACGAAATTTCTGTGCGGGCTCACCACATTCCCGGTCATCTGAACGTGCTGGCCGACACATTATCCAGACCGAATCAGATAATATCGACCGAGTGGCAGCTTCACGAAGACATCTTAGCCCAGATGTCTCGGATATGGGAGACGCCGAATGTGGATCTGTTCGCCACCCGTTGGAACCATCTACTTCCGGCCTATGTGTCTCCCGTTCCGGATCCAGCAGCCCTGGCAGTCGACGCCCTGTCTTTGGACTGGTCCGGCATGATTGCGTACGCTTACCCGCCGCCAGCAATCTTGTCGCAAGTCCTCCGGAAGATCCAAGCACAGCGTGGTCTACCTTGTGGCTCCGTGTGGTGGCCCACTCGCCCATGGTTTGCAGACCTAATGGATCTTCTCATAGACGTGCCTCGTCGGCTGCCGCTTTGGTGGAACCTGCTTCGTCAGCCGAGATCCAGCCTGTACCACTCGAATCCCAGTCTATTTCAACTGACCGCGTTCAAGTGCTCCAGCATCAGCTCGTTGAGGCTGGATTTTCTGTCGAAGCGTCCGAAAGGATGGTCCGGTCCACCAGAGCATCAACGACTGCGGTGTACCAGAACAAGTGGAAGTCCTTCGCTACCTGGTGTTTTGGACGTGGAATTGTTCCAACCTCTGCCTCTGTTCACCAGGTAGCAGACTTCCTTTTGCATCTGTTTCATGACAGGCAGCTTGTTCCGGCCTCGGTCGACGGCTATCGGTCCGCTATCTCCAGGGTACTTCAATTGACCACAGGTGTCAACCCATCACTCGACGTCAACCTTTCCGCCCTTCTTCGTTCCTTTCGGGTGGAGAGGCCTACTCCGACGCCGCAGCTTCCTAAATGGGATTTGGCACTGGTTCTTAGGCGCCTGTCCGTGCCGCCCTTCGAACCCATCGGCACCTGTGAGATGAAGTTTCTCTCCTACAAGACCGTCTTTCTGATCGCCTTTGCATCTGCCGCCCGCGTATCAGAAATCCATGCCTTGGACTTCAGGTCTTTGAGATACAACCCTAAGTGGACCTGGGTGGCGTTATCTACTCTCCCGGAGTTTGTTGCTAAGAACCAGTCACTCTACGACAACCTTCCGAGAGAGTTCGTCATCCCGGCTCTGTCCAACATCCTGTCCGCAGCTGTTGACGACGACAGAGTCTTGTGCCCCGTCAGAGCTCTCTCCTGCTACCTGGCCTGTGTGGAGCATATGAGAGCCGGGCGGGTGCATCTATTCATCCCTTTTGGGCCCTCTTCAAAGCAGGAGATATCCAAAAATACCATATCTGCCTGGCTTTCCAAAACTATTCGTTTGGCGTATACGGACGTACCACTTGAGGTAACTACTTTATCCAAGGTCTCCGCCCATGAGGTCAGGGCCATGGCGGCATCCTGGCCTCTATGGACCAATAGATCCGTGTCAGATATTATGAGGGCCTGCTACTGGAGGAGTAATGTAACCTTTGTATCTCACTACCTCTGGGATTTGACGCTTCAGAGACGGGACATATACTCGCTGGGACCCCTGGTAGCTGCCCAGCATGTTGCGGACCCGTCCTCATCGCATTAGACCTCCTAGTGGTTTTACCATTTTTTAAAAATCTGGTAAGTGGCTGCTCTCCCCAAATTTTCAAAAAAAGAGGGGGGGGCGGGAGGTTTCGGTCTAGTGCTTGTCAGCTATTCACTAGGCCCGCTTATTATTACCTCTCAGCCCATAGGGCTGTCGGGTCTTGTCGTTGCCATGTACGTACGTCCGTCCGTCCGTCCGTCAACATGTTCTTGTCCGCTGAATATGTGCAGATCTATGAAGTCGGGCTCGACCAAACTTTGGTGAGAGCTTCCTGAATGTTGACTGATGAAATGATTAGATTTTCAGATGGCTATGATGATTTCATGATTTTTAATTATTTTTTTTTATTATTTATTGATGGCTCAGCTTTTGCACTGTTACCTATGCCCATCAACATGTTCTTGTTCTTGTCCGCTGAATATCTGCAGATCTATCAAGTCGGGCCTCACTAAACTTTGGTGAGAGCTTTCTGAATGTTGACTGATGAAATGATTAGATTTTCAGATGGTTATGATGATTTCATGATTTTTATTTTTTTTTATTATTTATTGATGGCTTAGCTTTTGCACTGTTGTCTATGCCCATCGCGAACCCTTGGTTGCATGTTTCATTGTGAATTTTGAAGATTCCCTGACATGCCTGATACAAGAAAGCCTGGTCCATTCAAGATTCTCATTGAATGAAGGACAACATTTTCGTTAATTTTGCTATTAAATCATTCTATTCTACATCATATGTTTTATCCTAAAACTTTTGCATGAACCATATTTGTGTCCACACATTTAACTGGTACAACATTTTTGTCAATTTTTGTCACCAAACATGTTACTGTACCTTGGAAATTATTTAAAACGAGTGATTAGGAGAGCCAATTTTTAGCTTGACTGCGCAATTTTGAACCAGTTTGCATACCTGGAGCTTATGCCCCCCCCCCAACAATAATGATAAGGGTGGGCCTGTGTCAATCAGTGTGTTTACTTGTTATCACACTTGTGCAATGCATAAATTGCCACTGATAAAGCTACACTTTCTTGCATGCTGTAATCCCAGCACACCACTCACGTGAAACCGAAGTCTGTTTTATAAGGTATCCAGGAATTTTTTGCAGGTTCTGATCCCAAACTCCCAGTTCCTTTTCATAATTCATTATTGAGGGTCCAATTTTTGTAAGTGAATTTCGGCACAAATAGCCTGTGATCAACCACAAAACAGAGGTTTATTAACATGAAATTCAATACCCAGCTATGCAATCGGATCGATATTGAGGATCCCAGAGGCTTTTTCTAGTATTTCCTTCAGAAATCCTTTCAAATTGAACAACAACAACACTTTCGTTTTTTGTTTCATTTGAGTTTTGGGCGCCCATATGTTTCCCGAAACTAAATTGGCTCTAGATGCAGCCCTGATCCTACTTGACTAAAAAAAAACAGGCTGAGGGGTCCAAGGTGCTTGCCTGCAATTCATGTATATATATAGGGCTGGGTGATTGTATCGATGGCCATAACGTCATGCTACATGTCTTTATGGCACTCGATTATCTCGCTGACTCCTGATTTATCCTTCGCCTATGCTTGAGACCTTTTCTGTTTTGACCACTATTTCCCTCCTCCTGCTATGATATTCTAGCAATAAGGTATGTGAAGGTAAGTTTTACAGCGCAAGAAATATGAAACATTTGAAAATCAATTTTCCTATTTCTAAGCTTAAACTTACCTTCACATACTGTGATGGCCCTCCCAGCCTCCCCGCTGATGGGTTATTCACACTGTGGTTGAATAGGAAAGAAGGAAGTGACGTGGTCAGACAGAGAGGGTTCTGGGTACTCGCGCATGGGCATTGGGCATTACAGGAACTATTTCTTTTGGTTCTGTGGTAAGGTTTTACAATAGAGCAATCGCGTAGGAACACGATAGCAATAAGGTATGTAAAGGTAAGTTTAAGCTTAGAAATAGGAAAATTGATTTTCAAATTTTTCATTTCTTAATAAATGTATTGTTATTTTGAATGATGTGCATTGCCGATGATGTGCAACCTCAAATGATGTGCCACCCTGAAGGGCTCGATCTTTTTGCGAAGCTGCATGTTTATTTTTATCCCCGGACTGGGTAAAGTTCAGTGTTTATATGTTTTGATTTTGTCAGGTCATTACTTTCCAACCACTCAAATCAGTATTCATGCATTTTGACTGTTCAACCCTTCATTTTTAGAACCGGTTGTTGAGGGCGTTACAGTCTATAGATGAACAACTTACAGACGAAGAGAAGGCACGAAACAGACATGGTCCACATCGTCTGTTTGAATTCTCCAAAGAATCGCTGGGAGAGTATACTTCCCCTTGTCCCGATGCATTTCCAGATATAGCTGCCAATAGGGCCAGGTACGGATAATATAGTTCATTATGTAAGATGACATGAACAGCTGTGTGGTTTTGATAACTTCTCAGGTATAGCTACCAGTAAGGCGAGGTATTGATAATATAGTTCATTACCTTTGCGGTTATATCTTCTAATATGGCCAAATACAGACAATAGTTTTAATTGTGAAAGCTGGGTGTGTATCTCCCCTTGTCCAGACTCATCCTTGTGTGGTTCAATGAAGCACGTTGAAGCCATACAGCGTTTTTGAATTAACAGAAAAGTAATCAAATTATCTTTAAGCAGTTTTAATGAATTCAATTCAGATAATTTCTTTGTTTATCTTCATTCTAAGGTGTACAGAGATTCCGATGTTTGAGTTCCGTGTTGCCTCAGAGAAGTTAAGAAAAGGTCTTCCAGCAGGAGTGAGACAGGACGTTTATTTCCCAGGATTCCCCACAATGAAGCATATCCCTCACAAGGTAAATGTATATTGGCTCAGCTCCTGATCATGCCTGACTGAATCGGTTAAGGTGGTTCAGTACTCAAACAATGTTACGACGTCATGGTCGTACAGCGCAACATCATTTTCCACCTCCGACACAAAAGAGGCCAGCGAGGGGGAACAATTAGCGTCACAGATCTTCGTAGATAATGGGGGTATGGATGTTTAAAGCCCTGTACAAAAAAAAAGCAGATCGAAGGCACCAAGTTTTTATTTTATAAATTAAACAACGCAATTTAGGAGGATCACTACTGAAAATGTTATAATATGTCACCGGGCAAACTTTTCTCCTAAAATTTATATTTGCTTCCTAAATCGTAAACCTGCTTTAATTTCAGTGCCTTAATCTCCATTAAGCTGCACATTCAAACGTAGAAAACGGAAGTAAAACTAAAAGTTAACTCCCCTAGGAGAGAGTTATCCGCCCCTATGAGAGCTCTCACTCTTCCCAACGTGGTTACTATATAAGCCAGAGCTATCCCATTCTCGTCCTCTTTCTCCTGTTTGCTCTCGAGCAGTGCACATCTAGGGAAGTGTTTAGATTCAATTTTCAACGTTGGTTGTTGTTGTTTCGCTGGTATATCCTTTATCAAGTGTGTCTTTTGTTTGTTATTCGGAACTTCCTTATTGTATTATTATGTCTGAGGTTCCGACTTCTATTCCTTGTCGTACGTGCGGGCAGTTTTTGTCCCCATTGGACGCCCACACGGCTTGTTTTTCTTGTAAAGAATTGTGTTATCGAGCGTCCACGTGCGCGGAATGTGTGTTATGGGACGCGACGACTTGGAGGAATTATGCCCAAGCTCGTCGTGCTTATCTTTTACATGCTTGTGATGACCCGTCTATTTCGGAGGTCGACAGACGGGTTTTAGAAATTTCTTTGGTCAATGATATGAAATGTAATGAGGATCTTGACCGAGTGGGTCAAGATCCAGTTTCTCCCGCGTCGGTTTATATTCCGCCAAGCGGGACTATTCTACACGAAGATAATTCTAGGTTGCTAGACAGTTTGACCCGTACCGGAGCTTCATTGTCTAGGGTCGATCCTAAACCCGTTCCTTTGTCCGGTTTAACAAAGACCAGGTCGGTCTTGCCTGGGCATTCCATTGTCTCCTTCAGACAAAAGAATTCTTTGCCTCATGTTATTTCGCCTTTGCCTATCGGTTTACCACATGTTTCTTCTAGAAAGAAGAAAGCAAATAAACGTCGTCGTGTGTCAGTTTCTCCATTACGGGTTAAGTCTAAACATAGTTTTTCTAATTCCGTTTCTCATTCTATGGAGGCTCGTTCGGACCTACCGTTGAGTGTTCAAGTTGCAAACTTACGAGCTCCGGTTTCCGCGATTGTTGATTCTTCACATCGTCGTTCACATACTGCTACACGACGCACACGTACACAATACCGTTCACGTTCCCGTTCACCGGTTCGGAATTTGTTTTCTTCACGACGCTCGGTTTCACCATCTTATCGTTTGTTGTCACCTGTACGTGGTTCTATTTCGCCGGTTCGACGTTCTCGTTCTCCGGTTCGTAGTTCTCGTCCACCGGTTCATTTTGATACTAGTTTACGGCTTTCTCGTTCTCCGGTACGCCGTTCTCGTATTTTGACTGGTTATTCTCCTGATCCTACACACCGTTTGCCTCGCGTTTCGGCTCCTTCTTATCAAGATTACCATGTTCCTCATTCGCGGACGCCATTTCTTGATCATTCGGTGGATCACGGGTTATCATCTTCTCATCGACGTCGTAGTACTCGTTCACCTTCACCGGTCTCATCGAGTTCGTCGGATGATTCTTCGTCCTCTCTGGAAAGTTCGGCTGATTCTTCAAAGTTGCATTATTCGCTTAGAATGCAGGCGCTTTTAGCGTTGGTTCCGGATATGCCCACCTCCTCCAAGGATGTTCCATCTAAGATTAAATGTCGGACTGCGGCGGATTCTGCATTCGCGTCTTCGGCTCCTGTAACGCCGCTTACTTGCGCGCCGTCTCCAGCTTGGGTGGGTATTTTAGAGGAGTTTGATCGTCAACTAGAGGATGACAATAAATTCAAGAAGCCTCGTTTTCGAGTTAACCATGCCCTTCATGATAACGTATTGCCCGACAAACCGCCCAAACGTGATCGTGATTTATCTCAGATTTCTAAGTCATCTAAGTCAACCCCGCTTGAGATGCATTCCTCTCTCGTGGAGAATATTCAAGAGATGTTACTTGCAACGCAACGGGCTTCTTCGGTCGCGGATTGGTTTTTGTTGGCTACTACCCGGATTGCCTTGGATCCTGAATTACGCCGAGACGATGGGTCGGCTTATTTTTCTCCGGGTCGCGTTACCTATTTGCGGGGTTTCATTGACACCGTTGTGCAGGCTAACCGTCAAATCATTGAGGCTAGTTCTTATTCGTATGTTTCGCTTCTCCAAGCGCAACGCAACGCCTTACTTAAGGTTGTCAAACCGGACGTTCCATATGTGGTTAAGGATATTTTGCTTCATCAGCTATTATCATCCAAGTCCATTTTCAACAATGCTATTGAGTCCGTTTTACCCGTGATGCGTGAAGAACGGACTGCTCGCTTGATTGCTTCTGTTGCTCGTGGCGGCTCTACGGATCGTCGTCAGAAACGTTTTGGTCGTAGGTCCTCTACCACTCAACAAAATGGGGGCGCTCGGGGAAATTTTCGTGCCATCGACAAACCTCCACGAGGCCGGGGTCGCCGTACCTTTCGTGGGAAACCTTCCAAGCGGGGTGGTCATTCCAACAAATGACTATCAGGTTTCCGTGTCCGATCAAGCCGAAGTTTTTCATCCACCTGCTTTCAGTCAGTCATCATGTCGTGGGCGGCCGTCTTCTATACTTCGTCGAAAATTGGCGTCTCATCACGGACGACGCCTGGATTTTAAGAGTTTTGGAGAAAGGCTTCCTGTTCAGTTTTCATTCCTTTCCCAAACTCATCGCTTGGCCACGCCCATCCCGCCTGCCAGTTTCCGCAGGTCACTTGCAGACTCTTCTGTCATCGGTCACCACGCTCATCGACAAGGGAGCTGTCAGGGAGTTACCTCGGACAGAGGTCAGTTTAGGTTTTTACAGCCACGTATTTCTGGTACCCAAGAAAGACTCGCTCCAGATGCGGATGGTGATCGACCTAAAAGTGTTAAACAAGTTTCATCTCATCACCCCTCCTCATTTCAAGATGCCTACTGTTTCATCGATTCGGGCCCGCATACATCATCGGGATTGGCTGGCCTCAGTCGATCTGCAGGACGCGTATCTTCATATCCCAATTCATCCACGTCATCGTCGTTATCTCCGCTTCGTTATCAACGAACGTCGCTTCGAATGGCAGGTCCTCCCCTTCGGGGTCAACATCGCCCCTTGGTTGTTTACCCGGATTACCTCTCCTGTCATGGCATTTCTACACCTGCGAGGTATTCAAATAGAGGTTTATATCGACGACATCCTCCTATGGGCGGTGGACGAGTCCCGTCTCAACGCGCAAATCCAGTTCACGCTTCTGGTGTTACGTCATCTAGGATTCGTCCCTCATCCTCTCAAGTCAGAGTTAGTCCCGGCTCAAGTTCGCCGATACATCGGCGCAGTATTCGATACTTATCATCAACTGGTTTACCCTCCGGAGGATCGTTGGGACAAAATTCAGCTGTTA
The DNA here is from genome assembly GCA_036873755.1 of Hanleya hanleyi. Taxonomy (NCBI): domain Eukaryota; kingdom Metazoa; phylum Mollusca; class Polyplacophora; order Lepidopleurida; family Hanleyidae; genus Hanleya; species Hanleya hanleyi. The sequence continues at coordinate 72,250 of JAVTVY010017271.1, read as the reverse complement.
ATCCGAAAGTTTTTGTCATCAACGTCACGGACACGTCAACAGTGGCAAAGTTTGGTAGGTTTGCTCACTTCCACACAGGACCTAACTCATTACGGCCGACTACAGGTGCGTCCTCTACAGTATCATCTGTATCCTTACCTTCAGACACCTTCCATCAATCCAGCGGTGCCGGTATTGACGTCTCTACATCCATATCTGGTCTGGTGGCAGTCCCGGCACAACGTCATGCAGGGCGTTCCATTCCGCTTTCCGACCCCGAGTCATCATCTGTACTCCGATGCGTCCGAGACCGGTTGGGGAGCCCATCTGGACGAATTGGTGGTATCCGGCAGATGGTCAACGTTGGATGCCAGTCTTCACATCAACCTTCTGGAGATGAAGGCAGTTATCCTAGCGGTACAACATTGGAGTCAACGTCTCATGAACTCGTCTCTCCTCATAGCGACGGACAATTCCACGGTCATTGCGCACATCAACAAGTTGGGTACCACCTGATCGCTACCAATGTTTCGTCTAGTATGGGATCTGTACGAGTGGGCTCTCATTCATCATTGTCATCTCCACGCCCGCCATGTTCCGGGTCGGCTCAATGTCTTAGCGGACAGCTTATCTCGTCCGGACACCGTTCTTCAGACCGAGTGGCAACTTCATGCGGAGGTGTTCCAGCAGATCTCCACCATCTGGGAGTCCCCACTGATCGATCTGTTTGCTACGAGGAACAACGCCCAGTTGAACCTGTTCGTCAGTCCGATTCTGGATCCTCAAGCCTTCGCCATCGACGCCCTGTCAATCAACTGGGACAACTTCCTAGCTTATGCCTACCCACCGATGGCCCTAATTCTGGAAGTGCTTCAAAAGATTTCTTGTCACGACTGCATCATCCTGCTCGTAGTGCCGTGGTGGCCTCGTCGCCAGTGGTTTCCGGTTCTGATCCCGCTTCTCACTGCTCCGCCTCGTTGTCTACCAGTTTGGCCCAGTCTGTTACGACAACCGCACGGGATTCTTCATCACAACCCGCGGTGGCTCAACCTACACGTTTGCAGACTATCCAGAGTGCACTCGCAGTCCAAGGGTTTTCAGCAGAGGTTGCGCGAACGATGGTCTCAGCCAATCGATCTTCCACATCGCAGCTCTATCAGGCGAAATGGGCCTATTTCGTCTCCTGGTGCCGAGAACATGATGCCGATCTCGACTCTGCCTCTGTTTCCCTAGTAGCTGACTTCCTCCTTCATCTTCATCGTGATAAGAAGTTTCAAATCAGCACCATTGAGGGGTATCGATCTGCTCTGGCTAGGGTATTACGTCTTACCTCCGGTACAGACATTAGTCTAAACGATAATATCTCTGCGCTCATTCGCGCCTTCGCGTTACAGTCTCGCCGTACTCGCCAACTGTTACCGAAATGGGATATTGGTGTGGTTCTGTGTGCTCTGATTCGTCCGCCCTTTGAACCCTTAGAATCCGCTTCTATTAAAGCTGTGTCTTATAAGACTGCCTTTTTGGCGGCGTTTGCTTTAGCGTCTAGAGTGTCTGAACTTCATGCCCTTGAAAGATCTTCTATGACCTGGACGGCGGATTGGTCGCGCATTTCTTTTCGACCCATTCCGGAGTTTATCGCCAAAAATGAGTCTGTTCGTTCAGGTCCGTGCGCTCATCGTTCGTACTCCATTCCTGCGTTGTCAGACTTCGTGCATGGTCTCGAGGACGACCTCTTGTTATGCCCTGTTCGAGCCATTCGCCACTATCTTACTCGTACCGATTCCATTCGCGGCTCTCGGCGCCTGTTATTTCTGTCTCTTCGTCCGTCGGCTTTGCATGACATAACGAAAAATACCATCGCCGCATGGTTGAAGAAAACCATTAAATGGTCTTATCAATTGGCCATAGACGCTCCCCCTCTGTTGTCGACTGCCTCTTCTCATGAGATTCGCGCCATTGCCACGTCTTGGCCGTTATGGAAGAACCTGTCCCTCCTTGACATTGTCCAGTCTTGTGCCTGGACGGCGAACTCCACGTTCACCAATTTCTATCTGAGAGATATGTCAGTCCAGTCAGATAGCATGACCACGCTTGGGCCGCTCATAGCCGCCCAACACGTGGTCAAGTAAATTTTGCAAAAAGGGGGGGGGCGGCATTTTGGATCATCGCAGCAAATCTGCAACTTGCTGTATCATCTCATCTCGTTCTCAATTATATCATTAGTCCACATTATCATGATCATATATGAAGGAAGTTATAAAGTCAGATGGACGGCCTTGGACCTTTCATCATCAACCTAAGATGTTTCATCATTCTAGATGCCTGACACTATGGTGAGTGTATTCCTTACCCTAACTGCGGTTTTGCTTGTGTCTTTCAGGTTGAATTTGATTTCCTTCTGGATGATCTCAGCTGCGTCACCTACGCCCAACTCACAAGACAAGTGGGACGTAAGACGATTGTGGACTGAGAAAGGTTCTATGGTGTAATGGCACTCTGGACTCTGATTCCAGCGGTCCGAGTTAACCTAGATCTCGGTAGAACCTCCATGGTGGAGAAGGGTTCTATGGTGTAATGGCACTCTGGACTCTGATTCCAGCGGTCCGAGTTAACCTAGATCTCGGTAGAACCTCCATGGTGGAGAAGGGTTCTATGGTGTAATGGCACTCTGGACTCTGATTCCAGCGGTCCGAGTTAACGCAGATCTCGGTAGAACCTCCATGGTGTGGCTTGGCTCCCTTAAGCCCGGACAGTTATGCTTCACCCGAAGCTTTTAGGTACAGCCAAGTACCTGCATGTATGTTCCAACCGTGGCGAAGCCCTAAGAGTTTCATACAAATGCCTACCAAGAAGAACTACAGCCTTAGTGGCAGAGGATTCTGACATCTTGGTAGAGTTGCTACCACACCACGAGCACAGCTACATGGATGTAGACATGCAAGATAAGTACAACTGTATCTTATCCACATTTTAACCTTTTACGTCTTTGACCAGGGTTTCAATTGTTGATTATTGATGTCTCATGCTTATACCCATGTCTGTGTCTTCCCAGCGGTTACTTAGTCTGCTTTTGAATCTACTACATGGCCGAGGTTCCCTCCTCCATATGTTGGTACTGAGGCATTGAAATTAAAGCAGGTTTACGATTTAGGAAGCAAATATTAAACATTTATAAACAATGTTTCTATTTGTTACTAAATCAAACCTGCTTTAATTTAATGGGCCCTCCCGTCCGTCCCCTCGTACCGCGGCCTGGTTCACTACTGGTCTCGGTTTGTTACAATGAGAAAGAGGGCGAGAATGGGATAGCTCTGGTATATAGTAACCACGTTGGGAAGAGTGAGAGCTCTCCTAGGGGCGGATAACTCTCTCCTAGGGGAGTTAACTTTTAGTTTTACTTCCGTTTTCTACGTTTGAATGTGCAGCTTAATGGAGATTAAGGCATTGAAATTAAAGCAGGTTTGATTTAGTAACAAATAGAAACATTGTTTATAAATGTTTAATTTTGTATTCGTAATACGTGATTCTTACAGTTAGAAAACTTGATTATATTTGAAATTTTTATATAAATAACATATTCACGATCACGATGTGTTATAATCGTGAAGCCACGTGGCTTTTCAACTTAGAAAAGTGAAGGTTTAACACAGTGTGAGATTCGTGCAGCTTTTCATGAGAAAACTGCTTTTAGCCTGATTTTGTCCTAAATGTGCTGACATGGTGGTGTTTGGGTGTGAATACAGAAAAATCTAGATCGAAGACCCCAATGTTTTCAATGTTATTTTGCTCGGCAACACCCCAGGTTTCAACAGTTAGAATATAACGGCAGGTCACCGGGCAAAGTTTTGAGGCCTGAACCACCTTAAGACCAGGTTTCTGTCTTACTGGAAAGTTATACCATGAAAGTCTTCATCTGCATTCAGCATTTTCTTCAGACTTGCGATCTTATTAAGGGGAGTTAACTTACATCATATTGAAAATGATTCCTCTGTTGTTAAAATTAGAGAATAGTTTGGGATGTAGACCTACCACTGGTGTCATTTCATATTATCAACTACATCAACCATTAAGCGATCACTGCCGGCTCATCTGGTTATACCTGTGCTCACCTGTGTATATGTTGTTGTTGTTTACAGGCAGAGCTGAAGAAAGCTGGTGTTAAAGTGTTCCAGATGAACAGTCGTGGGGAAAACATGGTCGCTGCGATCATCCAAGAAACTCAACAGGTGATGGGAACTATCTTACTATAATTTTAGTAATGATCCTTGTTGTCCCCCGCTACTTAGTAGGGGGGGATATTAGAAACACCGGTGTCCGTAATTCCGTAATTCCGAAATTCCGTAATTCCGTAAGATTTTCTTGTCCGGACAATAACTCGTGAACGATTTAACCGATCAACTTCAAACTTGGGGTGTGCCTTGACATTGGCGAGAGGACGGTTGGGATTGTTTTTCAGCATGTGCATAATCCAATATGGCCGCCGTCAGCCATTTTGGATTATAGGCAGTTGGATCTTAGATTTTCTTGTCCGGACAATAACTCGTGAACGATTTAACCGATCAACTTCAAACTTGGGTGTGCCTTGACATTGGTGAGAGGACGGTTGGGATTGTTTTTCAGCAATGTGCGTAATCTAATATGGCCGCCGTCAGCCATATTGCATTATAAGCAGTTGGATCTTGTCCGGACAATAACTCAAGAACGATTCAACTGATCTACTTCATATGTGGGGAGTGCCTTAACATTGTTGAGAGGAGGATTAGGATTGTTTTTCAAGGACGTGCTTAATCCAATATGGCCACCATCAGCCATACTGGATTTCATTGGATTTTAAGCAGTTTGATCTTGTCCGGACAATAACTGGAGTACGATTCAACTGATCTACTTCAAACTTGGGGAGTGCCTTGACATCGGTGAGAGGACGGTTGGGATTGTTTTTCACCAATGTGCATAATCCAATATGGGTATGTGGGGAGTGCCTTAACATTGTTGAGAGGAGGATTAGGATTGTTTTTCAAGGACGTGCTTAATCCAATATGGCCACCATCAGCCATACTGGATTTCATTGGATTTTAAGCAGTTGGATCTTGTCCGCACAATAACTCGTGAACGATTTAACCGATCAACTTTAAACTTGGGGTGTGCCTTGACATGGTGAGAGGACGGTTGGGATTGTTTTTCAGCAATGTGCGTAATCTAATATGGCCGCTGTCAGCCATATTGGATTATAAGCAGTTGGATCTTGTCCGGACAATAACTCGAGAACGATTCAACCGATCTACTTCATACCTGGGGAGTGCCTTGACATTGTTGAGAGGAGGATTAGGATGGTTTTTCAAGGACATGCTTAATCCAATATGGCCACCATCAGCCATACTGGATTTCATTGGATTTTAAGCAGTTTGATCTTGTCCGGACAATAGCTGGGATACGATTCAACTGATCTACTTCAAACTTGGGAAGTCCCTTGACTTGATGAGATCCCGGTTAGGATTGTGTTTCATGAACGAGCATAATCCAATTTGGCTGCCAACTACCAGCGATATTGGATTATGTTGCATTTTAAGCAGTTGCATCTTGTCTGGACAACAAATCTAGAATAATTCAACTGATCGACTTCAAACTTGCAGTTTGGCTTCACATCGGTGAGAGGACAGTTATCATTGCTTTACAGTTACCTGTGTATTTCCAAGATGGCCACCATCAGTCATCTTAGATTTTCAGCATTTAGATCTTGTCTGGACAATAACTCTAGAACGATTCAACCAATCTACTTCAAGCCTGGGGAGTGCATGGACATTGGTGAGAGGACAGTTGGTATTATGTTTTATGAATGTGCATAATCCAATCTGGGTGCCATCCGCAGTATTAGATTATGTTAAGCTCATCAGCGATACCTCCATTTTCAAATCATACTCTTCATCAATGATATGAGATTTCATCGACCAAATAAAATCGACCATAGAGGTCCATGGCCCCCGCAGCAGCAGCGCCAGTTATGGTGGATGTAATCCACCATAACTGGTGCTGCTAGCGGGGGACATGGACCTCTATGGTCGATTTTTTGTTTGTAGTTTGTCTGCCACAGTTTGGTCAGAATGTCATGAAACTTTGTCAGGACAGTACCTTGGTCACTGTGGGTATAAAATTCAATAAGGTGAATTTTTTTCCAATCAAAAGGCTGGACTTTGTCAGGATAGATATGAGGTTGGGAAAAGTCACTTAAAACCGAAAATAAATTTAAGAAAGGTATTTAATGCCCACAGGGTTCCGGGAACGTAAAATTTGCAATCTGTCGTCATCAAAATGTGCTTAGGATAGTATTAGAGAATTAGTCAGAAATATTCAAAATCACTGTTAATATTATTAGCAGGCTTGTGTCAAAAATTATTGGACACATTTCCTCTAACTAGTGATAATTCTATGGCCCATAAACAATGAGAAACTCGTTAAAAGTAAATAGTCTAGGTAATCCCTCTTCTAATTCAATCACAAGAAGTGAAATCTCCCACCATAAAATCTGGGGGTGATCAAATTTATTAGAAAAATTATTCAAAATTATTCATATAATCCATTATTTCTTTGTTATTTCAATGATATTAGAGGGTGATCAAACATATTAGAATCACAGATTGAATTTTGTCCCCCAAAATTTGGGATGATTGAATATTGATAGGGGGGATTGAATTATTAGAGGGATTACCATAGCCAGCGTAATTGACCAACTGTATTGTCTGTCTTACAGCTCATGGAGATAATTGCTCAGGATCGTTTAGGGAAGAGTAGCTTTGTGGGCTGGCCTCATCTCTTTGAGGCTAAAATGGTGGAAATCAGTGATGGACAGACCAGGTATTAAACTGTATTCTCATATACATCATGCATCAGTGGTCCTCTATGGCAAACACTGCAGCTGCTTCTGTGAATGAAGTAAACTGCACAAATGAAGTTAGATGTATTGAGAATATTAGGTACTGACAGAGAAAACTGTCCTGGATGATGAGCAATATACTATGATCAATAATATATGGATTTATTTTTGTCTTTAAAGATTTGAAGTATTACTGATCCTATTATATGTGTAACTGTACAATTGTCTCCCCTTATTGTTTTGGAGTAGTGGGATAGAATTCTGTCTGCACTTTGAACTAGTTGCATTTTGGACTAACTATATATTGCCACAGCATATTCTACATATTTTGGGAAAGGGCCTTTTGGCGATGGATTTGGGAAATACTATCCTAGGACTTCAGGCCGGGGTCCAGAGGCCGCCTAGGCCCTGGAAGCTTCGGGTTCTAGATGCCTGGAAATACATTCTAGCCCATTTCTGGCAGTTAAATTTGTAAAATATTATTCCCTGTTTTATATAGTTTTAAGAGAAAATTTAAAAGAAAACAATTAAATTTTAAATGTTACACATGGCCCATGGAATGAAAGAAATAACTAGAGCCCGCTAGAGTTAACTCCCCTGACGAATCTCCGTTGGTAACGCATTGAGCATCAGTGCAACAACAACAACGATGATGTTTGCGTAAAGATTGCACAATGATTGACCATTTTTACACCATCATCAATTAATATTATTTTCTGCCAAATGAATGCAACAATTAATACGTATGAGACAAACCTTCGCAAGCCGATTTTCCCCCTGGAATACGGTGGAATAGATGTGGCCAAAGATGTCAGACTACCCTCTCGCTTCGCCAGATCTAGACCGGAAGTTTAGCGATAATGCTCGGGACTTTCCGGACAGAGAACGAAGACCTCCGAGAAATACCGAAAGAAGCGATCTTCGCTGCTCACATGTTGTGAAAACTTTATCGGACGTTGCGCTTCCGTAGTTTGATAATAAAGAAGTTTGGAACTTTCCTATTCCGTTTTATAAGTCCAATGACATACAAATATCACGAGGAATAACCGTCAACGTTTATGTAAATTTTCAAAATGGTAAATATTTTGGGATTTTTTATTTTTGGGGAAATTTCTTCCAGAAAATTGGGAAAATATCCTTTGGGAACGGGGCCGATTATCGGCCCCTGGAACAATGGTAGATTATGCCCTGATATTTGCAGTGACATAGCAGTGATGGCACAAAACTGAAGCATGTTATAGAGATAAACAAGTGTACATTAACATACTGACAGCAAAATAACTTATTTTTTAAAGGAATAGACAACCTTTGATAAGCGTATATTGCAAATGAAAGAACAATTCCAGGAGTGTCCAAAACGATTTTTATTTCAATTTTGCAATTTTTTTCAACCGAATAAGAAGCCGTCAATGATAAATTCTGTGGCTTGTAAGGGCGCCGCCATTACGGCAAGTTTAGTGACGTCACTGGTCCGCAGAACACTGCAGTGAACTGGGAGGAAACACAGTTTGCCATGCACTGGAATAATCGCAGCCCAATAGGCCAGCAGGTGTGGCTATACATTCTTGTATTCTGTACCCTGTAAATACTGGCTAATGTTTGTACAATAACAATGATCTTATCCTTGTTGAGAAATCGGGGTTGATCTGTCGTCTAGACTGTCTAAGTGTAAAAAAAAAAACAGCATCGAGTTGTCTGATAAAATATGCTTTCGTTATAGGTCAATACTTTTCAGCTGATCACTATACGCCAACATGCGTCAACATAATTCGGCAGTAACTCACTGAGATTGTTTAATGTAACCGAAATTGGGAATAATTCTGATTTGTGTGTTACCAATTCAAAGAGCCTCAACAAAGACCGGCACTCAGCCAGAAAACGAAACTAAATCTGCCTTAGCTGGAGGCTTATTTCTCCGGGAAAAGATTGTCCGGAGATTTTTCTCACCGTTGAACTGTTACCGAAAGAAACTGTTCAGCATGACACGACCGTTAAACACCCACCCAAATATCTAGCGTGCGAGAAAATTTACCTGAGAAAGTTTATGGAATAAATCCTTGTCAGCTAATGTCAGCACTTGCACATGTGCTCGTCTGATCGTTTCCTAACAGGACATCTCACAACAGAGCCGACTAAACGAAATCCGCGACCCGGCCGGCTTCTACGGTACATACATCCTCGACCGATTTCTACGGTAGATCGTCTTCAATGGGCTCGAACACGCCTGACACTTCTTGTATCCCTCGACACTGCCCCCAAGCAGCGTAGATGAAAGCATGGTTTCGCCCAGCCAGCCATTGTCATCAGTCAGGTTAAAACTCCAGGAAATGCAAGGCGTCGGATACTTGGAAGAAGTTGAAAATCACTTGCTGCCATGTTTGCTCTCTGGCCCATTGACGTCATGAGCTAGTTGTCACGTGAACATCACTCGGCCGCTCATTGGTTAAACCATAAAGATGGCATAAAGATGGCGGCTCCCTTCATTCAACACATCTGGTTTGGGAGTATTTTTCTTCGTTAGAAAGAATCTCAAAAATAGGAAAAAAATATTTTTGGGCACAGTTTGGATTGTTCTTTCAGTCGCAGTTTACGTTTGCCAAATGTTGTCTATTCCTTTAAGAAAGAAAGAAAAAACCCCCAGTAAATAGTACAATGGATAACAATGATAATGTTCCTGTTTCATGTATCAAGTTTGCTCTTGCAGGTACAAACTGGAGGAGACAACTGTCAGTAAGAGCAAAGGGAAGACAACTCCTGTCAAGCAGGACATAAAGACTGAAGCATTATCCGAGAATGAAGCAGCCATTTGGCGTCGGGAAGTTGGCAGCATCAAAGAAAAGTAAAAACATATACTCACTGCAATTAAATCATTAATATTTCATTTTCAAGTATATTTTCGCCAATAAGAAATGGTTTTAAATCATGAGCCTTCCTGAAAGCTGTATCTTTTGTGAAAAAAAAAACCACTTTTAAATTACGACATTTGTGATAATTTGAGATGTTTAATAATAACAATGTTAAACTTGATTATCTTCTGTAATGTATTTTTCATTACAAAAATTATATATAAATTTCACATGAACACGCCACGTCATTAAATTTACAGTTCAATAAATTAAATACTTAGTGTTAGTCGATTGTTGTGAGATTAGTCTTGTGGTTGTGTTTCTATTCAAATAGCTACTACGAAAAAAGAGGTATAGATGTGGGAGATACTTCCTTCCTTATCCGAGTACTTCCCTTGATGGGACGAAAGTAAGTCTGGCTCATTCCTTATCTGACCATACCCTATTTCTGCTCATTATTCAGATGGCACCTGCAAAGAGAAATTCTGCTAGCATTTTACAAATTTCACTAGCTGTCTTTTCAGTTCTTGGTATCAATAAGATATCCATGCCACAGTATTGAGCCTCAGTTGACATAAATATGGTGTTTTTCTGCTTCTAAGTGTAAAAATGCTGTTCGAAGAATTAGAAGGAAAAGGGTATCCTCATCCTATCTGAATCTGTGCTTTCTTTCTCACTGAAGTATTTCCCTTGATGGGATGTAAGTATGGCTAGACTCACTATAATGGATATATTACTTGACAGTGGTATCGGCTTACCATTGAGTAATTGAATTAACTATGATTATTACATTTGCCATTTTGAAATATCTTTCTAGGTACCTAAATACAAAACATGCTAGAACTTCATGAGAAAGTGATTCAGCACACTTTCATTTCATTTACTACTGGTGGGTCGTTGGTTTGATTCGCACATGCAGATCACAGGATGACCATTACTGTACTAGAGTCTGTGCTTTACTAAGAAATTGATACTCTGAATATAACAATTGTTTTGCATTGACCATGACAAGTATTACCAGGATTGCTGACAAAATCACAGAGCTTAATTATTCTGATGAATAATTCACTTGATAGCATGTTTTCTTGTATTAAGGTAGAATTGATCTTTTACAGTGATCATACATGTAGAAGCAGTGATTCAAAAACAAAATTTTCAAGATTTGGGCTCTGCACTGATTGGTCATTGATGCGCTGGTGCCAGGTTAATCTCATCACAGATTTGGCCACTATACCCCTCCCCTCCTCAATTTCTGTGGGGAAGCGCAGTACACCCGAGGTTTCTGCAGAGGAATAACTTACGTTGCAGGGCTTGCTTTTCCACAGGAATCTGGAAATCTGGTTCCTGTCAGCACTCCCACAAAATAAGCAGGAATCTGACAGATTCCCATAAAATCTTAGCAGTCTTATAGCTTTAGAGTTCCATGGATTCCCGCAGAGTTGGATTGCGAGAATCTGTTTGGATTCCTGTAAATTTCGATGATAAACAAGGCCTGCATTGATATTTTCTACTGTTCCAGGTATATTTGCACATCTCATGGGCAGATAACTCTAGAAAAACAGTGGGCAGTCCGGCCTGTGCCATTTGTTCATCAAGCTACTGTTAAGGTAAGTGAACCATTGTAGTTAACAGTCTGATATTTATAATTCCCTAGTTCGTATTTTCCATGACAGACGTTGCTGAATTAAATGCCATGATTTAAGCAAAACGTGCTTCCTCAGCCAGATATAAAACTCTCTATCCACTAGCACTGTAAATAGGTACATGTGGGCTGGGGATAAACGGACATGACTGGCGATGTACCATTCAGCTGGCCTCTCTTTTTTTTTTGATCATCAATATTTTTTTCAACATGCCTTAAAATTGGGTTTTTTAGTCAGGTAATATCCTTTTGTATCCCATGGGTTCAAAAATAAGACAACTGACTGTACAAAAGTTATACAGAAGCTGTGTTTCTCGATGGCTATGAACACACTTTACAACGCAGACTTTGCCAAAATGACAGTGGTCATTTGGCATGCTGATGTAAATGCACTGAAGAACTCTTCAGTCGGAAAGCAAAAAAGAGAAATTAAGTGAATTAGCCAAAAGGGGGCACCGTCCTAGTTGTTTCCAGCATGCTGATCGGCCGTTGTCATTTTGGCAAAGTCTGCAGGTGTTCATAGCTCTTCACAAACACGGTTGCTGTGTAAGTTTTGTACACGTAGTAATGTTTGCACTGGTGGGTTTCAAAAGTTTTTTACCTGACTAAAAAGTCCACTTCCAAGGTGCGTTGATAGAAATTTATGCCATTCGAAGAGCACGGATTATGACAAAAAAGGAACAAGCTGAATTGTACATCTCAAAGCTTGTCAGTATATCCCCAGCCCAGACTTACGTATTTATGGTGCAACAAATTCACATGACTTCATCTAATAATTGGAAGAAAAAAATTTCTGGTATATTAGGTGAAAATCTATCTGGTCAAGTTTTCTTCTAAAATTTTGCAGGCTGCATGCAATTACTTTTCGTTATTTTACAAAACTAATTTTTGAAACACAAATTTACTTTATATTCTATTATTATTATTTGTACAGGATATCAACGTTCATGATAGTTCATATATCCAGTTCACTAACTTGGAAGAGCTGTTTGCCCCCAAAACTCCTGTCTTCATGCTGGGTTTTCCTCATTATGGCTGTCAAGGGGAGGTAAGCCTTTGTTAGTGCTATTCACTGTAGCTCATGTACAAGTCCGGACCATCATCTCAAACCTTGGAAGCCTGTCACTTAGTTATCAAGAAATGGTATTATCCAATCTGTAAATATTAGCATGCTGCTAATTCTATGTTTCTGACTGGGTAATCAATAAATTTTGTGGTTGTTTATATCTGTATTTAGTTTAATGTGAAAACTAGATATCTGTTTCTGATTTATATAATTGGACCGACACTGTAGACCAACACTCTTGAGACAGACAGTACTCTTGGAGAATGCCCAGACACCATCTCTGTTGAGTCTGTGACTCCTCAACACATTTGTGACAAGGCAAATAGAACCATAGGTGGATTGGTTTCTAACCATTTTGTGTTGAAAATCTTTATTGGTTGATATTTGTTGATTTCCCCAAAACAACATAATGTCTGCGAGAGTCCGTGAGAAACTGGGTCATTTCGATTTTTACATTCAGTGACTTGAGTTGTCCATTCTAGCATACAGGCACATACAATGTGATCTCTCTCAGCCCTAGTTGCTGATGTACTGTTTGTCTCACATTACGATGGAATGGGATTTTTGACCAGTTCTTCTCAGAGAAGTGAAATTCTCCATTTGAGCATTTTTATGCAAAGAATCAAAGAAAATCTCCAATACCTAGCATATTATTTTTAAAGCACAGTGAAGTTGGGCTTGCAATGTTGTAACATTGTGACTAGGCATGATGAAAATAACATGCAAGGTATTGGAGATTTTTTTTTTTTGGTTCTGAATAGATTTTCTTGAAATTTCAGAATAAAAATGCACAAATCACATATAGACACAGGGGGGGGGGGAATTTCACTTCTGAGAAGAACTGGCTTCGATTTTTTACTAAAAATTCCCTCCCATCGTAGTGGGAGACAAACAGTAGCTGCACCATTCAGTACTGAGCGTATTGCAATTGCTGTATGTACAGGTTGTTGATGTGGATTCCAAGATGGAGGGCAGGGTCCGTGTGAGTGTGACGATCCTACAGGAGCCCCAGCTTGAGTCCATCAAACAAAAAACACATGTAAGCTCACTGTCAGAGAATATGACTATAATCACCATCATCATGATTCGTTATCTGTAACGTTTAAAGTGGGCAGTCTGGCGAACACAGTAGACATGGTGATTTGTTCACTTGTGGCTCTTTCATTGAGACTTTAGCTCTCAAGTCTTATGTCACTGAGTTAAGAACTGGCTGTTAATTGAACAATTAATTAATTAACTGAACTTTTTTGTTTTGGTTCAATTTACTTCACGGTTTTTCAAATGATTATTTTTGGAAACACTCAGTCAACAACAGCAGGAGTCCCAGCTTGAGTCCATCAAGCAAAGAACACATCTAAGCTCACTGTCAGAGGAAATACAAAACATGTACTGGTATAATGACGAAAATGGTTACAGTTACAAATACACCGCAATGCGGTGGTCTAATGGTTAGAGTGTCGGCCTCGTAAGCGGTAGGTACTGGGTTCGATCCCAGGCCGGGTCATACCTAAGACTTGAAAAATGGAACTTGTTGCTCCCTCGCTTACGCTCAGCATTAAGAGGATAGAACAAGGACTGGTTCGCTCGGTGTCAGTATAATGTGACTGAGTGGGGTGTCGTGTCTGCCTACGGCATGATATTTCAGTGGGACAGCACTATAAAATGGCAGCATTAGATCTGCTCTGTTACAAGTAGGTACCCCTGCCCCTCCCCCTCCCCTCCCTTCCCTTCCCCGTCGTGATATAGCTGAAAAAATGTTGAAATCGACGTTAAACCCTATTCACTCACTCACTCAGTTACAAATACAGTCCTTCATTAATAAAGTTCTGTATTAATAATGTAGTCTTGAAAGGTTGTGTAGATCTTGACAAATTCTGTCTCACAGGTTTAACTTCCCCATGAAAATTTATGGTCCAGCATTTATGTGAAGAGATCATTGTTCAAGGAACTTCAGAAACCATGTCGATAAATGAAACAGCTACACACACATTCCCCCACAGGGAAATGAAATGCAAGAGAACAAGTGCTGCCATCTGCACTTTCCCGTACTGTATTACAATCTTCATTTATGCACAGATCCCCACCCCCTTTATGCAAAATTTGACCTGGAGTTCATATGAAAGAATTCCAAGTGTGTGACCTCACCTCCCACCCTGTTTCATACATAATACCTTGTTTCTTGGCAAGTCCGAAATGCTTATTGAGAAGTGCAGTATTCTTACATTTCTGTTCTTGTTCCTCCAGTCACTGTCAATGCATTATATGCCTGGTTACATCGTGGCTCAGAGGATCGGCATCAACGGCCACTTCCTGTCCCGTATAACGGGGACAATCTTTGTCACACGGGGCAGTGCAGACACCCATGACGAGAATCTGGCCCGGAAAGTCAACGTGGGGCTGAACTTGAAGTTTAACAAGCGCAACGAGGAAGTGCCAGGGTATACCAAGAAGATAGACAACCAGTGGCAGTACTCTTCCAAGGCATTGGATGCTGTATCCAAATATATCAGGAGGTATGCAACATCATATCATTGCCCCGTCATGATATGGATGAAACGTCATGATGAGAACCAGTGTGCTCAATGTGATACACCAATGACCATACCAAATTTTGAAGGGATATCGCATTTCTGATACCCCACATGGCCGCCATTTTGAATTTACTCATGCTCCTCTGCTCGAATGGGTTTGCGATTTGGTTCAAAATGACCCCAATATTATAAGCTATAAAGTCGTGGAGTATACGCTCTCAATTGTTCGTTATCCTGGAGATAGAGAATAGAGTGTATGGAATTGGGGGTGACCATAATTCACCCCCTCCCCCCTCCGTTATGCATGGTAGGGTTCAAATATCCATTATTTACCCTGATTGGTACAGTAACTGAGTACCAATAGCCTTAGAAGTTATCCTGGAAGCTTGCAGTACCCATTATCGCCATTTGAAACCATCTAGTTCTTCAGGGTTTAGCTGTTTCACAAAGAGCCAATATTTCCTGGCGGCCATTTTGTACGATGGCTACCACAGCCGCCAATGGCCAAATTTCCAGTGCTTCTATATCTAGATCTTTCAATAATATATCAGTCTACCTGTGTGCTTGTATCACAAAATGCACAATTGATTTGTATGCCACCCCACTATTACTAAAAGTCATTGGATACTGTGTATAAATATCTCAGGAGGTTTGTAGCATTACTCCTACAAGGCACTGGATACCATGTCTAAATATCTAAGGAGGTGTATATCATTCTATCTTTACTCCTCCAAGGCATTGGATACTGTGTCCAAATATCTGAGGAGCTCTGTATTGTTACTTTTGCAATACATGGTTGCTTTCGATATGACAAAGTGGTTAACATGTTTTTGTTATTTAAGTTCAGCTACCCTATTTTTTCTAATTATTCAGATGGCAAAAGTTAACTTCAGGCATCTGCCGAGCGAAACTCTGCTGACATTCAACAAATTTCACCAGCTATCTTTTCAGTTCTTGGGATAAATAACATATCCATGTCACAGTATTTAGCCTCAGTTGTCATAAAGATGTTTTTATTCTGCTTCAAATTCTAAAAATGCTATTCGAAGGCAGAAGGTATGAATACTACAGGTGGTTATCAGATAACTCGCTGCAGCTGTTAAAATTTTCTCTAGTTGGCGCAGTTTTCAACTACTTGCGAACAATAGCAATTGTTTGTATGGAGAATATTTTCAAACAGGCTATTGTTGATATAGTGTGCTTGAGGCATTGCTATGAGTGCAGTATCACCGTGTTCAGTTTGTAACTTAATTTATACAAGAACCTCCATCAAAATAAATAATGTCACTGGATTGTCTAATGTGTACCCTATTTCTTCTAGTTATTCAGACAGCAAAACTTAACTTCAGGCATCCGTGGACATGATGGAGAGAAATTCTGCGGACATTTTACAAAGCCATCTTTACAGTTCTTGGGATAAATAACATATCCATGCCACAGTATTTAGCCTCATTTGATGGATTTTTTCTGCTTCTGTGTCTAAAAATGTTGTTCGAAAAATTGGAAGAAGTAGGGTGCATCAGTTTATTTGGCAATTTGATCATCATGCAAGAGCTCATCATTTGAAACTCTACCATCATGTAGCAAATTTATGCCTCTAAATTGTCAGAATTTTTTTTGTTAATTATCTAAAGTTGAATAGATGTCTAGAGAAAGTGAGTTATGGTTATGAAATGTAATATATTCTGTTTGTAGATTTCCTGAGATGTTCGACTATATCACATCTCGTGAGAGAGCCAATAACACAGACAACTACTTTGAGAGTGACATCTTCAACGAGAACGGGTAACATGATCTTTCTATGTCACTTGTTTGAGAAAACAAAGAAAGCTTTTTCTTCATACTGACATCTTTCTGGGGGAAGATAGAAATGGTCTGGAGTCATTTAATTTGAAATTAAGAAGTCATCAAATGAACCCATGGACTTAAAGATCCTCATGGTGCTCATATGAACAGCCACAATCAAAGCATGACTGAGATACATCATTCTCTAGATGACGACTTTACAATGACTATATGGATTAAGAATACTGATCAGCGATACCGATTTTTTTATTTTTGGAACATGATCATGTCTTGCCGGCATCATTGAAAACTGTTGACCGCTTCTCTCTTGCAGAAAACTAGCCTATGTTTATGTATACTATGATTGTCCTTTTAAATTTGGTGCTAATACTGTTATATGGAATATGGAATAGGTCTTTGGATTATGGACGCGGATATTCTTTAATGGACGACGGCCGAATTATGAATGACGGACCAGATGCTTGTAATTCGAATTGTTAGCCCTTAACAAACTTGCCAAATTAAATGATCAGATTGATCAATTTTAGCATGTGGGTGCAGTTGGATTAGATAGCAGTCATGCCACTGCAAACTCACTTATAAGAAGCTGCTGTTCTGAATAATCGAAAATATTCAAAGCAGGGGTGGGGAAACACAGCATATTATTCAAGAGGCCTAATTGCTGTTTGACAGGTCTGAGAGTCTGAAAGATGTGGAAGAATTCCTGAAGAGTCTACCCTGCTCCGAGGTCAAACCTATGAAAGTCGGTGCCGAGATCCTGGATGAACTTCTCATCAAAGAGATTGAAAAGGAAATCGACAGGGTCAAGGTCAGTCATATTATTCAAATTTTAGTTATTCAGTTTAGATGGTGTGATGGAAAAATAGGTATGGGGAAAAAATTGCCAAAATTCTGATTTCTCTTCACTGGTTTTGACCTCTCGGCAAAATTCTGTCATGGACTACCGCCAAAATTGTTCATGGAGTATTGTCAGCATGTACGCCCCCTATAATGTACATCCATTTATTCATCTGTTATCTCAGTATCATATCTCAAAATATGTTATTGAAATTATTGAAAATTATATGTCATACACCAAACTTACATCGCACATGCATGGTGTCATGAAACAGTAGCCTATCAAAAATCAGTGTGATTGATCCATTTTTTTCGACTCATCAAGTCTAAACTAAATTATCAGAAGAATCAATGACGTTGCCTTGGAGCACCAAATTTGCATACACATGGATGTGATCATAGAGCAGAAGTCAGAAGTGAGTCATAGAACAGAATCGCGAAGTGAGATCGACCTATATTTGGGGGTCAGTGGGTCAAAGTTGTTCCTTTTATTACCAAGTAGGTTTTAGCTACCATAACTCAAGAATGTTCACACTAGATTGATTGATCACTGGTTGCAGGGGTTGGGGTGATCACAACACAAACTAGGCATATGCTCTTGTTGTTGTTTTCAGCTTATCAACAAAAAGAAGAGAAAGTCTGTGAAAATGCAAGTGAAGCCACATCTGTTATTCAGAGTGAGTGTTAAAGATTTGTCACTCCTATCAGTATCATTCTTATATATGGCTGTCAGTATGAAATCTTTCTTGGCTGTCATACCAATGCACCTGCCATCATGTTACAATTTATCCTCACTCTCTCCCTCGATCATGATGCAATTCTTGTCTCTTAATTTTGGTGTCTGCACTAGTCAAAGTGTGTATGGGTATATATTGAAGCCCATTATCGATTATGCTGTAGTGATATGGCTGAACGTGACGTTAAATTGAATTATTTCTCTCTTTCTCTCTCTAGTTATATGTTGTGAACACATCTTTCAACCCTTACTTTATGTCTTCACATTCCAAATAAATCTCTGCTCAGCAATTCTCTCTACATCGTAGGTTTTACAAACATCAGCTGCAGATTCTGGTTTGCTATCAAATTTATTTGCCATATGACTTTCTGGAATATTTTCCCATATCCAGGCACAAATATAAGTTATCCCGAGTAATCGAAACTTGTCACAGAAAATTTGATCATGTGTATCATACAGTCTCCCGGTTTTAAGGCGAGCGATCACTCTCGCTCTCCATCAATCTCTCTCCTAAACTTTTCTCGAGCCGATCTCAAGTTTTTGGTCACTCTCCTGGAATCTGGAAATGCAATGGACAGTGATATTGGAGAGAGTGATCATAATGACATTCTCGCAATACTCCCACAAAACAGAATCCAGGAGAGTAATGAATGGCTCTCGCAGATTTCACAAACACGAGAGACTGGTATCAAGTGTTTCTACGACTCTCAGCGGATATTACACCTGATTTATATGACTTATTTCCAGCCCATATTCCTGCATGGAGGTTTGATTCCCGACTCCGGAGTGACTTTCCAGTTGTTTGATAGGGTGGTGAACATTCGTGAAGGTTTCTCCGTGCCCTTTGGTCTCCGTGGTACAGTTGTGGGAATCCATACGGGGCTGACCGAGGCGGACACGATGTATGAGATCGTCTTTGACTCAGACTTCCTCGGGGGAATAAATCTCAGGTAAGTTGCATTTATATTTGAGTGTACTCCTCAAATCTCTAATTAAAAAGGTGTGTGGTGGAAAGACTATTCTTAGCAACCCAAGCTGTCTGTCACCATTGTTCTTCTATGAAATTTACTCCATAGGTGCATCTGGTTATGGGTCACAGACCAGAAGCCCTGTTCAAAGCTGTGAAAAGCAGTCCAATGATCTACAGATTAATTATTTCATTAAATATATAATTAACAGTTTATCATAGGGTATATTGGATTGTATGGTTTTCTATGGGCGCTAGAGTAGGGTCAAGCTTGTGAGTCCCTCCTATGTTCTCAGGACGAGTTATTTGCACACTTTCAGACAGAAATGAAAAATACAGGTGAATAGTTGAATAATTTCTGCTTTAGTTACTTTGAATGTTGTTGACTGATCACTAGCTTTCTTATCATGAAGCTGTTACCATGTTACATGTCATCTGCAAATTTGTACACAGAACATACTTCTGGCCAACTTTCTGATACATACAGGTGTCAGGGGTCGAAATGTTCTTTGAGAATTACTTGTCACTGTGACAGGTAACTATTTATTTTACTTGTCACCCTGGTACTTCAGCTTGTCACTCCTACTGAAACTTTTTTCACCATACTCTCATCATATATTCCAACCACTCTCTCCATTTTCCATGCATTGGAGAATTTGAACACACGTTTTTTTTTCGATCGCGAGACATTTATGACAGTGACAAATTTGTCTCCTTCCTTTAGCTCTGCATTGCCAAGATGAATGTCCTTACTCCCTGGTGTTAACTCAGTGGGCTCATTTCTGCCACCAGACTGTTCCACTATTAGGAAGTTCAAAGTAAAATGTCAACAGAACGTTCAATTATGAGATTAAATTTGCTGGAACAATATTTTCTTAAGGATCATAACAGCAGGAGGGTTTTATCAACTTTTTGTGGGTTACCCGATTAAAAACTCGACTTTGAAAAATTGAGTTTTGGGGAAATTTTGAAATTGAGTTTTACCCCCCAAAAATGAGTTTTTATCCATGGGAAAATGCGCGCCACGCGCGAAAACTGAGTTATAGTGAATAAATATTGTGTTCTTCAAGAGATAAGTCGAGTTCCCAGATGAAAATGTTGAATTGTTATGACAAATTATCAAGCAAAATCATTGTTGTTGTTGTTGCATTCACTCGATCAACTCGCGAGTGTTAGACGTTAGCGCTTGTCCGCTTGTCTGGAGCAAGTAAAAATCGGCACAGGCAACGCAACGTTCACGTTAGCTGCCCGTGTTGACAAGCAAGATTTCCTTCCGATCAAAATACTCACTGACAAAGTTTTATTGAGCTCTTATTCTCCGAAATAAAACGTAAGAATCAATCAGCTTGTTCTGATTTCATTTTCGACTTGAAGTTGCCAGGCATGAATAGTCGATAGAAATATAGGCCAATTGCGCTAGATCGTGCCAGTCAATTCATTTACTTTATCCATTAGTTTTGGCTTTCAAGCGGATCGTGTGCAAATCTAGCGGGAGATTAATTCTGCCTGGAGTTTGATGTACCGGAGCTCTCGTGTTGTATGGCAGCGGGATGAATGACGAAGTGAACAGAATGTCCGATGTAAATAAAACGAAACTCAACAACTGTTTCCAGGAAGACAATTCAGTCATGTTAGGCCTGTATTAGCTCGGAATTCAGTATTTTTAGGACAGAATAGTTACTTGTCGCGGCGACAGGTGGAATTTTAATTTAGTTGTCACTTGAAAAAATGACTTGTCGGCGACGCGGGTAGACAGGCGTTATTTCGACCGCTGGGTGTATACAGGCCAAAAATAATTTAATCTTGAATGCGATTCTGTCACACGCAGTCACGGTTAAACTAAAGCTGATGCATTGACATGATTGAGCAAAGAACAAGCATGTGACTGTTATGTGACTGCACATGAAGTGGCGTTGAGGAAAAACGCTGTCAGGAAAAACCTGACAAATACAACCAATGGGTATGACATGCGCTCTGACTAGTTTGGTAAATATCACAACCTACACCTATTATATTAGTAGACACGACATTGTTTTTCTTCAGTGGTGATCAAAATGCGGACACTTTGTAGCCACAAGGATTTGCTCATGTTTTGATTTTTCTCTAGTTGCATTGAAGGTTAAGTTGTTTCTGTCCTATACTGAAAAAAGGTACAACTGTCCAATATCATAAACAATATTGTATAATTGTGATTAGATACAACATAGTGGGGTAACCACATATTAGATGTATATTAATTGCTTTTATTGCCAGGTGTTCTCCTGGTCGTGGCTATCGGTGTGCCGCCAATTCGGTCATAAACTTGACATACGGAGAACGGAAAGAGGCCAGTAAACACCAGCCACAGACCACGACATCCAACAGTAACCAATGGGCAGCTAGGTCCTCCAACACTCAACAGAATTGGGGCAGTAACTCTAACTTCTCATATGCAAAGGCTACAGATAGCAGGGAAGATGTGGCAGAAAATAGCAGCAGCCCAAGAGGGCAGACGAATAGGCAATATGTGAGTTCGCCGAATAAATGATAAGTGTTAGAACTAATGATATTGACAGATGTGTGGATAAGCGAAATAGACAAATGTGTTAATGAAAAGAAAACACTTGGGGAGAAGCATACAGCAGATGAGAGATTTATCTCCCCAGTATCCAAAAATATCCTCAAATATTTTTTGCGATTTATTCTAGCCGATAACTTGGCATTCAAACATATCGTTGTCATTCAAGCATGCCACCATTTTGGCCTGGCTTTTCAAAATGGGTGATGTCGCCCTAGCCTATGCACACTGTAGTGTGAATTTAAAAATATAAACTCAAAGCTTCAGTCAATTCGGGTTGATCATTGGACACCAAAGAAATGTTACCTCTGGAAGGCTTGGTTTCCCAGTTCTGTTGAAACCGTCAAATGCCAAGCAATGTCACATATTGGCAGAATATGTATGGAACAATCGGCACACAATCACTATCAACTTATAGCAATATACAATCATGGTAAATAGAAGTTATAAACCTGGAACCTGATAGCTTCTTGATATACTTTTGCACATTGCGGAAATGAGCCCAGGTGATGCGGAGCTATTTAGAGTACGTGCTGTAAATTTTGGAATGTTCAATGGCAGTGCTGACAAATTTATCTGTTTCCAGTCTCCAATTTGCGATATTTCGATATTGATTTATCTGCTGGAAAAATCACAAATCTATTCGTTTTATTTGTTTGGTTACTAAATATTTAGATCTTTCATTCCCAAGTGAGGTAAATAGCTAAGTGCATGAACGAGCCAGATGTATGAGCAAGCCAAATTTTAAATGAGCGAACTGTTCACGGGCCATGCACGTGTTTGCAAATATGTAGTGGTAAAAAGGATTTAATGCTCCTAGTCTACGTATTGGACGATGTTCCTACCCTGAATGTATCGGACTATGGGGCAGGCTAGCTATACGATTGGTTGATACTCCGATAAAGTGCTGGTAGCTGAAAACCGGTGCGATAGTCAAAAATATCTGTAAATTTCATGTGAATCCTCACATAGTCAACAAGCACTGGCAATATTCACGGTCAGTGGAATTCCAGTATTGGCTTCACCCTGGAAGTAGTCATAATCATAATCAGCCCTCTGGGGCTCCTGAGGTTGACCTGGAATGTCGTCATGCACACCCTAGTTCATGGTAAGAATAGGTCTCGGCTCCTCAGACAGCTTGTCATAAGAGGCGACCAACTGGGGCATCCGTGGGGTTTCCGGGTGTGAAAAGGAATAGGACCCAAACATCGTGATATGACTGAAATATAGTTGAAAGCAACGTTAAACCATATTCACTCGCTAGTCATAATCGGCATCCCTGGTCAACCTTGTTTCAGTCAAATTGGACTGTTCGACCATGTTTTCATACTGCCTAGCTAGGTGATAACTGACCTGTTGTGATTAAACACAGCATCTGGGAATTATTGGTCTGGTGTCAGTAAAGTGGGTTCCTTTTCTTTGAAATCATGTCATTTAACATGATCAGGGATAGGGAAAATAATAGTTCTTTCTAACCTACAGGACTTCTGTATTTCAGGGCAATCAGAACACAAACAACAGATTCAATCGGAGTTTTGACTCGGATCGGGAATCCAATCCCCAGTTTGTTACACCACGGCTCAACACACGACCAGTGCCAGTGAAGACCAATCATAGCCCAGGACATAGAAGTTACGGACAGGTAAGTGATGCATCATGGGAATATTCAGCCTCCGTGTTAATAGAAACGAAAAAGGGTGAAGGTCGATTCCCATGTAACGATGAGTTATATTTCCATGTAAGTTTTAGCACATTACATTGGAGTGAGCTATCTCATTATTAACTCCAAAAGATGGACATCATTGGAATCATTATGGCCACTGGAGCTCCTGTTTTGTTGTAAAGACAATTACGTGAAATTATAAAGCTGAAACTTAAGGCCCTCAAATGGAATTCACTCAAATTGTTTGAAGCTTGGGCGATATCTGATGAACAAACATGTTGGTTATTTGCGCTGAAAACTTACCTCACTTCCACTCTTTGCATTTCTTGTCTACAGGAAATATCACAGTAAGAATTTAAATGACACAGTTATCTCCCCTGCTAGTCACCTGATTGCATAGCTACCCACAATTCTACTTCCTTCTTGTTCTACTGCTTCGTAGGGCTGGAAGTAAACATTGTCAACTCCGTGAAAAAGTGCCTTTTCTAGCGAAACTACTCACAGTTGGATTACCTCAGACGTCTGATTTCCTGCAAGAAACCCTTTGGGAAGTATTCTCTAAGTTATCAGCGTAATAATGGCTCATAATATGTCTCAAATGTCATGCATGTCTTGTGGAGGTGACAAGCCAAGTTATGACCTTCACTCAGTGTGTCCGCCATGCCGCCAGGGTAGAATCTGTACATGGGACACGGCCTGTGAAGAGTGTATTGTGTGGGCGCCCGGCATATTCCAGGTTTATTTGGCCGGTTCTCTGGCAGCTAACGAAGGGAATGGTGTCGTTATGCCTGCCAATATCGCAAACGAGACGTATGTAGCACAGTCTCCTCGTACTAATGTAGGCGAGGAGTCTAGGGGGTTTGTTAGTTCAGTAGCTGGGACTCCATTAGTCAGCCTATTGGATGTAAATAAAGATAAACAAACGCCCCCCCCCGCTCACGATGCTTCCATTTCAGGCCAGGTGAAGGGTCAATCAGGTAAGGGATCGACCCGGTTGGTACAAGTGGAAGGAGTAATCGAGGATATGGAATCTGGTACGACGACGACTGTGGAAGTGGAGATTCCTATTGAGCGGACGCCTGGATGTGACGATGAAGGGAAATCGGTGACGGACCCAGGCTTAGCGTGGGAAAGCCAGGGGACTCCGATCGCACGATCGGAGTCAACTTATGATTATGAAAACTTGGGCAGCACCAGTGAGGAGCCTAATGTTAAATTTTCATTTGGGTCCGGGGTTGGGAAAATACCTTCCTCGACGCTGTCGAGGCCTGGACTTCCCGGTCGCTCAGTTACGCCTTTAACTGCTGCTTCCGGTTTGTCTGAATTTTCTCAACCTGCTTCCGGTTACTCTGGTGGCCTTCCTCGTTCCCTTGCCGAGACGTTTGTGTCTACGAGCCTTCTGGGCCACCAGAGATTAAGGTTCCCGCAACAACGGCAGTATGGTATGTATCCAGGTAACCATAATATGTCAAATTTTTTGCCTGTGTCTGAGTTGCGTTATCAAGAACCCTCAATCAGACCAGTTCAAATTATGCGGCATCCGGTTGCTGGTCTACCTTCGCCCTTGCGTGGCTTAGGTCAGATATCTGCTTCCGGTGGTGTTCGAGGTACGGGACCGGGAATTTATCGTATGATGCGTCCTCCTATACGTGCTTCCGGTTTACGACCTCGTATGCCCGTTCACCGACCTTTACAGTGGCCGTGCTCACGTCCAGCTGGAGGGTCCTTGAGTGTGAACACACCTCGTCAGGCCTTGCTTCCGGTCCACTCTCAAGTGACTGATCCCACTTTGGCTGCCATACTGCGCGGTATGGAACAGCAACGTGAGGAAATGAAGGAATTGAGAGAGATGATGACCAGTCAATTCCGAAGTAGTACGCCACTGCTTCCGGTTTTGACTGAACAGTCTAGGAAACCGGAAGCTAATTTGTCGAGGACTATCCCTTCCAATACTCCCTCCTGGCAGGAAGCCCGGAAGCTATGGAAGTGGATAGGGACCAGTACGGTAGATCTGAATTGAATGAACCTACCAATACTGATCCGGATGCTAGGAAATATTATGAACTTATTTCCGGCATCTATGACTTAATTCCTGATATGCAGCTTCCGGTCCCACATGCGGGGGATATTGAAACTGAATCAGGAGAGTCAAACCGGGTTACGAGGTCGGCTACCACGCTGCCGGCCTCAACTGCTATTCATTCTATCTGCCATTTATTCCATAGAACGTTAGCAGAACCCACTACGCAGGAGGAACGTGCTATAAGGTTGAGACCAAAAGCTCGCTTCCGCCCTGCAGGATCTTCTGGTCCGTTCCCAGTACAGAAGCCAAACACACGAAGTTACGGCGTACATAACTCACCGTTTAGCTTCCGGTCTGCAGAGGTGAACGGCGACTTTCAGTATTTATGCTCTAGCAATACTAAAGTGCCTAGTAATCCGGATGTTCCTTGCACGAACAAACAGGCCGCAGTACTTGAGGAAACTGCTCGACAAGGAGTGGCGATTACGAATCACCTCGACTGGTTTCTTAAAGCCATAAAGGATGGTTTATTTTCGCTGTCGGGCGCGGAGAGTCAAGAACAGTTACAGGAGGGTATAAACCTCGTTCTTGACTACCAGAAGATTGCTTCCGGTGCTGTAGAAGATTTACTGGTACACAATGCCTACCTATCTTCTATGCTAGTGTATTTAAGGAGAAAGGCCTTCATTCCTTTTATGCATAGTTACACACCGGAAGCTGTAAAGAGGAGTCTACTAGAGACATCTACGGCTCCTTCTTTACTGTTTGGTGATGCTGTTGCCGAAGTTCGACCTGAAATGGATCGTATAGAGCATGACAGGTCAGTTGCTTCCGGTGCTTCGTCTAAAAGACCTATGGCTTCCGGGTCGGGTCCAAAGGCGAAGAAGGCTAAGAAGAACCCGCCTAGTTCCAAGGCTAATAAGGGTGCTTCCGGCCAACAGCATAACCAAGCGCCTGCTTCTTTAGAGCCAAGAGTATCGACCTATGGCCATAAGAAGCAGGGTAAGGGGAAATCTAAGCAGTCAAAGAAGGATTCCTGATGTCTCGGGCCGTACCGGGTGGCTTCCGGTATGGCGGGAACACCGAGACATAACGTTTCCAGTTCCCCAGCAACTAGACCTTCCGGTAGGGGGAAGGCTGCAGTTGTTTTGGAGGAACTGGATAAGGATCGGGACGGAAGCGTGGGTCATTCGAACGATCAGATACGGCTATCGCCTATTGTTCGACACGCTTAGATACGGCTATCGCCTATTGTTCGACACGCTTCCTCCCTTGACTGCTCATCCCCTTCCGTCTCGTATACCATTACGAACGGGTCATCTATCAGCGATACAGTCCTCTGTGGACAAGCTGATAGAGAAGGCAGCTGTAATAGAGCTTCCGGTTTCGGACACGTCACCCGGGTTCTATTCGCCGGTCTTTCTGGTCCCCAAGAAAGACACGTCCGAGATGCGCATGGTTATAAACCTAAAGCGCCTCAACAAGGACTACCTCACTCCACCGCCACACTTCCGCATGGAGTCCTTCCGGTCTATCCGGTCGGTACTCGGACAAGGGGAATGGCTGACTTCTCTGGATTTAAGGGATGCATACCTGCATATCCCGATACATCCGGGGGACAGGAAGTACTTGAGATTCATGGTCGGCAAACGACGCTTCCAAATTCAAGTGCTTCCGTTCGGCCTATCCACTTCCCCTTGGGTGTTCACACGAGTGTTTACACCAGTGGCACAATTCCTGCACAGTCTAGGTATAAAGTACCACTTTTATATCGACGACTCCCTGCTAAGGAATGCCTGCAAGGAGCAGTTAATCCTAGACACCCAGTTTGTCTTAAGGATGTTGACTTCTCTGGGATACATCCCACACGAAGAGAAATCAGAGCTGATTCCTTCACAAAG
Organism: Hanleya hanleyi; assembly: GCA_036873755.1. Classification (NCBI taxonomy): domain Eukaryota; kingdom Metazoa; phylum Mollusca; class Polyplacophora; order Lepidopleurida; family Hanleyidae; genus Hanleya; species Hanleya hanleyi. The sequence goes on along the minus strand of JAVTVY010017271.1, from coordinate 44,828 downwards.
GCGCAAATTTCTGGGGGTGGAATACGATACGCTACGAGCTCTCGCCAAACCCCCAGAAGATCGATGGCTAAAGATAACGACGAAGATACCTCAGTTCCTCAAGTTATCTCAGGCCAGGGCTTTACACTTTGCTGCGATAATCGGCCTCTTGACGTCAACACAGGACGTAACACCAAGAGGGCGGTTGCAGCTTCGTCCCTTAATGATTTACTTCAATCATCAATGGGTCGAAAGGCAGTTGAATCCGTGGATACCTGTAACACCGCTAGTCAAACAATGCCTCCAATGGTGGCTGGATCCACTCAACGTTATGCCAGGTGTGTCCCTACTTCCGTTTCGTCCGTCACATCACCTGTTCACGGACGCATCTATGGAAGGATGGGGAGCCCACCTCGAGTCCAAGTCGACATCCGGGTTATGGACAATCGAGGAACGCTCGTACCATATAAACGTGTTGGAGTTTATGGCAGTGACACATGCCATCCGCACGTGGGTGAGCGTATTGACCGACAAGAACCTGCTAGTTGCGACGGACAACACAACAGTCGTGTCCTATATCAACAAGCAGGGGGGGACGAGATCTCCGCAATTACAAAGCCAAGCGGAAATCTTTTTCGGTCTGTGTTGGGACAACAACATATCGGTGTTGGCCAGGCACATCCCGGGGTACTGAACGTCTTAGCGGATTCGCTTTCACGACGGAATCAGATAATTCCCACGGAGTGGCAACTTCACCCAGACATACTAAAACAAATAGCTCATGTCTGGGAGATGCCACACATAGATCTGTTCGCCACTCGGCGCAACAATCTACTGCCCCTGTTCATGTCGCCGGTTCCGGATCCGTCGGCATATGCAGTGGACGCACTATCGCAGGACTGGTCAAGGATGGTAGCATATGCGTTCCCTCCTCCAGCTATCCTAGCGAAGGTACTTCAGAAGATCCGCGAACACATGTGTGTCGTTTACCTGATTGTTCCGTGGTGGCCAGCAAGGCCGTGGTTCCCGGAACTATTGGATCTTCTGGTAGATGTACCAAGACAGCTTCCGGTATGGCACAATCTACTGCGCCAGCCCGGAACGTCGACATTCCACAGCCAACCAGGACTGTTCCACTACCACGTGTGCAAGTGCTCAAGCAGCACTTCGCTCAGGCGGGATTTTCAGCGGAGGTTGGGCGCCGAATGGCACAATCTATTCGACCGTCCTCTTCCGCTGTATACAACTCAAAGTGGGCAATCTTCGATCTTTGGTGTGGAGAGAGGGATATTAATCCATCCTGCGCAACTATCCCTGAGATAGCAGAGTTTCTATTGTACCTGTTCAGGGATAGGGGCCTGGTGCCTGCTACGGTAGAAGGTTATAGAGCGGCCATTGCTCAACCTATTCTACTGGGTACTGGGATTAATCCCTCGACTGATCCAAACTTATCTGCACTAATCAAGTCATACAAGATAACTGGTCAGTCGGCTGTTCCGAAATTACCTAAGTGGGACTTAGCCTTAGTACTTCGGCAATTGGGGAGCCACCTTTCGAGCCAATAGAAGCTATTGAGCTAAAATATTTATCATACAAAACTTCGTTTTTGTTGGCTCTTGCTTCAGCAGCTAGGGTGTCAGAGCTGCATGCGCTCGATAAAAGGAACATCAGACACTCTAGGAACTGGAGCAAGGTAGTTCTCACAACGGTTCCTGAGTTTGTGGCCAAGAATCAAGCCCTCTACGATTCCATATCTCGAGAGTTCACAATTCCAGCCTTATCTGATTTCCTTTCGTCCGGTCTTGAATCAGACATGTTAATGTGTCCGGTTCGGGCTCTTGCGTGTTACCTGAATCGTACAGAGGAGATCAGAGCGGGAAGGAGGCGTTTGTTTATCCCTTTCGATCCCAAAGCCAAACAAGAAATAAGTAAAAACACTATCTCGAGTTGGCTCAAAAATACGATTCGGCTAGCGTACTCCACGGCTACTGATAGGCAAGCCGCGCTTGTAAACGTTTCGGGTCACGAGATTAGGGCATTAGCGGCATCATGGCCTCTATGGACCAACAGATCGGTGACAGACATTATGAGGGCGTGCTACTGGAGGTCAAACACGACATTTGCCTCCTACTATCTCCGGGACATGACGTTGGCATGTAACGACCTCTATTCTATCGGCCCACTTGTGACCGCACAGCGGGTGTCAGGGGGACCGAGGCCAGCAATATAGCTACAAAAGTCCGGGCGTACAGTTGTAACCCTGCTTGCGGGTGAGTGCATTTTTTCTCTCGGCCCCTTTCGAAAAAAAGGGGGGGGCGTATATTGCATCTCAGCCTTGAAGTCAGAGTAGCAACAGAGGTTCCCTGTGTACCATAGGCATACAGGTTATTACTGTTGTATGATTTCATGGATCCTCTGTGAGGTAGAAGATCTATGATTTCTACTTTGAACTAGTCACTATGTATGGCATTTATCACTACCACGGATTGTATCAGTTTGCCCACCTACCTTACGGTGGCATTCTATGCAAAGAGTGGAAGTGAGGTAAGTTTTCAGCGCAAATAACAAAAAAAATTTTACAAGTAAATTTTCTGTTATTAAGCTAAAACTTACCTCACTTCCAGTGATGCCCACCCAACCTCCCCGCTATGATACATCCAGACCATGTATCGCAGTGGAACAAGAAGGAAGTAGAATTGTGGGTAGCTATGCAATCAGGTGACTAGCAGGGGAGATAACTGTGTCATTTAAATTCTTACTGTGATATTTCCTGTAGACAAGAAATGCAAAGAGTGGAAGTGAGGTAAGTTTTAGCTTAATAACAGAAAATTTACTTGTAAAATTTTTTTTTTTTTTTCAATCACAAATTGTCTGTATCAATATTTAAAAAAATTGCAAGATTTGGGACTTCCTGTATGTAAGATGTGCATGGCTTCCAGTATGTTAACCCTGGTTCAAACTGTAGCCTGGGCATCTGGTACCCTAGACTGGATTCGGCTCGCGTTTAAGAAAATGCTTGAAACAGGGACTGGATGAGACGTCACATGGGAGGTAATTTCACAAGAAAAAGTGGACGTTACACTGTCCACTTTTATCATCAATGAATGTTCTGACTCTTGCCCAGACTTCAAGGATTTGGGTTCGTTCATATACAATTGCTGGAACCAAAGCTTTATGTGATATCAACAATGGGAATGACATTAATACATTGACATCACAATATGGCATTAGAGTGAAGATGTTTCAATCATTGCAACTACATGGAATGGTAAAAAAACATGTCAATCATTGAGGCTAGCCATGCCCCCAAATCAAAGCTTCACACCATGATACCCATCCAAGCATCCAGTCTTTTTCTTGCAGTTTCTTTCATGTATATATTAAATGCTGTTGTATTGTTGATAAATACAGACTTGATATGAATCGAGACTTGCTGCTCCGTTCACAGTCGTACACAAGTTGCCAGATTATATGGGACAGAGAGTTTATAATGGAATTTGCCATCATGGTCATCCATAGTCCATAATCACATAGTCTGGTTTCATTATCCTTCTGTTGTCATCCATCGCTATATAGCTGATATATTGTTGAATGTGACATTAAACCCTAATTCTCTCCCTATTGTCATCATTATTTTCAATTGATCCACAAAATATATGAGAATTTATAGACAAATTTCAAAATGAATGAATTGTTAATATGGGTGCCCTTCATAACGAATGGAGAAACGGTCTGCATAATGAAAATAACATCTCTCTGTACTTTAAACAGCAAGCTTTTCCTGGTACCAAAGAGAACTCGGCATCAAATGAATTCGCAGATATTTGGAAGGAACTTCAGGTCTCTAATGTGGGCAGTCCTGAAAGGCCGTCACAGGCCAAGTACGGGGCACCTCATTACGACGGCTCACTCAGTGAACGAGCATCACATGACCAACGACAACAAGGCTCTTATCATCCGACTTCTAAGCTGAAAACAGAGAAAGATGAACTGAACAGGAAATTTGTTGAGATGGGGGATTCTGAACAATCACATGACCTGGACAGTCAGACAGGTTCCAGGACAAAAATTGATCTGCAGTCCTTGTTTGAGAAGGCCAATGTTGGTAGCGTGGATAAGAACAGTGAGTTTGCCGCAATGATGAACTCGCTGGAGATTTCGGCTGCATCCGGTACATCACCGGAATCTGTAAGTTATGCTCAACTATTCTTAGACTGAATAAATATGTTTGGTTCTGGTTAGCCAAACCTACCCCTCCAATACGTGCCTACATTGGGGTCTCCTAGCAATAAGAGTGGGCATGTATCACTACAGTGACTGGAGTACCTGGTGTGGAGTGGCAGTTTCTGGGTCGTTACAGTCTCACCTACCCTTATGCTTACACATGGGGAAATATTTTTAACTGGCATTTTTCAGCCAGTCTTTCATGTAAGTTTCTATCGTCCAGGCCTGTGTATTACTATAAAGCCACCCATCTAGACTCTGTTGTACCCAGACAGACTTTCATTCTCCTATGTTTTGTGATGCTCACATGAATGATGGACCCGTATTTTTCAAGTAGGCCTACGGTAATCCCTTTAATAATTCAATTCCCCTATGAAAATGCAATCGCCCCAATTTTGGGGACGAAATTCGATTGGCTGTCAATCTCAAAAGTCATTGAAATAATGAAGGAATAATGGATTATATGCACGATTTTGAGGGGTCATGGGTTCGATTTTCCGCCTCCTCTCAAAAATTATTTCCAAGATTATTTAAATATTTCTGTAATATCAGAATGCTCTTTAATCTCGACTCATTGAAACTCCTATTATCCTCTCATTACCTGGTTTATTTTATTATCTCAAATTCAATTCATTTGTGCTGAGCGTTTACATACTTTACTCTGGTAATCAGCAGAATGGGTCAGAGGCCATAAAACAGATGTTACAGATCCAAGGTGAACAGTCGGATCGTGTATCACCTTCCTCTCCCAGATCTCCTCACTCTCCAAACACCTTATCCACAGCCTCTCATAACTACGGCAGACAAGTCTCCATCCAGGAACTCTTTGAAGGTATGTCCATGATCAGCATGTTTACAAAAACAATAGAAATACGTCACTGTACAGCCAACAAGTAACCACAGTCTAACCTCGCCACAAAGTGCCTCAATAAAATATGAATTCGCATGTAGCGCAGCCAATTTCTCGCCCCCCAAAATAAAGTGGGAAAAATCGCATTAATTAGAAGTTAATTAAAAGTCAAATTTCAAAAATTATTCAGCCCTCAAGATTGTTAAAACAAGTCACAAAGTACCAATTACACATAATAACATGTTATTTGTGTGTGTATCTTGTTTTGCGTAATGCGTTTGTTGAAACATTTGGCCAATATCGGCGTAGTCCATGTCGATGATCACATGGTGAACAAGAGAGAACTATCTCTCTAAAATGGAGGTTAAACAGGTCGATTTTGTTCATCAACATTTGATTTATTCATGATCAGAACACTCCAAAATCTTCAGGCAATGATAGTGTGCATAGTCTAATTATGTCTCCCCCAACTATGTTGGGGGGAGACATCTAGTGTTTGTGCTGTCTGTCTGGATGGATGAATGGATGGATGTCTGTCTGGATGGATGGATGTCTGTCCGTCCCCTTGGCTTGTCTGCAAGATATCTTGAGAACTACTGGGTGGAATTTCACCAAACTTGGATGGAAGCTTCATTGGGGTAGCCCCCTCATTTGATTAGGTTTTGGTGTGTGTGCGTGCATTCATCCGTGTCCGGTGTCCGTCCGTCCGTCCATCTACTTGTACATGTATATACAGGCCTTGTCTGCAAGATATCTTGAGAACTACTGGACGTAGTGACGTCAATGGATGGCTGTGGGCATGCGCGGTCGGTCACTTCCTTAGCAACGGCTCAGAAGGAAATGGCGGCTGTTTCATCGCTTCAACTGTTTGAAGCGTGAAAAAACAATAAATCATGCCTATGCACAATTTTTGTATCGTTTGAACGTGCCAAGTTGTCAAGGAAATAGTAGAAACGACTCGTGGCTGTAGAAACCGAATAAAACTACAGTTTTTACGCTCCAGAGCGCCACTTCGATGGTGTACAGCCAAGCATTTGCCATTTTCTCTGAAATCAGTTTTCCGGCCGATATCGTTCCTTAGAAAAAATTGTTTTCCCTTCCAAATAAAAAATGTGGGTGGGTGGGCTGCTATGATGAAAAAAAAATGCTTCTCTCCCAGGTTGTACTGGACATTTATTTGCTGTGCTTGGTGGAGGCAAGGAGAATTAATTTGCATATATTGGTTGTTGGGGTGTACAAAGTTTCCCTTCCGTGGGGGGTACATCTTTTTAAATGGAACAGCCCTGAAGAACTACTAGACAGAATTTCACCAAACTTAGATGGAAGGTTCATTGGGATAGCCCCCTCATTTGATTAGGTTTGGGTGTGTGTGTGCTTTTATCCATGTCCATCGTCCGTCCGTCCATCTAATTGTTCATGTTTATACAGACTTTTTCTGCAAGATATCTGGAGAACTACTCGACGGAATTTCACCAAACTTGGATGGAATCTTCATTGGGATAGCCCCTCGTCTGATTAGGTTTTGGTGTGTGTGTGCGAGCGTTCGTTCATGTCCATCCATCCGTCCATCTACTTGTACATGTATATACAAGCCTTGTCTGCAAGATATCTGGAGAACTACCCCACGGAATTTCGCCAAACTTGGATGGAAGCTTCATTGAAATGGCCTTATGATCTAATTAGGTTTTGGTGTGAGCTACTGCTTGCGTGGGTCCATGCAAAGTGTGCTTATCTGTCTGTCCAATTTTTGTTCACTCCATATCTTGAAAACTAATGAAGGCAGATGCATGAAACTTCTATACGGTACAGCATGTATACTATAGGTGTGGCTCTTGTATGTTTTGCATCTTTCCTATAATATGATCAGTTTCGAAATAGTTGATGCTTCACAATTACATGTATTTCACATTGGTTGGACGCTGTAGATGTCGGCAATCCACTCATTGCTATATAAATCCTGAATCCCCACTGGGTTACTGCAACAATGAAAATCGCCTGTTTGTAATTAATATTTTTAGATGCGCAGCTTTGTTTAGGATACTTATTGCTACATTCATTTTATAGCACTTTCCCTTAAATTAAGTGCCCACTAAAGGCAAGGTGGGAGGTTGGGGGAGACGTATGTTTTTGCTTAAAAAAACAACTAGCATAGGCTTCATGCCAGAGCGGCGACTCAAGGGTCAAAGCGGAACCTCTAGTTTTTAATAGAGAACACAACATGTCATTTGTTTTTACCTGCGGCACGCAGGTCTACGAGAGGCTCGCGTTGTTGTTGTTGTTCTTCTTGTTCTTGTGACTTTTTGAAATACGCATGCGCTAAGAGAGTGTGATCTCTGCCACACTTTTCTTTTCAACCTCACATGACAACACTGTCTTCAGGCAAGTTTGAATTCATTTGCAACTATATTCGGTGAAATGAATTATTGCTTCGTTGATTTCCGTCCAGACTTCAATTCTCTTACATCAGTCGCTGTCGGTCGTCACATCAGTCACTGTCTTCAGATATTACCATTTTCATTGAACAGTATGCACATGTATATACAATTTAAGATCCTTGTATTTCTTATATACCAAAGAAGATGAGCCGCAACCTTGTCAGTGGTTCAGCTAATTTGCATACAGTCACAGGCGACTGTCTTAGAAAGTAGAAAAATAAGTTCACTACTTCTAGTAATCATTTTATCTACCCAATCTAGATAAAACCCAAATTGGTGAAGAAGCATAACAAGTAACACATTATCATTATGATTAACATTGAATAATACTTTGTATCAAATTATAGATCATGCATCATGAAAACAAACACAACAATTACGTTTCAGAAGTAAGCGGAACAACTCAGCAACTTTCACTGAATAAAGATGTTTAACTTTACCCCCAAGGAATTCGCATATATGGGAATATGTTTTGAAAGGAAGAATAACTTAACCCTCTGTGGGAATCGAAACAATGACCCTCCAATCCCTGGACTTGCACTTAATGTCTTAGCTATACCGACTCATTGATAATTGATATACGCATTGATATACGCTAGTATTGATGTTCTCGTCCTCTTCCGCACTCATAATCCCTTTAGAATTGCATTAATCACTTCCGTAAAATCAATACTTATGTGTATCAGCAGACAATGGACAGAAACATGTTGCATTTGACATCATTCTCTCAATTCAGAGCCCATTTCTGCTAGAACTTACTGGTTCTACACTTCACAATTTACGTTACTTTGTCAATCAGTTTTACGAATGAAATTACGTCATATATTAGCAGATACTGACCATAAAGGCGATCTATTTAACCTCGTTGTCAAAAGCTAGGACCTAGATTTCCTTGAGAGTTTTTAAAATTTATTTTGATACTTAGATACCTTTCATATTGACTTGGAAGTCATTTTCGCGAATGCAATAATTTGATGTACCAAAAGATAATAACGAGAATTCGACATGATTCTCTTATACACACAGACCTTGTTTAGTGAACTAACCCTGAAATTTCGCACTTAAATCACCTTCCGAATGACTTAATGACAAACATATTCGCGAATTGATTATAGGGAGATATCCATAGATACTGACAAGAAATGTTTCTTATTTGCAGAATTTGATTTAAAAAAAAAACTTAATAAAATTATCAACCTTCGAAAAGGCTTGACCAAACATGTCGGATGAGGTGATATCTCCTAAGGGTGAAATAGGTAATCATTTGTATAGAAGGAGCAAACCATGTATTGATATTGGCTTGCTGCATGGAAAAGAGTGTCAAGGTACCGTATTTAGTTTGCAGATGATAACGCACATAAATGCAGAAACTTAATTTATTATTCTAATCGAATATCAAGACTGTCACAGGCCTCAATTTGAATCGTGAAAAATGTCATTATGCCTCTTGAACAGTTCGATAAAGCCTTCAACCCCATTCCATAGTTTCACAGATCAAAGTGATAGACCTGATAATAAATTCATTGAAAATTAACTTTGAAGGAAATATAAATTTTCCATTTTGCTCGGCAAAGTAAGCGAGAAGGGAGACTGAAGAGCGTAGATGTTCGCGCTATGACTAAATCCTTGAAATTTGTTTGGATTTCCAAATATTTGAAAGCCTTTTTGATTAGCAAAAATCAACGGCTGAACCGAATGTTTTGAAATTTGGAATACACGATACTTGTACCAAGGCATTGTCAAAGCGATCATTGTGACTTCGTCTGTCAATTCAGTATAGACGGCACGGACCAGTCAACATCGTCGGATTTTGAACGGGGAAAGCGAATATATATATGGTGTCAAACCTATTAGTCAATTCCTACAATTGTGGGTTAGAAGTTGAAAATTACTTCCCTTGGCATGAAAACACTTGCAGATGGCGCTTTTTTTCTACAATTACCACTACCTCCGCCGATATGTCTTTCACTGTATTATTGCCACTGCCGCAGGTTTTGACTACAATGTAGTCATTTCTCACTTGTTTTATTGCCATCCGATGGGTAATTACGACCCTTGTGGCAATTTGATTGACCACAAAGACTTCTTGGCCACAAAAAAGATAGGATTATCTGCATACAGTACAAAAGTGGTTCAAGTAGAAAGCTATTATTTTGTAATATCGGGATACGTGAGGACCTTGTATGGTCATTAGACGGCGACGGTGTAGTGGTTACTCTTTCTGTAATATAAAGCGAAGCACAATTAATCCCTAATTTCACAGACACTGTAACGTAGGAAGTCTAAATCGGCGATAAAATGGGTCATTGGGTCAATACATGATAAAAGTTCTTGGGAAGCTTCGTACATTATCTTGAAAAGCCTTGAAAATGACAATTTAAAATTCAAGGCCTTGAAAAGCCTAGAAAAATAGAAGATTGTGCTAAAGACCTTGAAAAGACCTAGAAATGCTAATTCCTGTTCATTGTTGTCAATTCAGTTGTCAGATTATAGCTCAAAGATGTACTGTCCCTTGCCATTGGATGGCAAAATGAATGTATTCTTTAATCATCCAAAAAAGATTTCCGAGTCCATTCGAAAGATGATGTATTTGTTGACGGGACATTCCTGCTCATGTTGAAGTGAAAATATTAGGAAAATTGATCTGTAAAACTTCAATGACATGTGCCTTGAAAACAAGAACTGTTACCTTGAAAAGGGCTTTGAAAATTGGAGAACCCTGTATAGAAAATAACTTTATATTCAGCCTAAGACCAACTGCTGTTGACAAACTTTTCATCAGGATGTATGTATACTTTCCAGGGGCAAAACAGTCGGCCACTTCCCTGCCCACTACTGGTCCCCCTGTAGTGCCACCACCAGGCTCTTACACAGCCCCACCCCCGGGGCAGTTCACAGTACCACCCCCCGGAGCTCCCATTGCTATTCCCCAGGGCTCATCGCAGACTCCAGCGCAGATCCCCCAGTCTTCACCTGTAAAACCTCATCAGGGCCAGCATACTGTCACAGGTCAATCACAGCCAGTGCAGGCTGGGAAATCTCCTAGGCAACCATTGAATGCTGGGAAATCCCCCAGACAGCAGCAACATGGCAGCTCTGCACCACGACAACCCCCTCCTGGTGTCCCCCTCCCAGGTCTAAGGTGAACATTTTAATTATTTCCCGAAATAGTAAAACCTGTGTATACTGACCATGCTTGGCACCAGATTATAGCATCAGTTTTGACAGGGTTCTTGTTTATCAAGGTTCAAAATAATTTAAATTTAAGTACACCGGTATTCGCGGGTTTCACTGTAATTCATCTCAATTTTCGGCAGATATGCAAATTACTGTTGATAACCATAAAAATATATTGTATTCCAATAAATAGATCTATGCTACAATAAGCTCTCTTGTGTCATAGAGACTTGAAAACTCTACTGTAACTGGTGTGAAAGTTTACCAATAGGAGAAGTTAAATGTAATACTGGTCATGTGATCTGTACTAATTGAAATGTAATAAGCAACAAGCTTTGGAAATCAATTGAAATTGTGCATTTTATGTGTATTCTGAACTTTGTGTATTACTTTGTGTGTATTTCTTCAGAAATCCAGTGATGGAGCTATTAGATGTATCCAAATCTCTGGGTCTAGGTCCTCCTAAATATGACTATTTCACTCCACAAAAGGTAAGATTAAAGGATAGGTAACCTGTTGTTGTTGCAAGCCATGTGAAAGTTTGAATGTCTTGAAATTAAGAATTACAATAACCACTGTGTTGATGTGAAAACAATGCAATTAATGTTCAGATTCTCTCCTAAATTCAATTCGGGGAACATATTTCATCTCCGGTATTAAGGTACAGAAATTTTACAATAGCATCCTACTTATTCAGACTTTATCGTGTTATTATTTTCACAGGGTCAAATAGGAGCTCATGTGATGTTAGCAACAGGTCAGAAGTTCCAGGGTTCGATCTGCTGGACTCGTGAGGAAGCTGCAGAAAGTGCTGCTAGCATGGCACTTCTACAGTTGGTCAGTATTCATGATCATGAGTAATCTCCCCTTACATACCATGGGAACCACAGAAAATCATTGGGATATAGATTGTACCAGAAACACTATCATAGAAAAGTACTCAGAGTACCGTATCTGTATACAGGTATAATATATTTATCTTCAGTAGTTGAAAGGTAAGAAACCAACCCTCGCAATATGCTTCAGCATTTTTCAATAATGACAATGCCGATATTCACGAACTGGAATTTGATTGAGTGAGAACTAATTCATGATAGGTTGGCATATTGTGAGGGCTGGATAAATGTTGTTACCTTTTCCTTAGGACTTAATTGTTATCAAACTTCAGTGCATTTGTATGATGATGACATCAAATCCTGCCAATCTGGATTTCAACTTGTGGGGAGACCATATTTGGTGTAGAGGCTGAACTCCTCACCAAATTTAATTTCAGAGCCACCCATATATTATGTAATGCAATGAGGATGGGGACTGAGTATTTTCTCAAGTTTCTCCATTGTTTAATGTTAGTATCTCTATGATTAACTGTATAATATCCTTAACCTTATATTATAATACTTGTAGACCAAAGAGAGACTGGCATTCAACATGATGATGCCTGGTATGAAGATGCCCCCTGGGATACCGCCTAACCCGGCGGCTATGTGGAGCACTGGTTTGTTATTTTCTCCAAACTCTGCATTCAGTCCCGTTATTCCCAAGGCACCGCCCAGGTTGGGTAAGTGCTGCGGGTATACATGGATCTCTACATAACCCCCTCTCCAGTGGTGCACCCCCCTCCTCTTCACCAGTGGTACAACCCCCCTTCAGTGTGCTATGAACATTTTACTCCCCCCTTTCACCAGTGGAACTATGTGTGTTCACATAAAATTTGGTGTATCCCTATCAAAGGTTACTGTAGATTTTGTTTATTCCTGAAACAGCTTCACGTACAGAGACTTGAGCGACTTTAATGCAGAGAGACTTGATCCACTCTAATACAGAGAGATTTGAGCCACCCTAACACAAGACTTGAGCCATCCTAATACAGAGAGACTTGAGCCTCTCTAATACAGACTTAAGCCACCGTAATACAGACTTGAGTCACCTTAATACAGATTGACTTGGGCCACCCTAATACAGAGACTTGAGCCAGCCTAATACAGAGACTTGAGCCACCCTAATACAGAGAGACTTGAGCCACCCTAACACAGACTTGAGCCACCCTAATACAGAGAGACTTGAGCCTCTCTAGTACAGACTTGAACCACCGTAATACAGAGACTTGAGTCACCTTAATACAGGTAGACTTGAGCCACCCTAATACAGAGAGACTTGAGTCACCCTCATACAGAGACTTGTGCCACCCTAATACAGAGAGACATGGGTCACCCTAATACAGAGACATGAGCCACTCTGATATAGAGCGAGTTGAACCACTGTAATACAGGGATACCTGAGCCACCCTAATACAGAGAGACTTGAGTCACCCTAATACAGAGTCTTGAGCGACCCTAATACAGAGAGACTTGAGTCACCCTAATACAGAGAGACTTGAGTCACCCTAATACAGAGTCTTGAGCGACCCTAATACAGAGAGACTTGAGTCACTCCAATACACATTAATGCAGAGATACTTGATACACCCCAATACAGATTTGAGCCACCCTGATAGAGACTTGAGCCACACCGAATACAGAGAGACTTGAGCCACCCTTATACAGAGAGACTTGAGCCACCCTAATACAGAGTTACTTGAACCACCCTAATACAGATAGACTTGAGCCACCCTGATACAGAGACTTGAGTCACCGTAATACAGAGACTTCAGTCACCCTAATGCAGAGACATGAGTCACCTTAATGCAGGAAAACTTGAGCCACCCTAATACAGAGAGACTTGAGTCAATTTAATACAGACTTGAGCCACCCTATACAGAGATTTGAGCCACCCTAATACAGAGACTTCAGTCACCCTAATGCAGAGACATGAGTCACCTTAATGCAGGAAAACTTGAGCCACCCTGATACAGAGAGACTTAAGTCAATTTAATACAGAGACTTGAGCCACCCTATACAGAGATTTGAGCCACCCTAATACAGAGACTTGAGCCACCCTAATACAGAGTTACTTGAACCACCCCAATACAGAGAGACTTGAGTCACCGTAATACAGAGTATATGGCGAGATTCTGCTGGTGGACGTTTCGTCCCCGAGGCCCGCCCCCTATACAGACCTTTTGGTCTTTGATATATGTTGGCACTTGTGGGAAGTTGATGCTGGGTCGACATCGGGCATTACAGACTAGTCTTTTGTGTTAAATGCCGTCATTTACATCTGACGACGATACAGCTCACCAATCTCCAATGTACGAGTTGTCACAGCGAAACAACTCACCAATTACCAGTATACGAGTTGTCAGAGCATTTCCATCATAGCTCTCTAGATTTGTATCTAATACCGCTTATACCGGTGCTAGGGGCCGTGTGGTCATATCATCCAAGTTGCCACATGAACAGGTACAATAAAAGCGTACCTGAGATACACCACATATCACGAATCGTTAGATTCTTGGTATGTGCTTTAGAATAGGTTAACCAGAAGACTATTCTGTGAAGTCATGTGACGCAGTCAGTATGTCGGCACCTCTTCCCACTTCCCTTATATGTGTTGTAATTCAGTCACCCTAATGCAGGAAAACTTGAGCCACCCTAATACAGAGAGACTTGAGTCAATTTAATACAGAGACTTGAGCCACCCTATACAGAGATTTGAGCCACCCTAATACAGAGACTTGAACCACCCTAATACAGAGAGACTTGAGTCACCCTAATACAGAGAGACTTGAGTCACCCTGATACAGAGAGACTTGAGTCACCCTAATACAGAGACTTGAACCACCCTAATACAGAGACTTGAGTCACCCTAATACAGAGAGACTTGAGTCACCCTAATACAGAGAGACTTGAGCCACCCTGATACAGAGAGACTTGAGTCACCCTAATACAGAGACTTGAACCACCCTAATACAGAGAGACTTGAGTCACCCTAATACAGAGACTTGAGTCACCCTAATACAGAGAGACTTGAGTCACCCTAATACAGAGAGACTTGAGTCACCCTAATACAGAGACTTGAACCACCCTAATACAGAGAGACTTGAGCCACCCTGATACAGAGAGACTTGAGTCACCCTAATACAGAGACTTGAGTCACCCAAATACAGAGACTTGAACCACCCTAATACAGAGAGACTTGAGTCACCCCAATACAGAGAGACTTGAGACACCCTAATACAGAGACTTGAGTCACCCTAATACAGAGACTTGAACTACCCTAATACAGAGAGACTTGAGTCACCCTAATACAGAGAGACTTGAGTCACCCTAATACAGAGAGACTTGAGCCACCCTATACAGAGATTTGAGCCACCCTAATACAGAGACTTGAGCCACCCTATACAGAGATTTGAGCCACCCTAATACAGAGACTTGAGCCATCCTAATACAGAGTTACTTGAACCACCCCAATACAGAGAGACTTGAGTCACCGTAATACAGAGACTTCAGTCACCCTAATGCAGGAAAACTTGAGCCACCCTAATACAGAGAGACTTGAGTCAATTTAATACAGAGACTTGAGCCACCCTATACAGAGATTTGAGCCACCCTAATACAGAGACTTGAACCACCCTAATACAGAGATACTTGAGCCACCGTAATACAGAGACTTGAACCATCCTAATACAGAGAGACTTGAGTCACCCTAATACAGAGAGACTTGAACCACCTCAATACAGAGAGACTTGAGTCACCCTAATACAGAGACTTGAACCACCCTAATACAGAGACTTGAGTCACCCTAATACAGAGAGACTTGAGTCACCCTGATACAGAGAGACTTGAGTCACCCTAATACAGAGACTTGAACCACCCTAATACAGAGAGACTTGAGTCACCCTGATACAGAGAGACTTGAGTCACTTTAATACAGAGACTTGAACCACCCTAATACAGAGACTTGAACCACCCTAATACAGAGAGACTTGAGTCACCCTAATACAGAGAGACTTGAGTCACCCTAATACAGAGACTTGAACCACCCTAATACAGAGAGACTTGAGCCACCCTGATACAGAGAGACTTGAGTCACCCTAATACAGAGACTTGAGTCACCCTAATACAGAGACTTGAACCACCCTAATACAGAGAGACTTGAGTCACCCCAATACAGAGAGACTTGAGACACCCTAATACAGAGACTTGAGTCACCCTAATACAGAGACTTGAACTACCCTAATACAGAGAGACTTGAGTCACCCTAATACAGAGAGACTTGAATCACCCTAATACAGAGAGACTTGAGCCACCCTAATACGGAGACTTGAACCACCCTAATACAGAGGGACTTGAGTCACCCTAATACAGAGACTTGAGTCACCCTAATACAGAGAGACTTGAGTCACCCTAATACAGAGAGACTTGAGTCACCCTAATACTGAGAGACTTGAGTCACCCTAATACAGACTTGAGTCACCGTCATACAGAGACTTGAGTCACCCTAATGCAGAGACTTGAGTCACCCTAATACAGAGAGACTTGAGCCACCCCAATACAGAGACTTGAGTCACCCTACTACAGAGACTTGAGTCACCGTCATACAGAGACTTGTCACCCTAATGCAGAGACTTGAGTCACCCTAATACAGAGAGACTTGAGCCACCCCAATACAGAGACTTGAGTCACCCTAATACAGACTTGAACCACCCTAATACAGAGAAACTTGAGTCACCCTAATACAGAGAGACTTGAGTCACCCTGATACAGATAGACTTGAGTCACACTGATACAGAGACTTGAGTCACCGTAATACAGAGACTTGAGTCACCCTAATACAGAGAGACTTGAGTCACCCTGATACAGAGACTTGAGTCACCGTAATACAGAGACTTGAGTCACCCTAATGCAGAGACTTGAGTCACCCTAATACAGAGAGACTTGAGTCACCCTAATACAGAGAGACTTGAGTCACCCTAATACAGAGACTTGAGTCACCCTAATGCAGAGACTTGAGTCACCGTAATGCAGAGACTTGAGTCACACTGATACAGAGACTTGAGTCACCCTAATGCAGAGACTTGAGTCACCCTAATACAGAGACTTGAGTCACCGTAATACAGAGAGACTTGAGTCACCCTAATACAGAGACTTGAACCACCCTAATACAGAGAGACTTGAGTCACCCTAATACAGAGAGACTTGAGTCCCCCTGATACAGATACTTGAGTCACCGTAATACAGAGACTTGAGTCACCCTAATGCAGAGACTTGAGTCACCCTAATACAGAGAGACTTGAGCCACCCCAATACAGAGAGACTTGAGCCACCCCAATACAGATAGACTTGAGTCACTTTAATACAGAGACTTGAGTCACTGTAATACAGAGACTTGAGCCACCCTAATACAAAGACTTGAGTCACCCTAATACAGAGAGACTTGAGCCACCCTAATACAGAGACTTGAGCCACCCTAATACAGACTTGAGCCACCCTAATACAGAGACTTGAACCACCCTAATACAGAGATACTTGAGCCACCCTGATACAGAGACTTGTCACCGTAATACAGAGACTTGAGTCACCCTAATGCAGAGACATGAGCCATCCCAATACAGAGAGACTTGAGTCACTTTAATACAGAGACTTGAGTCACTGTAATACAGAGACTTGAGTCACCCTAATACAGAGACTTGAGTCACCCTAATACAGAGACTTGAACCACCCTAATACAGATACTTGAGCCACCGTAATACAGAGAGACTTGAGTCACCCTAATACAGAGAGACTTGAGCCACCCCAATACAGAGAGACTTGAGTCACTTTAATACAGAGACTTGAGTCACTGTAATACAGAGACTTAAGCCACCCTAATACAGAGACTTGAGTCACCCTAATACAGAGACTTGAGCCACCTTAATACAGAGAGACTTGAGCCACCCTAATACAGAGACTTGAGCCACCCTAATACAGACTTGAGCCACCCTAATACAGAGACTTGAACCACCCTAATACAGAGATACTTGAGCCACCCTGATACAGAGACTTGAGTCACCGTAATACAGAGACTTGAGTCACCCTAATGCAGACATGAGCCACCCTAATACAGAGAGACTTGAGCCACCCCAATACAGAGAGACTTGAGTCACTTTAATACAGACTTGAGTCACTGTAATACAGAGACTTGAGCCACCCTAATACAGAGACTTGAGTCACTGTAATACAGATACTTGAGCCACCTTAATACAGAGACGTGAGCCACCCTAATACAGAGACTTGAGCCACCATAATACAGAGACTTGAGCCACCCTAATACAGATTTGAGCCACCCTAATACAGAGACTTGAGCCACCCTAATACAGAGACTTGAGCCACCCTAATGCAGAGACTTGAGCCACCTAAATATGGAGAGACTTGAGCCAGCCTAATAGAGAGAGACTTGGGCCATCCCAATACAGAGACTTGAGCCAGCCTAATACAGAGACTTGAGCCACCCTAATACAGAGAAACTTGAGCCTTACTAGATTTGAGCCATCCAAATAGAGACTTGAGCCACCCTAATACAGAGAGACTGGAGTCACCCTAATCCAGAGAGACTTGAGCCACCCTAATACAGAGACTTAAGCCACCCCAATACAGAGACTTGAGCCACCGTAATACAGAGAGACTTGAGCCACCCTTATACAGAGAGACTTGAGCCACCCTAATACAGAGAGATTTGAGTCACCCTTATACAGAGAGACTTGAGCCACCCTTATACAGATAGAGATGAGCCACCCTAATACAGACTTGAGCCACCCTAAGACAGAGAGACTTGCATAATCTATATGAACACACTAATAAGCATCTTGAAGTCACTGATAAATTTTATGACAAAGCCTTTCATTCATTCTAGCTTTCTCTTCACTCTTGAGGCAGATAAACTTTGAAACATTTTCCCTTCTGAAATGCATCAAATGGCTAGAATTCCAAATTGTTCCTCTGGACATGCTGGATGTCCTAATCTGGCATGCCTTTAGCTCTAAAGCCTAGAATGGTAATTGTAGAAGTCGTGTCGCCACCTACACCCCCTCGTCCCCCCCCCCCCCCTTCCACCCACTTTCGAGACATCCCACGACCAAAATATATTGGATTCACCATCAGACCAGTAGAGTTTGTGATAGCAGTGTTGTCCTGTGGTGAAGGTAGACCAGGGTTATCGTAGTGTCCCTTGGGTGGTGTATGCTTTATGTCACATCTATCTACCTGTAATCCATCAGCCCCCTCTATACAGGTTACAAAGATCCAGCTCTCTAAAATGGAGTTAAAAAAAAGTCATTTTTGCTCAATAACTTTTGATTCCTTCTTAACCAATGCTCTAAAACTTCAGGCACATTAATCTATCTATTGTTCCATGCCTAAAATTAATTTGCCATTTGAAGAACCAGTCAATGTTGTTTCAATAGCATAACAGATATTTGGCCTATTATTGCGCAAATTAGAAAAACGACAATTTTTTTTTTTTACTACCATTTGATCGGAATATATATGTCTGTGTGCCCCTCAAGAGGATTTTGCTGAATTCATTAAGTAAACTGATTTTTTTTTTTAGCCAAAACAACCTTTTTTGCCCCCATTTTAGAGAGCGGGATGACCCTAACTTGCTATAGTACAAGACAATGAAGATCACTCATGTATACCCATAGTACTGTACACCTCATTCTCTAACCAATATTTTTTGTTTTAACATGGCATGCTAGTTCTTGTTACTCTATTTGGTTTTGTTTGGGTTTGTCAATCCTTGTGCTATACTTGATTCTTTTTAATTTGCTCAACGTTTCAGTTTGCTTGATTCTGTGCTTGATACTTACTCGTTTCCATTGCTTGATTTTAAAAATTAAAAATGTAAGTGCTTAAACAGCTTAGTTGAAATTTGAAGCACAACTTTGACTTGATATTCTGTATATGAATAGGTTTTCCCTACCAGCCCCACCCTCAAGGGCCTCGTCACATGCACCAACAACCTCCTCCACAGTATCACTATGGATCTCCATGGGAGATGGGGTCACGACCCCCAGGTCACCAAGGTCACCCTGGCTTGGCACAACGCCACCATGGAGCTCCGCAACATGGGCCTCCACCACATGGACCCCCGTCATTTGGACCCCCAACACATGGACCTCCAACACAGCCCAATCATGGGGCCATCATAGACCGGGTCTCCCAAGAGCGAGAATTGGCAGCATCAACTGTGAACACCGCATTTGTACCATTGCAGGTAAAGGTCCCTTATCCACATAATGCGTTTTGACAGCAACAACCACATTTGAAAAATAGCCCTCATGTTATTCAATGGTGCAATACTTGCAGAACGCATCATGTTGCGACATCAGAATAAGACAAAATTAGAACGAGGACTATTTCAATGCGTTTTCTCTGCAGCACATCATTGTGTCGCCTGCTGTGGAAATGGCTCAATAATGCATAGTTGTCAGTCCCATGTTGTGACGCGTGTTGTGGAAATCTGTCTAAACTCTTTGAAAACCTCGGACCATAGTCCTCATCGTCCATCACCAAAGCAAGACAATGCGCCTAGGGTCATAACATTTTTGCCACATGGGCATATGGATTTTTTTCTCCACTCAATCCTAGCTCACTCTTTCAGAAATTAGGGTAGATTTCAGCAGAATATTTCCTCAACTGTTCGCTTTTATGATAGAAGCATCAAAATCGCGATGAAGATGATACTGTGAAGTTGATCTATACATATGTGGGTATACAAGAGGGACGCACTTTTAAGTTGAAACTGAAATAGACTTGAATATATTTTGTTCACAAGTTGATGGTATGTGCGAATATATAGTTCTAAGATTTTATAATTATGCCCCCCCTCTAACTAGAGGGGGGGCATATAGCGATCGCTTTGTCCGTCCGTCTGTCCGTCTGTCCATCCGTCTGTCCGTCCGAATTTCTTGTCCGGGCAATATCTCGGTTAATATTTGATGGACAGGATCGAAACTTGCATGGAATGTGGCGAGTGGCTCGTAGTTGTGCAGCGTGGAGTTTTTTTCCGAGTTCCGGTATAATTTTCAAGAGTTATGGCCCTTTTTCTGAAATCTCTGTGAATGGGACTTGTCCGGGCTGGATCTTGGTTAATATTGTATGGACAAGTATGAAATTTGCATGATATGTGGTCAATGACCCACAGTTGTGCAGCGTAAAGTTTCTCCACGTTTCGCTTATATTTTCAAGAGTTATGGCCCTTTGTTCCTGAATTCTCCGTGAATTGGGACTTGTCCGGGCTGGATCTCGGTTAATATTGTATGGACAATTATGAAATTTGCAGGATGTGTGGTCAGTGCCCTGTAGTTGTGCAGCGTGAATTTTCTCCGCGTTTCGCATATATTTTCAAGAGTTATGGCCCTTTTTTCTTCAAATCTTTGTGAATTGGAACTTGTCCGGGCTGGATCTCGGTGAATATTGTATGAACAATTATGAAATTTGCAGGATATGTGATTAGTGCCCTGTAGTTGTGGAGCGTGAAGTTTCTTCGCGTTTCGCATATATTTTCAAGAGTTATGGCCCTTTTTTCTTCAAATCTTTGTGAATTGGAACTTGTCCGGGCTGGATCTCGGTGAATATTGTATGAACAATTATGAAATTTGCAGGATATGTGATCAGTGCCCTGTAGTTGTGCAGCGTGAAGTTTCTCCACATTTCGCCTATATTTTCAAGAGTTATGGCCCTTTTTTCTTCAAATCTTTGTGAATTGGGATTTGTAGGGCTGGATCTCGGTTAATATTGTATGAACAAGTATGAAATACGCATGATATGTGGTCAGTGAAGTTTCTCTGTTTTCGGTTATATTTTCAAGAGTTATGGCCCTTTGTTTAAACCTAAGTGAATGGGATATATTTATTTGTCCAAGCTGGATCTCAGTCCATAACTGATTTGAACCAGGAAAATGGCTATATTATATGTTATTCTACATTCCAAAGCAGACAACATAGGTCCTGAAGTATGAAATTGCCCCAAAAACAGTGAATTGGGTACAAAATTCACTGATCGCTTCATAATTTCACCACAATATACTCCCAAGGAATGTAGGTCTCATAACCAGGTCACATTTTCGGATTTGGCGAAAGCCCCGGCGACCATCTTGCATCGAAGCATCGTATTATCACTTGTTGCTTGATATTTGGAATATGTATTATGTGAGGCATGGCAAAAAAGTGACTGAAACAGAATTTTTATAATTATCCAAATTAGGCCTCCACCAACCAATAAAGAACAGAACAATGGCGGGGCAGTGTCGGATTAAAGTGGAAGGGGGGGGCATACAATTGAGCAATCTCTGATTGCTTCCTTCCTGTGTTGTTTTAAAAGTTGTCCGTACTACATTTAAAACATAAAAAGGGGCATGGTCTACTATTTGTGTTGGGTGAACCACAAGGAAATTGAATCTCTGCTGTGGAACTGTATATGTCTCACAAATAAAAAATATATTCTGATTTCTTTTCTTTTAGGTAACCAAAAAGCAAAAGACACCACAAAAACCACCTCCATCAGAGAGGCGGGATCCACAAACCAAGGGAGCTAACTCTACTGGAGCCTCTGCTCCTGATTTAACCAAAGATAGCACAATTTCTATGGCTAGTCTTGATACTTCGCATGGGCAGCAGCAATCGCAAAGGTCAGAATTATCAAAGAGCTCAAGTATAGGTAAAGGAGATGATAAGAGAGTTAAATCTTCTACACAAACTAAAAATGACGCTGATGGGAAAAAGAAGCAGCCTAAGCGGGCACGATCAAGACTGGCCGCTAATTTCAATTTTGCTCCTCAGTAAATATCTACCGCTATTTTATATTCTGTGCCAAGAATTATATCTTCTGGTTGAGAAGTTGTTTTCAATGTTTACATTTCATAAATTTTTATTTTTCTCTCATATTTTGTGCATTATTTCAATGGTTTAATACGGTGAAACCCGTTATTTTATCATGTTCCGGACTAGAGAGAATTGTGGGTTAATCTGATTGCCAGCAGTACTGCCACAAAATAATTCATGGGGATCAAGAATATTACTGTAAAAGTTTACCGGTAGGATTCTAGTAGAGTTAGATTGCAAGAATCTGTTTGAATGTAAAGCAAGGCCTGGTTCTGTAGCTGCTTGTAAATGCTTGAAGTGGGACATTTTCTATACTACCCAGCTTTCTGAGCATCTACTAGAACTTTGTATTCTTGATTTTGGTTTAAGCTACATTTAGGTATCAGTATCTACTTGATTTCTAATCAACAACAATATCAACTTTAACCATAATTTGGAATCTTAAAAAGAAGTAGGTTTATTTTCATTATTTTGGTAACTGATTACTGATATAATTTGTTCATAAATAACCAGATTCTTTTGAATTTAGTATGGGTTTTTCTTAATACCAAAAACATGTACATGTATTCAAGCAGGCGGTGAAATACATTTTTGGACAGATTCAGCATCTTGCAGAAAAATTCATCAGTAGGTGGAGGTGGTCCCTTACACTATGATGATCTTGTGTACAGGGCAGCATTTGGTCCCATATAATAAATTCCATATCTCCCACCAGAAAGTTTTTTGAAAAAAGTTGGCTCGTTGTTGTAATTGTGCTCGCTCCAACTTTCTGCGAGGAGGATGGAAAGTGATAAGAAGAGGGCTGTGTGATTTGTTTCATGAAAAAGTTGTCAATGTCGGGACACAAATACATTTCGTCATAATGATGAAATTATTCCCTAATAAATAGTTGTCATGAAGACGGGTGATAATGTTGATTGCACAAAGCTGCCATAGCATGAGAAAGTCAACCAGGCAGTGATGTGAATGGGGGAGATAGAGTTTATTTTATGGGGCCTCGGTGGTGCGGTCGATACTTCATGTAGGCAGCTATTGTCTTAGTCTTTCTGTCGCTGAGAAGGCACAAGTCTAGACACATTGTTGTCCCCAGACTTGGCTATTGTATGCATTGTCTCGTGATTCTTACATGAAGTATGAACCGGTGGTGCAGTGAGGTGTGACATAGATCTCAACCCGATTGTCCCTTCATTTAATCACTTTTACTTCTATTTGGTTGTTTTTGCCATATTGAAAAATATCTTGCATATAAGAGGGAGATTTAGTAAAGAGAAGTTTATTTTTTATTTTATTCTTTTCATTTTGGAATTGCGTTGATCAAGAATACATGTATGTGTTTAGCTGATGTGTGCGTGTTACATGTGTTAATTATGATACAATCGGTGCCATCCGTGTGTATGATTAGTCATGGTGTGTATGTGCCATTAGAGAGTGAATGCGATCATTTTATACAACACAGTTGGAGGGTTCCCTGTTCTCACAAGAGAGAGTATGATAGCATTCTAGTATTATGATCATCAGAGTCTATTCTACCTGCCGTCAGTGTAACATCCTATGATTGATTTCCTCCGAGAATTTGTGCTGAAACGGTTAACCGGGTAACTGTTTGATGTCTGCATTTATCAGTCACAAAATTACGAACTGAATTTCTGGAAATAACAATGCCTCCTTCAGAAGTTAGAGAACATGGGCAAAATGCCAGGAAGATGATGGGCTAGAACCTTGAAGCATTTACAGTTTGACCAAACCTGACCTCTTTTGTCAAGGCCTGTAGTGAAATCTTTCTTTGGAATATAGCTATAAGCTTTCCCAATTCAGACCATATGTAACTGGTGATGGATCAGTTTTGAAGATAACTGGTCATGACCTAGTTTTTCTAGGTAAAATTTGATATTCATGATATTTTATGAAGGATTATAGCAAAATTTGTGCCTGTTAAGTTTTGGTATCTGCAATCAAAGGTTATCGGCACCATCAGTTTACCGGTTACAAAAACTAAGGCTGGCCATTTCCTCACTACTGAATAACCTGATGCATCTGTGCATTCAGTCTTTGTCGATTGTTATTGACACAAAATGCATCCTATTAAAGATACGTACCCCCTGAGGGTCAAATTGTGTCTTTTTTTTTGTATTTCATCGTTTGAATATTCAGTATTGGGTTGAGTATTTGGCGAAAACATGAAATCAAAATTCCAATAATAAGTGGTTCAATTTTAGGTTTAAAAATATAGTTCCTAAATTATGTGGTCAAGTTAAACAGTTTAGGTTGGTTGTTCCCTTACCCCACTGGTAACAAATTAACCTTTCTCTCGATGGTGTATTGTGAGGCATTAATGACTGCACGAGTGTGTATTGTGCTCCAAATCACTGCAGATAATGATCAGCCTAGTTGTCTGACATAGACACCTGCCGTGTGGCGATCAGCACAAGTGTGAAAATTTTCCAGCCTGGCAAATTTTAGCAAGTTTTCAAAGTTTAAATTGGATTTAAACAACTATAATACTTTTTGCACAAAAGATATCTACAATAAGTAGGCTCTATATTGTAATTTGTAGCTTGCAAAATATATTTTTAACAGAATCCGAGAGAAATATTAGAATTATTCCTTCAAATGTATAGCCAGACATTTTTTACTCAAGTTTAGCACTGGATAATAACAAACATGCACATCATAGAAAATGAGAGCTGAATGCGAGAACGATTTTGTGTACCAACTGCATTCCATTTTGTACTGGATGATGTTGATTAGCTAGAAGCAACACGGACACAGGTATTTAAGGAAAATCAATCAGAGCTGGTTCAACTGATGGTACATATATCCTGATGGCAGGAGGATATGTCCCAGTTGTGCTGGGATACTAGACCTTCTAAATAAGGTGTTAATTTAGAATCAATGCATCTAAACTTTCAGGGTATTTTTTGTGCCGTGATGGGAAGTCTACAGGCTTACACAGTTCACAAACACCTGGAAATATCTTGATTTCCAAGCCATGGTAAATGTTGTGAAGGAAGATAGTGTAAGAAGTCATTGTCATATATTGTATAATCATGTGTGTGTGAATTAGTTTTAAAATGTACATAATGTCATATCATGGTCATGTTGGAGATTGTACAGTCATGTTAGAAAGTGTAAAAAGTGATAAATGCTGTCCTTTTAGACAGATATAGGCCTATAATACTGTCACGTTTGACAGGTATAGGTCTGAAATGTACATTGTTGCCATAGAAACTGTGTACCAACTTTCACATTAGAATGTGTACAGTTGTGTCCGGAAGTATACTTAATGTTGCACTCGACAGTGTTTAAAACTACCATGTTAGAATGTGTGCGACACTAGAAAGTGTGTAGTGTCACGTTAACATGATTATAAAGTATTTTCTGCCATGGTAGAAAGTGTAGGCCTAAATACCATCATGTTGGAATATGCCCAGTCATGTTAGAGTACATTGTTACTATTGCTAGTCCGGTTATGAAGTGTATATACTTGTATGTTATGTAAGTATGTCCTGTGTCCTGTTAGATATTGTATATATACTTTCAGATCAACCAACATTTCTGGAGAGTCTACATCTATATGAATGTACTAATTAGTAGTGCTGTATTTCAGTGTGCCCATTGCCATGTTGAACTGCTCACTTGGTTAAATGTTAAACAGTTTAATTGTTCACTTTCATGTTAGAAAGTGCAAGGTTTTTTGCTGAAATCATGCTTTCGAATACCCCGTAATTGTGTCTCTTGGATGTAATCGGGACGTACTTTGAAGCAGGATGGTGGATCTATTTTGTTGTTATCTAGATAATGTGTGCCATGATCACAAAGTTCCTGCACTGTAAAATGATGGAGGTTACATCTTATTCATTAATATCAAGGTAGACTTAATATCTGGGTACTTGCGCTCAGTCTTTGTAATATTTTAGTCACAGGAAGTGAGGCAATACTGCTGGCTGGATTTTGTCACACATTTGTCACAACATAGTAACCTTAGTTCTAACATCGGTCCTTCCCTGTTTTTAAATGGAATTGATCAATCATGTGATTGGAGATATCATTAACATTCTTCGTTTTGTTAAACAGCAGATTGTTTGTTCCAGTGATTGTTTGTTTACCGAATGCTTAGTTGTTTGAAGTATGTGCTGTCCAGTGAATGGCAGTGAAGGAAATCTTAATGTAGGCAGTCTGTATAAATGCTCATTTTATGTATAAATGCATCACACCTTTCCGATATCATTCAGCAGAAGTGCTGTTCAAAGTAACAGCAGTGTACATGTACCACGTTAACCGTACCAGTACTGAGAACAACTATCCATGTTTTGTTTTTAAACTAAAATGTTACAGAAAATAAAATTTATGATTCAGATTTTGATAATTCTGTGTGTTTGTGTTGCAATTTTCAATGAATGGTGTTATTACCCCAGGAGTCGAAATGTTTTTTAATAATTACATGTCACTGTGAGAGGTCAGCTTGCCCCTTCTGCAACTTTTTTTCGCCGCACTGTCTTAATATTCCAACCCATTTCTTCAAGTTTTCCAGGCATTGGAGAATTTGAACACACATTTAGTTTTTATGAGACGTTATATAACACTGACATATTCCTCCACCCTCTAGCTCGGCATTGCCATCAATGTTCTCACTCCGCGAGGTTTCCTGTCATGCCTCTCATAATAGTGAAGTTCATTGTCGTTGCCTCCGTCTGTCGGTCCGTCCGTGTCCGTCTGTCCATCATATCATTGTAAACACATTATCTCAAAAAGTCCTTCACTCACAACAATGAAACTTCATACAGTTGTTTAATACAGCCAGTACCAGAAGCCTATTGAAAGTCGGTGCCATTGGATGTGTTTTTCAGGAGTTCTGCCCCTTTATACATGTCTGGCTGTTTTTATCCTTGTAAACACATTATCTCAAAAAGTCCTTCACTCACAACAATGAAACTTCATACAGTTGTTTAATGCAGCTAGTACCAGAAGCCTATTCAAAGTCGGTGTAATCGGATGTGTTTTTCAGGAGTTCTGCCCCTTTATACATGTCTGTTGGTCCATATCCTTGTAAACACATTATCTCAAAAAGTCCTTCACTCACAACAATGAAACTTCATACAGTTGTTTAATACAGCCAGTACCAGAAGCCTATTGAAAGTCGGTGCCATGGGATGTGTTTTTCAGGAGTTCACACAAACCTGTGTGGATTGCTGTGAATAGACAGTAATCATCCGACCACATCTACTATAGGTAATCACTGCTCTATTGCTATATTGTTTTGTCTGTCTATGATCTATATCATACAGGTAAAATTATGCCCACCCCAAATATGTGAGTTGTTGGGGTCAGAAACATTATTTCCACAATTGCTCTGGGCCCGGCCCGAGGGGTCCCGATGGCGACAGCCACATGTTTATCCATTAGTTTTGCCTTCCAAGCGGATCGTGTGCAAATCTTGGTGGGAGAATAATCTTGTTTGTACCTGCGTGTTGTTTGGCAGGCACAGGATGAAGTGAACAGATAGACAAAGTGAAAAGAATGTCCGAAGTAAATAAAACAACTCAACTGTTTCAAGAAAATTCAGTAATATTGCTGTATTCGATCGCAATTCAGTATTTTAGGGCAGTATAGTTACTTGTGGCGACAGGTGACATTTTAATATAGTTGTCACTTGAAAAACTGACTTGTTGGCGACAGGTAGACAGGCGTTATTTCGACCATTGTTACCCTGTGGGCAGTTTGCGTCGTCTGCCTCGTCTCTCTGTCCGGCCATCTTTCTTGCGAACACGATATCTCAAGAGGATTAGAGCCAGCTATCTTAAAGTCATATACCACATTTGCAGTTGGTGAAGGGTCAGAAGCATATTGAAAATGACTGACCTTGACTTAATCAAGGTCAAAGTCTATTATTTGTAATATTCTTTGAATGATTAAAGCTAGGGTGTCCAAGGTCACATACAAGATGAAGAAATATAGGTAGACTTTCCGAATTAATACTGTATATACATTTGGTGATGGTCCAGAACCGTACTGATGACTGACCTGGACCTATTTTGTCAAGGTCAGATTGTATTTGGTGTGATATTTCACCAAGGATTATATCTGCATTGTCCAAATTTTTACCACATATGCAGCTGATGATGGACCTGAATGTGATGGTTCAAATTCTACATTTTTAGTCCAAGATCTCAGAATTCATGTTCCACATGCAATTAAGTGAGAATAGATCAGAAATCATCATCTAAGCAAGTAGCCTTCAAAGTGAAGCAAGCGTTAATATTAACACATCCAGCTGAATTAAAGCTTTATTACAGCGGCCTGCCGCTAATTGCAAAATTTCACATTCAATATCACAGTTGGTTACTTTGACATCGCCTGCACACTGTTCATGATGTTTTCTACATGTACTGCCTGGTTCTCTTCAATGCTGTTGACTTGGAAAGAATTTCTCCATCATTGAATTTCAAAGACTTGTAACTTAAACACTTAATAGACCCCTTTTAACACCAGGCGTGGTACTTGTTTTCATGCCTTGTTTTGCATGCCTGGCTTGATGTCGGAGTACCAGACATGCCATATGGCAAAACCAAAGCAGATGAAAAGAGAGGCGGACATCAGAAGGCACTTTCAAAGTTCAGGGATAGTACTTTTTGTATTTCGCGAATGATATGGACAAACATCTCAAACGTCTTCTTCAACCGATAGAACAGGCTGTGTGAATCAGGATAATGCTCTCAAAATGCAGCCCAAGTTACAGATATATACAATCATTGCACATTATATCAATTTCTCCATTGACCAGCTCTCCTATTGCCTTTATTCCAGTGTTCAAAAGAGATTCGTCTGTAGCATGATTCGAATGAATTCTGATTGGTCAATTTCGCCATCGCCATTCAAATCTGCTTCTTCGATCATTTCTTCCAGTTCTTGTCTTGTAAATTTGATGCCAACATCTTGACAGGCCTGCTTCAAGTTGTCAAAGGAAATTTTTCCCCGTTTTTCTGAAAAGTAAGAGTATAAATAACTTTAATAATATAATCAATTAGACTTACAGATGACTACTTTCACCTGAAAGAAATTAATAGAAAATTATCAATTTATATAATAGAAGAGACAAAACTATACACGACAGTGTGTTTACTAAGAACTTTTTTAAAGTGGTTGGAATAAAAAATGCTTTTAAGGACACCCCACTCAGTCCTCCAGATTTCTTCAGCATTTGTAAGTTCTCAAGTAAAAGACCCTGGACCTACCTATCTATTTCCAACACTGCAATCATGCATTATTGCTAACAAAAATGTAAACTAATGGGCACATAAGAAACATGCACACTTTCCTGTGTCTCATAGAATTCATTTCCTAGAGTTCAGGAGCACCTACCTTTTTCCTACTTGAATTATGCAGTGCTTGCATTTTGTGTCATCTTATAAATCATTAAGAGGACACAAGTCTTACTTCTTAAGTTCTGGTGGTGCTGGTCATCCAGAATACAGATTTGTTTAACCTGGAAATGCTATACTCTGCATGACCTCAAATTTCACTGTATCAAATAAGCATTAGTCCTGTCTTCTCGAAGATGTTTAAACCAGCCTCAGATCTTCAGAGAGAGCGGTGTACTGAATTTTTTTTTTTCCAGTTTAGAGTTTAGGCCATCTTGAAATAAATGTTTGTTGGGCATACCCCTCATCTTGGGTTAAGTTTTGGTAGGTTGGTTCATTGGAATATGCTACATGTTATCAACTGTCACAAATTTATTTAACAGCTATGAAACCATTTGCGTACACTTCGCCATCCATAAGATGGCTTGCGAATCGTGTGTCTCCATTATCGCGGAGCGATATCCGGTATATTACCGGATTCTGTTCGGCCTTCATCCGGCAGAGAACAGACTCGTTAAATCTGATAAATTACAGGCTTTCATACCACTTCTGAAACAGATATTGCCTGGGCTTACAAAATATATAGGTATGAATAACTTTCGTATCATACAAGAGGTGTGGTGGATCTGTAATTTTGAACAAGTAGAACATCACATGACTCGAAAATGGCGAGTTACGTTGGGTTACGTCGGTAGACTTTTGCTGATTGGCTGACGAAGTCACGTGGTATTGATTCCCTCTTGCACTTGCCGAAAGTAGGCTGAAAATGGATACACACGATCCCAGGGTCAGTCTTACCGCGTATAGATGACCGAGATGGTTACAGGTTGCTATGAAACCAGCCTACGGATCTTTAGAGGGAGCGGTGTACTTGATTCTTTCTTTTTCAGTTTAGAGTTTAGGCCATCTTTAAATAAATGTTTGTCTGATCTTAGGTTAAGTTTTGATAGGTTGGTTGGTTGGAATATGCTACATGTTATCGATTGTCACAAATTCATTTAACAGCTATGATTCGAGCATAAATCTTTTTGACTTGAAGGTAGGGCTATGCCCATCCCCCACTTTTTATACGCCCGCCCAAAAGGCGGACGTATTATGTGATGGCGGTTTCCGTCCGTCTGTCTGTCCGGGCGTCTGTCTGTCTGTCCGTCTGTCCATCCGGTCTATATCTGGGACAGTTTTCTATCCACAGTTCTAATTTTTGATGAGTGGATACCCTATGAGAAGACGATGTGTCGCGTACCAAAATGAAGGTCAGAGGTCAAAGGTCACTGGCCTAAAAAACAGGAAATCACTGAAGTGTTAGTGTCCGGTTTATATCTGTGAACGTTTTCTATCCACAGTTGCAAATTTTTGTCAGTGAATATGCCAGATGGAGACGATGTATCGCGTACCAAATTGAGGTCGCGGTCAGAGGTCAAAGGTCATTGTTGCCTAAAATCAGGAAATCATTGATCATTGACAGTTTTCTATCTACAGTTCTAATTTTTGGTGAGTGGATGCCCTATGAGGGAACGATGTGTTGCATACCAAAGGTAGGTCGAGGTCAGAGGTCAAAGGTCAGTGTGACCTAAAAATCAGGAAATCATTAAAAATTACTAATTTTTTGTGAGTGGATTCAATAGGCAGAAATGAAGTGATGCATACCAAAAATTAGATCACGGTCAAAGGTCACTGTGACCCCAAAATTAGGAAATTATTAAAAATAACATTTTTTTCTGTCAGTAGATACAGGGGGACACAATGTGTCACATACCAAAATGTAGGTCAAGGTCACGGTGACCCCAAAATCAGGAAATCATTAAAAATCATATTTTTTGTGTCCATTGTGTCCATTGATAGATTGAGGGAAGACGATGTGTCGTGTACCAAAATTTAAGTCAAGGTCAAAGGTCAAGGTCACTGACCCCAAAATCAAGAAATCATTGAAAGTCACATTTTCATATGCCTGTCGAAGACGAGGTCATGTAATGCGATGTTGCGTTCTGTCCATTCATCCATTAAAATTTGTTGTCCATGCTATATCTCTAGTTTCAAGGTATAGATTGGTACCAAACTTTGAGTATACCTTACTCGCATGGCAAAGTGGAGCCATACATTGAGATCAATTTGTCAAAGGTCAAGGTCGCAGTCTCCCAAAACTGAATCAAGTTTAGCTGACTAAATGTGTTAGGTTGGAATATTCAAAGTTCTTTCCCCTGCATGTATATGGTACTGTCCTGTGGAGTTGTCTCCCATGTTTGAAACGCTTCATTTAGTTAAACTGTTGTGAAATAAAAACCATACATTTACTAATTTAACGGAGAGAGGGGTCCTTTATGAACTCAAGAACAAAGGTTTACTTCATCACTTTCTTCTTCCTTCATGAAAAATTCTCTCGTCTGAAAGGAATCCATTTGCAGGAAAACTACTATTTTCTTGTGTTCGACTATTGTCGATTTCAGTGTGGGATATGTGAGCTCTCAGCTCTTGCTTCAAGGTCAACTACTTACCAAGAGTTAAGCTCATTTTAGTTTATCATTCAATATGTGATATATGTTACATTCTCAGAAGCATAAAATGGTAGACCTTTCTCTGGATTGCTAGATCAATTGGAATCAAGGCTATTGAACAACCTTGAAATTTGGACCAATGTAATTCCAGATATACGGGCGTATATTGAAGCCCCTTGGGCTCTTGTTCAAGGCTGGCATTATCAGTATTATTAGAGTTGACAACTTCCAGTTGAACCGTTGAAGAAAAAGCAGCTGAAGGTGATAATAACCCACCATAATCAAAGAGCTGAAAGCCCTGTTTGATTTCATCATAGGTATCTCTTGGGTCACCTTGTTGGTCCAAAACAATATCCACAAACTCCAAGAAGTCCACTTGCCTGTTAAAATGAATGAAAGTTCTACATAAGTATATGTATTGTATTCTTTGAATCATTTGCTAATGAGGGATATATCCTAATTGTTCGAGCATTTTGATATTTCTTGGAGTCACATTGACCTTTGACCTCGACCTAAATTTCGGTACATGACACATCTTGCCAACTAATGAATCCACTCAAAAATTTGCAGTTTTCCATGATTTCCTGATTTTAGGCCACAGTGATCTTTGATCTCGACCTCAATTTTGGTATGTGACACATCGTATCCACTCACAACAAATTACAACTGCGGATAGAAACTGTCATAGATAAGAGACCGGTCATAAATGGTTCAATGATTTCCTCATTTTCAGGCCAGTGATCTTTGACCTCTGACATTGACCTTCATTTTTGTATGTGATACATCATCTCCTTCCTAGGGTATCCAACCACAAAATAAAAATTGGAACTGTAGATAGAAAACTGCCCCAGGATATATTTGTAGAATACATGTAGTCAGTCCTATCACTAACACCTTACCCTCTTTGTTTAATAGCTGTGTCTGAGATCATCTTCCTGGCATCTTCTCGGGAGACCTTGAACCCTAACACTCTCAATGTTCGGCGTAATTCAGGAGGATTTATGAAGCTGAAACACAGATAATGGTATACATGTGCATGGCATGTAGGGTATGTTACTTCATTACAAATCCAGCAGAATGTAGATATATCAAACACCCAAAATATTGACAATGACCCATTCACTATACAGACCCATCAACCCTCTCGCATTCGGCGTGAAACTCACGCATTTGACATCTGTCTCACGCTCTCATGCAGCTATATGGAAATCTCACGCATTAGGGCATTCTCATGAAATTATTTCTAAAATAACCAAGAATCGTTCAAAATTGCTCCAGTTTGCAGAAAAAGGAGTCAGTAATTTCAAAAGTTTCCTAGACTTGTTTATAAAGTATCCATTTATAGCCTCCGTGAAAGGTGAAATGTATAATGGTAGGCTATTTATATGAAACAAAAATGTGAAAAACTGTTTGAAAATGACGCCCAAAAATTCACATTTTTGGGGGTTCGTATCTCCTGGGCAGATATATTCAAATCTCACGCCTTGGCAAAGTTATAACTTGAGAGGTCCGACTATATCACTTGCAAAGTTTGAATCCACAGTATGTAGTAAAATATGTTCCGGTACATGGAGGACAAATCGATCTCCCTGACAATGGTTATCACATCAATTTGACCCAAATTATACATTGTAGCAAGAATTTGCAAAACATACAGATTGGGGATCAGCATATGTGGTTCGGCTTTTGGAGATTTATAGAAAATTCATGCTTGGACCTTCTGAGAGTAAATCGGGTCACTTCATAGATTTCTGCTCGGCAGTTCTGAACGGACAATGACCTTGCCACTCGCCACTGGTCAAACGTAAAAATGCATTTTTGGATGATGTTTGAATGCATGAGAGCCAAAAAAATCATGTTTTGCCGGAGAAACAGAGGAGCTTGCTTTTCCATGGGAATCAAAACCCGGTCGGTAATCTGCATGCATAATGAATTGCAAAATCCAACCGATTCTCATTTAGTTATAAGAAACTGGATAAATATAATTATTAACTTTAGATTCTCATGAATTTCCTATGAGCGAATAATTCACATTGAAATATGTCAAAAACCAAGACAAGTTAATACATGTACTGTTACTTCATCAAAGTTTTGGTGATGTCCTGCTGTCACATGAGCTTGCTAGCTCAGCTCATTAACTCTTTACCCCATACGGCCGCCTTTGAGCGCCTTGCACGCTCCCCCATAGAACCGCCTTTGAGCGCCTCGCACGCTGCCCCATAGAACCGTCTTTCAGCGTGTCATCGCTGTTCCCATGTGATGGATTACTTTTGCAATTTTTGCGTTTATTTTGAGTAAAACCTAATTAAAACTATACATTTTCAGAAAGCCAAAATTTAAATAAATCTGACTACGGTAATTTCCCTATTAATTCACCTTCCAAATTTAATTCGAAAACGGCCGATTTTTCCGCTGTCGTGATTTTGTCCATCCTAATAAAACGAACACGGGAGCATTTTCAATATCCGTGAAACAATAAATTCGAACACTCCCGTTTTCGCCACGGAGTTCGTGCCGATGAAAGTAAAGTGAATATATAGACTGTTGGTATGTTTTGTAGTAAGGGTAAAATGAAATCGGGAGAGGAACAGAAATAATCGATGGAAACTGCGCGATTAGACACCAAATGTGTTTCGTGTGCTTCAAGGGAAACGTTCGAAAAATTGTAAAACCTGCTTCCAAATTCCTGAATATTACACGTAACGCGAGTATAAACTACCAAAGTATCTAACCTTGATGACTAACTCGTCAAATCTGCCCATCTGAGTTTATTATAAACATTTTCCGGGACCTGTTGATCTCCCGTTTTAAAATTTATCCGCCATTCTTTCACCACGCTGTGTTTCGTGGACCCATGGCCATGGCGACCACGCGCAGTCAAACCGACTGCTCCAATCACGCCGGGCCTCTGAAAAGGTCGGTCAAGGTCGCTCAACCTTGGGCCAATCAGTGATGCTGTTTTACTTCACCTTGTTACCAGCCTTCGTTCTCCTTTAGGGAAGTATATGGGACTTTTTCAGTTATAGCTCGTTCTATACCTGCCATCTCATGATGTAACTGCGAAATCCCGAATGTACGGAAAATAAGCTTTACAATGGTATACGATAACACAGGAATTGCAGCGGAACAACAACAACAGAACGCTGCAAAACGTAGCTAAAATGCGACAATTTCTTCGCTTTTTTCGTGATTTCCAACAGACGGAAAGCAGACACAACACATTTTCTCGCAAGATTACTTATTTTTAGATTAAACGTTGCTGATATTGATATAAAACGTGAACAAATTACGTAGAATGGGCATGTGGGAGACCATTGGTAAATATTTTTCCACATGACATAGGACATAAAACAGGATATTTTACATCGCTGGAAACGTATGAAAATTGAAATCAGTCCATGGGTTAAAGACCTACGCCATTACAAATCTGTTATGGGTCAGAGAGAGAAAATTCTCCACAAGTCTATGGGGTAAAGAGTTAAAACAGGTCTGTGAATCAGGTTTTCTAGAGAAGTACAATGTAGTCAATGTACATCTACTTTACATACAGTTTCTGAACCGATATACCCTTAACAAGATTTTTCAAATTTTAATCAATAAATTCCAACTGTTTCATACCTCAAGGAATCTTTTGAAAACTACAGACCAAACTATTATATCTCGAAGATATTTTTTTATCATTTTGAAAGTGGTCGTATAACAGTATTGTCGTTATTTTTTATGTTATCTCACCCATCATTATTGCTGTCAAAAAGTTCAAAGACTGTTCGCAGGTCTCGTATTTCTGTTGGAGAGAGTTGTTCCAGAATTCTGTTCGGTACCTTGATACCATAAACTTCCCTTTCATCCACCGGGTGCGTTGTCAACAGTTTTATAAGCTGTAGATAATAAACATAGACAATCCTCTAAAATAGGCACACAAGACATCAACCTCCCCCAATTAAATCACAATGAAGTTCACATGCCATTTTTTTTGGATGAATTAGATACCTGTACAGGCACCTCCAAACACATCAGCTAATCTTACAGAACCCAACGATGCCTAGTCCTAGATCCTTGGCTTAACCATGTCAATTACCACAGCGGTGCACTGGAACTCAATATTCAATGTTTAATATGGTCGTTCATTGTTTTGCCTTTGTCCTGAGTTTCCATAATGAGTCTGCATGTGTCTATCATATATAGCTGTTTACGTATTTAATTTTTTTTCTTCATGCAAATGTCATGTGAATGTCTCAAATGTCATGTGAAGTCTCTAAACTTTACCATTGTCTGTCAGTGGTGTGGTCTGCAGTTCCACTGCCGTAAAGGGGTAGTGTGACCTCATATTACATTGTATCTTATATATACTGTTCTGTGTTTGTTCGACATTTATCGTTTTGTACACTGTCCAGATTTGGATGTTTTTGTACAATGAATTGAATTGAATTGTCGCAGCTGAGTGCAGCAATGGTGCAGCTAAAAGGGCGTTGTTGTTGTGCGCCCCTACTCCTATGGTCAAACCATGCAACTTTGACCATTTATTTTCCCTTTCATTTTCCAATGAAACGCCAAGGACTAACTTAGTCCAATAAAATGGATCGTTCAGGCTCTTGTTTAATATGCTGGAGTTATTGGGAGCCAGAACGTCCTATAGAAAATGTCATTTTGTCCATAGGAGCCGCGCTGACCATCACAACGACCCCTAAAGATTCACTGTTTTTGTCGGAATACAGCATTGACATGTCTACTCACCATGCAAAAACTGTTCTCTGGTATGTTTTCATCCAAGTCGCACCACTAGTAAATGTGGATGGGTCCGCAATAAATTATATCAAACCGTCAAAGTTAGCGTGTGCTGATTTCAGCAGCCAGTTTCTCTGCTGGAAGCATGGCTTGCTAATAGTAGAACGACAAACAATAGAATGGAAGCGAGGTCACAAACACCACGTGACACAGCCTCCAATCAAGGTTCGTAGGCGAAATCGACAGGCACAGACACTAACGGGGAACAAAAAGGGGCTGTCCGATCTCCCCACAGAGAGGTGTTTCCCAGATAGACTTCGCTTGCAGCTTTGCTGTTAAGTCCGACAGAGAATGCTCATTGCCTGTAGCTCTGCCTGCAAAGCCTGAGTATACGCGCGTGTAGTTGTGTGACGGAAAGCAGTACATTACCTCGTGTGCATTGACGCCATTTTTCAACGCGGCATTAGCCCCTTTTTGTTCCCCATCAGAGTCAGCATGGTCAGTGGTAGTCCATTTCGCATGCGAAACTTGACCGCAGGCTGTGTCACGTGGTGTTTGTGGCCTCGCTTCCATTCTGTTGTTTGTCGTTCTACTATGACGAAGCCATGCTTCCAGGAGAGAAACTGGCTGCTGAAATCAGCACACACTAACTTTGACGGTTTGATATAATTTATTGCGGACCCATCCACATTTACTAGTGGTGCGACTTGGATGAAAACATACCAGAGAACAGTTTTTGCATGGTGAGTAGACATGTCAATGCTGTATTCCGACAAAAACAGTGAATCTTTAGGGGTCGTTGTGATGGTCAGCGCGGCTCCTATGGACAAAATGACATTTTCTATAGGACGTTCTGGCTCCCAATAACTCCAGCATATTAAACAAGAGCCTGAACGATCCATTTTATTGGACTAGGACTAACTAGGCCTATGTTTTTATTTTATTATTTAAAATTTTGTGCACTGAGATTTATTAGGACAGAGTTCCAGCTTATTCACTGTAATTGGTTAATTTCGGGATAAAGAAACTTGTTCAAGAATGACAATAATCGTGGAACTATCACTACATTTTGTTTGCGTCACTGATGATGTTGTTGTTGTTGTTGCAAACCTGTTCTCCTGGTCGTGGCGGTGGGGCGACATATTCCGGCCTCAGAGGATCCAGTGGAGCAGCCGGAGTCTTGGATTTTGAAGATTTCTTCGTCTTCTTGGTGCCTTTCTTCTTCCCCGGCATCTTTGATAGGAATCTAAACCAGAAATGAGCCCTGATGATCACTCAAACTGGGTCGAGCACCTGCTTATCAACATACGCCATTTTGGAAGCTTTCGTGGTTGCCATGTGACGACTGACGTCACACCCGATGCAGGATCAGCGCATTCGACTGGACGACTCAGGTGAACGGAATATTGGGTGACAAATAAACGTTCCCAATGATATTTTAGGTAGTAGCTTCAGTGAAAATTTCCATGCCCCCCCCTTATAATTAAGTGGAGGGGTGATATAGAAATCATTTCACTCCGTCCGGCCAAACTTGTCCAGACAATATTTCGCTGCCACTATTTCATCAACATCTTGGAAACTTATATAGGAGCTGCATCACACCTTGCAGATGTGCACTATCAGGTATTTCGCAGGTTTCGATAATTTCCCCCAGACTTATGGCTCTTTATCATCAACTTAAATGTATGCTTGTCCAACCCATATCTCAGTTGCGGTACTAATCGTACAATTTTGAAACTTACATGGAAGCTGCCTCACACCTTGATGATGTGCACTATCGGGTGTTGTGCGAGTGTCGATAATTTCCCCCAGACTTATGGCCTTTTTTCGTCAACATAAATATATGCTTGTTCAACCCATGTCTCAGTTACGGTACTATTTGGCCAACTACTTGGGAAACTTACATGGAAGATGCTTAGTACCTTGTAGATGTGCACTGCCAGTTTTTGGGGGTTTTTTTACCGCTTTTGGTAATTTTTCTCAGAATTATTACTTTATATTGACGCCTTCAATGTATACGGTACTATACTACATTGTTGTCCAGGGTGTAACTTCATGATTAATTGCCTTCTGTAGAACATAGAAATTTTTGTGGTAATTGCTTAATATTATGTAGGTGTGCATCGTCACACTTTTTACCCATTACAATTTCCGCAGAGTTATGCCCCTTTATTATTAATATCAATATCTTCTTGTCCGGACCATATCTCAGTTGCCATTTGATCGACTCAAAACTTTGTATCTGACTGATGTGCAGTTAAGACGTTTTAACCATTTCAATGATTTTCCACAGAGTTATGGCCCTTTATAGTCAACATCAATATATGCTTGTCCAGACCACTTCTCCATTACCATTTGATGGACAATCAATATATTGCTTTATAGGACATGTAGGAAGTTTGATACTTTAATAATAATATAAACAATCCGGTAAGCCACACCTGTACATTAATGGTTGTAGCTCAGACTCCGACTTCTGCCCTTAGTTATCAAACAGTGGGTAAATTCTGTAGAGATATTACAGAAACAGAGTTTCGGGTTGTTTTTTTAATTCATAATATACGAATTAGCGATTAACCCTCGTCAGGGAGTCTCAACGCAGATCATAACATGTCATCAACATGATCAGATCTTCTCAGTATTTTACTGATGGCATATGTTTATATACACCACAAAAGTCAAGTCAATTCACATATAGGAATTATTAGCCATCATTTTCCAAGAAGTAACTTGTGACTAGCATAGTTTACTTCATTGTAATACGAGAATCCTTCCGCTATGCGGGTATCCCT
This sequence comes from Hanleya hanleyi, assembly GCA_036873755.1. Lineage (NCBI taxonomy): Eukaryota > Metazoa > Mollusca > Polyplacophora > Lepidopleurida > Hanleyidae > Hanleya > Hanleya hanleyi. The sequence continues at coordinate 5,056 of JAVTVY010017271.1, read as the reverse complement.
CAGTATGTCTGTTTCTGAATTTATTCTCAGTTAACCCGTAATCATGGGTTTCCAAACATGCTATCTGGTGTGCTGACAATCTGTGTAAGTACTGAATATATTTCATATATTTCAGTTACTTCTTGTAGCTTTGTAAATGGTGAATGAAAAATATATTATGAAGATGTGATGTCATGTTTTTACCCCGCAACATGGAAGGGTGAGGGAGGAGGGCATACACTCAAATCTCTGATTGCTTCTGTGCTGCGTTTTCTTTCATCACATCAACATACAATACCAAATGTCGGCATCCAGAATAATTAGTTGATTGGAAGATTATTGCTGAGCTCATCGAATAACTCTCAGTCAACATAGAATATCAATAAAGAATGCTAAGATGTGCATTAAGCAAATGTTTTCTTCTGAACTAGCTTAATCAGGTCTGCAATAGATAGCAATCTGACAGTCCTGCATCAGGTAGATTCAACGAGTGCGTGGGGAAATGAGACACAAAGCTATGTCATAAATATGTGCATTCAGCAAATACGCAGTTTCTTGTGAACCAGGTCTCCAATAGATAGCATTCTGACAGTTCAGCATCAGGAGGATTCATCGAGTAGAGAAATGAGTCATAATATCACAAAAGTGGGTGAAATGCTCCACTGCTGATTATTCAGGTCATTATTTCAATCTAATGAAATTTTGATGAAATTATATGACAGAACTGTACAAACACAAAACATCAATATCAATTAAGACAATTAAGTTTGAAATTGCACTGTATAAATGTTTTTATTATCCAAATAAATACAGTAGAATTTGCATTGTCTTGTACTTTGTGAAAACAGTATGTACTTTCAAGTTCAAACAATCAACAATATCAACACTTTGTTTTGGGTCTCTATCTTAAAAAAAAACCGCACAACTTTGGATTTGAAGACAAATTTATCTCTATTTAGTTTAACAACACACTGATTAAAAAATATTCATTGCAACACTTTATCAGTGTACCAGGAGAGTCGACAGATCCATTTGTGTGCAGCTCACGGTGTAATTGATCAGTGAATCTGATTAAATTTAATTCATTCTATTATTTGCTCCTAGAACTGTTATATGATAGCATGATCATCAATTTTATCTAGATCCATATGGCATTGTGAAATTGATCAAAATATAGAAAAGATTATCCCAGTTTAATGTTAAAAGAATTCATGGAACTGTGAGTCTGTAATTAATTGGGGATTACAGCAGTACTGATAATACATATGTACATGTATGTACCTTTACACAGTATGCCAGCTATAGTACCTAGTATATGTATATGAAATATGCTCAGGTCAATATTGAAATATTCCAGTAATCAAATAATAGATGAACTGTATATTCACAATGATCTGCATTATTTGTCAGAGTGTTGTTAGGAATACTTGTTGTCCTTGCTTTATCCATCTTCGGATTTCCAGGTAAACTACAAGTCTAACAGAAAAGATTAGGTACAGTAATCCCTCTAATCATTCAATCACAGGAAGTGAATTTTCCCACCCGCCATAAAATCCTGGGGTGATCAAATTTATTATAACAGGAAGTTGACAAAATGTTTCAAAATCATGCATATAATCTTTTAATTCTTTGTTATTTCAAAGGGTGATCAAATTTATTAGAACCGACGACTGACTTTTGTCCACAAAATTAGGGTGATTGAATTTCGATAGGAGGATTGAATTATTAGAGGGATTACTGTAAACGGTGATTAAATGGTAATTCGATCACAAGGTTCTTTTCCCACCAAAAAATGTTGTAGTCAATCAATTTCAATGGTGCAGGAAATTAAATAAATGCTACAAAAACAGTTCATTGTTAGACCATATTCCTATTATCATGCTTTGAGAATTATTAATTAGTAATTAATTAGATAGCTGATCAAAATTGGGAGATAGAATGTTATAGATGTAATCAGTCTCAATATCTAGTCTAGAGTCCATATTATACTCTGTGAAGGTGACATGATATTCTTGCATTCGTTGTATATAGCAACTTCACTGCCATCAAATATCAAAATTATGCTTCTCTAAGCATGATTTGCTGTATTTGTCAATTTTTTGTCTGAATTCATCTTTTGAGAGTTTACAAAATTTGTCTATTTTGAAGTCGATTACATCTTAAATAGAGTACGTAACTAAATTTTTAGAAATTCACTAGACTTACACGAACAAGCTCAGAGGAAACTTCAACACAAATTCCAAATTTGAAAAAAAGAAGAAATATTGAATATTTCATACACAAAATAGCGCTTAGAATTCCTGCTTTGGTATATACATGTACTTGTACATATTGTATATGGAAATATAAAATGTAAAACGGACAAACGGAACAAGTTAATATTTCTTGGAAACAAAACAATTATAATATATGTGGTCCAATTTCTACTTCTGAACCCTTATTATAATACCATTATGATCAATATGAAATTGTGAATATTGCGCTCTGTACAGTCATTAACAAACCTCTAATTAAAGCTAATTACTTTAATAATAATAATATTGATGTTTATTTACAGAGGGTAAAGTACATAGTAATCCCAGCCAGCATGATGCTGATCATCTCCAGAGCCCTCCACACAAAAACATCCATACATGTATCTTTCACACCTTAATAACAAAATGTTTAACTTATTTACAGGAACATAAACATAGATATTTAGATTCATATCACATTATCATTTGTTAAGTACAATGTTTACTGTACTGAGGAAGTATTTTCTATGCTGGCTGTTGGTGAATTCCATACTTTTCTTGAATAGTTCTGTACAAGGGAAAGGGACTTTAGTTTGTTGGTTAGTTGTGGAGAATGGAGACTGAGATTGGAAAGCGTTATCAGTGAATACTTGCTTCATAGAATCCAGATGAAAATCATCAAGTGATTCATACACACACTGTTACACCTTGAATAGACCATTTGCTGGATTAATGATCATCATGCACCAGTACAACACAGTTGGGCGAAGACACAGACCGTAAACCGGGCATGTTCTCAATAAGGGCCCAGGTTAAACAATGGGAGAAATGAGCAATCAAGCTGATTAGGACCTTATGGAGGACATGCCCAGTGTACATGTACCACCAGCATCTTCACCCGGCTAATATGCGCTGGTGAGAGACTATCGCTAAAATGGCAAATCGTATATTGTACCACATCATATACTGTTTGACAATGTACATTTTTTGGTGTTTAGCGGTCGATGGCTGAAGGTGTAGTTTGTTGTCCAGGATAAGGCATTAATTAAAAGATTTCCAGCCATTGGAGATTTCTGCCTGTAAATATATTTCCATCCATAATTTGCTAAACTTAGATATAAGCATATTATATACACCATCATCCAATAGGACATTTTTGTTGAATTTGGCCAGTTCAACACATTTTTCCATGAAAGCAGTGACAACTAAAATTCAGAACTGAGATTCATGCATTCAAGTCCAAAACTTGGTGATCACTTTGCATAAAATGGATCTACAGCTGTGAATTGTGTTTTTTTATGTGGTCAATAAAAACAGTTGACTCGGTTATAAAAAACTGACCTGGTGATGCCTGTGTAGCTAGAAATTACCTTATTCAACCTAATCGCTTCATTTGATCTGTTCACTTGACACGACGAGATATATGTAGTGTCTATCACTTCCTGTTTTTAATAATGCTCTTCAGGCCCTGGTAATCTAAGGATAGCTCTTATTCTACCACACCCCATGTGTTTTACCATATAACATTATTACATGTAAAGAAGGTAGCCCAGGTGGGATCTAATTCCAATAGATCCTACCTTACAACCAATCGTTGTGGATTATATGACGTCATAATTTTCTTCCCATGTCTAGTTGAACTCGCCCAGCAGAGTAATAGGATTGAAATGGATATCAAAATTTATCATCTGCCTGTATATCTTGTTGTACATCCTAATTAAAGTTGGAGAACAGTTTTTTTTTTCGCTGAGATTTATTCAAAGTTGTTGATGTCATTAATTTTTTTTTAATGTATGATAGGTACACAATCCAATCATTGAATGAAGGGAGAATTTCACATGTATTCTAAAACTGCTTGCATCATTTTCATCGTTTATGGCATTTTAGCATGCCCCTATACATGTAGCTGTCTTCACGTTTGATCACTCAAGCCTATCTATTCTAGGTGTTTTACCACAGTAAACAAGGAATTATTTCTTAAAGAATCTAATAGGATGTATAAACAGATGTATGCCCAATAATTACATTGTATCATATTAGTAATTATGCATAGAATGCCACATACAATATATCATTATTTGACATGCTAAAACAAGAAAACAAAATGATTCACTGAAAAAAACATTATTGTGTTAACACAGTGAATTGTGAGTGAAACAACTGTTAAACCTTACACAATATTGAGATAACACTGAATACATCACCTTTGAAAAAAAAAAAATATTTACACGGATCAGGAAAGACATAATTTATCATCACACAATTTCACTGAATTTTGATTAATTTGTACTGCCCAAATCCATCCATCAAATGCACATATAAAACCATGGTGTCAGTAGGTAACTTCAATACGGTACTCCCTCTCATAATTCAATCCCATAAAGCGAAATTTCCAACCATAAAATCTGGGGGTGATGAAATTTATTAGAAAAGGAAGTTAACAAAATTGTTCAAAATCATGCACATAAGCCATTATTTCTTCGTTATCTCAATGATTATGAAATCAGAACCACCGATTGAATTTTGTCCCCAAAATTGGGAATGATTGAATTTTGATAGGGAGATTGAATTATTAGAGGGATTACTTTATGTACAATAATCTTGAGCTCTGTAAATTATATGTAAAGTCCAGTCGGAGGTGAAGTGCGAAGGATTTCAATTTTTCTTTTCAAAATTTTCAATAGAGTATGATTAGACTGACTAGGAGTCTGTTGAGCTGTTTAGGGTTTCTGTCCAGTATTGCTATAGCAATAAACAAACGTTTCTCTCAAGCCTGCTTGAATTCATGTACGGAAACTGACATCGCAGATTGTAATGTCGCATCAGACCAGCCGCTCGAAGAC